>JARUPY010000370.1:0-715813 GCA_029817715.1 Melastoma dodecandrum
CGCGTTGCAGTTGTTCGCTACTGGTAAAAACCCACAAAAATGCGGATTGTTGGGTAACGCGAGTCAGTGGAGTGGGATAGGACGTTGTCGAAGCGGTCTTGCATTCCTAGGGGAAAACGAGTTGTGAGGTCGAGGATGTCGGTGAAACGAGGGGACGCTCTAAATCGACAGGTTGGGATAATCTGATGCAATCTCTACCGAGGAAATATAAAAGAGAACACCGACAATCTTGGTCGGCAACGAAATCTCAATTTACTTTCTTGTTCCTTTATTCTAAGTGTGGGTTCTCCATCTTTTTCGGTATATGTCCTACCGGTCTAGCTTTTTATTATTTTTATCAAATCTTTTTTTATGATTTTTCTCCAATTTTGTGTATTTTTTGTTAGATCTGACTTTCCTATTATTTATATTGACTTTTCCAAAGATTTACCACTTTTTTTAGTGTTTTTTCTGATGATTTTTAAATTTTTCGTTGTTTTTTTGTGATTTTTGTAGAAAAAATTGGGTTAATCGACAAACGGTGTTTCACATAATCGACACTATTGTCGGCCTGACCACAGTGTGGAGTAGGATGACTCAAAAATGTGTTTAGAATGCATCCGACAATGGTCCATGCAAATACTTGCTAAACGTCGAAGTTCCTGGGTAATGAAGGAGGTATGTGGCGATAAACTAGAAATCATGACAGGGAACTTGTGGGGAATGGCCCAGTTGGATGAGGCCTATGAAACTGTCGTATTCATATCTCCCAAGGTTGAGAAGCACCATAGGAGTAATTGTGGCCAAAGGGAAGAGAAAAGTAAACTCTTAGGCGAAAGGCAGGCGTAGGAACCTCGACTAGTGCACAAACATTGCAAGCCTCTGTCATTTGGTGATGCTTACTGGGTGTCTTCCGTGGGGCGCGCGATGAGAAGGAGGCTGTTGAGAGATGGTAGAGAACATTACAAGTTATGAAAGCTCCTCATCGGAGTCGTGATACTTCTATTATTAGACCCTCAGAGTAAGAGGAATGAAAAGTAACAGGAAGGGGGAGCCCCATGAGGCCACTCGGTGGTGTCGTTAATTTGCGGGGGCCAAGGATTATTGACGATTCCTTTTCAATTAAAGTATCTATTACATTTCCTTTTCTTTACTTTTTGAACGGCGACCCCCATTTTCAAGATCAATACTCCAAATCGAGTGTACAAAACGGATTATGTCAAAATATCCAATGTTGTTAGCACTGTAACTGATATAGGGGTTTGATTAATAAAAGTGAGAGTGAACGAGTCTAATGGATCGATTTTATATTAGAATCCATCTCTGACAGATTCGGGGGTCTCGAGAATTAATGTTTGATGTTAAAGGTATATAATATACATGTGTGCACACAGAGATTGGTACTCGGTTTTCCGTAATACCTCATTCATCATGGCACAATGTACTTACGGACCCCTTCCTCATTTATGGCAAGTGTACCATAAATATTTCCTTTGCTGATTGCCCTCAAACGCAGAGCAAGCTATTCGGTTTTCTAATAAATATGAATGGATAACAGATTCGTCTCCTGGTTATGTCTCTTGCTAATGATTCGACCTTCCTTAGTAGTGGCACATACTACATTTTTGAAGATGATATAAAATAAACGATCCTTTGCTTTTTTTTTGTATAGATTTTAAAAAGTATATTTAAATCCAATTATCAATGCAGTTAGTGAGGGTTACCCTTTTCAAATCCCATAAAAAGATTATTATAAACTTTACTAATATCCTTGACTAATTGTTCTTACTATCGAGATCTTTATGGTTAAAAATTCAAATGAGCTGGACAGCCCCATGCCAAATCCAATGTTTCCCTCATAATACAAAATCCTCCAGGTAACAAGGCATTTCAATGCCGAAATTATTTATGGGTACAAAACCCAAGAAAGAAGAAAACAAATAACAAAAAAAAATTAAATGAAATCTGCCCCACATTGGAATAGGAAATGAAATATCTGGTTTCCTAAAAATTCCACCCATTTACCAAGTTTAGGAAGCGTATCATTATTGTCACGTTCCGGTTCTCTTTATATAATCCTTGAGTTTTCTTACCTCTGATCCCGTGCGTGTTTTGATTCTACAGCAAGTTGAGGATCATTACAAGGTTGATTCCTCACATTCTGCTGATCATCGTTTCCAGCTCGACTGTACTCGGCTCGCACGAAAATGACGACCGAAAGGTAGGACCTGACAAATGATCTTCTCCTCACTCCTTTTACCGGTAATGGCATTGATCGTATATTGGTGAATTGTCCATGTGACTATGTAGGACTATATCGTCTACATGGGCAAGCTTTCCCGACAGAGTTGAGGTTGCGTCGGCTCGCTACGAGGATTTGCTGATCCAGGTTCTTGGTAGGAGGTAACATCGTCTACATTTGAGATGGTTTGATCGTTACTTAAACATTGGCGGAATGTCAGCGATTGGATTTAGAATAAATAATTTAAAAAAAAAAACATGGCAGCTTTGTCCCCGAAACAGTGACTAAAATCTACCAGAGAAGTTTCAATGGCTTCGTTGCAAAGCTCACCAAGAACGAAGCGGACAAGCTTAAAGGTCGAGCAATATCTCCCTTTGATTTTACATGTTTTCTGGGGGTCTGTATAGTATGATGATGGTGCTTATGAGTTATGTTCAGGCACAGCAAGGCGTCGTTTCTGTGTTTCCGGACAGAATCCTCCAGCTTCACACGACAAGGTCTTGGGACCTTCCTGATGCGGACAAAGAAGGAACCGAGAAGAAAGCTCGCCGAGACCAATATCATAATCGGGGTTCTCGATACTGTATTTGGCCTGAATCAGAATCCTTCAGCGATGCGGGATTGGGTCCCTGTGCCCAAAAAATGGAAAGGTGTTTGTAATGGAGGACAAACTTCACTTGCAACAGGTAATTGATTTTCAAAACTCATATAGAACGGATGGTGGTTGTTTCTTCTCTCGTTGGGTCATGACGAGCGATTTTCTTTTCTTGGATACCATCAGGAAGATCATCGGAGCTAGGTTTTATGGTAGTGAACTGGATGCGCGGGATGATGAGGGTCATGGGACTCACACTGCTTCAAAACCGCTGCCCGGTCTACCCATACAAAATACTAGCTTCTATGGGATTGCCCGCGGGACAGCCCGAGGAGGAGTTCCTGGTTCCAGAATTGCAGTATACAAAATATGTGGCAGCAATGGGTGCGCATCAAGTGATATTTTGTCCGCCTTCGATGATGCAATTGCTGACGGGGTGGACATAATCACGGCTTCCTTGGGCAGCCAGCAACCGCCTCCTATCGAAGAAGATGTCCTGGCTATCGGTTTCCTTCCATGCCCTGGCAAAAGGCATACTTACGACACAGTCTGGCGGTAACAGCGGTCAGACATGGCAAATCACCGCCAGTACAGCCCCATGGATCCTGTCTGTGGGCTGCAAGCTCCATTGATCGTAAGATAATCACTAAGGTCCATACAGGAAGCAAGACAACTGTTGTGGTACGTATGTCTGTCTCCTGCTACTCGGACATATTTTTCAATGGCGTTCATGGAATATTTATCATTATGCATTGACAGGGTCATTCAGTGAATGGTTTTCGGTCTACGGGCAACATCCCAGTCGTATACGGAAAGGATGTCGGCGATGGCACATGTGATGATGCATCCATAAAGTAAGAGCTCTGAGTTTGAGTTATCTGTGATAAGCACATATATGACCAATGAAGAATCGATCCGGTCCTTGTGATTCACAGGTCATGTTATCCAGAGTGTGTAGTTCGTGAGAAAGTTTTGAAGAAGCTGTTGGTGTGTGATGATGGACAATTTGGAATTCAGAGCGCTTTTGGACAATGGGGCTGCAGGACTCATTTTGCCTACGTCAGCGCCCGACGTTGCTTTCGTTGAACCAATTCCTTTTGCAGCTCTGTCCACAGGAGACTACAGTAATTTCTTGTCTTACCTTAACCAAACCAGGTACGCGACATTCGATTCCTCCATAATTACCGCTCGGACATTGTATAGTTCGTAAATTCTCACACTCATTTTATCCAGAGCTCCGAAGGCGAATTTACTGAAGAGCGAGACCGTTGATGATCCAACAGCTCCTCTTGTCGCTTCTTTCTCCTCTTCGGGTCCGAATTATAATTTTCCCGATATTATGAAGGTGGGTTGTCATGCATTGTTCTCCGTTGAATTGTTTCTTTCGATCAAAACTTGATAAATGACAATGCTATTGTAGCCGGATGTGACCGCACCCGGAGTCGACATATTGGCCGCATACTCACCGCGGGCTCCCCCGTCGAATTCAGAAGCTGATACGAGGAGAGTTTCCTATAACGTGTTGTCTGGTACATCCATGTCGTGCCCTCATGTTGCCGGTATTGCGGCGTACGTGAAGTCATTCCATCCTACTTGGTCCCCATCCATCATTAAATCGGCCATCATGACGACCGGTAACATCCCGTATCCCATCAGATGGCTTGATTGAAGTTTGCCAACTTTCACGACTGACACGGTATCCCTTTGTTGTCGGATTTTTTAATTAACGTTATGCAGCTCGGCCGCTTCATCAAAACGGGCGCAAAGAGTTTTAGCTATGGCTCAGGACATGTTGATCCCACAAAAGCACTAGCACCCGGGTTGGTGTACGAAATCACAAATGACGACTATGTGAAACTGCTATGCACGCTGGGTATCAACGCTGCCCGCCATCACCGGGAAGAATGTCAGCTGCAGTGAACTCCCCAAGCTAAATGCTAGGGATGTGAATTACCCATCGGTGGTGCTGGCCGTCAATGCCTCTCAAACCCTTCTCCTTCAATGTCCACAAGGACAGTCTTGAACGTGGGGCCTTCGCACTCGACTTACAATGCTAGCATCGTGGCTCATCCCGGGGTGAAAGTCGCTGTGTTTCCTCGGACCCTTCACTTTATGTCTTCCGGAGATAAGAAACAGTTCTCCGTGACCGTCGCCGGGGTGGCCCCGAGGCAAGGGGAAGTCCTGTCGTCGTCGCTCATATGGTCGGATGGAGGTCATGTTGTGAGGAGTCCATCGTTGCGTATTCACCTTAGTTCATGCTAGGTCCGATCAGGCGATTATATATAATTGGCTATTCCATATATATTCATGTGCCAAACACTGTCAATTGGAAATGGAAAAATAATTTACTTTTATCCTTGAAATCGTGCCTAGTTTTCCATTTTCCTTTTTATTCCTTTTTCGGGGAAAATAAGGAAACTTTTTGGGATGCAGTTACTTTAAAAAAATTAATACACAAAATAGGTAATATGAGTGTATTTTTGGCTTATACTATTCAAAACTTTGGCTTTAAAAGGTAGATAAAGTTATTTCAGATTGAATTTCACTCGATTTTTTTTGTTTGTTAAAAATTTGAATTTTTTAATATATTTCATAATTTTATAATTTGCAAGTTTTAATTTTCTTTTTTACACATAACGTCAAATTTTGTTTTAATCACCCCCTTCAAATAATTTTAATTTTCAAATATTGTATAAAAAATAAAATTTAGAATTGCTTTTCTTTATATGGTTTGTATAGTTGACTTTTATTTTTGGTTGTTAGATTAAAAAGTAGCTTATATAAAGGGTTAAAGCTTTGTCGAAGCATTAATATTTAAATCTCACGTGTCAAGATCGGATTGCTTGAAATACGATATTTAAATGAACATTTGAAAGTAAAAACACACTGCCATTCACTTGGAAGTTAAATTTATTACTTTCATTTAAACAAGCATTGAATTACTTAAAAAAAAAAAGATAACATACATATTTATAATATTATGTCAATTTTTTATTTTATTAACAACTTAATTTGTTTGCTCAACTTTCGTTCTTGTAACTTTATTTTATTTTTTCCATAGTTGACGGCGTGGTTAACGAAACCGGATGTGGGTATGTCATGTGAAAACAATAAATAAATAAATTTTTACGTAAAATTTTTAAAGGCAAAGTATCAATTTATTTAATGCCCAGATGAATATTGACTCAAATTAACCCACTTCGGGTTCCACCAGCCATCCCTAAGTCGTTCACGACAGGTAAAAGCAATGAATACAATAAAAATTGAGGATATAAATGTATAACAAAAATTAGTTGTTGACAAAATAAAAAAGTTGAAAAAAAAGTGAGACAACGTATATTTTCATTAAAATAATTTCACGAAAGAGTAATTTAAGTCCTTCACGGGGTAAAACTTACTTGAGACGTCCTCTCTAAACATTAATAGATTCAGCTTCAGCTACTTCCCTCCTCTTCATAATCCTATTTGCGGACGAGCAATCACATAACAACATTCATTTAATGTCATATTTAATGAATTTTTAGTTTAGGATGAAGTAGTAACGTCACTAGTCATCAAATTGATTGAAATCTTTTTTTTTTTTTTGTTCAAGAGGATCCCGCCAACAATGCCTCCTTCTAATAAGCCCTAAACCAGATAATCAAATTGAGTAATTAGTTCAGCAAAACAACTAAAAAAGGATCGCTAATTTCTTGATGCGCGAACTAATATTTATACATATAAGGATCACATTCGTTACGTGGTTTTCTTCTTCGTATAGATAATGAGTGACACATGAATACGTGCGGACTAGAGGTGATGATGACCCCCGAATGACTGAAAAAGGTGAGGGGGATGGAAAGAGATATGGTTCCCTATGCAACGATAATGGATTTCGCTTGTTTATCTGTTAATGTAACATTTCCTTAACATCGTCATGAACGTTTTAATTATACGAAAAAATTTGACTTACACGTGAGAACAAAGGATATTTACATACGTCTGTATGAACAATTAAATACATATACAAAAAAATGGGTTACATGTAAGAATAGTAACTTGAAAAGTTTTGAAAATATGAGTTACATTTTCTTTTTCACACTTTAATTTGTCCTAACCATTTTCTTTATTTATAGCGTAAGTTTCTTGCAATTTTGGTAAATCAACAAAATGCCAAGTAGCGAAGTTATAATACGGTGAAGAAATAGGCAATTATGATTCCTTAGGATTCTTTTATCAACTTCAATCCCACGAAGACATGTGGGAAAAATAATAATATGATATATATTATATTATTATAAACTTTGTCCATTAATTAAACACATTCTACTAATTTTAATTCAACACTATGATTTAGTACTTCCGATATTTCAGAATAAATTTGTAGACCGATTTCTGTATAATTCAATCTCTTCATCTCACCGACATCCCGGTTAATTCAGTGCATCATGCTTCATCACTGAATTAATCGTTTTATTTAATTTCTCAGATATAATAGATTTTATCTTGAATGATAAATATTCATCTACGACCGTGTGCTTAAAATCACCTATATCTCAATCAAGAGGCCAGGATGTCAACTCTCTAATCCAAGAGAGGGATGAATCGTATATTGACTCAACACTATCATCTCTATGCTTCACCATATACCCAATAACCGCACTACTCACAATCCGGTCAAAGGCGCATCAAAGCGCATAACTCCACGCATAGAATGAATGAAAGTCTCAAGTCAGGAGATTGGGTACAGTCATTCAACAAGAGAAGTGGCCAATGACGCTTAAAATGTGGTATACTCTATAAACGGGTCGTGTCCAGTGTATTCTAAACTTGGGTACCCCCAAGTATAACTTGGACATGCATCCCTCGATCTAACTTGAGCTAAGGTATGCTCAACGTTGATCATAGATGTTTATGTCCCCTCTAAACATCTATCCGATCAAGGACAATTTTAGATTGACAAATAATCAATATATGAGACTTTATCGTAAATTAATTACGAGCATAAAAGTAATTAATTGCGTGTCGTATAAAATCGTCACGTGTGCACAAGGGCCTGAAGGCGTGCCTACAACTTCCCACTACATACCATCATGGAACCGACAACAGTCTACCAGGATTCGTCAAATTAGCATCGTATTTCCAAGATAAACAACAAAATCATCGAGTCACCTCGTTTGACAAACTTCCTAACTCACAAGAAGTATCACGAGAAGAAGACCTGCGTCCTCCCACAGAATAACGATCGTTTGTTCAATAAGCTCATTTAACAAAACAAGCACATTATTATCTGGTCTGATGAAAGAAAAAAAAAAGTACTCTCTAATTCCCTGAAAATATTAACGAAATCAACATCAACGCTAACAACATCATCAGTAAAATCAGACTTCAAGAAATTTAGTATTAGTAAAATAAATGTGTAAAAATCCCACAACTATACCGACGTAATTTGAATTGATGTGTTTTCTTTGGTATTAGTAAAATAAATGTGTCATCCCTAAACCCTAATAATTTATATTGTTAATAGTGTTTCTTAATAAGTACTAAATTTTAAATCCAAATAAATGTTCATTTCAATGGGTATATAGTAAAATTACGTAACTACATTTATTCATTATTTATGTAAACTATATTAAAGTAACCCAACAAAGAAATGATAAGAATTGTTAAGTCAGCGCGCAATGCTCATTTATCTGCATCATTTTATTTTGGTTTTTTACATTTGTTCTTTTCACTGATAATTATGGATGAAGAAGAGGTAAACTCTATATGCTTTTGGCATTACAAAACCCGTAGAAATTCCCCCTGTTTATTTCAGTAACACACGGCGTGCGTCGTTGGTAAAAAAACTATAATTAAACTTCCTCAATGCAAAAATAAATGAATAAACGAATCGAATCGATAATTATCATCGATCCTTTTCCGAGTTTACATCTTATCAATGCCCTGCCCCCCCATCGCTAGGACCGGAGTCCATGACGTGAGCCATTTTGCCAGAGCTGGTGAACCCATGCCTGGCACCCGTACGCACTCCCTCGTCCTTGGCGTGGCGCGTAGCATCGGAATCGGTGAACTTGTGTCCATCTCCTGGGCTTGGACCCGATTGCTTTATGGCTCCAAGCAGTAAACCGTCGAAGAACCCATCCGAAAATCCAACGTCGACAGCTATGGTTATACCTTTCGACCGGTTCACGACGTTCAAACGGCCTAGCCTCGATCATACAAGCACCAAAAAAAATGAAAAGGAAGAAAAAGCTGATGATTCTCGTGAACAGCTTCGCCATCAGTGAGTCGAAAAGGAAGGAAAATGTTCCGGCACTGGAATGAAAGAGTTTCTTAGGACAGCCAAATTTGATGTGGATGGGATAAAAGCTTGGCGATGGGGAGTATAAATAGGTCGAGGATTTCAACTTTGTTGTGGTTTCGTTCAAAGGAAAAGACTACATTAGTCCAAAACGAATCCCTCCCCTTGCTGCAGAAGGAAACCACGTGAGACGTTTCCGAGCATCTTCCGACAACTTATCGGTAACTGACATGGATCTACACGGCAACTGAAGACTATGTTAAGAGAAGAATTTCATGAAGTGATTGTGCGAAGAAGTCCAAAGCAATGGCTGGTCCAACACGTACACTTGTGGATTTCATTAGTCGTGGATCGAGCACTGCACGTGTTTTATACATACCTGTCCCGCTTAGTAGTTAATCTCTCTCGAGTCTTTCTGGATGACTATCGGGAGGAGGACGACGACGTGGTGTGGAACCATGGAAAAAGGCAACGGTTGTTTTTTTCCTCTTCCTTTTTCCCGGAAGCCGAAGGGCAAAATATGCCCCACGCAGACAGACACGTATTTCCTTCGACCCTGACTGACTTGTGCCGCCTGGGCTTGATCGTGGAGAAAGAGAGGAATTGTTAGGTACTTTTCACATTCATGTTGAAAAGTAAGATGTCTATAGAAATTGCTCGGTAAAATATATTTTCCTTATAAAATATACGAGTTGGGTAAAGCATTATTTATTACTTAGTATGATGGAATAAAGGTTGTCTACTATTGGTATGTAACATTTATGCCCATCAGCTAGCCCCACTTGCGACCATTATATTAAAATTTTATAATGATTTAAACCATGGAAATCTTAATTACAAAAATAATGAAAAATGGTAATAACGACTGAGCCAACAATTTTTTGTTTTGTTTTGTTTTGTCACTCAAAAATGGTTTTATCCACAGGTTCCAACTCGGATATTATAGCTAGCCATAGGGACATTTCCAGACTTTAGTAATACATTAACTATTTAGCTGTACATTGAACCAATTTTCTTTTATTATTCAGAAGCTAAAGAATTTCTTGCTTGCTGGTTACACAATGTTGGGTGGGGTTGTCGTGGGGAGCACATTTCATTTCACTTGTTTTAATATTGTCAATTTGATGATGTGGTCCCCCGTTACTTTAAGACACGTGGCCGTCGTCCATTTTCAACTCTCCCCACCGGATGGTTTTGGAATTCCAAACTTGGAAAATGATCTTTTCCTTTTCTTTTTTTCTTTTTAAAAAAAAGCCAACCTGTGATGCCCGTAATTAATTGAATCGATCTAATTTTAAAAGTAAATGCATCAAAGTAATTTCATGCTCCGTACTTAGGCAATATTAATTCATAACATGTGATTAGGTGAAGGCGTAGCATTTTATATATTTCATTTTCAATATTTCCCGAGGACAAGTTTTTGGCGCCGTTGCCGGGGACTAATTGTTATTTCTGGATATCATAGCAGACTCGCTGATATTAGACTAGATTTTTTTTATTTTCACTTTTTTTTCTTTGATTTTTTTTTCAGGATTACTCTCGGTGGATGCGACGTAGCCGAAGTGCTAATTCTTTGGAGTATAACCCCGAGATCGAGCGGACGTGTCGTGCTCTAAGGAAAGAAGCAAAGCTTAGAAAACAACAAGAAAAGATGGCTCCTGAAAATAGAGACATGGAGAATCATAAGGCACTTGGAGACTATGCAATTCCATCCGTGGGTGATGTCCAGACAGGTATTCGAAGACCCGCAATAGCAGCAAATAATTTTGAGATCAAGCCGGCCATCATCCAACTGGTGCAGAATCAATGTCAATTTGGTGGAAATGTCAGCGATGAGCCGAATGCCCATATTGCGAGTTTTCTCGAGATCTGCGGTACGTTTAAGAGCAATGGTGTGTCCGATGACGCGATTCGACTGAGATTGTTCCCATTCAGCTTACGGGACAAAGCGAAGGCGTGGTTATATTCTCTCACGCCAGGTTCAATTACGACATGTGATGACTTAGCTCGAGAGTTCCTCACCAAGTTCTTTCCACCCATGAAGACGGTGAAGTTGAGGCGAGATATTACTACTTTTATGCAACTCGATGGGGAGAGCTTGTACGAAGCATGGGAGCGATATAAGGAATCACTCCGGAAGTGTCCACATCACGGCCTTCCGAAGTGGCTGATCGTGCAGACATTTTATAACGGATTGCTACCTACAGTTCGGACATCGATTGACGCAGCAGCTGATGGAGCATTAATGGCAAAACCAACCGATGAGACGTACACTTTGCTGGAAAATATGGCGATCAACACCTACCAATGGGGCAATGAACGAGGACAGATGAGACAACAAGGCATGATGAATGTGGATTCGTTGACAAATATAAACGCCAAGATTGATGCTCTCCCAAAGATGATGCAAGGGCAACTGAAGATGAATGTTATGAGTTGCGAGGTCTGCGGAGGAGAACACAACTCTGGTGAATGTGTGGAGACGGCAAATTATATGGGTAACTTCAACCGAGGGGTAGGTAATCCATTTTCTAATACTTACAATGCAGGTTGGAGAAACCATCCCAATTTTTCTTGGAGAGAGACACAACAACATGGACAGCCTGCTGGACCAAGCTCAAACATGCACATGAAGCCAAATTTTGAGCCTCCGGGGTTTCAACAACAACTACAACAAGTTGCAAAGGAAAAGGTAAGCATTGATGGCATGTTACAATTGATTTCTTTACAAAACTCTTCTATAAAAAGTCTTGAAGCATCGATGAGGACCATGGAGAACCAGATGGGTCAACTTGCATCTGCGATCGCCTCGAGGCCACCGGGAAACTTACCGAGTGACACCGAGATCAATCCAAGGTCAAAGGAACAATGTAAGGCAATGAACCTCAGAACCGGAAAGGTAATCAACGAATATATTGGTTCCTCAAGCCAGGAAAACAAGGCGTCGTTCGAGGAGGAACTCGGACAAGGGGACATCAAGCAATCTGTAGATGAAAGAAGTACATCTGAGCAAAATCTTCCCGAGGTTTCTCCTTCAGAAAATATACCCAACAAGGTGCTAGCTGATCTCAACGAAGGACAAGAAGAAAAGAGAAGTCCTGAACTCACTAAGGAGCTGAAAGCATGGAACCGTGAATGGCGTAAGAAACCAGCCCACCCGCAACAAGTGACTTACCTGCCACCACCGTTTCTGCAGCGATTGAAAAGAATGGAGGACGATAAGCAATTCATGAGATTCCTGGAGCTTTTCAAACAGCTACACATCAACATCCCATTAACGGAAGCAATCGACAACATATCCACGTACGCAAAATTTCTCAAGGATATTTTATCAAAGAAGCGAAGTTGGGAGAAATTTGAAGTGATTTCGTTGTCAAAGGAGTGCAACATGGTATTGCATCAATCACTTCCGCCGAAGCTTGCCGATCCTAAGAGTTGTACTATCCCTTGTCGCATTGGTTCTAAAAGTTTTAGTAAAGCTTTATGTGATCTTGGTTCTTCAATTAATTTAATGCCTTATTCGATTTTTTAGGAACTAAGACATGAAGGAGCAAAGCCAACAACAGTCACACTACAACTGGCGGATCGATCGATTACACACCCATGGGGAGTAGTGGATGATGTGTTGGTTAATGTAGCTGATTTGATTTTGCCAGCAGATTTTTTAATTCTAGAGATGGAGGATGATAAAGAAGTGCCGATTATACTTGGTCGACCGTTCCTTGCAACTGGTCGAACCTCCATAGATGTAGCAGATGGAAATCTAAAAATGCGAGTTCATGATCAGGAAGTGACTTTCAATATTTTTAATACTTCGAAATACATTGATACTACTAATGAATGTTTTACTTATGACCAAGAGGAGAGTTTCCTGATTCAAGAGAAAGAGCATGAGGATTTCTCGCCGATGATAGAAGATGATTCCATGGAAGTGAAGTACATTCAACAAATTGAACCTCTCGGAGTTGACCTCTAAAAATCTTCAATGAAGCCATCCATCATAGAGCCTCCAATGCAGGAACTCAAACCCCTGCCTTCACATTTGCAATATGCATTTTTGGGTGAATCGAATACTTTACCAGTAATTGATTCTAACCGTTTAGATGACATGCAGTTGAATCAATTGTTGGACTTACTACGAGCACATAAAGAGGCAATTGGTTGGAGTTTAGCGGACCTCAAGGGGATTAGTCCATCAATTTGTATGCATAAGATTCGACTGGTGGATGAAGAAAAGCGAGTGGTCGAACCACAATGACGACTTAACCCAATCATGAAAGAGGTAGTAAAGAAAGAAGTTCTGAAATGGCTCGATGCAGGTATAATCTATCCTATCTCTGATAGTAATTGGGTGAGTCCCGTTCAATGTGTTCCAAAGAAAGGAGGTATGACTGTAGTTTCCAATGATAAGAATGAATTGATTCCTACTCGGACAATAACAGGTTGGCGCGTATGCATGGATTATCGCAAGCTGAATAATCTGACCAAGAAGGATCACTTTCCGTTACCCTTCATCGATCAAATGCTTGATAGATTAGCTGGACATTCATTTTATTGTTTCTTTGATGGGTATGCAGGTTATAATCAAATTGCCATAGCACCGGAGGACCAAGAGAAAACTACTTTTACGTGTCCGTATAGAACATTTGCCTTCAGGAGAATGTCGTTTGGACTCTGTAATGCCCCAAGCACCTTTCAAGGTGTATGATGGCGATATTCTCCGATATGGTGGAGAAAGATATCGAGGTATTTATGGATGATTTTTCTGTTTTTGGTGACACTTTTGATCTATGCCTCCAGAATGTAGAGAAAGTGCTTACACGTTGCAAGGAGACCAACCTCGTGCTAAACTGGGAAAAGTGCAACTTCATGGTAAACGAAGGTATTGTGTTAGGCCACAAGGTATCTAAGAAAGGACTTGAAGTAGACATGGACAAAATCGAAGCCATTGAGCAGATGCAACCTCCGACAAATGTTAAGGCTTTTCGAAGTTTTCTAGGACACGCTGGTTTTTACAGACGTTTTATTAAAGATTTCTCAAAGATTGCTAAGCCTCTTAGTAAATTACTCGAGAATGATGTTCGTTTTGAATTTACTGATGAATGTTTACAGGCATTTCAGGAGTTAAAAGGGAGTCTATAGTGATAGACTCCAAATTGGAGTTTACCATTCGAGATTATGACAGATGCGAGTGATTTTGTTGTTGGAGTCGTTCTTGGCCAAAGAAAGGATAAGGTGTTTCACACCATCTACTATGCCAGCAAGACGTTATCGGATGCCCAGCTCAATTATGCAACAACGGAGAAAGAGTTTCTTGCTGTTGTTTATGCTTTTGATAAATTTCGTTCTTATCTTCCCGGTACACATGTTGTGGTTTATACAGATCATTCGGCAATCAAATACTTGATGGCGAAGAAAGACGCAAAACCGAGATTGATAAGGTGGATTCTACTACTCCAAGAGTTCGACATTGAGATCCGCGATAGGAAGGGGGTTGAGAATCCAGTTGCAGATCATCTTTCAAGATTGGAATCTAGAAAGGCCGAAACCGAATTGAGCAAAAGAAAGGATGAAAAGCAGGTGGATGACAATTTTCCAGACGAACATTTATTTTCCATAATTGCAGCGATGACTTCAAGCACTCCATGGTATGCAGATTTCGTCAACTTTATTGTAAGTAATGAACTTCCTCCAAACTTAAATTTCCATCAGCGAAAAAATTTTTTCCATGATGTGCGATCTTATTTTTGGGATGAACCTTACTTGTTTAAGTTGGGAAAAGATAATTTGTTTCGTCGATGTGTCCCAGAAAAGGAACAACTCTTGATACTTACAGGGTGTCATGCAAGCTCGTATGGAGGTCATTTTGGAGGCATAAAAACAGCCTCAAAGGTACTTCAAAGCGGATTTTATTGGCCGACTCTATTTAAAGATGCTCATGAGATTGTCATGAAATGTGATGAATGTCAAAGGGTTGGAAATATTTCTCGGAGGCATGAGATGCCATTGACTAACATTCTTGAGGTTGAATTATTCGATGTTTGGGGAATAGACTTTATGGGTCCGTTTCCCTCGTCGTTTGGGAATTCTTACATTCTGGTTGCAGTGGATTATGTCTCAAAGTAGGTGGAAGCATGTGCATGCCCCAAGAATGACGCACAGGTGGTGACACGATTCTTGAAGAGGAACATATTCACTCGTTTTGGTACTCCAAGAGCTATCATAAATGATGGAGGTACGCATTTTTGTAACAAATTATTTGAGAAGTTGCTTTTGAAATATGGAGTGAAGCATAAGGTCACAACGGCATACCACCCGCAAGCCAACGGACAAGTAGAAGTGACAAATCGGGAGATCAAGCGGATCTTGGAGAAAACCGTTAATCCATCTCGCAAGGACTGGGCAATGAAGCTAGACGATGCACTTTGGGCTTATCGAATCAAAACACCCATTGGGATGTCACCATACGAGCTGGTTTTCGGAAAGAGTTGCCACTTACCGCTGGAACTCGAACACAAGGCATATTGAGCGGTAAGAAAGTTGAATTTAGATCCACAATTGGCTTTTCAGAAACGTCTATTGCAGGTACATGAGCTAGAAGAGTTTCGCCTACAAGCATACGAGAGTTCACGGATATACCAAGAGAAAACGAAATTGTGGCATGACAAGAAGATCTTGAACAAAGAATTCCAAACAGGGGAAACGAAGGACTTTTCATGGTGAACGGACAACGTCTCAAGCCATATTTTGGAGGAATAATTGAGCGGCAACCCAGCATGGCCGCACTTGCCGAGCCAACTTATACATGAAAAGGGAGACAAGAGTCAAGCCGACCAGCTACCCCAGGGGAGTATTACGTTCCATTTATTCTTTTATGCTTTATATAACATCGGGACGATGCATAATCTAGGTTTGGGGGTGTCGACTCTTTTCTTGTCTGCTCTGCTTTGATTTTGTGGTTATTGTGATCTTTTGTTTTGATTTTTTATGTTGAGTCAAGTTTGTCAATCTCCTCAGTGAAACTTGATGAAATCTTTGATGAGCTGACATTGATTCAAGGATGACTATTAATGCATTTGCTCACAACTTATGGAATAGTTAAAAACGAATCTTAATTGTTGATTGGACTTAAAGTGTTTTCTAAATTGAATAATTTCTCGGTATGAAGTGATAGTGAATGAAAACAATTTTAGAAATCTAATAACGCATGGTAGTTGGCGTTGAGTGGTGCTAGTCACACATTGACTGAAAACGAGTCTTGGATAAAGAAAAAGAAAAAAGAAAAGAAAAAGAAAAAAAAAGAAGAAGAAAACAAATAGCGGTTACCAAGGCTCTGAGTACCAATGTTTAGGTGCGCAAAAAAAAAAGAGAGAGAGAGAGAGAAAAGTTGTTTGATTTGCGCCTAATTATGTACTTGTGGTGTGAGTCCTTTTTGGTGTACTCGAGCATGGGATTCGAGGGGTGCTTCATCACCTAGTGCATTGGTCCAACTGGACTGAGAGTCATTGATTGAAGGCTCGTTACATGGGTGCACTAGATTGTGATGATACATTTAGAGTCGTGTAACCAAAATAAAATTTTGTTGAAGAAAGTGATGAAAAACAACCTATGGATGAGTGGACAGTTGGTGTTTGACGTGTTTTCCGCAAAGTGCTAATCTAGTGTGTTTTATTGGAAGCCTTTAATTGTTGATTTCACTTCATGACATACCTACTTGACCATTTTTGGGAAATTGAATAAAGTTTTTTTTAATAAATGACTCGACTATGGGAAGTGAGTAGATGCATTGCTGAGAATATAATGGGAATGCTTCGAAGAGATTGATTCGGGCGTTGCTGAGGAGCGTCGTTAGCTTTATTTTCGTGTTTTGTTTCAATGCATTTGCTCGAGGACTAGCAAATGTTAGGTTTGGGGGTGTTGATAACTCTATGTATGTAGAGTTATTTGGTACTCTTAACGGGGCTTTACATGGCTAGTTAGACGAGGTTATTTGTATCCCATTCACCGCCATTGTCATGTGAGAGTCCAAGTTAACATTAGCCACTCCTTCAATTAAGTTATCAATATTTGGGTGTACGCACGCCTCCCGGCCTAGCACGCGCATGGCGGTTCGAACGACCCGAAGATCCGGGCCCGCTCCCCAAGGCCCAATCGGTCGGCGTCACGACTCGGGCGTTGGACGCTGCGGAAGGGAATTGGGTGATCCTTCCCTGGGTTCCTAACTGGGCCTGCTTTGGCCCTCGCCGACTATCTCTGTTTTTCTAAGAGGCGGCGGGCGAAAGACGGAGCATGATCCGAAGGAGGAACTTTCGAAAAAAATCAGGATCAGCTCGTGTCGTCAGTTCTCATCCAAAATGGCTCCATAAAAAGGTTGTTGTTTAACCTAGGTAAACTATACGGAGTCGTCGCCGACTTAATTTTAAAGCTTGGTTTAAGTCGAAAAACTATAGTAGGATTTGGAGATTCTTAATTACTAACTCTTACATCTAGACATGCGAAAAGGTGGCGTTTGCTCCAAAATTTTGCATCTGGTTAACGGATGTTGGACCCGATCTGGACATGACTTCGAACCCATGTCAATGTTTTACGGGCGTTGGACCCGATTCGAACCTTTTAGGCCTGAACTCATGTGTATTTGGTAAACAACAGGCGACGATAAACCTACGGGCCTAAGACATGTGGACAAGCACAAACAATTATTTAGATCAAAGGGGGCGGAGAAGGATGGTGACCGTGGGCCTATGCACTTGGGTCCACGGCCCGTTACATGTGGAAATAATGAAAATCGGGAGGGAAAGAGAGATCGTTGAAATTAACAGAATTTCGAGGAGCCATCGTCGCTGAGATATCGCTGGAGAAAGAGATTCTGAAGGCCGGATTTGTGAAGCCTGAGGTATTCATCTCGGGGGAGTCTGCATTGGAGGATGGCTGTCGTAATTCGTCGGGAACAGCTATTGTGGTGCCACGTACTGCCGAAGTGGGATCCGCCTTGGGGTTACCGATTGTTGCTGTCGTCGAGGAGTCGGCATCGGGGGTGGTCTTCGCAATGGGAAGAGGAACTTCTTGTTGATGCCGCTTGTGTCCGACGGTACGAGGCTCGAGTAGTCATTCCTATCTGGGGCGAGTTCCGAAGTGGGTGAAGTTCTGTTCATGCGGTGTGACACGGACAACGCCGGTTGGGTTCAAAGGGGTTCTTCACCGCATATGGAGGGGAGACAAGGATAGGCGAAGAGGCTTTGGCTCGTTGTGGATATGGTTGGGTCGTCGGAAATGGTTGTACGCGGGTGAAGGAACGGCTGAATGCTCGTCCCCCCTGTCTCTGTCTGTTGGTCCCTTTTTTGTGTCTCTTTTTATGAGAAGAAACTGGAGGTTTTTGATTGCTTGGGAAAGGGATTCTTTTTCCGTTGATGCAGGAGGAGCCCCAAATCTCGTTCATTCCCCCTTCTTGCCAATTTTTCGTTGTTAGGATAAGATCGAATCTCGGGGACGTGGAGCAAATTGTTGTAAATATTTGTTTGTTAAATTGACTTGATTGGAATGATTCGATTGTTAGAAACGACAAAGGAAATAAAAAATGATTTTACTACTTTGTTGTTTTCTTCCTGCATAAAATCATAATTCGTATGTGGGTTGATTTGATTATTTTTGTGATGCTTTCTTTTTTTAAGATCAAAAATGCTAAAAATTTATATTATTTTGAAACTATGTAATGTAAATTAGTTTCATGTACCAATTTTAGTTTAAAATCAATGACCTAATCATGTTTAAACCTAATCATGTTCAAAGAGAATCAAATTTCGTTAACCATGTTCAATGATTTTTATGAAAACATAAGGTTACTCTTATCATAATAACATGTGATTAAAACTTGATTATCGATGAATATGCTACTTTAATGGCCAATTTGGGGTGTCTACATTTGGGCTATCACCACCAGCCCCTGCAGATGAACTCCCGCTTGCTTGTCTTGAGATCATTTTTCATAAAATGCTTCTCAGTTAAGGTTATGCCTGCATGTTAAAAATAGAATCCGATCAAGGAAGCTCAATGAAGAAAAAGGAAAGGGAGATTTCAGCATAACTCTGAAGAAAATTACATGAAGGATATACAAGTACTGGAATCATCGGCAAGCCTCGGACATCATTGTTATGGGAAAAAGAAATATCAATGGCTGATACATAAACAAAGGATAATGTTTCCCTCGATTGAGCATAACAACTACAAAGCGATGACAAATGGGGGTACCAGAGTGTCTGCGGATGCAGGAAAGAAGCATATGTTGCCGTTGTATTTACTTTATAATGTTATGGTTGTATGCCGAGTGGTCATCAAAATGAACTATCAAAACGTATGACATGGACAATTCATTGGCATATCATGTTACCAAGCATAAAACAACCATTTTTTTATATAAACAGCCAACAACAATGCTTTATGGAGCAGTTTATTTATTGAGTATCGAATGAAAAAAAAAAATCAAATATAATGTGAGCGCTCAACAACTCGTTATGAACTTTGTACATCACACGCTTCATTCTCTGAGACTACATTCTCCCAGAAAAATCAGGTCGTGAAACCTTCAGATATTTTTCCAATGCCTCTCCACACGCCATGTCTGGAAAATTGTTGCGTGACTAGAAAATACCTATAAATTTTATTTACTAATTATGCAAAAATGAAACAGCACCTTTCTTTTTAGACTGAAAGAAAATGTCCAAAGCTAATTTTAATTATTACATAAATCGTGACCATTTATTCATAAAAAGAGTTAAACACAACATGCATTTATTTGATTCCTGATAAAGTTGATATTTACTTCCAATATCCACTTTCACCAAAGCAGGTGAGAGCCACTCTCCAGAAGTTTTCTACCAAAAAAAAAAAAAAAAATACTCTCCAGAAGTCTAGCACTTCAAAGGGATTTTCAGGATCAATCATGAATTCATAGAATGATTGACGTTATTGCATCATCAGAAAGTATTTTTCTACATAAATTACAAAGAAAAAAGATTTTTTTTTTGTTTCTAATAACTTCTGGTACTTCATAGCGAACAAAGAATACACAGAGGAATCTCATCTCATAAAATCCATGGATCTCGACAAAAGACAAAAAGTGTCTAGACCATAGTTGGCTTTGACAGCTAACAGACACCCCTCAATGTCCAATTTAACCACTCAAATCCTATGTCTATGGAGAAACCCATATTTGGAAACAAGAAAATTAAGGTGATGTTGATAATGGGATAAGGACATGGAGGCTCGAAATTGTGTAGGCATACGGCTAACCTCTCCCCCACCTGTAGTATCTTGGAGCAACGTGCGCACCGGGAAGGAATGAAATAGAGAGGAAAAGGTTCATATCTCACAAAGCAACAAAAGACTAACCCCACCTTGAGATGCTTACCCAATTAAACCGGAAAGCAGTTTCACATTGCTACAGCAAGCAACATCATACGAAGAAGCGCCAAAAACTTTAAAAAACAAGATCCATTCCTTTTGGCTAGCTTGTTTTGATTCTCCCACTAAAACAAACAGACCGCATTGAGGCTTTACATGCAACAACACATTCCTCGACCACATAAAATGTTAACCTGATTTTGATGATGAACTTAAGCAATACGTTAGTCATAGTGAGCAGTAATGTTTCATGAGTTACGTGCTCATCCCTAGTGATGAGCTTGAGCAATGTGTTGCTGAATCACAGCTGGTAACTGTTATATGTTACAGTGAGTTGTTACTGTGATATTACGAATATATATTGAAAATATGGAAACAAATTTTCAATACCCACGTTTTATTTTGGGTTATCTCAGATCATTCGTCTGAGTGTCCAAATTCATTTAAATGTGGTTTAATGATCTCGTTATAAAGATTTAGGCAACTAAATATTATGAGATTATCTTTCCAAGTTTATTTTTAGAAACAAAATATGTTTCTGATATCCTGCAGCAATATTACGCTGAAACAGGATAAAATATCTAATCAAATATTTTTCTTGATAATAATCGACCAGATAAGATTATGATTAGATTATAAAGATTAGAAATAAATTATCTGATTAAGATAAGTGAGGAAAGTTACCGTTGGTACTTACTCTCTGTACGCGCGCCTTCCGGCCTAGCACGTGCGTGGCGGTTCGGACGACCCGAGGATCCAGGCCCGCTCCCCAAGGCCCAACCAGTCGACGTCACGACTCGAGCATCGGACGCTGTGGAAAGGAGTTGGGTGATCAACTGGGCCTGCTCGGGCCCTCGCCGACCGTCCCTGTTTTCCAAAGAGGCAGCGGGCGAAAGGCGGAGCATGATCCGAAGAAGGAACTTTCGGGAGAAATCGGGAGCGACTCGGGTCATCTGTTCCTCATCCAAAATGGCTCCGTAAAAAAAAGTTGTGGTTTGTTTAACCTAGGTAAACTATACGGAGTCGCCACCGACTTTATTTATAAAATCTGTTTTAAGTCGGAAAAAAATAGTGGTTCGAGGATTCTTAATTACTGACGCTTACACTTAGACATGCGAAAAGGTGGCGTTTGCTCAAAAGATTTTGTTTCTGTTTAACGGGCGTTGGACCCGATCCGGGCATCACTCTGGACTCATGTCTCTATTTTAAGGGCGTTGGACCCGATTCGGGCTTTTTGGGCCCGAACTCATGGTTATTTGTTTTACAAACAACATGCGATGATAAACCTATGGGCCTAAGGCATGCGGACAGGCACAGACAATTATTGAGATCAAAGGGAGCGGGGAAGGGTGGTGATCGTGGGCCTATGCACTTGGGCCCACGACCCGTTACATCTGGAACTAAAGAAAGTCGGGAGGCCCGCACCACCCTTATGTACCTGAGGAGGGGGGGAGCTTATGTTGTTGAATTCGTCACTTGGGGTTGCTTTGGTGACATGCCTCCACCACGGGTTCCCCGAAGTTTTCGTTAAAATTATTTATGCAAAAAAAGAAGTGGTTAGAAAAATTTAAATAATAACAATAATTTAATGTGTCACCAATTACATGTTGTTCTCGTGCTTCTGTTTTTTTTAAAGTAAATTAATTGATTTTTTTATTTAAAACAATTGGTTTAATTGTGAATTAAAAAAATATATTAAAAATAATTATTGTTAAAAAAGTACGACACGTTTTAAAAAATGGTTTAATATGAATTAAAAAAAATTAAAAGTAATTATTGTTTAAAACAAACGTACGACATGTTTTTTTTTTAAAGTTGGTTTATCGAGAATTAAAAATATTAAAAATAATTATTGTTTAACAAACAAACATACGTGCGATATGTTTAAAAAAAAGGTAAATTGATTTATTATGAGAAAGTGGTTTAATTGACAATTTTAAAAAAAATAAAAATAACTAAAAATAATTGTGTTAAAATAAAACCTCCAGAATCTGATTTTTTAAAATAATAATAATTATTAAGAAATTGATATTATAAAAATGATAGTAATAAAAATTGAATTAAATTATATGGAAAAATAATTTAATTGATAATTAAAATAACTCTATTAAAAATATTAACGTTAAAAAAAGGACGTGAAGTGGAAAAAAGAAATTAATTTATATATATTTTTTTACGTAAAATTGAGACTTTGTTGAATAATAAAATAATAATAAATTATAATAGTAATTATATAAAAATTGTAATTAATAATAATAAAAAAAACCAATAATAACTGCCACAAGCCTTTAGCTTGAAGCCTTGCCACCCTCGCCTTCGTCACAGGTTTTTTGTACCATTCGTGTGAGAAGCTCTTGTACCTGCCCACGAGACAAAGAACGTAAACGAAATAAGCTCATGTAATCTCGTTTAATTTAATGAAGAGAGTAGTAATTGTGAGATTATCCCTTTTTCATGAATAGTACTAATTCAAAACCCTGACACAATTTAGCTGTAGTAACGTCGTAGAGCGTCCGCATTGATTGGTTATGAAAGTTCTCCATCCATCTTTGTTAGGATGGTCGCTCCTCCCGAGAAAACATGTTTGATGATGAATTGCCCATCGTAATTTGGAGCAAATTTTCCCCTAGGATCTTTGACGTTTGGAAAGATTCGTTTGAGGACGAGGTCTCCTGGTTTGTATTTGACCTCTTTGACCATTTTATTGAATGCCCTGGACATGCGTTGTTGATAACATTGCATGTGGTCGATTGCGGCAAATCGTTTCTCATCGGTGAAGTCGAGGTGGGCGAGGTGGTGATTGGCCTTCTCTTCTTCGGTCATGTTGCTTTGGGACGAGATCCGAAGAGTAGGTAGCTTGACCGCTGCTGGAATGACTGCTTGAGTGCCATAGACGAGTTCGAAGGGAGTTGCCCTAGTCGAAGTGCGCATCGTCGTCCGGTAAGCGAGTAATGCGAAAGGAAGCTTATCGTGCCAATCCCGATATGTGATTGCTATCTTCTGAAGAATCTTTTTCATGTTTTTGTTGGCAGCTTCGACTGCGCCGTTCATTTGTGGACGATATGGGGAAGAGTTCAGGTGTTTGATTCGGAATTCATTGCAAAGAATATCCATTTGTTTGCGGTTGAAGTTTGTGACATTGTTAGTGACAAACAACTCTGGAACTCCGTATCTGGCAATGATGTTTGTCCGCGTGAAACGTATGACGTTATTCGCGGTGACTTCCTTGAAAGATTGTGCTTCGATCCATTTAGTAAAGTAGTCGATGGCGACCAGTATGAACCGATGTCCATTTGATGCCTTGGGATTAATCGGCCCGATGACGTCCATGCCCCACATTGAGAACGGCTATGGTTTAAACAGTGGGAAGGTTTTGATCTGACAATTGTGGCAGGTTTTGACGTATTTGATGTAGTCGGCCTCGATTGTGAACCAATAGTATCCCTGACGCATGATCTTCTGAACGAGAGCATAACCGTTCATATGTGGTCCACAAACGCCTTCATGGACTTCGAAGATGATGGCCTGGGCTTCCTGTTCGGTGACACACCGCATGAGGGCTGTCGTGAAGGACTTCATGTAGAGCACGTCGCTATTAAGGAAGTAGTTCCTTGCAATCCTTCGGATGAATTTGCGTTCCTTTCCTGTGCTGCCTTGGGGAAAAGCGGCCGTTTCTAGGTAAGTTTTGATGTCTGCAAACCACGGTGGTGAGTCCTCAGATTGACAGGGCTCGATATGCATACAACTTGGGTCTTCAGCGATGTCGATGCGAAGAGGCTCTATGTCCATTTCTCCTGCTAATGGAATCATTGATGCAAGAACAGCAAAAGCGTCTGCGAAACAATTATCTACCCGTGGGAGGTAATTGAACTCAATATCAACGAATTGGCGGACTAGTCTTTGTAGGTAGTTCTGATATGGGATGAGCTTTGGGTCCCGTGTGCGCTATGCCCCGTTTGTTTGGGAAATGATGAGTGCTGAATCTCCATGAACGTCAAGAAATCGGACTCGCATATCGAGTACACGTAATAGGCCAAGGATGCATGCTTCGTATTCGGCAATGTTGTTTGTGCAGGGGAAAATGACTTTAACAGCTGTTGGATAGTATTGTCCGTCTGGGGATATCACCACCGCTCCAATACCTGAACCGGAAGAGTTGACTACCCCATCGAAATACGTTGTCCACCTCTGCTGTGACTCGGGGAGGAAGATGTTTTCGTCTGGTAATCTAATTTACAAAGGCGAATTGTCTGTCCCTAGATATTCCGCAATGTGATCAGCGATTGTTGAGTGGAATCTAATGTCGAATTCAGCTAGCTGTAACTGCCACTTGGAGACTCTTCATATCAATGTTGGTTTGTTGAAGAGATACTTGAGGGGATCATTTTCAGATACTAGTAGGATCTCATAGTGGAGAGTGTACTTTCGGAGTCGGTGCAGCACCCAGACAAGTGCGCAACAGGTACGTTTTGACACAGTGTACCGAGATTCGCAATATGTGAATTTCTTGCTTAAGTAATATACCGCATGTTCCTTGGTGCCTGGCAGCTGTTGGGCAAGCGCAGCTCCAAATGACTCTTCTCGAACTATGAGGTAGAACGTGAGAGGGTACCCCGGCTTTGGCGGGATGAGGACGGGTGGTTCTGTTAGGTAGGCTTTTATCAGCTCGAACGCGGTTTTGCAATCGTCGTCCCATTCAAATTTGACATCTTTCCTTAGTTTCTTGAACAGGGGTTTGCACGTATTTGCCAAGTTTGATATGAACCTCCCAATGTAGTTGACACGACCCATGAAACCTCGAATCTCCTTAACTGACTTTTGTGCTGGGAGATCGCGAATTGCCTTGATTTTGTCAGGGTCGATTTCGATGCCTTTGTTGCTGACAACGAACCCCAGAAGTTTGCCTGATGTTGCCCCGAAGACACATTTGGCCGGATTGAGACGAAGCTTATACTTGTGAAGTCATTCAAATAGCTTACGGAGGACAATAGTGTGGTCTTCTTTTGCTCGGGATTTTGCGATCATATCGTCGACGTAGACTTCGATTTCTCGGTGCATCATGTCATGGAACAGGACCACCATTGCGCATTGATAAGTTGCCCCAGCATTCTTGAGTCCAAAAGGTATGACCCGATAACAGAATGTGCCCCAGGGTATTGTGAAAGTTGTTTTCTCCTTATCTTCTCCGGCCATACGTATTTGGTTGTACCCGAAAATTCCATCCATGAAAGAAAACCTGTTAAAACCAGCGGTATTGTCTACTAGCAAGTCGATGTAAGGTAGAGGGAAGTCATCTTTGGGACTCGCTTTTTTAAGATCGCGGTAATTGACGCAGACTCGAACCTTCCCGTTTTTCTTGATGACGGGGACTATGTTAGTGACCCATTGTGGGTACTTGGCTACCTCGATGAAGTTGACCTTGAGGAGTTTGTCGACCTCTTCCTTAATCGAGAGCTAGCTCGGGCTTGTACCGACGTTGTATTTGCTTAGTGGGACGAATTAGTAGATCAGTGGGGATTCTGTGCTCCACTATCTCCGGGTCTAGTCCTGGCATATCCGTATACGTCCAAGCGAAGATATCTGAAAATTCCCTGAGTAGGTTGACGATACACTCGACCTCATCTGTTGGGAGATCGGCCCCGATGTGTAGCTCTTTGGGCTCATCGTCTGTTCCAATGTTGATTGATTTGAGTTCTTGCAATGTTATCTCCTTTGGTTCTTCATGTCGTTGGAGACCTAGCTCAAGACCATGGTATCCATCGAGGGACTTCGGGTTATCTACAATCACCTCATCTTGTTCGGGGTTGTTTTCAGATATGTCTGAAGCGCCATTCCTTCATGAAAGAAACAAGTCAATGTCATAGTTGTAGCTGAACTACTTGAGATTTGAGATATTATACTATGTAACAACTATGATAAGTCAAGCGTTCTAGAAGAAAAAGAAAGAAAGAAAAAAAATAGAATAAAACAAAATAAAACGTTGTGGGATCAGGCCTCAGCGGGACCCTCTTCGTTTCCTTAGATTTGCCCTTTATCATCAGCGTCCCGATCCCACAGACACTAACTAGGGTCGCGTTACATACGGACGACCTTGCTAGTTCACGACCAGAATATAGTAAGGTAATTTATTCTAGACTCAATTATTCTAAGTGCAAAAAGTAAAGTTGGAAAGGTTCACCCTTCGAGCGGCATGTCTGACTCTGTTGGGTTAGACGCTTCCATCATGTTGATTTCTTCTTCGGGCTCTTGTGCCTCAATCTTCATTCCCTCCACCTGCTCGGAAAGGATCTCACCTTCCATTGTTGTTGCTGACGAACGAACAAAAGGGATGGCTGACTTGCCGCCAGCGCGCATGTCCTGGATTGTTGGTTTAGGCCTCCGTGGTTCATTGCCCTTGGATCCAAGAGCGCGTGTCCCCAACTGGGTAGGTATGTCAATCGGATGTCGGATGCCTTGCCCTTGAGCTCCAAGTCCTTGACCAGGCCGGTATCCGAATTTGATGAATTGTCGAGCAGCGCTGCGGTTGCCCCGGCCCATTAGGGGATCTGACCTGAAGTCCCTCCTGACCACGTTTACCATCTCGAACGCTTGAGCTGTCGATGGTTCGCCAGTTGGTTCTCCGACGTACGGCATGTCAGTTTCGTGGCATAATTCCATGGTACACTCCCCTTTAACTGTGATTAGCTTGCCATCTGAAGGAAAACGAACCATTTGATGTAGAGTCGAAGGGATTGCCCCGGCTTGGTGGATCCACGGACGTCCTAGCAGCATGTTGAAGGATCCGGCAGTCTCAAGAATTTGGAATACAGAGGCGAAGAGAGTGGGCCCCACTTTGATCTCTAGGGTCATCTCGCCGTGAGCTTGACGTTTTGCGCCGTCAAAAGCTCGAATGGTCAGGCTGGAAGGTGGGATTTTCTCTATGTTGATACCGAGCTTATGAGCCACATCGAGTGGGATGATGTTGACTCCGGACCCTCCGTCGATGAGCACTTTGGAAACAATAGTATCGCGGCATTCGAGCGTGATGAACAAAGCGCTGTTGTGGTCCCGTCTTCCTTCCGGGAGGTCATCTTTCGAGAAGGTGATGGCATTGTTTGCCAGCATACCGTTCATGTACGAGTCTAGCGCGTTGACCTCAATCTCTTTCGGTACGTGTACTTCGGCCAGAAATTTCTCCAACATCTCCCTGTGTTTATCGGAAGAATGGATCACGTCGAAGAGAGAGATATGGGCGAGTTGCTTCCTCAGCTGCTCCACAATGTTGTAGTCGCTTTCTTTCACTGAGTAGATCACCTTGCGAATTTGTTCATTCGATGGCGCCTTGGGCTTTGAAGACTCAGGCTACAGTTAGGGCTCTGGAGCCGGTACCACTCTTCCTGAATGGGTAATGAGCTCAACTTCTGGGCTGGATGCCATGCCACTTGGACCAATGACAATTGGATTCCTTGGTTCCATCTATATCGGTGCAGGTGCTTGAGGCGACATCTCCGGTTGTGCTGGACCCAATGGGATGTAGACATATGGTGCTCGAGGGATTACTTGGGGGAAAATGTCCTATATAGCGGCATGCATCTGAAGAGGGTGTGTATCTCCTCCATAGGATCTACGTCCACGTCCTCGGCCTCGGCCTCGACCACGATTACGGTTGGACTCGATCATGTCGATATACTCTTCTCGTTCAGACTCATGAGTCTTGTCCTCCGTATCATCCACCTTCTCAACATCAGACTCCTTTTGCTTTCTCGGATGTTGTACCTCAATTCTATGAGGAACAATCGGAACCCGGAAGTGTGGTTTCTTGGCCTGTCTAATATATGTCGGCATAAGGTTCAAGGGTATAGTCACATTGGGTGATATATAGTGGGTGCGCATGCGAGGTCGGCGTCTCTAGCCTCGTCATCGATTGACCTCAGTTACATTGGCATGTTCAGTGGTCTCTTGCTCCAGCTCGTGTAAATGCACCTCTTCTTCATCATTAGTCAGCGGCGCGAAGGGGTTTGTCCCGATATAGTTGACGTGCTCGGGCAATGAGTTGCTCGTGACATTTGGAGTCATAGGCGGTGTCGCGAACGTAATGACGCCGTCATCCAACAAGTTCTGAATCTTGAATTTGAGCGCGATGCAATCCTTGGTGTCGTGCCCCAGTGCTCCAGAGTGATATTGACAACTCGCCTTGGGGTTGTAGCCAAAAGATGAAGGGTTGGTCGGTTTGGGGTCCACGGGTGAGATGAAGCCCATGTCTCTCAGCCGGGTGAACATGACATCTAATGGATCTGGAGTCGGAACCAGGTCCTCCAATCTGTGTCGGGGACGCTCTTGTCGTGCAGGCCTTGGCTGCTGGTGCATCATCACGGGAACGGGCGGTCTAGGATTGGCCATCACAGGCACGGGGGGTCTACTGGTAACTGTGGCGTATGACCTCGGCGCATATGAAGTCAACGGTGCCGCTGCTTTATTGTGCTCCGCAGCTGCGACAAGCTCCTTAGGCTTTGGTTTGACGGTTGGCTTTACTGAAGGGGAGGGAATCAGCCCTTCTCGGTTCACCCCGTCCAGTTTATCGGCATTGATGACCGCTTGGGCAAAGGTTGTGATGGTCTGACCAATCATGTAAGGTAAATACTCACGCGGGAGAAGCTGGAAGAACTCATCTATCAACTCCTTTTCTTTCAAAGCTGGCTTAATCCGCGAAGCCATTTCCCTGAACCGATAGGCAAATTGTTTGATGTCCTCGGAGCGGTACCTTTTTAGTTTCCGCAAGTCTGATATCGTGGGTGCCATTTCTACATTGAAACTGTAGTAATTAAGAAAGTCGAGAGCCAACTCCCTGAATGTTGCGTACTGGCTCACATCCTTGGTGTAATACCAGTGCAGTGCCGATTCCGCCAAGCTCTCTTGAAACATGGCAATGCGAAGCTTGTCATCTACCGGGTACACAGCCATCTTGTGACAAAAGTGCTTGAGATGTAGCTCTGGACATCCGTTCCCCCGAAACTTCTCAAATTCAAGCATTTTAAACTTTGGTGGGATCTGAATCTGGGGAATCTGGTAGTCGACGTACTCCCAGTTGTGAGCTCGGTGTCCCTAAATGGCATTGAGGCGCTCTTCCATCCTCGCCATACGACGCACCTCTTCTTCTTGCATAGAAGCGATCTTAGCTTCGAGTCTTGTCTCGAAGGCGTTGGCCTGCTGTTGTTCGCCAAATAGTTCTTATGTTTGGCACGGCCGGTCCCGCATGTGCTGCCGAGGGCGTTGTGGTCGGTATGGGGATCCCGAAGCCGGCAGTAGTAGGGGTGACAGGTAAATAGGGTGATGGCCCAAGTGGTGCTGATTGATAGGGAGTTGGCCCTGGTATGGATGGTTGAGGGAAGTATGGTGGAAGGTATGGAGGTGTTGTGGTTGTCGGAAAAGGCCGTCCACGTATGTATGGGTTATAGAAGGGTGCTATACTTGCGGAGATAACGGATCCGGGGATAGCATGGTTATAGGGGGACGGAAGGTTTGATGAAGCGATTAGACTTGGTTGAGAATGTGGATAGTAAGGTGGCATTGTAGATGTGGTAGATCAAGGCATGATAGGAGGAGGATGGGGGTTTTGGGTGACAACAGGAGCAGGTATGGCTGCAGTCTATCGTTGGTGTAGCTCAGTCATCATCGTCTTCAAAGATGACAACTCTGCGGTGAGTGATTCGACTTTGTTTCCCAAGGAATTGTCGTCGGCGCTTTGGGCCTGTGCTGGTGGTGCCGGAGGGGATGACGCAGCGATTGGCACTGTTGATCTCTGTATTGCCGGTGCGGCAAAAGTCATCGGTGGGATGTATGTCGGAGACGCATTTCCATCCGATGATCGCTCGATGGCGATGACCGTGGCTTGGGAAGACAGTGGTGGAAAAGTTTCCAGGGAAACCACTGGTGTTGCTACTGATAAAGACACGATGACGATGGGAGTTGAAGTAGCGGTCGTTGCAGATGATCCTTTGTTGGACGTCATCGTATCAGTCGAGGAAACTCTTGAGCTAGCCATGCGTATCGTCCGGCTTCGCAGCTCGAACGGACGTGTCCTCGGAAGATTAATTTTGGTACCTTGGGGATGAAAAGAGAATTGAATCAGGCTCAATTGTGAATTCATCTTGGATGCGTGATATGTAGTGATGCATGACCGTGTCTAATATAAGGATTGGATTATCGTCACAACGAAATTGGCCTAAGGAAAATGAAGCGAATTAGATAAATTCTGTTATGTCATAGAAAGTAAAATTCATCAAAGGAAAAGATAGGATGGGTTCGCATGCCCAATAAAGGTGTCCATAATCAAACGCGGTCCCACGGGGTGTGGCGCTTCCTCCAAAAACGGTGAGACTGAGCGACACGGTCGTCCGACTTGGGCCCCGGGGTAAGCTCGCATGGCTCTTCTGTGAGGGTCATCCATACTCGAGAAATGTGTACGATTGTCCTTTGAATTGATGTCTTTGATTCCTTGTCATCGAGGCTGACTGGAAGCCGTTGCCGAGACGATATGAACTTTGGGATTCCTCCAAGCTAATGTCGAACTCGAGCTGGGGTATAGTACGAAGTGCCCCCAATCCCCATGATTGGAATAAAGTCTCCGTATGTGGAGGTGATGATAGCGTAGTCTGTGTCAAAGCATGGGGCCCTCTGGTAGAAGTCAGTGGGTTCCGGTGAGTGGAAAAGCGCATTGACTGCGGCGAATGTGCGTGCTGGTAGATGGGCGCGCTCCACGATATGGGCAAGTAGCCTCGGGCTATGTTCCCTTGTGAATGCCTCTCATGTGATTCCAAGATGTGTGTAAAACCAAACTTGTAATAATGCAGGGCTAAAAGTTACCCGAACGATATTGGTGAGACTGAAGTTAATTTCTCCAATCAAATTTGGTAGGAAAGGACCTTCTTCCAGTATGGGTTTGGCGATGTAAACCGCTCGCTGATGGATCGTCTTCTTTTTGAATGGATACAAAATCGTCCCGACGAATAGCAGGATGAATGACCGTGCCGACCCTTGTCCTTCACCCATGCGGGGGATGTACGGTACTGTCTGAAGATCAATGAGGTCGTTGATGCTGATTTCACCTTGGGAAGTAAACAAGTCAGGTACATTTGCTGAGGAAATTCGAAGGAGTTTTGCTATGTTTTCCTTTGGTTTGTCAACTCGGGGAAGAGGCAGTATCCCGGTGCGATGATGCATCTCGGCCAAATGCTCATACTCTTCAAACAATGGCGCCAACTCTAGGTCTCCGAAGTGAAAGGTGTAAGAATCCAGATCCCATCGTGCAACAAGGTTCTGAAGTAGGTCCCAATCCAGCTCGAGGTAGATGAGATGAAACAATCCTTTGAGTTTCGGCTGGACATATTCTTTCTCTGAGGGCCTTAGAAGAGTGAGCCAATCGCGAAGATCGTGGAGATCCGGAACTTCTGGGCGTAAAGAAATCGACTCCATTGAAGCTAACCTGCATACTTGGGTGTCATTCGAAAGTGACAACACTCCAATCCCTGACCCTAGCATGATATGATGTCACACACTTTTGAAAAGGGAACGAAATAGCATATTTGGGGTGTAAAAGCAGTAATGAATGCATGTAGATGCAATAAAGCGGTAAAAGGAAGTAGGGAAAGGAGAAAAGTGTTGAGGAAACCCCCACAACCAACTCAAACCACTGCAAAACAAATAAAGTTAGTATTACAACTTATCACATAAAAGTCATACATGAACCTGCCCCTACACATGTAGCAGTCACTAAGTAACAAACAAATGCACGTGCGGCGTCTGGTACATGTAGTGTGCAATCAATTCTAGACTCGGAAGAGGTTTCTAAGATTTCCCTCGGACAAAGGGAGGCGGGCCCCGGTCCATAGCCTACTAGCCGCAGAAAGCAGCGAGGCCGTGTCGTTCGGTGACCCCGTAAAATCCTAATCCCGGGAATAGGGACTCACCTAAACATGTCTAGGAAAGCGGTAAACAAATACAGCCATGAGAGCGAACAAAGGGCAACGAGCCAAGCAAGTACATGCGCAAACAAAAACTTCTCTCCGCATGGGGATTGAAAATGTAAGAGCGTTGGAAAAGAATCCACATGTAGTGTCCCCAGCGGAGTCGCCATCCGGGATGTACGCACGCCTTCTGGCCTAGCACGCACGCGGCGGTTCAGACGACCCGAGGATCCGGGCCCGCTCCCCAAGGCCCAACCAGTCGACGTCACGACTCAAGCATCGGACGCTGTGAAAGGGAATTGGGTGATCCCTCCCTGGGTTCCTAACTGGGCGACCGTATCAATTTTCCTAAGATGCGGCGGGCGAAAGGCGGAGCATGATTCGAAGAAGGAACTTTCAGAAGAAATCGGGAGCGACTCGGGTCATCCGTTCCTCATCCTTATAAAATATGTTTAAAGTCGGAAAAAAACAGTGGTTCGAGGATCCTTAATTACCGACGCTTACACTTAGAAATGCGAAAAGGTGGCGTTTGCTTCAAAGAATTTGTTTCTGTTTAACGGGCGTTGGATCCGATCCGGGCATCACTCCGGACTCATGTTTCTATTTTACGCGCGTTGGACCCAATTCGGACTTTTTGGGCCCGAACTCATGTTTATTTGTTTTACAAACAACATGCGATAAACCTAGGAGCCTAAGGCATGCGGACAGGCACAGATAATTATTGAGATCAAAGGGAGCGGGGAAGGGTGGTGATCGTGGGCCTATGCACTTGGGCCCACGACCCGTTACATATGGAAATAAAGAAAATCGGGAGGCCCACACCACCCTAATGTACCTGAGGCCCGGCCTGGGGAGGGGGGAGCTTATGTTGTTGTTGAATTCGTCACTTGGGGCTGCTTCGGTGACATGCCTCCACCACGGGTTCCCCGAAGTTTCCGTTAAAATTATTTATGCAAAAGAAAAAAGAAGCGGTTAGAAAAATTTAAATAGTAACAATAATTTAATCTGTCACCAATTACATATTGTCCTTGTGGTTCTGTTTTTTTAGTAAATTAATTATTATTTTTAATTAGTTTAATTGATAATTAAAATATATATATATTAAAAATAATTATTGTTACAAAAGTACGACAGGTTTTAAAAAAATGGTTTAATCAAGAATTAAAAAAAACATTAAAAGTAACTATTGTTTAAAACAAACGTAAGACATGTTTTTTTTTTACAAAGTTGGTTTAGCGAGAATTAAAAACATTAAAAATAATTATTGTTTAACAAACAAACATACGTGCGATATGTTTAAAAAAAAGGTAAATTGATTTATTATAAGAAAGTGGTTTAATTGGCAATTTTAAAAAAATAAAAAATAACTAAAAATAATTGTGTTAAAATAAAACCTCCGGTGATTTTTTAAAATAATAATAATAATTACGAAATTGATATTATAAAAATGATAGTAATAAAAATTGAATTAAATTATAGGAAAAAATGATTTAATTGATAATTAAAATAACTCGATTAAAAATATTAACGTTAAAAAAGGACGCGAAGTGGAAAAAAGAAATTAATTTATATATATTTTCTTACATAAAATTGAGAAAATCTTAATTAATAATATTAAAAATAACCAATAATATATATAACAAACGAAATAAAAAAGAATTAAGGGTGGACAAAATATGAAGACATCGGATTTTACTTTTGGGGCTACGTCTATGCCGGTTTATCTAGCGGAGAGTGAGAGGATTTACCGTCCGCCTGATTTGAGAAGGTCGTCGTTGGACGATCGAGGTTAAAAAGGGGAACACCAAAACATCTTCTTTAATTTAATGACGTGCGTATGAAAAGAAAATATCAGTAGCAAAAGAAACCTCCCGTAAGGCCAAGTGGCTACGGGAGGTGATTTTTTCGGGTTTTGGCTAAAAAAAAACGACGTCATTGGTTGCCGCTGCTGCGTCAAAAAAATCGACGGCCATAATGTTTGTTGTTCCAGTGGCGAATCCCGGTCGTGGTTGACGGCTATCGGGTTTGAGCTGGCGAAGGGGGTTTCTCCGTGGGCATGGCTAGACCTACCTTGGGGTCGCTGGATAGAGAAGGCGGAACCAACGTCTGGGGGAAGTGCTGGAGAATCTCTGAAGGGTGGATCGTCTCTCTAAAGTGGGAGCGTATGAAAGTGGGAGAGCGTCTCTGTTTTGGGAGCGTCTGTACGAGTGTTTGTATCCTCCTCCCTCAGTGTCAGATTCTATTTAACGTGTGTTTGCTCCTCCTCCTTTAGGAAAGAATTCCTTAGGGAAGGAAATCAAGAATGATTGGAGGATCAGATAAATCAAGGGGAAAAAATATCGATTGATTTTATCCCCCAGAATTAGATAAATCAATATCTCCTAAAATCGTTAATTGATTGGAGATTATCTGAGAAAATAAATCAGGTAAAGAAAGCGTGAAATCTTGGACTGATTGGGAGGATTATGGGAAAGAAAAATTATTTGTTAACAAAAAAAAAATGGATTTGAGGTATTACACTCTCTATAGCACAGCGATCGGTCTAGCAGACCGTTGCTAAGTCCTGGCTGCCAATTTTGGCAACAAATCTCGAAGATTGCCTGGACGTCTTCTATGCCTTCTTCTCCATTAAAATCAGACTATGGACGACAAATCCAAGTGCCTTTATGCGTCTGAGTGGTTCCAAAGCCTGAGTGATCTGAGTGAAGCTTTGAGGTCGACGGAGAACGGAAGGTGCTAAGTGTCTCCTGGTTCTTTATCTTGCTTGCTGCGTGTGAGGGTGTTAAGGGGCTGAGGTCAAATCTTTTGATCATCGTGAGAGGGACTAGGTGTCCTCGATATGTTTAACGAGCGGCTGGCGAATCGTCTGAAGGAAGCTAAGTGAATACCAGTGCTGAATTCAGTAACCAGTTGCTAACCCATCGGCAAGAAGCCATTCTTGTCGTGTCTCTTTGCAGGGAAGTTTCGAACCTACGGAGTTTGAGCAGTTAGACACGCACTTGCAGGTGCGCGCCAGAATTCTCATGCCTGCAGGGTAGAGCAGGAGGTGGGAACGCCGTCGGAGGGGAAATAGGTCATCCCGAGCACAGGGGTGCTGTGCAGAAGTCTCGAACTCCTGGGGATGGATAGTAAAACAGGTTGCGTGGAAGCCGCCAGAGTAGAAAATTCCACCCTAGGCACTGACGTGCAGTGCAGTGAGTCACGACTGTGGTAACCGTGCACGTCCGAACTGAGTGTAGGACGGATACCCTTTCTTAGTGGTCTTTGTGGTTAGTGGTCTTTGTAGTTATCTTTGTGGTTCTTCTTTTTGTGGTGATCTTTGTGATCAACTTCGTGGTTGTCTCTTAAGCAATTACAGGCACATCTCCAGGAAAGACAAGATCTGTGTGGAAATCCTCTGCTGAACGTCAAAATGCTGAAGCAATCCTCTACTGTGAATCAGAAATGAGCTGCTCTGTGAGAAGTTTTTCTGTTACTATAAGGATTATTATCTAAGGACTTATTCTCAGACATAACGTTGTCTGTATGCTTTGATAAACAGGCTTACATCTGAGCAACAACGTTATGTGTGGAATCCATTGAGCTACCAACTGCTGATGAAAAACATCATTCTGCTGGAAACGAGAAGACGTCCACTGTGTGAGGAGCTGACCGTTCCCAGGAGTGATCATCGATTGTACGGGATTCTAAATCTCACTTTGTGTGAACCAAATGCCTAGTGCAAGGGCTCTTTGCACCCATTATTTTATATAGTGGAATCACCTTGTTAGTGAAAAGTGGACGAAGGTCGATTAAGACCGAACCACTATAAACTACTGTGTCCATTATGATCGCGCAACACTCGTATGAAAACCTACTCAACAAAATCGTAACGGTGTCAGCGAAGCCGGTCTCATTCTGAGAAACGCTCTGCTGAGTTATAGTACGCTTCCACTTACACTGAGAAAAGGGCGAAAAAATTATAAACACTAATTCACCCCCCTCTTAGTGTTCCTGAATGATCCAACAATTGATATCAGAGCGGATTTGCTGGAAAGCTTTCTGTGTGATTGCTAGTACTTAACTCTGTTGCTGAACCTAAGGATCAGAATAGCTTGTTGTTGAAAGTCTTACATTAAGCACAGTAAGTTGTTGCTGAATACTTAGCAGAATGTCGATGCTCTTAACTGATGGTCATTCAACTGAACGTCCTCCGTTCTTTGCACGACAATACTTCTCATATTAGAAAATGAGAATGGAGTTATTCATAGTAGCAAAAGAAGCCGATTCCTGGTAGATTATAATGGAAGGAGATCTTATAATTCCTCCATCTAATCCCAGCGACTCTCGGCATGAATTTGAAAGGAAGAGAATTATCTCGCTGAACACTAAAACAAGGCACTACTTCATGTGCGCTCTTGCTGGAAATGAGTTCAATCGCGATTCTACTAGTAAGACGGCAAAAGAAATGTGGGATAGACTTGCTTTGATCTATGATGGAATAGAACAAGTCAAGAAACCCAAAGTGAATGCATTAGTAACTCAATACGATGCATTCAAGATGAAAAAGGATGAGTCAATAAATCAAATGTTTGATAGACTCACCCAAATCACTAATGCCATGGAATCTCTTGGTAAAACCATCTCTAATTCTGAGCTAGTCAGAAAAATACTTCGCTCATTGCCTAAAACTTGAGAAGCCAAGAAGACGGCAATTGAAGAAGCTAAAGATTTGACGAGCTTAAGTCTTCAACAGTTGCTTGGTTATCTTGTTGCTTACGAAAATGAGAACAAGGTTGTTGAAGATAAGAAGACCAATGCTGTTGCATTTAAAGGGAATGTTGAATCCTTCGATAAATTTGAGGATGAATCCTCATCCGATTCAGATGATGAAATCTCCTTTATGGCAAGGAAATTTAAGAAGTATCTTCGCAAAAATCGTTTCAAGGGAAAACGAGATGCTAAAAAGAAGAATGTAAAATCATACCAAAGTAAAGGTGGCGTGTGCTATGAGTGAAACAAACTTGGTCATATGCGACCACATTGCCCACTTTTAAATGAGAAGGGCAAACCTTCAAAATATAAGAAAAATGTCATGATGGCATCTTGTAGTAGTGATGAGGAATCAGATCAGAACGATGAAACAACAAACATCTGTTATATGGCGCAAACTGATGCTGAAACTGAGAAGGTAAATGCTTTCTCTACCTCCGATCTATCTACTGAAGATATTGAGAACTTTTTCTCAGAACTCTATGACAAACTTGAGTCATTGACCGCAAACAATAAGGCTCTCAAGAAGGAGAATAAATTCTTGAGTGCTGAGAACGCTTCTCTTAAGGAAGAGTTATCAGCAAAGGCTAAGAAAGCGGTAAAGTAACTTTCTCAATCTAAATTAAATATTGAGGAACTGCAACATCAACTCAGTGCTGTGCATAACAAAACTGATTTATGTATACATGAGAAGCATGATTCCAAAAATGTGAAACATGGGAAATATGTTCCTCCTCACGTTAGGAATGGCGAGTCTCATTATATTATTCAAAGGTTACCTAGGCTTTGCTATTATTGTAGAAAGCCAGATCATTTTATCAAAAATTGCCATGTGAGGCGAAATGATATGCTTGGCATTACTTCTAAAGTTGATGGTTCTATCGTTAAATGGAAGCAACGACTTACTTAAGTTCTTTCTCTGTTTCAGGGATGCTTCAAGTCCATCGCTAAGGACCATATATGGTACTTAGATAGTGGCTGCTCGAGGCACATGTCAGGAGATGTCTCCTTATTCTCCACACTGGTTTTTCAGGATGGTGGTGCTGTCACCTTTGGTGATAATGGAAAAGGGATGGTTAAAGGAACAGGGACCATTTGCTGTTCTAACTCTCTAACCATTGAAGGAGTTATTTATGTTAAAGGCCTCCAACACAATTTGATTAGTATTAGTCAATTGTGTGATAAAGGTTATCATGTTCCTTTCGATGAAATGAAATGTAACGTTTCACGGGATGGTGTTACTTGCTTCATTGGTGAATGCAAGAAAAACATATATACCCTGTCTCTAGTCTTTTAAGGACGAGGCTACTTTATGGCATAAAAGGTTGGGACATGCAAACTTTGACTTGCTGTCCAAACTTGCCAGAAAAGATGCTATTAAGGGATTGCCCAAAATTAAGTTTGACAATGTCAAGTTTTGCAAAGCTTGTTCTTTTGGCAAACAAACAAAGGTTTCCTTTAAAAGTAAAAGTATGATGTCAAGCAAAGCACCGCTTGAATTACTTCATATGGACTTATTTGGTCCAACAAGGACTCAAAGTTTAGGAGGTAAACGTTATGGATTAATTGTGGTAGATGACTTTTCCAGATTCACTTGGGTTAAATTTTTAGCCCATAAAAGTGATACGTTTGCAACCTTTGAAACCTTAGTCAAACAACTTCAAAATGAGAAAGGTGTTTCTCTACGAAGCATAAGAACGGATCTTGGTACCGAATTTGATAACCATGACTTCACTTCATTCTGTGAAGAATATGGTATTAACCATAATTTCTCTGCTCCATATACTCCACAGCAAAACGGAGTTGTAGAGCGAAAGAATAGAACCTTATAGGACATGGCGAGAACCATGTTGCTGGAAAGAGAGGTTACTAAAAATCTTTGGGCTGAGGCTATAAGTACAGCATGTTATATCTCAAATCGAGTTCACTTAAGGCCCTCCTTAGGGAAAACTCCCTATGAGTTATATAAAGGCAGGAAGCCTAATATTTCATACTTCCATACATTTGGAAGTAATTATTTTATCTTAAGACCCATTAAAATTGGTGTCGGAAAGTTTGACGCTCGATCTGATGAGGGCATATTCTTAGGATACTTTCTCACAAGCACAGCATATAGAATCTTTAATAAAAGAACTCTAACTGTTGAAGAGTCCATCAATGTTAAAGTTGATGATTCTCCGACACAGGAGGAAAATGCCGTGGAAGCAGCAACATAACCCTCAACAACAGTATCAAATGAAACATCACAGCAAACAATTGCTGATCCGAACGGAAACACTGCAGCAGATGTACAGCAAGTGCCTGCTGCACACACTGAAAATATTTCTGGTGGTTTCCAGGATATACAAATAGAGGATCGTGTTTCTCCTTTATATAAGAAAAGACATCCTATTGACTAAGTCATATGATCATTACACACAGGAGTGCGAACCCGACATACAGCAAGTATGGACTGTGAACACTTCGCTTTTATTTCTCAAAAGGAACCTCAAGGCATTGATGATGCGTTTGATGATCCAAACTAGATTCTCGCAATGCAAGAGGAATTGAACCAATTTGAGAGAAACAAAGTTTGGAGCTTAGTACCTAGACCTAATGATCGTTCCATTATTGGAACAAAATGGGTTTATCGAAATAAACTTGATGAGTCTGGAAATGTTGTGAGAAACAAAGCCAGACTTGTAGCTAAAGGTTACTCTCAAGAAGAGGGTATCGATTATGATGAAACGTTCGCTCTCGTGGCGCGTCTTGAAGCAATACGCTTACTTCTAGTGTATGCTTGCTATAATAACTTCAAGTTATTTCAAATGGATGTGAAAAGCGCATTCCTTAATGGTGATCTAAAAGAGGAAGTTTATGTTGAACAACCTCATGGATTCACCGATCCAAAATTTCGCAATCATGTCTACAAGCTATCTAAAGCTTTGTACGGGCTTAAACAAGCTCCGAGAGCATGGTACGAAAAGCTTAGTTCCTTTCTTATAGCAAAGGGATATAGGCGTGGAAAAATCGATACAACCTTGTTTCTTAAAAAACAGGATACTGATCTTTTGGTCGCTCAAATATATGTGGACGACATTATATTTGGTTCAAACGATGAACAACTATGCACCAAATTCTCTAACTTTATGAGAGGAGAATTTGAAATGAGTTTCATGGGAGAGCTCACTTTCTTCCTTGGACTCCAAATTAAGCAAACTGAAGATGGAATTTTTATCCATCAAGAAAAGTAAAGCAAACAGCTGCTCAAGAAATTTGAGCTTGAAAATGTTAAACCTTTGTCGACTCCTATTGGTAGTAATACCAAGATTGAAAAAGACGAAGGTGGAAAGGAAGTTGATTCCAAACTATACAGAAGCATGATAGGGTCATTACTCTATCTTACGGCTTCGAGACCTGATATCATGTTTAACGTATGCTTATGCGCTAGATATCAGTCTGCTTCAAAAGAGTCACACCTTACTGCAGTTAAGAGGATCTTTAGATACCTCGTAGGGATTGTTAGCTTAGGTTTATGGTATCCCAGGGGATCATTGCTGGATCCCATAGGATATTCAGATGCGGACTATGCTGGATGCCGCATAGATAGTAAAAGTACTTCTGGTACTTGTCAATTATTAGGAAATATGTTAATTTCCTGGTTCTCTAAGAAGCAGACATCAGTTGCTTTATCCACAGCTGAGGCATAATACGTTACAGCAGCCAGTTGCTGTGCTCAGTTACTATGGATGCGACAACAACTTGAAGACTATGATATTCATTTCAATAGTATTCCATTAATGTGTGATAACACAAGTGCAATAAATTTATCACGAAATCCTGTCTATCACTCGATATCTAAGCATATCGAGTTCAGACATCACTTTTTGCGTGATAATGTACAAAGTGGGAAAGTTGAGATTCAGCATATAAATACTAAGCAACAACTTGCTGATATTCTTACCAAACCACTTGACAAGGAAAGGTTTGAATATTTATGAAGTGAATTAGGGATATGTAATCCTAATATCTGAGATGATGATATTGTCATCTAACTATTTTAAGAAATTTTTTATAGGAAAATAAAATTTCCTACGGTGCCATTTCCTTTTCTATTTCTTCCCATAAAATATTCTTTAAAAAGGGAACTACCCCTACGGTAAAATCCCTAACCTCCTTCATCTTTTCTTCAACCTCTACCTCATTCCTCCCTCTGTTCTTCCTAATTTGATCATGGCACCCAAATCTGTAAAATCTTCAAAGGGGAAGGGAAACCCTAAAAAACGGTCGCAGGCTGTGACTGCTTCCGTCCAGCAACTCTCCATTCAGGAGAATCTCCCAGTTACTGAGGGGGAGTCTTCGCTACTGCATGCCCCTTCTCCTGTGGTCACTGAGACCAAGGAGACACCTGCTGCTGTTCCTGTTAAGGAAAATGTGGCTTCGGCAGTTGATGCCACTGTTCTTGGCGATTCTGAAGTTGCTGCGAAGAAAACCCTCGCTGTTAAGGAAGAAACCGTTGCACCAGAGTAAATCGCATTCTTGCTGATGATATACTGCCCAGCTGTAACATGGCAAAGCGCAACATTACTGCATGCAAGCGTGTTGATTTTGACTGGTTCACTGAACATCAGTTGCACTTTGCTGAGATGTTTGAGAAATTGACCTGGCGGTCTTTCTGTGAGTATGATGGCATAGTATCTATCTCAAAAGTCGAGGAATTTTATGCCAACATTATCTTTTATACAGAGGATTCCCTCATTAAGTACATCAAGGTGCTAGTTGATGATAAAGTCTTCGTCTTTTTTGTGTTTGATGTTTGCCGTATCTTTAACTCTGATTCCTTCAACAATCTGAGGGTGATCAATGAGGGAAAACTAGAGGCTTATCAGACCATCAATGACGGTGAGGCTGTGACTGTCAGCGGATATTTGCAGAACACTGGGCTGAGCTTTAGCAACAGGATGTTTTATAAGGTAGTAATGTCTTGCTTAGCTCCTCGTATTGGCAGTATTGATACTGTCATGCCCAGAGATTGAAATTTGATGGTTCATCTCAAGCGAGGTATTCCTGTGAATTTGGGAAGTGATATTTTTGGCCACATGGCTTCTTGTGTTCAGGATGAGAACAGGGCACTTCCTTTTGCACATGTTATTACTGCACTGCTGCAACTTTATGGGGAGCAGGTTGTTCCTGTGAATCAAATGGATACCTGGACTACACAGGTTATTGGAACTAACTCCGTGGCGAGTATGGGCTACCAATATGTTGATGGTGTATTCATCAAGAAACCAACCAAGCGAGAAATCGCTGCCTCTATCCGTGGCAAGGCCACTGCTGAAACTGGCAAACAGCGTCGTGCTACACGTGAGCGGGAGGCCACTATGTCAAAGGATGAATCCCCTTCTTCTTCCAAGGTGCAGAAATTCCTCGCTGAGGAACTCAACTTCACTCGTCGCTCCATTCTTGAGAGGATGGATGCATTTGCTGAGAGACTTGAGCGCCTGGAAAAGATTATCCAGACTTTGCTTGAAACTGTTGAGGATTGAGCCATGCTCTCCGCTGAGGATTGAGCTACTCTCCTCATGTCTCTGCTTATTTGTTTTCGTTTTGCAACAGTTCGATCATGCTGATTCGCAATAACTATATGCTGCTATGTCAGCTTGTTTTGGGTGTCAGCATGTTTTTGTTGCACTAGCAATATCACTGCTATTTGCTTTAATCCTTTCTTTTTGATATGACAAAAAGGGGGAGAAGAATAAGTGTTAAGGGGGAGCTTTCTAAGTTTTTCAAAAATACACTTAACTTAACAAATCAGTGCTAAGCCTTAGGGGGAGTTAGGAGATTATTGGACTCAAGCTCTATCCCTAAGAAAGGTTTTGTCATCATCAAAAAGGAGGAGAATGTTAACTTAATTTTGATGATGAACTTAAGCAACGCGTTACTGATGGTCAGCAGTAATGTTTCATGAGTTGCGTGCTTATTCCTAGTGATGAGCATGGGCAATATGTTGTTGAATCACAGCTAGTAACTGTTATTTGTTACAGTGACTTGTTGTGATATTACAAATACATATTGAAAATATGGAAACAAATTTTCAATACCCATGTTTTATTTTGCGTTATCTCTGATCATTCGTCCGAGTGTCCAAATTCATTTAAATGTGGTTTAATGACCTTATCAGATTATAAAGATTAGAAATAAATTATCTGATTAAGATAAGTGAGGAAAGTTACCGTTGGTACTTACTCTCTATAGCACAGCGATTGGTCCAGCAGACCGTTGCTGAGTCCTGGCTGCCAATTTTGGCAACAAATCTTGAAGATTGCCCGGACGTCTTCTCCATTAAAATCAGACTAAGGACGACAGATCCAAGTGCCTTTGTGCGTCTGAGTGGTTCTAAAGCCTGAGTGATCTGAGTGAAGCTTTGAGGTCGACGGAGAACGGAAGGTGCTAAGTTCTCTTGCAAGCTGTGTGTGAGAGTGTCAAGGGGTTGAGGTCAGATCCTTTAATCGTCGTGAGAGGCTGTTTAACTAGGTACCCTCGGTGTGTTTAACGAGCGGCTGGCGAATCGTCTCAGGGAAGCTAGGTGAATACCATTGCTGAACTCAGTAACCAGTTGCTAACCCATCGGCAAGAAGCCGTTCTTGTCGTGTATCTTCGCTGGGAAGTCTCGAGCCTACGGAGTTTGAGCAGTTAGACACGCACTTGCGGGTGCGCGCCAGAAGTCTCGTGCCTGCAGGGTAGAGCCGGAGGTGGGAACGCCACCAGAGTGGAAAGAGGTCCTCCCGAGCATAGGGGTGTTGTGTATAAGTCTCGAACTAATGGGGACGGATAGTAGAGCAGGTTGCGTGGAAGCCGCCGAAGAAGAAAATTCCACCCTAGGCACTGGGTGTGCAGTGCAGTGAGTCACGGCTGTGGTAACCGTGCACGTCCGAACTGAGTGTTGGACGGATACCCTATCTTAGTGGTCTTTGTGGTTATCTTTGTGGTCTTTGTGGTGATCTGTGTGATCAACTTCGTGGTTGTCTCTTAAGCAATTACAGGCTCATCTCCAGGAGAGACAAGATCTGTATGGAAATCCTCTGCTGAACAATAAAGTGATGAAACAATCCTCTACTGTAAATCAGAAATAAGCTGCTCTCTGAGAAGTCTTTCTGTCATTGTAAGGATTATTATCTGAGGATTTAATCTCTGACATAACGTTGTCTGTATGTTTTGATAGACAGGCTTACATCTGAGCAACAACGTCCTGTGTGCAATCCATTGAGCTACCAACTGCTGATGAAAAGCACTATTCTGCTGGAAACGAGAAGACGTCCACTGTGTGAGGAGCTGACCTTTGCCAGGGGTGATCATCAATTGTACGGGATTCTAAATCTCACTTTGTGAGAACCAAACGCGTAGTGCAAGGGCTCTTTGCACCCATTATTTTATATAGTGGAATCACCTTATTAGTGGAAAGTGGACGTAGGTCGATTAAGACCGAACCACTATAAACTACTGTGTCCATTACGATCGCACAACACTCGTACGAAAACCTACTCGACAAAATCGTAACGGTGTCAGTGAAGCAGATCTCATTCTGAGAAACGCTCTGCTGAGTTATAGTACGCTTCCGCTTACATTGAGAAAAGGGCGAAAAAGTTATAAACACTAATTTACCCCCCTCTTAGTGTTCCTGAACGATGCAACAAAAACCAAACAAACTAACAAGCATTTAGCAAACACTGTCACAAGGGTTTGTCAATAAACTCAGCTTTACCAAAAAATCGGGATAATGATGATGATGATGAACTCTATAAGTTTGACTTTGCCTAAGAAGGAAATCCAACTTATAAAGTTCGACTTCCTTTTGGACTATATAAGTTCAATTTTCTTCTGGGGCAAAGTCGAACTCTATAAGTTCGGCTTCGGTGTTGTATTTTGGAATTTCGAAACTACCTACCTTATTTTGTGAATTTCTTTTTCAACTTACCTTATTTGGGAACTTTCCTTGTGATATATCAACCATGTAGATTTTTATTTAAAATAAATGTGCTTTTTTGGTCATATTTTTTTTGTAGACAAACCCGTAGATACACTTTGTTAGTAACTGTTAATATCATATAAACATTCTTAATAAAATAATAACACTTACACCTAAAAATGTCCTTTTAATGGGTATTCAATTTGTTACGTAGTTACATTCATAGTGACTATTTATTTATGTAAATTTTGTTGGGCTTATGCAAAAGGATTTGGTAGGTTAGGAGAAGATGCGAGAAATTAAGGTTTAGTATTGCCGATAACTTTTTGCACGATAGTTGAAATCTTCTAAGAGCCACTGTTCCAACAAGGGTTAGATATTTGGAGTGTCCAGGTTGCGAAAATGATTTTTTTTTTCGTTCTTTTCCATACAATCTGAAATGTTACATGCTCAACTATTCATGGGGAGAAGTAGGAAATTTAAACGGGTAGACTATATTAATGAAATAGACATTATGATCATATTTAATGACATAGATTTATTAGCATACTTAATGATTCTTCAATTTCAAATTTATTATTTTGAATATAATGTTCTGTTTACATAGGATCATAAATTACTTTCAACACTCCTCTCTTAATTTGTGACGTTCAAGTAGTTTTTAAAAGTCTCGAACATCTCTCTGATGAGAAGATGACGAAGTTCTATGTACCTTGTACGAAAGACCAAATTCTTGGTCATTACAATTGCAGATTGTTTATCACAAAAGATTATTGTATACCCGTCCACCTTCTTTTGTAGCTTAAGGAGTAACATTCTTAGCCATACAACTTCTCTTAATGCCTCATTGTTGTGATGTACTCAGCTTCTGTAGATGAGAGAGCAACGATGTTTTGCTTCTTTGAACTCCATGAAATTAACTTTGTTCCTATGCAGAACAAGTATCTCAATGTACTTCTAGGATCATCCAAGCTTATTGTACCATCACTATAACATAATCCTTTTGTTCTTTTGCATACTTTAGTCTGCACTTGTATGTGCCTTTGAGGTAGTGTAGAACTCTTTTTGCTAAAGTGAAATGAGTTCTACCGAGGTTGCTTATGAATCTAGATAGTAAACTCACAGAATGAATAATATTAGTCCCAGTATGAGTGAGATAGATAAGAGAGCTCACCATACTTCTATAGAACTTTGACTCTTATCCTTCTATAGAATCTTCCTTTTGTAAATTTTTTTTAGTGATATTAGAGTAGAAATTAGAGTGTTTACAAAAAAAAAGAAAAGATTTCTTCTCCTTCTTTTTCATACATTCTGAAATGTTACATGTTCCACTATTTATAAAGAGGATTATGAAATTCAATGACTCTAGAATAAACTACCTTAACAACATAGACATTATTATCCTAGTTAACATGATATATATTTATGTTAAATTTAATGTTGTTTCAATTTCAATTTATTATTTAGAATTTTCTCAATTTACTTGGGATCGTAAATTACTTTCAATAAATTATTAAATATTAACTGTTTTATAAACATTTAGCTGAAATATTCCAACAAATAAAAGACAAAGGGCAATCGATTAAGCGGTTTTATTTTAATTTATGTAAATGAAAAAGAAAATCATTTTGATTCGGAGGACCACCAATTATTCTCCACTTTTGACTGCATGTCTGCATTATGTGGTTCGACAACTCATAATACTCTTAGTTAATGGTTGTTTCTGGATACCCTACATTCTTTTCACTGAAAATTATGAAAAAATGGGACGTGTCTAAATGACCACTATCCATGATTCTGTATCTATTCTAAATCGAGCCAAGCTAAAAAAATAAAATACTGATGTCGGCGATTTGGCTTTCTTCTTCTGTGCATATGCTCACGAAATCTCACCTCCTAATATAATTCCTACTAATTAATCTTTACATAATAAATTCATTGATCTGATTCCTGAATGTATTTTTCAATTATTTAAAAGATAGTTCTAGTTTTAGAGGTCAAACACGAGTCTCCCCGGCCATGTCCACCTCCTCACGTCTTAACTTTTCATAACCATTTATACTCTCTTTCGATACATCGACTCAACACATGTGAATAGACATGTTAAATGGGCAAATCCCTTATAATTGCCCTCATATTTTCCATACCTAAGACATGTAATAATTTTTTTATAAGTAGGTGGCACCTCATAAGAGAGTGACATGAACAATCATGGAAGATAAAAAAAAGATGTGATACACACATAAATATTTACATTTATTTTTTGTTTACATTTGGATTACATAATCCAATTTTAAGGAGCTTTCGGTGGTACAATAGATGAATGGATAAATTTGACCTGTTATTATTATTGAGCCCAGTATGAGTACATCTTCCTCAATGCCCAGCCCCGCCATCGCTAGGACCCGAATTACCGAAGCTGGTGAGTCCCTGCCCGACGACACCTTTGCTTGCACCTTCGCGGTCCCAACCTTCGGCGCTTGGCCCCGATCCCTCCACGGATCCAAGAAATAGACCGTCAAAATCTCCAACATTCTTTGTCATGTCTTTGCCTTTCGACAAGCTCATGACTTGAAAGGGCCTAGCCTCGATCATATAGGCACCAAGTAAAATGAAAAGAAGGAACATAATACTGACGATTCTTGCGAACAGCTTCGGCATCTTTTGGAGGAAAGGAAGGACAAAAGTTTACACTTAGAATGGATTTAGGACAACCGAATTTTGATGGTAGGATATTGGGTAGATATACACTTGGCGATAGGAAGTATAAATAGCTCTTACAAAGTGTTTTCTGATGAATGAGCCACGCACGTCCGAATCATATAAACATTTTCTTTTGTCTTATAGTAAGAATTAATTCAAAAAAGACAGATTATTTTAAAAAATTAAAATCATAATAACCCTTTTGAAACATTAATATTATTTATTAAAAGTAGCATTTTATAAAATTTCATAAAAGAATCGCAATCCATAATTTTCACCTTTATAAAAGGTGAAAAAGTTGTGAAAACTTCATTCTTTTTACGCTAGTAAAAATATTTATCAGAATTACATGTAAAATCTAATCCTATAATTAACTACCGATTAATTGGTTCCAATGATTATGCATTTAGCCCTCGCAAAATATATCGTATTCGAGTAAATGAAATTGATAAAATTACATTTGAGAGAAGAGACTTTCAAATAATTAATTTGGAGTACTGAATTATAAAATATAGAATTGAATAAGAGAATAGACTATTTGAAAAGATTGCATTAGGATTAGGTTTCTTAAAATAAAATAATAATATTAATATTAATAGGAAGGAGGTGGATCCAGCCGAAGTCGTCTTAGAAAAAGCAATAGAAGTCTCTCTCAAGTGGGCCAGACTTTATTTGACAACGCACATAGAACTGTTGATCGGCCTACTGGGGACGCCGAGGTCACAAAATCTCACCTCCTAATATAATTCCTATTAATTCATCTCACTCATATGGGGAAAAATAAAATATTGATGTCAGCGATTTGGCTTTCTTCTTCTGTGCATATGCTCACGAAATCTCACCTCCTAATATAATTCCTATTAATTAAACTTTACATAATAAATCTATTGATCTGGATTCCTGAACGTAGTCTTCAATTATTTAAAACATAGTTCTAGTTTTAGAAGTCAAACACGAGTCTCTCCGTCCATGTCCACCTCCTCACACCTTAACTTTTCATAACCATTTATACTCTCTTTCGATACATCAACTCAACACATGTGAATAGACATGTTAAATGGGCAAATCCTAAGCCAAAAAGGACAACGAATAATAAAAATAATAGAGAAAGTGCATTCAAGTTCCATGAAGCAACTACTTGGCGTGATTCTTTTGAGGTCACAAACGCAGTACAAAAATTGCGTGCTATGTTTCCACAAATACACTTTGAGATGTCTGAAAAATAATTATAATGAATCATATCATGTTTGACAAGTTGCACGGATACGCGGCGACGAGGTGAATATTTGGATACAAAGAATATATTATTAACTCGTGAAATATTATGATACAAATATATCATTTTATACAAAAAATATCTGATAATGTGTTTTTATAAGACAAGAAGCGCATTGCTAAGTTACTCAGTGATGGGTATTTAGATTCATTTGAATTAAAATCCATAGATACATGTGAAGCTTGTTTACAAGGTAAGATGACCAAGAAGCCTTTTTCTAAGATTGGTGAAAGAGCAACTGCTAGAACTCATATACAATGATGTGTGTGCCATGGTCAATTCAGGCCAGAGGAGCTTATATCTACTTTGTGACTTTTGCTGATGATTTTAGCAGATATTGATATATCTATTTAATGCGGCAAAAGTCAGAAACCCTTGAAAAGATTAAGGAGTTTAAGAATGAAGTAGAAAACCAACCTGACAAGAAGATTGAGATCCTTCGAAGTGATCGAGGGAGCGAGTATCTTAGTCAAGGATTCATTGATTACCTCCAGGAGTGTGACATAATTTCACAACTTACACCTCCTCGAACGCCAGAGTGGAATGGTGCTTCAGAAATGAGAAACCGCACACTCATGGACATGGTTAGATCAATGATGAGTCATGCAAGTCTTGCATTATCTTTTTGGGGTTATGCCTTAGAAACGCCAGCATACATGCTTCACCGAGTTCCAACCAAAACTGCAGATAAGACACCAAATGAGTTATGGTTTGGGAAGAAACCAAACTTGTCTTATCTCAAAGTATCGGGTTATAATGCTTATGTGAAGAACGATAGTTCTGATAGGCTAGCAATAAGATCTATTAAGTGTAAGTTTATAGTTTATCCCAAAGAAACAAAGTGATACTATTTTATCTTCCAAGTGAGCACAAAATTATTGCTGCTCGATATGTTACCTTCTTAGTAAGAGAGTTTATTTCCAAAAGGGGTAGTGGGAGTAAAATAAGTCTGGATGAAATTTCAGACACTACAGACAAGTTGGAAAATGAACAGTTGGATGTGGAGTTAGTACTACAAGTTCAAGTGACTCCACTACCAGAACCTGTTCAAGAAACGCAAGATATACGTAAGTCTACAAGAGTATATTGAGAACCCGAGAGATATGGGTACACGAGGATGTATTACTAGTCGAGAATGACGAACCGTTGACTTACGAGGAAGTTATTGCTTCAGTAGATTCCAAGAAATGTTAGGAAGCCATGAATTTTGAAATGGACTCCATGTATACCAACCAATCTTGAGAGTTGGTAGATGCACCGATTGGGGTTAAACCTATTGGATGCAAGTGGGTCTTGAAGAAGAAGATCGACAAGGAAGAGAATATTAGTGCCTATAAAGCAAGGCTAGTGGCAAAAGACTTCACTCAGCGTCAAGGGATCGACTATGATGAAACATTTTCGCCGATTGCAATGCTAAAATTCGAATTTTACTTGTTATTGCAGCTTACACGGATTACGAGTTCTGGAAAATGGATTAAAATTGCTTTCTTAAACAGAAAGTTAGAGGAGGAAGTGTACACGGTACAACCTCCTGGTTTCATAACGTCCGAGGATACATATAAAGTATGTAAGCTGAAGAGATCCATTTATGAATTAAAGAAAGCTTCTCGGAGCTAGAACATAAGATTTGATGAAGCAGTCAAGGATTTTGGCTACTTCAAGAATCTAGATGAGCCTTGCATTTACAAGAAGGTTAGTGAGAGAAGTATTGTCTTCCTAGTACTATATGTTGACGATATACTTCTTATTGGCAATTACAAGCTCAGCCTAGAATCTACTTAAAATTGGCTGAATAAGTGTTTTGCAATGAAAGATCTTGGGGAATCAACTTATATCTTGGGTATTAGAATATACTGAGATCGACAAAGAAGACTTGCTAGGATTAAGTCAAAGTACATATATTGACAAGGTAAAAAAGATATTCAACATGTAAGATTCCAAGAGATGATTCTTGCCTATGTTATATGGTATACAACTCTCCAAGGCGATGTATCCACAGACACTAGAGGAGAGAAAGAAGATTGGTAAGATACCATACGCTTCAGCTATTGGATTCATCATGTCATGATATGTACAAGACCTGATGTACCGTATGCTTTGAGCATAAAAAGTAGATATCAGGGTGATCCTGGAGAAGGTATTGGACAACAGTCAAGACTATCCTCAAGTATCTAAGAAGAACAGAAGATATATTCCTGGTCCATGGAGAAGATGAGGAATTGGTCGTTAGAGGATACACTGACGCCTGTTTTCAGTCAGATCATGATCTGAAACCGCAGTTAGGTTACATATTTTATTTAAATGGAGCAGCTGTTTGCTGGAAAAGTTCGAAGCAAGAAACAGTTGCAGATTCTGCAGTAGAGTCCGAGTACATAGTAGATTCAGAAGCAACAAAAGAAGCTGTTTGGATCAAGAATTTTACGACAGAACTTGAAGTGGTTCCTCGTAGTCATGGTCCAGTTCTGCTATACTGTGACAACAATGCTACCATAGCACAAGCAAAGGAACCAAGGTCTCTCCTATGCTCCAAGCATGTATTGTGAAAATATCACATCCTCGGAGAAATAGTTCAAAGGGGTGATGTGTTGGGAAGAACTCGAGTCTCCCTGGCCATGTCCACCTCCTCACACCTTAACTTTTCATAACCATTTATACTCTCTTTCGATACATCTGGACTCAACACATGCGAATAGACGTGTTAAATGGGCAAATCCCTTATAATTGCCCTCATATTTTCTATACCTTTGACATGTAATAACTTTTTTTATACGGAGGTGGCACCTCATAAGAGAATGACATGAACAATCATGGAAGATAAAAAAGGATGCGATACAGTACACACATAAATATTTATTCCTTTTTTTTTCGCTTAAATTTGGATTACATAATCCAGTTTTAAGGGGCTTTCGGTGGTGCAATAGATGAATGGATAAATTTGACCTGTTATTATTATTGAGCCCAGTATGAGTACATCTTCCTCAATGCCCATCTCCGCCATCGTCAGGACCCGAATTACCGAACCTGGTGAGTCCCTGCCCGACGACACCTTTGCTTGCACCTTCGCGGTCCCAACCTTCGGCGCTTGGCCCCGATCCCTCCACGGATCCAAGAAATAGACCGTCAAAATCTCCAACATTCTTTGTCATGTCTTTGCCTTTCGACAAGCTCATGACTTGAAAGGGCCTTGCCTCGATCATACAAGCACCAAGTAAAATGAAAAGAAGGAACATAATACTGACGATTCTTGCGAACAGCTTCGGCATCTTTTGGAGGAAAGGAAGGACAAAAGTTTACACTTAGAATGGAGTTAGGACAACCGAATTTTGATGGTAGGATGTTGGGTAGATATACACTTGGCGATAGGAAGTATAAATAGCTCTTACAAAGTGTTTTCTGATGAATGAGCCACGCACGTCCGAATCATATAAATATTTTCTTTTGTCTTATTGTAAGAATTAATTCAAAAAAGACAGATTATTTTAAAAAATTAAAATCATAATAACCCTTTTGAAACATTAATATTATTTATTAAAAGTAGCATTTTATAAAATTTTCATAAAAGAAGCTCAATCCAAATTTTCATCTTTATAAAAGGTGCAAAAGTTGTGAAAACTTCATTCTTTTTACTCTAGTAAAAATATTTATCCGAATTACATGTAAAAAAAATTTTAACTCTTGTTTAGCGTATTTCTAATTCTATAAAATAACTAACGATCAATTGGTTCCATTGATTATGCATTTAGCCCTAGTAAAATATATCGTATTCGAGGAAATGAAATTGATAAAATTACATTTGAGAGAAGAGACTTGAAATAGTTAATTTGGAGTGAAGAGACTTGAACTTATTTATAAAATATGGAATTTAATAAAAGAATCCACTATTTGAAAAGATTGTATTAGGATTAGGTTTATTAAAATAAAATAATAATATTAATATTAATAATTAATATTAATGGGGTGGATCCAGCCGAAGTAGTCTTAGAAAAAGAAATAGAAGCCTCTCCCAAGTGGGCCATATATATATATATATAATATATATATATATAAAATATATATATATATCTCGATCGAGTCTATATTATTTCTAAAATATTTGGAGAATATCCAAAGGACGGATCTCCCGAAATCGCCTCAGAAGTGGGACTGTAATAAGCTATTTGTTAGCAAACTGCACGTAAGCCCTCAACTTCCGGGATCATATCTCAATCTTCGATCATTACAAAAATACAAAGAAAATTTATTTAATATCGTCACTCATTGAAGATCATTTAATCCGATGACAACAGGGTTAGCCGATGTGCCCAACTTGTTCGAAAAGACTGGTTTCGTGACAGCAACGTAAGGGAGACGATGAAACTAGGAACCGGAAGGTTCTTCGCCAATCCCGAGCCATCAACAGACCCAAAACAAGGTCCCAAGCTACCTCACAAGCTTGAAACCTTGGAAGAAAGTGTATACATACTTTTTGAAGAAGTTTAAGGATCAAACAATGACAGTGCATCATCAGCAAACAAATCCCAACCGCAAACAATTTTTATGGCCTTGATGCATTCAAATGCCTACGAGAATGGACGGTTCTCAGCCTACAGAGCTTCAAACAACTTCAAGAAGATGCACATTTAAGTAAGGAAGAGATACCACCTAATTTTACCGCAATCTGATGCCGGACGAAAAGGTTACAGCCCACCAACCGGCTCCCCTACATTATGGCCGAGAATTCTCTTTGTCCATCGGAGCATGGTTCACATTTCCTTCGCACATATGACAGATTAAACAAGAAAAAAGGGCGTGGGTCAGCGATGTTTTAAGGTAAAAGAGTGGCAGAGTGAGTACTGAGAAGGACGAACACTCACAGAGGGAATAGCCTCGTCCCGAGATAGCCCGGGGAAGAATCGAAGAGGCTTTGGCTCCTTCGAGGTATGGAGGTTGCTAGCCTTCAAAGCTATGCATATGCAACGTCGGTGTGTGGCTGGGAGCTCCATTGCGGGTGCGGCCAGGAATGGTTGGCTTGGCGCGAAGAATGGGAAGAACCACCTTAGGTCGACGGGAGTTGCTGATTTGTCGGAGGACGCTTGCTGGGATAACCGTTGCTTGTGGGCTTTGATGTGGTTGTCACGGGGATGCTTTATTGTTGTGATGAAAAGAAACACCTCCTTCGACTGGTTGTTGTCGGAACAGCTGCCTTGGAGCTAAAGTGGGAGGAGGCTCGGAGAAGCTTTGGTTGCTGGGTTGCTAACGATCGGCTTGGAACGCCACCTCCGTTCACTGATTACCAGGTATTCAGGGAGGCTAGAGCCTCCGTTCACTGAGTTCCAGCTATCTTCGTTGAATGTTGGTGGAAGCTCGAGTTGTCGTTGTAGTTGAAGAAGGAGAATAGGGCGTTGGCTCTCAAATTTGCGATGGTGGAAGTTTTGGCTGAATTGTTTTGATTGCCTGTGACCGAGGGAGAAGGAGGTTAGTGGAAGGAAATCGTTCCCCCGAAAAAAAAGGGAGCTGCCCTCAGGACCAATGGATGAGGGGGAGCCCTTTTAGCTAGATGTCAGCAACACCGGGGCGAGCTACTGGAAATAGAGGTACGCTGCAACCCCCTTGGGGCTGTGAACGCATCTTCCTTCTGCTGCGGCCGTCCTTGGAACCTTCTCGTTCTTCTCCGATTTCTTGACCTGCATATGAAAGGGAGAATATCAAAGCAAAGGGAACCTCCCGCGAGGCGAAGTGGTTGCGGAAGGTGGTTGTTCGAGCTTCGGCTAGGAAACGAGTTGTTGTCGCTCCTGTTCTTGGTCAATAGCCGAGCCAGAGGACACCGTTACTGAAAGTAGAAGGCCATCTAAGAAGGACTGTTTCCATCCTCGCAGCACAGAGATGCCATCACCACGGTAGTCGGAAACTTCCGAAGTTGCTACAGCCGGCGAGTTCGGTCGTGTTGAAGGCCGACATTGTTTGTTGTTGCGGCTGCCACCTCCAGTCGTGGTCGACGGAGGTCGAGCTTGGGTCGGTGACGAGAGGGTTTCCACAAGTGGAGTCGAACCTACCTTGGGGTTCGTCGAAGAAGGTCGAAAATACTGGAGAAGGATCCCTGGGCAATCAGACCATTCGCAAGGATTTCAATGGGATCAATTTTCGAGTTTTTTTTTTTTTCGTGTCCAGGGTCTCCTCCTCCGTAAGAGAAAGATGGCGTCCCATTTCTGATCCCCCTCCGAGAAACAATGAAATCCTTCCATACTCACCACCTACGAGCCGTGCCGGGCTCGGGCACCCTTACCCGAGCTCGGGCCCGGTTAAAAATGAATAGGCACGAGTCTGGACCTGAGACTGACCGTGCTCGGATAATCTAGTCCGGGCTCGAGCTCGGTCAAAAAAATTTCAACCTGAATCCAAGTCCGAACTCAGTTCGAACCTTTGCTCATTTCCTTCCCCCTTACACCTATAGGCAAATTTCAAATTTTAAAGGCAAATTATCGATTTTTGGCCCAACCTATAGGCCCACTTTCTTCTATGGCCTATCATTTAAAAAGTTTTAGTTGTGGCCCAATTTCGATTTTATTTTTTGATTTGGCCTAATACCCGACGTCCGTTAAGTGATGCAGACGTGTCGTTGACGGCCCTTTACGATATCCTAGGTGGTTGTAATTTGTTCAGGAAAACGTTACGTGGCCAAAAGTGAAAACCAGCTTCAGTTTTTCGTTTATACACGTTGGATCTATTAAAATCTAAGGAAAGAAATTGGGGAAGAAATTGAGATTAGGGTTTGTTTCTAATTTCTATCCTCCTTGGCCGTGTTCATCTGGGTTGTTCTTGGCCTTGTTCATCTGGGGTTCCTAGCTTATTCTTGCGTACGTTCATCAGGTTAGTCGCTCTTTCTTGTCTTGGTTATATAGGTTCCTCACTTCCTTATTGTTGTTCCTTTCTACTCCCCGCATGGGTTTCTGGGTTGGTGTTTTGGGTCGGGTATTGTAAATGGATGTCTGTATGGTATTGGGTTAATGTTTCCGAATTGTTTTGAAATTATTTTGTTAAATGTAGAGGTTCATTAGTATGAGTTGTTTCGAGGGTGTGGAATCTGCCAACTCCACCTCTGTTACTTGTGAAAGGAGGTGTAAACATGGGATGCGAGCTGTATTGTACATCTCCTAGAGTAGAAGCAATAAGGGAGACGTTTCTTTCGTTGTCCATTGTGGAAGGTAATTTCGTTGTGTTCTGATCTGAATTTGTATTGTGTGTTCTGAGCTGATCCGGGGAGACTTTTCTACTTTGTGTTCTGATATGAATTTTGTTGTGGCATGTGTACAGGATGATTGTTGTGGCTTTTTCAGCTGGTATGACGATGTGATACCCCCTCGAGAAAAAGAAATTATATCACACCTTGTTGAGACTAAAAAGTTGTTAGAAAGTAAGGTCGAGCTGATGCAGAAGAGCCAAGCTGCAATGGAAGATGTAATCAAGCATCTCGAGGCTCAGGTGTTAAAGCATAAGATGGTTCAGTCATCCCATCGGCCGGAACAACGTGCAAATCAAGCGATGATGGAGAAATTAGATAGAGATTTCAAGTTGATGACCTTTCTTGTATTAGTTTTAATAAGCGTTGTTATATATGTGGCCCAGACTGGTTGATAACCTTTGTTGTACTGTGTATGTACCCATGAATGGCAGAAATTGGTGTTTAAGTCTATTTTTTATGAAATCAGATGGTGTTGGCAGAAAATGGTAGAAAATGGTCTTCATAGATCATAATATTTGACAGAAAATGGTGTTGGCAGAAAAGCTCCAATACACCATAAGATTCAAAACACCAAAAGATCCATACATATACATAAGCTCCAATCCAGGTAACCTCCAATCCATAAGATCCATACATAAGCTCCATACACCATAATATCCATACAACTTAAGTTCAGAAGATGCTAAACAAGAAAACTCCAGTAATCCAACTAAACCAAAAAGCTCAGAACATGTGTGTCCAACTTAAGTTCAGCTTTGTCCAAGGTCAGGGATGGTGTGTCCTGTTTCAGCTGGTGTACTCGGACCGGAACCACCGGAACCACCTTGAGCCCTTCTCTTTATGCAAGTCCTCTTGTTATGCCCTGCCTTACCACATAACTTACACTTCACTCTTCCGTGATAATCAGAACCTGTGAAGCAACCTATAGTCAAGTTTTCGATATGAAGAATTTCAAGAAGATGTAATAAGGGATGTTATTCCACACCATAATCACGATAGGTGTGTGATTCTTCTGCAGTTTCGTCTGCGGCTTGTGCAAGTTCTGTCGCAGGTCCTGTGGTTGCAACAGGTTCTCTGGGCTATGAATTACCTGGCTGTGAAGATGGTTGAGATGATGATGGTTGTGATGAAGGTTGTCTTCTGCAAGTTCTCCTGTTGTGTCCAATGTTGCCACAAAGTTTGCATGTCATCTGCAGGCCCTTCCTATTCAACTGAGTTGGAGCTGTCTTCGGGTCATCTTCCTTACTTTTCTTCCTGTGTTATTTTCTTGGTCTTCCAGGCAACTTCTTATAAGGTGGTGGCCTTATTGGATCGCCCTCTACCTCTGGCCAGAATTTGCTACCTTCTAGTGGCTCCAGAACATGCATGTATGCTTGGCGATATGTGTCCATCTTGAAACAGGGATCGACATAGTCTTCTATCCTCCTCTTCATATGCAGAATACAAGATAATGCATGCGTACACGGAATGCCATGTAATTCCCAACTTCTACAACTGCAAGATCCAGCCCTTAGATCAACTAAGAACCTATCTGAGTCGGCTAAAGGCATCGACACTTTAAATTTTGGAGGGTTTAACTACACATCTAGCTGCAGTTTCTTTCATGCTCTCTATGTCTTCTTTGACATGTTGTGTCACCAAATCAGTCCTCTTGGCAGCAACATTCTTCTTATCTACTTGCCTAACCATTAACAGACGCCTAATGTGCTCCAACATAACAATTAAAGGCAGTCTTCTAGCGGCAACAATATATGAGTTGAATGTTTCTGACATATTGTTACTATGTGTACCGCACTTTCTTGAAAAATGACTTACAGAAATGGTGGGGACCTTGTTTGTTGAAGTCTTCAGCAGCCAGGAGGGACCCGGGAACACCATCCCTACCAAAAGTCATCTCCCTCATGGCAATTTGAAGTCCACTTCGTTTGTAGATCTCATGGGTTTGTAGAAGCAACTCTTCAGGAATATTCCTTTGTGCTTGACTTTCCAATTTTGGTAGATGTGCCTTGAATAGTTTCTCGACTCGGCATCAGGTACAAGAAGGCTGATGGCATTCAACAGACCCTAAAACAGAAAACATTTCAAATTAGAAATAGCTATAACCAATGTTGAATAAATATAGAGCGATAAACAAACCTTTTGCTAGTCGCTAATGAAAGTCCAACCGTGCCCACTTCCAACATTCAATTGCTTGAAAAGCAATTCAAGGAACCATGTCCATGAATTCTGGTTTTCTCCCTCCACCACAGCCCATGCAATTGGGTACATGCCATCATTCCCATCCCGTCCTACAGCCGACAATAAAATCCCTCCAACTTTGGTTTTTATGAAGATACCATCGAATCCCACAACACGTCTGTACCCTAGAAGGAACCCCTTAATCAAAGCCTCAAATCCTATGTATAATCTCCTAAATGTGGTGTGTAGTCCTGTGGATAATGTCAAATCAGTCATCAACTCAAAACAGCTCCTTGGATATCTATTCCTTCATCGACTGAACCAACCATCATGCCATCTGCAATCCAACATCCTTGTAACACTTCTACCTCAGTTGTGTACTTCTTCATTACCTCCTCTTGAATTTCTTTCGTCGTGGCACCGGCCCTTCTTATATTACTATCCACCAACTGTTCAGCCAACCATTTGGTAGTGGCTTGCTATTTCGCATGTTACGAGCACATGTGTGATTGCTGAGCACATTTTTAATGGCGAAGGATCCATCCTTCTTCAACCATGACCCATAAATCCTCTATGGACAGCCAGATTCGCATACAGCCTCTTGCTTTATTTTCGAACTTCTCCTCCACTGTAAATTGAACTCATTAGCAATGGCATACCTCTGTATAGCATCATGCATCTGCTGTGGAGTCTCCAAACACAATCCAGGTATTAACTTTATCACCTTATTATCACAATGTGGATCATACATACTAAGTTGAGATTTCAAATGTTTCCTCTTTAATCCTATGGTGGATGTTCCATCGTCTGGAAGAATATCCTCGTCTGACTTCTCATACTCGGATTCTTCGACTTCATCAACATCATCCACATTACTAACATCTCCTTCTACTTCCACAGTAACAGGACCACTAACAGCTTCAATTTCCTGGAACACTCCACCAACCATCTCCTGGACATTTATCTCACAATTCTAAGTCCTGCTCAGCCTCTCAACTATCTACTTCACTATAAGACATACCTAAAGAAATGTCCAGACTAGTATCCTTATTTTCAGATCTATTATCTATCATAGTACCTTCACAAAAAACCTTAACAGTAGAACCATCCGGACACCCATCACACATCTATACCACCTCATTGTCAGTAAAATTTTTCTTAACACCCTCAGACCCAACAGCATACCACATCTTCCTCACAGAGCAACCAACATCTTGGGCGAAGGCAATCAACGTGAAATATCTCATCAAATTGCAGTCTACATCAGTGTATTTCAGGACCTTACCACCTACATACTAAAAATTATTCCCCTCAGAGACTATACCACCTATATGCATGTCGAACGAAAGCCTCTTCATTCTGACCTGCCCACCTATATGCGCAAGAATCCCTATTATCAACCCGTACAAACCCAGTTATCCACTAAGCCGGGACGACTCAAAAAAAGGTCAAAAACAAGCACAATCAACTAACCTGTAGGAAGGAAAACGAATGGATCGACAATGACAACACAGCTCCTACTGGAATCGCAGAAAAAAACGATTCCCCCAAATCAGAACCCTTCAGGTATGAAGCACGTCGGGAAGAAGCACAACCAAGAAAAAATCAAACACATTAAACTTACCTGGATGACGCACAAGGAGTTAATCAAGCAATGCGGACAAACCCCTCCTCAAATCGGACTTCATTCAATTTCTCCAAAATCGAAATGACAACGAACACTAACCCTAAACCCCCTTTTGTTGATTTATTTCGTCCTGGTTTTCGCTTTTGGCCACGTAACGTTTCCCTGAACAAATTACAGCCACGTAGGACATCGTAAAGGGCCGTCAACAACACGTCTGTATCACTTAACGGACATCGGATTTAAGGCCAAATAAAAAAGTGAAATCGACCTTAGGCCACAACTAAAACTTTTTAAACGATATGCCACAGAAGAAAGTGGGCCAATAAATGGGGCCAAAAATCGATAATTTGCCAATTTTAAATTTTTTTTTATATTTTATTTTAATTATTTAATTATTTATGAAATTTATCAATCCGAGCTGGACAGGGTCGGGCCGGGAAAAAGGCCTGAGCCCGACTTGACTGTAAAAAGTATGGCCTAAGCCCGGGATCAAACCCGACTAAAGTTTGACTTTTATCAAGCCGAGTTCGGGCCAGAAGATGAGCCGCGCTGGATAGTTCGCGAGTCGACCCGGCTCGTTAACACCTCTGTACTCACCCCTCTCACTGAGCAAACCAGGAAAATTAATTAGTTGCTGCCTGGTGGCCCTTTTTCGAGGATATCGCACAACACCCCTATCTTGTCGGATTGTTGGTTAGGGTGATAATTATATTTTCTGTTTTATTATTTTTTATTCTTATCTTGTTTATATGGGCTTCAACTTGAAGATAAAAAATGGGTCGAGCTACCATAAGCCATTATTTTTCTAATTAGGTCTAGTTGGGCTTGTTTTCTCTATATAATTCGAGATATTACATATACTATTCATGATTTTCTAATAATATTATTTGTGTTCTTTATTTCTAATGGAGTCTTATGAGAATTTTATCAAAGTTTCTTTTCTTATTTCATAGTTTTATAATTTGTAAGTCTTAATGCTTTTTTTACAAATTTTGAATAAGTGAGCAATGGGTAATTTTAAAGGCTACCAGTTGCGATGCCCCGAAGTATTAGCCTTAAAAAAATGGAATAGTTACGGCTCACCGATTTAAGACGAGTTGGACAGACCATGCAAAATATAATTTCTTTTCCTCGTAATACAAAATCATCCTGTTTCTATAGACAATTCAAGGCAAGAATTCATTGCCAAAATTGTTTATGGGGAACAAACCCAAAAAAGAAGAAAATAATAACAAAAAAATTAAATGAAATCTGCTAACATTGAAATAGGCTGGAAGTTGATATATTATTCATATGAAATATCTGGTTTAAACCCAATTACCAAATTTGAGAGATCGTGTCATTATTCTCACCTTCCTTTCCTCTTGTTGCTCTTTATATAATAATCTCTTCTTTTTCTTACCTCTGTTACTGTTCCCTTTCTGATTCTCGACAGTATGCGGAGGATCTTTATGAGGTTGATTCCTCACCTTCTGCTATTCATCATTTCCTTCTCGACTGCACTCGGCTTGCCCGAAAATGATGACCGCAGGGTACTGCTCCTCGACAAATGATCTCCTCTTCTCCTTTTATCGGTAATGGCTTTGATCTCGTATAGTTGACATGTCTATCTAACTCTAGGACTATATCGTCTACATGGGAAAGCTTCCTGACAGCGTCGAGGTTGCGTCGGCTCGTTATGCAGATTTGCTGAGCCAGGTCCTTGGCAGGAGGTAACATCGTCTGCATTTGAGACGGTTTGATCCTTACTTAAACATTGGCGGAATGTCAGCCATTGGATTTAGAATAAATAATTTTTAAAAAAAAACATGGCAGCTTTGTCCCCGTAACAGTGACTAAAATCTACAAGAGAAGTTTCAATGGCTTCGTTGCGAAGCTCACCAAGAACGAAGCGGACAAGCTTAAAGGTCGAGCAATATCTTCCTTTGATTTTACATGTTCCTGGGGGTCTGTATAGTATGATGATGGTGCATATGAGTGATGTTCAGGCCAGCAAGACGTCGTGTCTGTGTTTCCGGATAGAATCCTCCAGCTTCACACGACAAGGTCTTGGGACTTCCTGATGCAGACAAAGAAGGAACCGAGAAGAAAGCTCGCCGAGACCAATATCATAATCGGGGTTATCGATACTGGTATTTGGCCTGAATCAGAATCCTTCGGCGATGCCGGATTGGGTCCTGTGCCCAAAAAATGGAAAGGTGTTTGTAGTGGAGGACAAAATTTCACTTGCAACAGGTAATTGCTTTTCAAAACTCATATAGAACGGATGGTTGTTGTTTCTTCTCTGGTCAAGTCACGACGAGCAATTTTCTTTTCTTGGATTCCATCAGGAAGATCATCGGAGCAAGGTTTTACGGTAGTGGCTCGGATGCGAGGGATTATGAGGGTCATGGGACTCACACGGCTTCAACCGCTGCTGGTCTACCCATACAAAATACAAGTTTCTATGGGATTGCCGGCGGGACAGCCCGAGGAGGAGTTCCTGGTGCCAGAATTGCAGTATACAAAGCATGCGGCCTGGCTCAGTGCGAAACGAGTGATATTTTGTCCGCCTTTGATGATGCAATTGCCGACGGGGTGGACATAATCACGGCTTCCTTGGGCAGCCAGATACCGCCTCCTATTGAAGAAGATGTCCTAGCTATTGGTTCCTTCCATGCCCTGGCAAAAGGCATACTTACGACACAGTCTGCCGGTAACAGCGGTCCGACATGGCAAATCACCGCCAGTACAGCCCCATGGATCCTGTCTGTGGCTGCAAGCACCATTGATCGTAAGATAATCACTAAGGTCCTTACAGGAAGCAAGACAACTGTTGGGTGCGTATGTCTGTCTCCTGCTACTCGACATATTTTCAATGGCGTTCATGGAATATTTATCATTATGCATTGACAGGGTCATTCCGTGAATGGTTTCCGGTCTACGGGCAACATCCCTGTCGTATACGGAAAGGATGCCGGCCATGGCACATGTGATGAGGCGTCGCTAAAGTAGGTGCTCCGTGTTTGAGTTATCTGTGATAATCACATTACGACCAATGAAGAATCGATCCGGTCTTGTGATTCACAGGTCATGTTTGCAAGAGTGTGTAGCTCGTGAGAAAGTTTTGAAGAAGCTCTTGGTGTGTGATGATGTGCAATATGGAACAGACACCGCTTTTAACAAAGGTGCTGCAGGACTCATTGTGCCGACAACAGAGCCCGACGTTGCTTTCGTTGAACCAATTCCTTCTGCCGCTCTGACCACGGGAGACTATGGTAATTTCGTGTCTTACCTTAGCAAAATCAGGTACGCGTCATTCGATTCCACCATAATTACCGTCCGGACATTGTTTAGTTTGTAAATTCTCAGTGACTTTATCCAGAGCTCCGAAGGTTAATATACTGAAGAGTGAGACCGTTGATGATCCAACGGCTCCTCTTGTCGCTTCGTTCTCGTCTTCGGGTCCAAATTTTAATTTTCCCGATATCATGAAGGTGGGCTGCCATGCATTGTTCTCTGCTGAATTGTTTCTTTCGATCAACACTTAATAAATGACAATGTTATTGTAGCCGGATGTGACCGCTCCCGGAGTCGACATATTGGCCGCATTCTCACCGCAGGCTTCACCGTCGAACGAATTTGGTGATACGAGGAGAGTTTCCTATAACGTGTTGTCTGGTACATCCATGTCGTGCCCTCATGTTGCCGGTATTGCGGCGTACGTGAAATCATTCCATCCTACTTGGTCCCCATCCATCATCAAATCGGCCATCATGACCACCGGTAACATCCCGTATCCCATCAGCTGGCTTGATTGAAGTTTGCAAATTTTTACGACTGACTCGGTATCCCTTTGTTGTCGGATTATTTTCTTATCGTTATGCAGCTCGGCCGCTTCATCAAAACGGGAGCAAAGAGTTTAGCTATGGCTCAGGACATGTTGATCCCACAAAAGCACTAGCACCCGGGTTGGTGTACGAAATCACAAACGACGACTATGTGAAACTGCTATGCACGCTGGGTATCAACGCTACCGCCATCACCGGGAAGAATGTCAGCTGCAGTAAACTCCCCAAGCTAAATGCTAGGGATGTGAACTACCCATCGGTGGTGCTGGCCGTCAATGCCTCTCAACCCTTCTCCTTCAATGTCACAAGGACAGTCTTGAACGTGGGGCCTTCGCACTCGACTTACAATGCTAGCATCGTGGCTCATCCCGGGGTGAAAGTCGCTGTGTTTCCTCGGACCCTTCACTTTATGTCTTCCGGAGAGAAGAAAAAGTTCTCCGTGACCGTCTCCGGGGTGGCCCCGAGGCAAGGGGAAGTCCTGTCGTCGTCGCTCATATGGTCGGATGGAGGTCATGTTGTGAGGAGTCCCATCGTTGCGTATTCACCTTAGTTCATTCTAGGTCCGATCAGGCATATATATATATATATATAATTGGCTATTCCATATATATTCATGTGCCAAACTCTGTCAATTGGAAAGTTAGGGAAAATAATTTACTGTTATCCTTGAAATCGTGACTTATTTTATATTTTCCTTTTTATTCCTTTTTCGGAGAAAATAAGGAAATTTGTTGGGATGCAGTTAATTTAAAAAAAATTAATACACAAAATAGAAAATATGAGTGTATTTTTGGCTTGTACTATTCAAACATTGACTTTAAAAGGTAGATAAAGTTATTTCAGATTGCTTCTTCACTCGATTTTTTTTGTTTGTTAAAAAATTTGAATTTTTAATATATTTCATAATTTTATAATTTTGAAGTTTTAATTTTTTTTACACATAATGCCAATTTTGTTTTAATTACCCCCTTCAAATAATTTTAATTTTCAAATTTTTTATAAAAAATAAAATTTAGAATTGCTTTTCTTTATATGGTTTGTAGTTGACTTTTATTTTTGCTTGTTAGATATTCAAAAGTAGCTTATATAAAGGGTTAAAGCTTTGTCGAAGTATTAATATTTGAAACTCACGTTTCAGGATCCGATTGCTTGAATTAAGATATTTAAATGAACAATTGAAAGAAAAAACACTCTGCCATTCCCTAGAAAGTTAAATTTCTTACTTTCATTTAATCAAGCACTGAATTACGTAAAAAAGTTAAAATAATATTATTATGTTAATTTTTTGTTTTATTAACAACTTAACTTGTTACAACTTTCATTCTTGTAACTTTGTTTTTTTTCATCGTTGACGGCGCTATGCGGCGAGCTGCCATGACGTTAACGGAACCGGACGTGGGAATGCCATGTGAAAATAATAAATAAAATTTAAGTAAAATTTTTAAGGCAAAAAATATCGATGTTGGACGTCTTCTGTTTTGCCATCCCTTGGTTCTCGAACGAGCCTGTGGGACATTTCGTCAATCTTCTCCAAATCCTTGAAGGCGACGGGTGAAGGGCTGCATTAAGGCATCGTTCGTGAATTTTAGATGTGAGTTCAATTATTCATATTTACTAAGTCTTACATTCTACCATGCGAAAAGGATGTGACATTTGCTCCAAACAATTTGCTTTTGCTTAACGGGCGTTGGACCCGATGCGGGAGTCGTGCCAGAATCTTCCCACTTGGGCCCGCATCCCGTTACATGTGGATTTAAAAATAATTTAGGAAGGCCCGAACCTTCCCTTTGTTCCTTAGGTGACGGTTGTGGTCACTTTATCATATTGACATCGCGGTTTGTATACACGCGGTTTGATACACGATACTTGAAGTAATCTTCATCTTCAAGATTTTAGAAACTTCTAGGAAATCCTCATCCTTACATGTGTAATGTCCATGTAAAGAAGACGTAAACATGGTTAGTTAATTCTCATTTCAAAATCGAAGAATTGAGTCGGAATTGAAGAAACAAGAGTAAATCACTGTGAAGTCAAAAAGGTAAATATCAAATAACATATTAAATAAATAGGTTAATGCCAAGCTTGTTTATCAAATATCAATCAAATCTAATGATGGAATTACAATTTATGCAGCCGCAAAATAAAACGGGTATACTGATGGAAATGCAACATACATAGGTCTAGAAAGCAGACAATAACTTCACCTAGGGTCATCCGTTTTAAGCAAAATTAAAACCCACATATTCAAATCTTAATGAGGAATTCGCGTACCGAATTTCACTAAAATTCAACTGTGGGATCTCCTGAGATGAAGGGAGAAACGCGACTATTCGCAGAAACAAGACAACCCTCTTTAACAACTTTGTTCCCATCATATCTCAGATATTGATCATCCGATCGAAACAAAAAATAACTTCACAGAAATATTATGAAATGAGGAGGCTAATCTCAAGTTTAACCAAATCCAACGGTGGAGTCTTGACTTATGCAAGCGCAAATTCGGACATCCATGCAGGTTTTCTCGATTCCTCTACATAAAGAGTTGAAAGCAAAATAAAAAAAATAACATGCACATAAGATAAAAATATGCACAATATGACAAGATGGCTATGATCAAATGATGAACATGCCTATTGATTTTGATAATGATCCAAGGGTAAGATCGTTTGGGTTCATGAAAAGAATAGGACTGTGACATGCAGTGGGTTCAGTCCTGCATATGTTCTGTTCACAGGATTGTATCCAACTTTACCAAAAACTTCAATAGTCGATATATATATGTTACAACCATCGTCGAATCTTATTTAATTCTCGAACGTTTGGAAACGATTCAATGGACGGATCTCCCGAAATCACTTCAGAAGTGGGACTGCAACAAGTTGTCTATTAGCAACCTGCACGTACGGGCGATCGTATCTCGATCCTCAATCATCACAAGAATACAAAGAAACTTTCTTCAAGACCATCACTCTTTGAGGATCATTTGATCTGAAGTCTTCAGGGTTAGCGATGTGCCTAACTCCCTCGAAAAGACTAGTTTTGTGACTATAACGTAAGGGAGACAACGAAACTAGGAACCAGAAGGTTCTCCGCCAACCCAAGCCATCAACAGACCCAAAACGGGGTCTCAAGCTACCTCACAAGCTTGGAAACCTTGGAAGAAAGTGTATACATGCTTTTTGGAGAAGTTTAAGGATTAAATAATGACAATGCATGATCAACAAACAAACGCCAACCGCGAACAATTTTTATGACCTTGATGTATACACATGCCTACGAGAATGGAGGGTTATTAGCTTACAAAGCTTCAAACGACTTCAAACTACTTCCTGAACATGCGCATTTAAGAAAGGAAGAGCTACTGCCAGAATTTATCATAATTCAATGCCGGACGAAAAAGTTACAACCCGCCATCTGGCTACCCTGCATTCTGGCCGAGAGTACTCTTTGTCCGTCGGAGCTTGGTTTACATTTCCTCCGTTATATATGACAGATTAAACAATAAAAAAGACTTGGGTCAGTGATGCTTTATAGTAAAAGAGTGGCTGAGTGAATAGGGAGAAGGATGGAGACTCGCCGAGGGAATCGCCTCGCCTGGAGATAGCCCGAGGAAGAATCGAAGAGGCTTTGGCTCCTTCGAGGTATGGTGTGGCTGGGAGCTCAATTGCTGGTGCGGCCAGGAAGGGGTGGCTTGGTGCTGAGAATGGGAAGAACCTCCTTGGGGTCAACAGGAGTCGCCTTTTGTCGGAGGACACCTGCTGGGATAACCGTTGAAGGTGTGCTTTGATGTGGTTGTAAAGGGGATGCCTTATTGTTGTGATGAAAAGAAACACCTCCTAGGACTGGTTGTTGTTGGAACGGCTGCCTTGGAGTTGAAGTGGTTGTTGAAGACCCATCAAACGATGAGGATTGTGATGGAAATGCAAACGAATACCCGAGTCATGTTCATAATGTGGGTGGGGAGGTGCTGAAATGGACGGTGCAGATACCGTGGAGTCAATGTAGTTGGGAATGGAAGGCCATGATTTCTCTCATCTCACTCTCAAGTTCGCGTCGCAAACGAGGCTCCCATTTTCCTTTTTTTTAATTTATAGTAAAGTTTAAATTTTTTTTAATTAAATACTCGATAAGGAGTTGGTAATCTTTCTAGGTAGATGTGGTTCTCGCGTGTTGAGTTTGAGTTATGGCAGCGGTCTCATGAAACTTAAGGCCCTTAAAGTGATACACTTCTCATTTTAGGTAAAAATGAAAATACTTATATGTTTTTTAGTTTTAGTTTACTAAAAAACCCGTTTGTTAGTGTTGTTTTTCATTTATAATAAGTTTCGTACTCACAACATAAATTCCATCTCCACAAAACATAACTATTGAAAATCATCGTAAATCTTAAAAATAAATCGAACTCAGCAACTACCCACAATATAAGAGCAGCAAAAGCCGGATTATAGACGATTTTGAGCCAATAATAAAGGGGGAAGGGCCTCCGGGCCTTCATCTCGGAAGGCAATGCTAGATCGGTTTCAGCCAAACAAGAAGACGACTGCGAGCAAGGAAAAGGAATGAGTGAAGAGACAAGGAAAGATGATGACTTCTTACTTGTCCTATAAAAAAAGAGAAACCGGGAAGTGCTCTCGCCGGATCAAATCAGATAATGGAAATGGAGAAAATAATTTTTGATGGGTTTCATTACTAAAGAAGAAAGGAAAAACGTAGACCTCGATTTTCCATAAAAACGAAACTAATTTTCAATGTTTTTAATAAACAGACATGTTTTCTATAAATTTTAAAAATTGAAAACTAGAAAACTGAAACACTTCTCATCTAATAAACAAGGGCCTAAATCTTGTCTCACTATACTTGTTCTCTTTTGATTCGTTAAATTTGGATTGATATCCAAAGTGTTGCACCAAAAGTTTAGCCTAATGTTTTGGGTGAGAAATCGAGGATGATGGGAAAGAATAACATTTTGAAGAGGACGAATTTTTGGGAGATAAATTTCTTCTTCTTCCGTGACTTATGTTTTCTTTTTTTCGGGACCTTGTGAACAAAATCAGTAGGGAAATAACAGGAGTATAGTTACATATTTGCATTCATTCATGCATTTATCATCATTTCTCGAATCACAGCAACTCTTTTTTTTTGTCTAAATAAAATATGAAATTAAGGTAAGACGATGGTTCTACTTGTGTTAAAAAATTTGTAAAATAATTATAATATTTCAAAACTTCTGAATTGTCGTTCTTAAGTTGGTATGACTTCTGTCTACAAAGCTCACGTCACGTAAAATCGTTATTTAAAGTAGTGAATTTAATATACTAAGACATAAATTGCTACTTCTACCGAAAACCTTGTTTGTTACTTTAACTAGCGATAGATTCTTTGTAATAAAATCCGCAAATCATATAAAATATCTTAAGAAGAAGTAATTTGCTATTCAATTAGCTATTTCTTGTTAACTTGGCATGGACACGTAGAATTGACTTCTTTCAGTAACAATATCGTATGAATTTGATACGATCACCATAAGCTCGTTATTTAAAGTAGTAATTCCATTTGGAGCATTTTAGCTCGTAACTCACTGCTTAAATAACAAATAAAAATGATAAATAATAATTTTTTTAATTCATTGCCTGTAAAATCTTGGAGCCCATGAGGCCACTCGGTGGTGTCGTTGATTTGAGGGGGCCTAAGATCATTGAGATTCTTTTTCAATTAAATTATCTCTTCATTTTCTTTTCTTTACTTTTGTTCGTTGAATACATCTTCAAATCAATATCCAAACCTGAGTGTACAAAACGGATTATGTCAAATATCCATTGTGTTAGGGCTGTAATTGATTAGGATTTGATAAGAAAGTAGGAGTAAACGAGTCTAATGGATCGATTTTATATTATAATCCATCTCTGACCGAATCGTGTGAGCATTAATGTTTGATGTTAAAGGAATGTAATATACGTGTGGACGCAGAGATTGGTCAGTTATCCGAATACCTCATTCGGTCTATGGCTTGTGTACATAAAAAATATCCTTTGCTGATTGCCCTCAATTGCTTTCCACTAAATATGGAAGGAAAACGGATTGTTCTCGGCACATACTAAAAATTCCACCCAATAAACAAATTTAGGAGGCCTTGTCATTCTTGTCACGTTCCTTTGTTTTTTTTTTCTCTTTACATAATCCCTTCATTTTCTTACCTATGATTCCATGCGTGTTTTGATCCTCGTAGGTGTAACAGCTCTACAGAAGGTTTCTTATATCCTACAGAAGGTCAACGGCAGTACAGAACCTACATTCTGCTAGCACCTTCTCCCTTCCTATCCAATCATACACACATAACTCCCAATAAATTTGGTATCAGAGCCCGGGTAAGCCTAGTAAAAAAGGATGATGGGGCCCCCTTTCCCATGTACTGCGGTGCAACCCAAAAAAGGTGCCTGTGTGTGGACCGGTTCAACCAAAAAAAAAAGGGGAGCCGGCTTAGTAGGCCCATATGTTGGCTTGGGTTTGAGGGGTGTATTGAAAAGGGTTGCCACCAAAAATGGGCAAACTCAATCCCACATCGGAAAGGTAAAGACTCTGGCCTTGGCGGGCTACTCCCTCTATAGCCAATTGGTTTTAGAGAGGAATCCCGCGGGGCTTGTATGTTGGGCTCGGCATATGGGCCGGTCCGATATTCTAACATGGTATCAGAGCCATAACCCTTAGTTTAGGATGAAGAAGTAACGTCACTCGGCAAAAGTATGAAAATAAGACCTACATCTCTCAAACCTTTTCATTCTTACGGTAGGATTAATCTTACCATAAACGTGAAGCCATAAACGTGAAGAATAAAAAGGCCATGGAAAAATATTATTCAAGGTGAATAAACAACACCCGCAATCACTGCAACATCTAATGTGTTAGATAATCTCTTAACTACGATGGACAAGGATGGATGGCTTCTTATTTGTGGTGACCATAACTACATTGATAGGAGCAAAAGTAAAGCACAATCGAAATACCTAGAACTAGATTTATCCTTTATTTATAAATTGTGGACATTATATATATATATATATATATATAGAGTATTGAAAATGAATATATATATATATATATATATATATATATTCATTTTCAATACTCTCTTCATGCTGAACCGGGCTGGCATCTTTGAACATTTTTGTGATTTCCTAAAGGAGAATTGAACGAGCAAGGAAGAAGAGGAGAAGGGAATGTGAATGGAACGAGCAAGGAAATGGACATTCGGAATGCTCAAATCCCTTCTCATTCAATTCTCTTCCCCTTCTCATTTTCATCTTTTAACTAAACACATTATCTTTTAAGTAATTCCCTTTCTAATCACTATATTTTTTTCTCCCTTCCTATTTCATTTCCTTCGGAATTCTACTTGGGAAACCAAACAAACACAAAATGTTCGAAGTTAAGAGAACGTGTAACAAATGTTAAGAAAGATATTGTGATAGTAAGTGCCCAACATATTCCAATTTTTTTAACAATGACAACGATATTAACTGGCATATTATAGTAAAAAAAAATGAAACTATCAACTCTAGAATCCAAATAGGGTAAATGTAATCTCATATAGTATTGATATCCGAGACCGGGTAACTGTTTACATTAACTTTGGTGCCCGAAATCGATATGAACGGGAACAGAAATTATTAATAAACGCTGAATAATTGCAAAACACTGAAGAAATTTTGTTTTTAACAGAATAAAGATCGAGCGGGCTGGCAGGACAACTTACGTGTTTCGATGCCACATCCCAAGATTGTGTATCTGCCTGTTGTTTTATTCATTTGTATGAGGTTGATGCCTCCGTTTCACAAATTTAGTAGATTTAGATTGATTACCCGTTTTTAACACTAGTGTTAAATTACTTGAATTATATTAGCCGTGAATTATGACCCGACCCAAAGTTTAGGGATCTAGATAGGAATTTTCTAGACCTAGGGTTACTTGTGGTTTTGTAAAGGGTTATTGGGGACAAGACAACTGGGACGACGGCTCTTGATTAATAGAGTACTCTTTGCACGTGGATGTAAGCTATCTTGGCAGAATCATGTAAAATCCTGATGTTTGGGTTTCTCTTGTTTTCTTTTCATCGTTGATCTGGTTGCAATCGATAACAACTAGTTTGCATAAATAGCGGCAGTCGCAGGCCTCATTTTGTGCGAATTACATTGAAGAAGATGGTTAACCTCATGGGCTTCCTTCTTCGTGGTTTGCTCGCGGCAGCTGTAGCCTGCTCGGCAGTAGCTGATGAGAAGAAGGTTAGTATATGCATGGGTCGTAGATTTTCTTCTCAAGACTAATGTGATTCTGTCCGTCGTTTTTTATATGCGTGTTTGTTCGTTTGTATGTACGTGGCAGGACTATGTCGTCTACTTGGGCAAGGCCTCCGGCGAAGTAGATTCTCTGGCGAAGGATCATGCCCGTATGATCGCTGGAGTGGTCGACGAGAGGTAATGTCGTTTATATCGATGTCCGTGCAGGTATTTTTCGGGTGAGTATTCGATGGACTAACTCATGAATCTTAAAAATCATCAAGTTATGCGTCGAGGGCCTTGATCAGAAGTTACGGACGGAGTTTCAACGGATTCGTTGCGAAGCTCACTGAAAAGGAGGCCAGCGTGCTTGCTGGTTTGCTCTCTTCTCCTGATACTCTTTTAATTATTAGCGAATATGTGTTACGTGATTTCGCTGAAAGAAATGTAAATTCGGCGTTCAGAGCAGCAAGGAGTCGTGTCGGTATTCCCTGATAGGGCACTTCGGCTTCATACGACCAGATCCTGGGATTTCCTGGGGTTGAGTGTGAGGTCCTGTTCGCCTATAGAACGGATCACGTCGGAAATATTTGGCAAAGGACTCACAGGAATTGGATTGTGGTCGCCAGTAAGAAGATGCACAATTTTATTGAAAATAGAATGCAAGTCTTACAATCTTGACGAATTAAGAAAAAGGGCTTACAGCCATAAAAATGAAAAGGGGGCAAGTGGTGACAACGATGTGGAATCCTGTGACGGCGGAGAACTTGTGACGAAGGCCTTGGAAGCTCGCTCCGTCGGTGGTGATCGCTGGCGGGAGGCTGTGACGAAGGCCCTACGAGCTCACTCCGTCGGTGGTGTCGCTGGCGGGAGGTTGACGGCAAAGGCCCTACGAGCTCACTCTGTCGGTGGAAGGGGAGTTGACCTATAAACCGGGTCAAGGTATCTAATTTCCTAAGGTTGACGAACAAGCTTCAGTGCTTTGGTTGTGTATGGTCGTCCTTTTGTTTTGAAAAATTCCTCTGCTATTTATAGAGGACTTGTACGTGTTTAACACGTAACAGATAGATCGTGTTGCAGATCGTGTTATAGACCGTGATCTCTAATATCGTGGGAGTGTTTCAACAACCTCCTTGATATATGGGATCACGTTCCTGGATATTAGGATCAGTTACGATCCTTAACAAACGTGATTGAAAATAAATTTATTCCAACCTTGTCGACTTGACTGGTCTGTACGGACTACGACCGACTTGGTCGACTTATCCAGAATTCCGTCGACTTTACTCTACTAGTAGACTCAACTATCGTTGAGTCATCTTGGTTGACTTTGATTACCATATTCCTTCGTTGTGAATCGACCTAGTCGACTTCGTCGTGAGTCGGCCTAGTCGACTTCGTCGTGAGTCGGCCTAGTCGACTTCGTCGTGAATCGGCCTAGACGACTGTGTCTTGGGCCGACTCGGAGTGTGACTTGAAGGATTATTGGGCTTTTGTTCTAAGCCCAGGCCCAAAATTATCTGCCATGTCAACATAAGCCCCCCTTTTATGTTGGGTTGGCTATGCCGACTCAGCAGAAATCATACCTTATATAAAGGAGAGTCATCGTCCTTTTCCCGCACTTTTCTTCCTTGCTCAACACTTCTCCATCTTCTCCAAGAAAACAGAAACCCTCGCTTCCCAGAAAACCCTTCGTCTCCCTTACCCAAACTCCTTTGTTTCTAAAAAGATGGCAACTTTTAAGTCTTTTGAGTTCCATCAACTGCGCGCGGGGCCACCCGGACCCAGTCCGGTCGTAGAGGATCAGGGGTCGGGCGTCACTCTTGGACCTATCTTGCCAGAACATCTTTTCCCGGAGACGGTGCCGCTCAACTATCTCGTCACTGAGAAGCCCATCCCGATATGTCATCCCGACTTCAGCGATCCCCTCAACTGGGAAGGTCAGGGATCTTTCCTGTGTTTTCCATCTGCATCTAAGTCTGAGATGGTAGACTGGTTTGAGATGTGGGAGGAGCACTTTACAGAGAGATTTAGGAATCAGAAGATTTTGAGATTCTTTAGGATGTCAGTGGCAAATAAGAACTGCGATCCTAGGGTTTGTTCAGCCATGCTGCCTTTCTGGAATTCTGCTGTCAACTGCTTCTATTTCCCAGAAGGCCCTATGTCGGTTACATTGGCAGATGTGAAGATTTTGACCAGGTGCAAAATCAATGGCCGCCCTGTTCGATAGTATTCTCAGGCAGATGATATTAATCCCAAGGGCGCCCTTCAGTACATGGAGGTGGTGAATAGGCACCTGAAGATGGCCTCAGCAGGCAAAAGGTCAGATGAGAGATTATCGACTGAAGGTTTTGGTGCCCAGGAAGAGGTCGAGCTCCTCAGCACCTGGTTGAGCAAATTTGTTTATTGCTTCCCTGGGAAAAAAGTTGGCCACACTGCGTATGCGGTGGCCAATTTTCTGAGGGAGACCAATGAAGAAATCTCCTGGGGTCCCTTCGTTTTGGGTCTTCTTTATCACGATCTGGACAGAGCAACGTCTCAAATCAAGCCATTTCCAAAACATCCAGCAGGAGGGTTGCTCTGGCTAGTTCATCTTTGGTCGGCCATGTGGATGCCGGGATTGACTGGGTTCAAGGTCCCTTCTTCGCCCCTTGAATCCTCCTATTATGGGGAGACCATCCTAGATCAGTGCTGCCAGCGTAAGGATCAATGGCTTATGACATCGATCACTGGCCACCTAAAGCACATAGTCGACTTCGGCAGGGTAGATCGACGCGACTGGGCACCCTTTCCAGGCGGCAAGACACTTGCTCAGGAAATCAATTCTCAAACTGCTCGCGGCTTCTGGAATGGAGTATTGACCAGCAGAGATTTGCCAGTTATTTTCGATGGCTACCTGACCTTTGAAGTCTATAACCCTCAACTGTGTGCAAGGCAGTTTGGGTTTATTCAATGTGTAGCAGTTCCACTCGCTGACCCTGCCGGCGGCTTATACGGGGACAGGGTGAAAAGGATTGTGTGCAAGTCGATCGACTCGAAGACCCTCGACTTGCTCAATCACAAGGCGCAGCTTTCCCAGATGGAATTCCCATCTGATACTTCTGCCTGTTTCGCCACACAGTTCTTCACCGTGCTGTTGTCGACTATATACGAAGAGCTGCGGGCCTTGATGCATTTCTTGGAGGTCTCCAAGGAACCTGATTTTTACACCGACGACGCACATATTAAAGCAAAAGGTAAGGACTTAGCTCTGTTTTAAGAGTATTGGGTTCTTAATATTAATCATAAGTGTTTCTCCTTTTCAGGATCATTGCTTCCTCGGGGCTCTAGAAAATCCAAGCCTAAAGCCCCCCTTGCCCCTGCTCCTTCTAAACTCAAGTCGACCGGCAAGGGGAAGGCTAAAGTTGAGAGCCCCAGGGAAGTAGCCAAAGGTGACCCCTCTAAGGCTCGATCTAAAAGCGCTCCAAAGTGCAAGGCGGCCGAGGAAGAAGATCTTGAAGAGATGCCTCTATCTCAGAGGAAGAGACTGGTGAGAGTGTTGACTCCAGCGGCGACTTCCTCTTCTAGGTCGCCAGTTATTGCAGCGGCGACCCCATCTAGGTCGCCAGCTGCTGCAGCGGCGACCCCATCTAGGTCGCCAGCTGCTGCAGCGGCGACCCCATCCAGGTCGCCAGCTGCAGCAGCGGCGACCCCATCCAGGTCGCCAGCTGCTTCAGCGGCGACCTCATCTACCAAGGCACCAGCTGCGGTGCCAGTGTCGTCAGCTGCAGTCGACGCTCCACAAAGGCCGGCCGCAGAGGTATGACTCTGATGACTCCAGTTTTTTGTTTTGAGTTTTCATATCTAACCCATACTATATTGTCTAGTGAGAGGCTCCAGATGAGGATGATGACCAGCTTATCTCCCACGCCTTAGACAAAAGTTCAAAGGCTTCCGTCGCCAAGGTGAGTTTAATTCTAAGCTGGTGTATCATTACTTTAGTTCTTTCGGTTCCGCATCATACTCTGTTTCAGGAACAGTACATCCCTGAGGCCTTGGTTCAAGAAGAACAGGCTACTCTGGATGTCGCGATCCTGGTCGACCTACCGACTCGGTCGACTCATAAGGAGGAAAACCAAGCTATTCCTTCTCCTCCAGTCCAAACTCCTACACCAGCAATGGTATGTGTTCTTGTTTTGAACAGAACATAGTATTATCATTGCGATTTTAACTGGGGTACTTGTATCCTTCCTTATAGGCTCGTCCGAAGAGGGTGAAGGTGCCTGCTGGCCGACAAAAGATTCCTACTCCCCCTTCTTCTTCGGACGAGTGCTCTGGGGATAAATTGCCTCCAGAGGTAAGTACTCGATTACACGAGGTCGTTGGCCTTTTTAGGGTATTGTTTAACAACATTTTGCCTCTTATTCTTCAGGATCCTGCTGCAGCGACTTCTAGGTCGACCAAAGACCCGTGGGAGAAGCTTCACGAGGATATTGAAGAACTTTGCCAACTTCTGCTCATCGACCCCTTAGGCGTCAACGAATTCAGGAGGATGCAGAAGCTGTTGAAGAGAATCGAGGCATCCCCTAGGGTCACGGACGAAATATTAGGAGCCTGCAAGAGCTTCAGGTCGACGTTCTGGACCCGCTGGAGGGATTACGACGCCGACCTGCTCACCTTGGAATCGACTGACTTAGCTCGAGAGCAGGCCTCTAAAGCTGCGCAGGACGCCCGCCAACGTTTGGTCGACGTGCAAGAGAAGCTGACCGAGGCAGAGAGACAAATAGAGTTCTATACGAACCTCAAGAATGACCTGACTCGGCAGCTCGCGTCGATCAATACTCAAGAAATCGAGGAGCTGGAGGCCAATGCTGAGAAGGATAGAGAAAAGGTCGTTGACCTTTATGCCCAGCGAAACAAGTTGAACGCGAAGCGACGAGCTCGTGAATCTCTTGTCCTTGATTTCAAAGAAGTTGGCGGGTTATGGAAATTAGGTTTGTAATTAAAGAACAATGCAATTCCATTTTTTTTTTAATAAATCAAGTGCATTGCGTCTCAAATGAATTTCTGCCTACTATGATCAATTCATTCTTCCAGACAGCGTTACTGAAGCCTAGCGCGATTTCTTAGGAATTAAGTGCTTCCCAAATTAATGGAGTCCTTTGTTTTAGGATTTTATGGTGAGCTTCCCAGATAGTCGCGCGATAGGGTTTGAGATATTTACCATTAACCTTTAATGGATGTCTGACCCCACTTCTCGTCATAAGCCGATAACTATTAGATGAGTATGTTTCACATACCTCATATGGACCTTCCCAATTAGGGGACCATTTACCCAAAACTTGGTCTTTCGATTTAAGGGGTAGCACCATCTTCCAAACCAAGTCGCCCACTTTAAAGTGCTTATGGACAACCCTTTTGTTATAATGTCTGGCAATCCTTTGTTTATGCACCTCGAGTCGGTCTATTACATCAAGTCGCTTCTTCTCTAATTCTTCCAAGGCGAGGTACATTGCCTCGTCTTGTAAATCAGGGTGAGTCACCCTGAGCGACTTGTATCGAACCTCAATAGGTGGGACGACATCTTGCCCATATACTAGTGAAAAAGGGGTTTCCCCTGTGCTTTCTCTCTTAGTAACCCTTAAAGCCCACAAAGTGTCTTGTAATAGTTTGTGCCATTCTCTTGGATTTGCACCAACCATTTTCTGAATATTGTTCTTTATGAGTTTATTGGTAGCTTCAGCCTGTCCATTCGCCTGAGGATAATAAGGTGTTGAGTTGGTGATTGAGAAACCAAACTCCGTAGCGAATTCTCGCATTTTCTCATTATTGAAAGCGGTGCCATTGTCCACTACAATATTCTGGGGAATTCCAAATCTATAGATGATGGATGATTTGAGAAAATCGATCACTTCTTTATGATCGATCTTCTTATAAACCTGAGCCTCGACCCATTTAGTAAAATAATCGGTGGCGACTAGAACATAGGCGTCACCTTTACTTAAGTGCGGATGGATTTCCCCGATTATATCTAAAGCCCAAGACCTAAATGGCCAAGGCTTGATGACTGAAATCAAGTCGGACGCCAGGGCCCTTGTCACCGGACCATGTTTTTGGCACTCTTGGCATCCCCTAGCCATTTCTATGCAGTTCTTTAGCATTGATGGCCAGTAAAAACCATGTCTTTGTATAGTCCAAGACATTTTGGTGCCAGATTGGTGAGATCCGCATAACCCCTGATGAGTCTCTAACATAATTGGGGTCGCTTCGTCTAAGTCGACACACCTTAGCAGGACTCCTTCTTTGGTCTTTCTGTAAAGTACCCCATCTATAAGGGTGTACGACAAAGCCTGAGTCTTAATTCTTTGGCTCCCCTTTTGTGTTGGGTCAGAAAGGAAATCGGTGATTGGCTTCCTCCAATCCTTATCACTTGTCATTATGTCCAGAGTGAACGCGTCGCTTTGGGGAACTAGGTGGGAAACTATTTCTGGGATACAATCGCTTCCTCTTTTGGCCTTGTATCCTGAAGCCTTTTGGGCTAAGTCGTTAGCGATGGTATTTTCCCCTCGACCTACAAAGAGGAAAGTGATCGCTTCAAATCGCTCGACTAGCTTGCGGGCGACTTGATGATAGGGTGTGAGTTTCTCTTGGCATATAGAAGTACCATTCATCTGATTAATCACCAGTTGAGAGTCCCCCATCACCGTGGCTTTCTTGGCTCCCAAGGTTAATAGTTCCTTCAGGAGTGTGATCAAAGCTTCATATTCAGTCGCATTGTTGGTGTGAGTTGCCGTCAAGCGATACGCTAGACGAACATCTTTCCCTAGTGGCGAAAGTATACGAAGGCCTATACCTACGTCGGATTTCGCTGAAGATTCATCAAACCAACCCTGCCAAATGTCCTCAAGGGATTCTCCTTGGTCGATTGATACAGATGGATCGTGACTCACCAAGAAGTCAGCTAGAGCCTGTCCTTTTACCGATTGTTGGGATTTGAATCGTAGATCATACGCGGATAGCACTAAACTCCATTTGTTAATTCTCCCAGTCAGTAGGGGACTTTCGAAAAAGTACTTTATGACTGGAGACTTGGTAATGACATGAACCTCTTGGGATCCAATATAATGTCTTAGCTTAGTGACAGTATAAAAGACTGACAGACATAACTTCTCCTTAATTGTATAGCGTTTTTCTGTAGCGGTTAGTTGTCTTGACAAATAGTAGACCGCTCTCTCAGTTTTGTCTTCCGCTTCTTGGGCTAACATGGCTCCGATGACTGATTCAGTCGCTGCCACATAAAGCAGGTAAGGCTTTCCTACCCGAGGAGGGGCAAGTACAGGCGGCTTCATTAAATACTCATTTAAGCCTTCAAATGCTTTCTGGTGTTCGTCGCTCCACACAAAGTTTCCCTTTGCCTTTAGTAAAGTCGAGAAGACTTCTGTCCGTCCAGCGACGTTACCAATAAATCGCCTGAGATAATTGACCCTTCCTAAAAAAGCCTGTAACTGCTTCTTATTACTCGGAGGGTTCAATCTTTGAATGGCGTTCACTTTGTTCTGGTCGACTTCTATACCACGTTGATGAACTAGGAACCCTAGGAAATGTCCTGCTCTTACTCCAAAAGCACATTTGAGAGGGTTTAGTTTGAGCTGGTGCTTTCTCATCTGCATGAAAGCATTCCAAAGATCATTACTATGCGACCTCTCGTCTTTTGATTTGACCACTATATCATCTATGTATACCTCGACTGTTTTGGCAATCGAAGCATCGAAAATGGCGTTCATGGCTCGTTGGTAGGTTGCACCAGCGTTTTTCAGCCCAAACGGCATGACTACCCACTCGAAAATGCCTAAGGGACATCTGAACGCGGTTTTATGGATATCTTTCTCAGCCAAGAAAATTTGGTTATATCCTGAGAAACCATCCATGAATGACATAATTTGGTGCCCTGCAGTCTTATTGACTAAGTCGTTTGCAATGGGCATGGGATATTCATCCTTTGGAGTAGCACGATTCAGGTCTCTGAAGTCGATGCAGACTCTAATCTTGCCATTCTTTTTTATGACAGGGACTATGCTGGATATCCACTCGGTGTACCTCGATGTTCTTATATACCCAGCTTTAAAAAGCTTCTTCACTTCTTCGAATACTGCCTGAGTGACTTCATGAGTCATTCTCCTTGGTGCCTGTTGGACTGGCTTAAATCCTGCTTCGATTGGCAACTTATGTTCTACAAGTCGGCGATCTAGGCCAGGCATTTCAGTATAGTCCCAGGCGAAACAGTCCTTGAATTCTTCAAGAGTAGCCTTGATAGAATTGAAAAGTTTTTTATTCATTGAAGAACTAACGAAAACGACCCGAGGGCTAGACTCCTCGCCTAAATTGATACTTACAAGCGGGTCACACGGTATCATAAGTGACTCGCGACCCTGGACACCGCTTAAGTCGGTATCAATGGACTTAGATGAACTAGCCTCAGCATTTACATTGCTTATTTGGCAACCTAATTTCCTAGACTTCCTAAAATACTCCTGTAGTCGTTGGAGGATATCAGCGACTGCATAGCCTCTTCCTTCGTCACTGTCCATACAACCCTTCGTGCAGGAGTCTGTCGGGCTCCCACTCCGTCGCAGCACTTTCCTGGCTCTTAGGCGCCTCCCCCTTGTCGCCATTAGGACTGTTGTCTGTCTCGCCTCCATCCCTGGTCGGGACTACTTCCTGCAGGACCTCATCTATGTCCTTGTCCGTGAAGTCGGGCCCCCATCCTGTCGGCACGATTGATCCCTCATCGGGCCTGGGGTGAGAGGTGCCATAGCTCACAATGAAGTCGAACTTCCCGGAGGGTTCACCTAGGGGCCTAACAGTAGGGTCTCCTAGCTTGTAGCGTTGATCCAGGGTGAGGTCCTTGACCGTCTTGCATGTTTCTGCATGTAAAATGCCCTTGTCACAACAGGAGTATTCATCAGCCCAGATAGTCTCTATTTCAGAGTCAAGCCATAAAATCAACTCCCTATGCAAAGTCGATGGGATCGCGGCGGCTTTGGGAAGCCAATCGCGCCCCAAAAGCGCATTAAACGAAGGGGATATGTCGATTACGAAGAAATCAGTTTCCTGCTCATGTCTTCCAACACCTAAATGCACAGAGCATATCCCCAGGCATTCGGACTTCCTCCCATTAAAGCCACTTACAGCCACGTCGGTTCGCACCAACTTGCTAGGCTTGTACCCAAGTAGTCTAAACTTGGTGAGTGGGAGAACATTAACGGTGGCGCCGTTGTCTATTAAGACTCGACCCACCAAAACACCGTCAAAGGTGGCTGCGATGTATAACGAGTGCATGTGCTGTTTCATGCGATCCGATGGTTTCCTCAGCCAGTGACCTTAGAGGGAAGCCAGATGGAAAAGAAGTGACCTTAGAGTCCAGGGTTTTACCTTTCGGCGCCTCCGACTTGTCGTTGCAGGCGAACTCCGCCGGAAAGGTGAGAGCGTTACAGCTCACGAGGGGCCCTTGATCTGCGTTGAAGTCGTAGGGCCTGTCTCCTCGTAGAGGAGTGTAGTCGAAGCTTGAGCCCGGGTTTTCCGAGTAATCAGTAGACTCGACCCTTTCAGGCTCCGCGACTTGTTTCCCTGCGGCTTGGTCCGCTTCCGAGGGTGGCATCGCAGGGGTCATCCTAGGTCTTTTTTGGGCATGACTTTGGCGCTTTTCCTTTCTCTTTTGAGCCCTTAAGGGGGGCGCAACCTTCCTTTCTACCTTCTGCCATTGAGACGAAGGGTTAAGGGCCTTGACGAATTTTGGTTTCTTAGAACCAAAAGGGAGTCGGCTTACCTCCACGAATCTGCCGTCGACTGGGTCATATCCCACCTGCACTGGAGTATTTTCTGGTCTAGTCGAGGAAGGTTTGCCAGGGTTCGAATTACCTGTACCCTCGGGGCGACCGCTTTTACCAGCATCTCCCCTTTTGCGGACAAGTCGACCAGCCGCAAGAAATAGTTTACGCAGCATGCTGTGTAGAGCTGGGTAATAAGTATCCGATTGTGGCGATCAGTTTGCATTTCTGGCACAGTAGCTTCTCGTCCAGGAATTGGGCGATAGGAGGTCCCCTCCGCAATTCCTGGGGGTCGACTGTCTGTGACGCATATCGAGGCCTGCGACTTGCAGCCTGTTGGGGTCGGTCTACTCCCTTATACTCTTCCACAGGTCTTATACTCTTCCACAGGTCCTAGTGTATCCCTGCTTGACGACTTTCTGCCCAGACGAGTCTATAAACTCAAGTCGCCGTGCCGGGCGTTCCGTACCCCGGGCGGCTGCCTCTCCATTTCCCCTTTGCCCCTGGGAACCTCCTCTTCCTCCTCGCGAAGCCAGTCGGCGATCCACACTAGGAGGACTTTTGAGGACGTGAGAAGGTCCTCGGGGGGTAGTCAGCGACATTGCTGCTTCCTCGAAAGGGGTCAGGTCATACCAGTCTTCTGTCTTACTGTCCAACAGGTACTTCTTAAATGTGTGGCATTGGTCCGTCGTGTGAGTGTTGTTCAGGTGCCAGTGGCAGAGCCACTTGTCCCTTCCCTTCGGTAGGATGAAAACCCCACGTGCAGCTAGTCGCTTCATCAGGGCATTAGCCACCAAGGTCTCGCCAGTTGCTTGCAAATCCTGCGAGGGTATAGCAGAGTCATTCATGACTTCTACAAAGTTAACCTCAGCGTCAAATATATCATATGTATGAATGGCGACTTCATCGCCAAATGGATTATCATCCACCATGGCGACTTCATCGACTTCAAGAAAACAGAGCTCTTTAGACTCTATTAGATCCTGAATTATATTTCTAAAGGACAGGCAGTCATTGGTAGTATGGGTGAAGGAACCATGCCATTTGCAGTAATTCCTACTTTTTTCCCTTTTTGTCTGAGGGACTCAATGACCAGGCTTAAGCCTGATCCTTTTCTTTTGATAAAGCCAGTCGAAAATGGCGTCGACTTTATCTGTGTCGAAGGAGTATTTCCTTTCCTCGGCGTTTTTCTGGGAGGCTTTAGCTTTAGAATTTTTCCTAGTCAAGGGGTCACATATAGTCGACTCTCCCTTAACAAACTCGGCTACGTCGACTTCACAAGTATCGACTTGGTAGGCTCGAGTCAGCTTGGCCTCTTCTGTTAGGAGCTGATAGTGCTCAGTGGCTCTCCTTGCCAAATCATATAGATCGGCAAAGCGCTCCCCTTGTAGCTTTTTTCGGAAAGGAATGGAGAACGCATTTAATGCGAGGAACAACTGGTCTTTCTCCGGTATGGGAGGCCTACACCGTAATAAGGCCTTTCTAAGTTTCATTAAAAACTGCCCCGGGTGTTCCCCATTAGCCTGCCTAAGGTGCATAACCTCAAACATCGACATGGGGGTATCGAGTCGAGCAAAGGTTTTAACAAACATGGACTGCATCTGAGTCCATGAAGCTACTGACCCCGACGGCAAACTTGCATACCAGGTAAAGGCATCCCCGGTTAATGAGTTCGGGAAGAGCTTTAGTTTCCAGAAATCATTCCCGGCCGCCTCGCCAAGTTGATGAGTGAAGCGAGCAATATGCTCAAGTGGAGTCATTTCATCTTCGCCCGAAAAGCGAGTGAAGTCGGGCACCCTATAACCTCTAGGTAAAGGGAAATCCCTATCAATGTACGCAGGATAAGGAGGCATGTAGAAACAGGTGTCGTCTCGCCGAGCTATTCCGGGGACGACTTGCTCTATAACCTGAGTTATGGCCTCTCTTAAGTCTGGGGGTACACTGCCTATCGGCCCCTGCCTTGCGAGTCGAGTTGGCCTTAACGGGCTATACGGAGGCCTTTCTCCCATTGTTTGACTCGTTGGATCCCTTACATAAAATGAGGGCTCCTCACGATGATTACTACTCCGGGGTCCAGGCTCATAGGGATCTCCAACTGCGTCGACCATTGGCTCTTTTCCAGGGCGACGAGTCGGAATAAAATCCTCCCCCCGTTCTGTTTCCTCTTGGAGGTCCTCTGCCTCATTCCAATACGTATTCACTGGTCGATTACGTGAAGAAGAGGGTCGACCAGGGGGAACCAGATTCCCGGTTTCAAAGAGAGCATTCGTCCTTATCTCAGATTGCTCGAAAGTCACGTTACGTGGCCCTTGAGCAGTCCGACGAGCGTCTGCCATGAACGTAGACTCCCTAAAGGGGGCCTCTCTCATACGAGGTCTCACTCTTTCCTCGTCTCTCGGGCCAGAAAGACGCCCTATTAGAGTTTGGACATCGATTAGAATACCCTTCATATCAGTCAACTCCTGACGCACATCCCCCAATTCCTTGTGGAACTCTAGTCTCGAAATAAATTCGGACGGGGCATGTGAATCAAAAGTGGACTGGTTTGTAGCTGTCTGGCCTCCTAGGGCTGGCGCTTCCGAGTCCATTCTCGGAGGAAGTTCCTGGTCTTCCCCATCTAAGGGATTCTGAGGCTCATGGCCAGTAGTACTTCGAGTATTTCTCGACATTTGAGACTAAGATTTTTTTTTTCTCTTCTCCCACTGTGGTCGCCAAAAACGTGTTCTCCTATAGAACGGATCACGTCGGAAATATTTGGCAAAGGACTCACAGGAATTGGATTGTGGTCGCTAGTAAGAAGATGCACAATTTTATTGAAAATAGAATGCAAGTCTTACAATATTGACGAATTAAGAAAAATGGCTTACAGCCATAAAAATGAAAAGGGGGCAAGTGGTGACAACGATGTGGAATCCTGTGACGGCGGAGAACTTGTGACGAAGGCCTTGGAAGCTCGCTCCGTCGATCGTGATCGCTGGCGGGAGGCTGTGACGAAGGCCCTACGAGCTCACTCCGTCGGTGGTGTCGCTGGCGGGAGGTTGACGGCAAAGGCCCTACCAGCTCACTCTATCGGTGGAAGAGGAGTTGACCTATAAACCGGGTCAATGTATCTAATTTCCTAAGGTTGACGAACAAGCTTCAGTGCTTTGGCTGTGTATGGTCGTGTCTTTGTTTTGAAAAATTCCTCTGCTATTTATAAAGGACTTGTACGTGTTTAACACGTAACAGATAGATCGTGTTGCAGATCGTGTTATAGACCGTGATCTCTAATATCGTGGGAGTGTTTCAACAACCTCCTTGATATATGGGATCACGTTCCTGGACATTAGGATCAGTTACGATCCTTAACAAACGTGATTGAAAATAAATTTATTCCAACCTTGTCGACTTGACTGATCTGTACGGACTACGACCGACTTGGTCGACTTATCCAGAATTCCGTCGACTTTACTCTACTAGTAGACTTAGCTATCGTTGAGTCATCTTGGTTGACTTTGATTACTATATTCCTTCGTTGTGAGTCGACCTAGTCGACTTCGTCATGGGTCGACCTAATCGACTTTGTCGTGAGTCGGCCTAGTCGACTTCGTCGTGAGTCGGCCTAGACGACTTCGTCGTGAGTCGGCCTAGACGACTGTATCTTGGGCCGACTCGGAGTGTGACTTGAGGGATTACTGGGTTTCTGTTCTAAGCCCAGGCCCAAAATTATTTGCCATGTCAACAGGTCCCCGAGGCAAACCACGGTCGAGAGCGATATAATCATTGGGGTGATCGATACCGGCATTGGCCCGAATAGGAGTCATTCAATGACGAAGGTTTTGGTCCTCCGCCGAAGAAATGGAAGGGGGCCTGCACAGGAGGAGCGAACTTCACTTGCAACAAGTAACGCCTTCGCAAGCTTTACCATCAAATGCTATCATTTTATCATCTAATCCTGGCATTCTTTTGGTGTTCTTAAATTTGTTCAGCAAACTCATCAGAGCGAGATTTTACCGAGACGAGAGCGCGAGGGACTATGTTGGTCATGGAAGCCACACGGCCTCAACTGCGGCTGGCCGCTTTGTGCAACATGCTAGTTTCTATGGGCTGGCTGAGGGTATTGCAAGAGGAGGAGTCCCTTCCGCTAGGATTGCAGCGTACAGGGCATGTTCGAACCAAGGATGCTTGCCAAGCGACATCTTGTCCTCTTTCGATGATGCCATTGCCGATGGCGTGGACATAATTACCACTTCCTTAGGCAGCAGCTACAATATTTCTTTCGATGAAGATCCCATGGCCATCGGATCATTTCATGCTATGGAGAAAGGTATACTGACAACACAATCGGCTGGCAATGATGGTTCCTACTGGCATGTTACCACGAGTACTGCTCCGTGGATTTTCTCTGTAGCTGCCAGCAGCATTGACCGTAAGCTCATAGACGGGGTCATCCTTGAAAATGGAATCACATTAACGGTATATCTCGAGAAAAGCAATCGAATCTGATGTTGTCCGTGACTCGATTTATACAGGTTCATCGTCTTACTATGTCACTATCACGATACATGCAGGGCCGTTCAATCAATGGGTTTCCGACTACAGATGAATATCTCCCCATCATATATGGGGCTGAAGTCGGCTCAATCTCATCCATCTGTGACGAGAGTTCTCTAAAGTTAGCTTCTAAGATAGATTTTCTGCATCAGAACAACATTGTTTTATCTATCTCCATCTCGAGTGAAATCAGATTTCTTCTTTGCTTTCCAGGAGTTGCCATTATAAATGCCTGGACAGTGAAAAGTGGCTGGAAAGATCGTGTTGTGCGATCTCAACTTCGCTGCTCAACAAGAGCCTCCCAGAGCTGGTGCTGCAGGAGTCATCATGCCCATGATCCGTGACAACGTTTCTAATATCTATGCTCTTCCTTCGTCAGTCCTGAATGGCACAAACTACAACAAAGTCCAGTCTTATCATGAACAGACTCGGTACGAATTGGTCATCCTGGTATCTTGTGTTTAAGCTCTTCATTAAATGTCGCACTACTATTTCTCAGGAACCCAATGGGAAAGTTAATAAAAAGCAAGGCCATAGATGACCCCAATGCACCTCTCGTCGCATCTTTCTCTTCGTGGGGTCCTAATCCAAATATTTTTTACATCATGAAGGTGCGTGGTGACTAGTTAGTCTTTTTTTAATTATTATGGAGCTCAGGTAATGCCTAAATTCAATGCCTTTGTGGATTACTGCATCCGGATGTGTCTGCTCCTGGTGTGGACATTTTGGCTGCATTTTCGTCTGAGGCTACACCGTCGTTTAACTTCAACGACTCTCGGAGAGTTTCATACAGTTTTATCTTGGGAACATCCATGTCCTGCCCGCATGTTGCCGGTACAGCAGCATACGTGAAGTCGTACCATCCAGATTGGTCGCCATCAGCCATCAAATCTGCCATCATGACAACGGGTACACATTTCTTCGGCTGTAAAGAATAAATGGATTGCTAATGGCTTCCTAAGTCATGTTCATTTTCTTGTGATGTTTCCTGTTCAGCATGGCCGATGCAACAAAATTTGAGCTACGAGTTCAGCTACGGCTCTGGACTGGTGAATCCCCTCAAAGCCTTATCACCCAGGCTGGTGTATGAAATGTCGGTTGACGACTATTCGAAATTACTGTGCACTCTGGGCATCAACATGACACGGGTGGTCGGACACAATGTTACTTGTGTTGATTCTCCCAAGCTGAATGCCAGGGACATGAACTACCCTTCGATCGTATTGTCGGTCAACACGAGTATCACACCGCTCTCATTCAACGTCAGCAGGACAGTCACCAACGTTGGTCCTGGGAACTCAACTTACAAGGCCACACTTTCTGTTCATCCCAGGGTCAATATAACAGTGGCTCCAGATGTTCTTCGCTTCAAGTCAACCTATCAAAAGGCTACTTTCAGCATATCAGTTACTTTGACAGCAGCAATTCGGCCACAAGAAGTTTTATCTTCGTCGCTAGTCTGGTCTGATGGGACTCATGACGTGAGGAGTCCAATCGTAGTTTACAATGTATCAAGCGCCATATTTTATTCAACATGATTACTGTCAAAGTGTGCATTTGGTAGTACAAACTAACAATCTATACGGGTTTGATCGATCGAACAACCTTGTCCATGTACAAATTGGGTCGGAGAGACACCCTCCGTGATATCATGTCGGATGAGAAGTGGAACGTAGTAGCAGTGCAGATATACTCAAACCTTTACATAATAACATTACTTAAGTTCCTCCTCCTTTATGCCTTTGTGGACGAGATATTGCTGGAAAGCCAGTCCAGACCTTCGTAAAGCCCCTGCCCAGATGTCGCACAAGCCGCCTGGATAAACCTGCGACGTCACAACAAGTTCTGATATCTTCAGCCAAATTGCAGAGATTTGATACTAGAACCAGTTATAATGGTCAAAACTCGACCTGCTTTAGTTTAAATTATATGGGACTTTGCTAAAGATTACCAGCGGTGTGACCGGAGAGAATGAAGGCTGAGCTTGTCAGTTATCTCGGAGACGCTCATCGCGTTAGGAAGATCCTGCTTGTTCGCAAACACTAGTAGTGTGGCAGTGCGCAGTTCGTCCTACAGTGACCAAAGAGAAGCATTTAAAAAATGACTCAAATTTCAAAGCTTTTTAGCTGTTTGTCGGAGGAACGACCACCGACCTCACTCAGCATCCGGTGCAGTTCCTCACGAGCTTCCAAGATCCTGTCCTTGTCATTGCTGTCCACCACGAAGATCAACCCTTGCGTGTTCTGGAAGTAGTGCCTCCACAATGGTCGAATCTGTAAGCATACCACACGACGTGCCCAGCAGAAGATTAGAGCACAGCAGATGAATGGGGAAGGAACTCGGTGTTCGTGTTCTAACCTTGTCCTGACCTCCGACATCCCAAACAGTGAAGCCCACGTTCTTGTATTCAACAGTCTCGACGTTGAAACCTGCCAAGCAAGATCAGTTTACTCAGTGTTTTCGCCTCCAGCCCGAGTTCTTGGCGAAACAGTCATACTCCAAATGCTTCCTAGTCCACTCCTAATTGATCAAAAGCGCCGTATGTACAAATAAGGTAAAAAGGGTTGATTACCGATGGTGGGGATGGTGGTGACGACCTCACCAAGCTTGAGCTTGTAAAGAATGGTGGTCTTCCCGGCTGCATCGAGTCCCAGCATCAGGATCCTCATCTCCTTCTTGGTAAACAACATCTTCAACAGCCTTGACAGAGCCAACCCCATTATCAACACCTTCTTCCTTTGGATTCACTGGGCGAAACAAAGTTTCTTCTTTATATTGGCAGAATAGAGAAATAGGAATGGAAATATGAGCGAAGTCCTTTTCCCTCTCCACAACTTCGCGTAGAACATAATAAAGACAACCGGAATTAGATTAGATTCCGGATATAAACGAAAAAAGCTTGTAAGAAAGAACAAGAACGATGGTAATGGGCCGAGCCCATTAGAAGGCCAATAACAAGTTTGGGCTGGGAGCTAAAACCCTAGCCCATTCCCCTCTCCTTCTAATAATGCCTCCTTTAGGGTTTTACTTCCTCGCCGCTTTCGTCTCCGACTCTCCATTTCCGAAATGGCAAAGGCGGACAAGACATCCGCCTCCAAGGTCCAATTTTTCCTCCGGCGTCCTTCTCCTTCCCTCAATTTGGCTTCCTCTCTTCGTTCTAATGTCCGTTGTCATGTTTCCGTTTCGCTGATGTGTTTATTCTGGCTACTTTCAGGTCGGCGCCGTGTCGCCCGCGAAGTCCGCGAAGAAAGGTGCTTCCTTGGTCGTTTCTTGTTACGGTCGCCATGTTTCTTGTGCTTGATAATATCTAACGATTTCTGCTTCTCGGTGATGTTAATCTGGCGTATTTGTTAAGTCAAAGTTTATTCTGGCCGAGGGGAGGTTGTCTCAAGTGCATGAATTGTTAGTGGAGAGATGAGAAATGACTTGATAAGGGCTCTTTTTGGTGATTGTTTTGTTTGTGTGTATTTTGGTTTATCCGTTGTTTGGTTTCTGGTTCGAGTTTGTTTGTTTATGGTCTTTTTTATTATCCAGGTAAAAGAGAATCTGAAGATGCGCTGGAGAAACTCGCTTCTGCAAAGAAGCAGAAGATAGAGGCGGCAAAAGAAGAGACTCTTCAGAAGAAGGCCGAAGTGAAGAAGCAGACAGAACTGAAGAATAAGAAGAAGAATGATAGTAGCAGTTCTGAAGATGATTCGGATTCCTCCAAGGACGAGAAGGTAGCCGTTCAGAAGAAAAATGTGGAAGTTAAAAAGCAGGCTGTTCAGAAGACAGTCAATAAGAAGGATGAAACCAGCATCTCCGAGGAGTCAGATTCGTCGGAGGATGAGAAAATGGTTTGTTCTGTTCTGTAGCTGTTTTCCTTTTCTCGTTTACTTTATTTTTTTAGACAGTAGCTTTACCTTCTACGTATTGTCCCCGTATATTAGATTTGACATTCAGAGTGTGTAGTTTAATGTGTGCTTTTTTGCCCTTTTTGGTGTATTAGGTGAAGCAAGTGACTAAGAAGCCGCAAGCTGTTGTAAAGCCTGCAACTTCAGATTCTAGCAGTGATGAATCGTCGTCTGATGATGTGAGTAGCTATTTGGTCCTTTCATACTCTTGGAGAGTGGCTTTTTCCTGCTGAAATAAAACAGCCCCTTTTCAAATCCCAAGTAGGATTTGTTTTCACCTCTTTGACATTTGAATGTTCTGACATATTAGTAGCCCTTTACCTATATTTTGTGAAAAATGTTTTATATTAGTGATTAATCCATTTACTCTTTGCAGGAACCTGCTCCTAAGAAACAGACAGTGGGACCCAACAAGGGGAAGCCTACAGCTGTTGTAAGTAAGGGCCAAGCTGCTGATAGTTCAGAGGATTCTGATTCGTCGGATGATGATTCTGATGATGATAAGGTGCGCATGCTACTTCTTTTACTTTTATGTTATCTGGCATGGAACCATGTGTTTTTAGCACTGATTGTCATACCATCTGTAAGTTCTGACATGAATTCTCATCTCTGCTACCTTTTTGAATATTTACTGTTTTTTGTTCTCCTTGGTATCTAATGTTTAGGCTACTCCTGGAAATAAGTCATCAGTGCCTCCATCCAAGAATGCCCAAAGCAAAAAAGCTGAGAGTTCTAGTTCAGATGGCTCTGATGATAGTTCAGATGATGATGAGGTGTGCATGATCATGTTTGCATCGATTTCCAATTTTTTTTTCCTGTAATATACTTTGGGTAGACCAAAGACTGATGATGCTAGGCCATGCTTTCCTAACAATTTCTCTGGAGAGAATTATAAATTATCATTTTTTTGATGCTGGAAAAGTGACAACTATGAACAGTGAGGTTGGTTGTAGTCCTATTCAAGGAATAGTGTGGTTAACTTCTGATTCTGTGTTTTCTTTTAGGAGGAAACAAAGAAACCGTCAAAACCGGTTCAAAAACAAGTTTCCATTGCTAAGGCTAATGGATCCGGTGCATCTTCAAAGAAAGATGAATCGAGTGATGAAGAAGATAGCTCTGATTCAGATGATGATAAGGTAATTAGGAGGTTGTGATTGCTCATGGATAATATATTTGGAAGGAATGGCCTGTAACTTTAGTGTATTTGGAAGGAATGGCCTGTAACTTTAGGTTCACATTGAATTGTTGCTTCTCAGGTAAAAAGGTTGCCTGCCGTAGCTGCCAAGGGAGCTAGCAAGAAGGATGATTCAAGTGATGAATCTTCTGATGAAACTGATTCTGAGTCAGAAGAGGTTGGTTTGGGTCTGTTCTTTACATTTGTATACAATTGCATCAAAAAGTTCCAAATTTTCAGAAATGTGGGCATATGAATTGGTTTAGTGATTTGGCAATGGAAGGATTATGAAAATGCTGGCTGCATGCCCTGAACAAATATGTATTATGTCAACTCAGAGTCTAATACTCTGTTTTTTGGAGTTCCAAAGAAGGAAGCGGGTTTGATGAAGGCTTTCAACCAGGAGTTGAAGTCTAGTGATTGTTCTTCTGAAAGTGGATCAGATGATTTTGATGCTTTTCGCTGCAATTATTTTGCATCTTTGGGAACTCAACAACTGAATGTTTTCCTTTGCTAATGAAGGAAACTGTTCCCACTAAAGCAGCTCCTGCTGTTTCAAAGGGTACCTCTTCCGAAGATGACAGTGACAGCAGCTCTGATGAGGATGTATGTGACTGTCTATAATTATATGAACTCTTTGTGTGATTATTATTTATTCGTCTTTACAGCATGTCTTAATCCTCTTATCTTTCTTTGTATCCCCATGTTACGTGGTTGTGAACTAATATTTCTGTTATTTCTTTCAAGCGATAGTTGTTTTGTTGTCTTTGGGCTCATACCTGCAGTTTCTAATTATTGTGATGTATCTATTATCTCTTATGATTAAATTTGTATTATGTAGGGCCCTGCTGTGAAGAGTAGTACAGCTACCAAAAGACCTCTCGAGGCTGTGAATGCCAAGGAATCTCAACAGGTCAGCTATAATTCTTACTACTACAGGAAATATTGTTCATAGTTGTAGGAAGTTGTGGCTGCGACAATTTTGGCTTGGCATTCCTGTGAACCGACTCTAGTGTCAAGGGATGAAGTTACTCGCTCGGACAAAGAAAAATAAATGATCTTGGTGATTCTGGTGATTGGACCAAGGGAGGGTGTACTAGTGTAGTTAGTTGTTAAGTTAGTCAGCAATGCTGTTTGGCAGAAATGATGGTAATTTTAGATGGGACCTGATTTTTTTGTGCATACTGGTTGAAGGGTTGGGATAGGATGCAATGCAATTTGTCCCTGAATTGAGTTGGCGGAGAATGTGGAGTAATGTCATTAGTAATACAAATTTGTATATTTCTAAAATAGAAAATCACTTGTGTGCTCCATCTATTTATTTTGAGTGAAGTTTTTGGTGGTGAACCAAAAATAAAAGGGCTTTCTTTGTGTTGGACAGAAAAAGATGGATGTTGATGAAAGTGAAAGTGATGATAGTTCAGATGTTGAAGTGCCTCAGACCAAGAAGGTAGGATTTGTTTCACTTTCTTGTTGGGTTCAATTCCTTGTCTAGTCTAAATATTTTTTATTTATATGTGGTCTTCTGCTATTAGTTGAAGCCTGCTTCTAAAGAAGTGAAGCCTAATGGGAATGCTGTCAAAAAGGAGAGTAGTAGTGATGAATCATCAGAAGAATCTGATAACAGCTCGGATGATGAGCAGAAGGTGCGAAAATTATGATTTGTTTGAGTTAGACAAGATTACTTTTCTCTACTATGTTCTTGACCTTATTTACCAAGTCTAACTGGGTATTTTTGCAGCCGGCTGTTGAAACAAGTAGTTCAGAAGAAGAATCTGAGGAGTCATCTTCAGAAAGTGAGGATGAAAAGCCAGTCATAAAAAAGAAGGTATTTTGAACCATAAAGTAACTATCCGGCAAATGTAATGTGCACGCATGGTACTCCAAGTTATTGAACTGTAATGAGATATATTGTATTCAGGGGTCTGATGTCGAAATGGCAGATGCTTCTCCTCTTACAGCTCAGAAGCAAGCTGTTCCTAAAGATAATCAGAAAGCTGTAGGTTGCCTTTGTTATTTTCATAATATGTGATACCATGTGGTTCATTTTTATTCCCAATCTTATTATGTCTGGACTAAGATGCAGGCTAGTCCCTTAAGTGGCCAATCCAAAACTGTGTTTGTGGGAAATTTGCCATTTTCTGCAGAGAAGTCTGATATGTAAGTGCCGAACTTTTCTAACATGAAAGAAGCTATTGCGTGTTGTAGCCTAATAGTCACTTCATGTTCAGTGAAGCCTTCTTCAAGGATGTTGGTGGGGTTGTTGATGTGCGCTTGAGTCTTGCTGATGATGGAAGGCGCAAGGGTTATGGTCATGTTGAGTTTGCAACCCCTGAACAAGCCCAAAAGGTTGTGCTATAACCTGCTTGCAGGGTTTCTTTGCCTTTTCTAAAAGCCCCGATTGTCAGGTTCCAAGTTGTTAGCGTTGTTTACCTAAGTGTCTTCTTGTTGCAGGCTGTTGAGTTAAATGGAGAGTTTCTGAATGACCGTGCATTGAAAATTGATCTTGCACGTGAAAGAGGTTCTTACACTCCTGCCAGGTAATTTGCTTGGATCTTTATAGTTAACTTAAGTTTGAAGAACAATGGATGCACATTATAAATCCTGGGAATTTCTTTGTTACGTATTCCTAACCCTGGCCCATCACCTAAGAAGCTTGAAGTTTTTATTATTTTAAAATAATAATGTAGTTATTATTTATCAAGAAAATGTAATTATTCTTCTGATGATGGTTATCCATATCGGAATAATCATTGATTTAATTTTCTCTGTTCATTGATGTTGGAGAAAGAGGTGACTGAACATGCCAAGTAGGAGGTTGGGAAATCCATGATTTAACTTCGCTGTATAAGTTCTGATTGTATGGATGGTTAAAATGATATGATTACCTCGTATGTATTTAAATCTTTCGGAGTTTTTACTAGTAACTAAATTTGCAGCAATGGAGGGAACAACTCCTTCTGGGATGGAGGATCCGAGTTTGCAGGGAAAATCTTTGTAAGGGGATTCGACACTTCCGGAGGATTTGATCAGGTAGGTAGAGTCACCTCTTTTGCATCCCTTAAAATCCGTTTTTCGTTCAGGACAGACCTCATTTTGCTTGTGTTGAAAACGAGCAGATTAGGAGTGGTTTGGAGGAGAAATTTTCATCCTGTGGAGAGATCACAAGGATATCGATTCCCAAGGACTTTGAATCGGGCGAACCCAAGGGGTTTGTACCTAAGCATCTTTGTCATCGATCCTCTCGTGCAATCATCATAATCAACTTTACTAATTGTAAGGAATGGTTCTGTTTATATCAGAGTCGCGTTTGTTTACTTAAAGGACAAGGAAGGTTTCAACAAGGCTCTGGAGCTGAATGGTTCGGATCTCGGCGGTTACTCCCTTCTCGTGGAAGAGGCACGTCCAAGGGAAGATGATGGTCCTGGCAGTGGGAGGGGTGGCCGAGGCAGGGGCAGAGATGGTGGCCGTTTCAGCGGTGGCAGGTTTGGAAGGGGCAGTGGTCGTTTCGGAAGCGGTGGCAGGCAAGGTCGTGGTGGTGACAGGGGTAGGGGACGCGGATCATTCAACAGGTCTAATGCCTTTAGCACAGGTACGGGTTCCTTTCATGATTGTGTTATTGGGGTTTGCTGCCGGGTAGTGTTTTCATTGCGTGTCTTTGCTCATTGTTGTTGTTGTTGTTGTTTCCTTTGGTTACTCTGCAGGGAAGAAGACTACATTTGGTGACAACTAGGTTGGCGGCCGCGTGAGGGCTGGCTAAAATTTTTGGGGAGGTATGGGGGACTTGGCTTTTGCGTCTCCCTTTTTTTATCCTTGGTTGGTTTGTTAGTTAGTTCTATGAAAAATTTGGGACGTGACTGAAAAAGTCTTTCCCTTATCGTTTTTAAGATAAAAAAATGCTGTATGAATGATTTATTCTTGTTTCTGTGGTGTTGTCCAACTCTATTTACATTTTGGTACAAAGTAGTGCCTCTTTATTTCTTAAGTAAACAACACCAAGGGACATGTTAAGTCGCTGGTCGGTCCCCTACCACCCTTTTGTGGATGATATTATCGAGCATTCTTTACCACTAGTGCTGGCCAATTCAACTCGTATGATGACTGATCAGAAATAAAGTCTAGGACTAGGATTAGGATTAGAGAGAGACTAGGAGGACACACCTGTTTGTTACTGTTATTACTTTTTATTGGTATTACCATTATTATTAACAATGCGATTGGTTTTGGTGGTGGTGGCGGTGTTTAATCTCTTAATAGAGGTTTTAGTGACTGGATGATGATGATGTTGTTGTTGATGTCGACGGCGTCGTTTAGAGAAAAGGGGGGATGATTGGGGTGGGGAACAGGACAACGTTGCATTCCTCCTGCCTTTTTGACTCATACTTTGAAATTTGAAACTAATTGACAAAATAAATAAAGAGAATGGGATGGATGGACCCCCCCCCCCCCCCCCCCCCCCCCCAATCCCAAACCCAACCCAACTGGTGGAGTGAAAATCAGGGCCAGTCAGTCGTCCTTGTAGGATAGGACCGAACAAATATATCGAGAGAGAGAGAGAGAGAGAGAGTTGGGGGGACGACAACCATCTGAAATCGGTTACAAGTCCATTTGTCTCCAAACCTAAGAAAATGCGAGTTCATGAATTAACTTTTTCTAAATAATTTGGCATGCTAATTTGATACTGTGTCGGTGTGTGGAAAGGGCGTGACGGGGGGTATGGAGCGATGGGAGTATGATCGGCATAAAGGTGATGGGATATGATTGAGAATAACACCACGGATATATATTTCAACGTCGCGATATAATAGTTGGATAGGCTAGTCGTGATACAATAATATCAATGCGACGAATACGGATACAATAATATAAATACGACGTACTCAATTCAAGCTGTACTTAGAACGCATGAAAAAAGAAAAAAAAAAGGAATGAAAGACAATCATTTGTTTTCTTAAATTTTCAATAATCTGATGATCTTTTCGATTACAAAGCCGTCTTAACATAAATGATCAAAGGCTGGCATAAAAAATAGCGACATGCACACTATATATTAAAAAAAAAAGATAAATGATGGCGTTAGTGGTCTCAGGAAGGTAGACACATCATATGCTTATAGCTTAATTCAACTTTTCGACTGAGTGCTCCGTCTAGCTTCTCGAGGGTTTGTTTCTTGAGTCGATATATGGGATATCTCGAGCCGGACATTCTCGACGGGATCAAATGATCTTCCTCGACCCGTTTTGACAAAGTGCCTCTAGCTTGACAATGAACTGAAACCCTACTCGAGTCGATGTTTGCCTCGATCAGCTCTATACTCCTTGTATATCATCAAAGAAGATATGATAATTTTACTACTAACAGTATTTAAATGGGGTATAAACAAGTAAGGGATACTGAGATGGAGGAGTCGTACAACAATTTGGCCCCATTCACATAGATATTTTATGTATAATTTGATACTTTGTTAAGAAGGACTAATGGTATCCGCGAAATGTGGTCGTCCCCTCCTCCTCCTCCTAATATGAACGAACATGACAACAAACCTGACCAATATAAATCACACAATGTTGTTTATTAGGAAAACCAGGTTCAAAGGTTTGGCTGTTTTTTGTTTGATTCCATAATCTAAAACGCATCACTTTCTTTTATTGAATTTAACCACATCCCCACTAATCACTTTAAAATAATCATATTTTATTAATTTCTTTTTTATCCGTGGAATATACAAACTACTCCTGACGTGTTATAGTTTTATAAGGACATAAAATTATTAAAATAAAAAAATAATTCAAAAGTAAAGCTGAGTAAAAATATTTCTTATGAAATTTTTCAGAAAGAGTAGTAATAAAATATCATAAGATTTACAAGATGAAATTAACTCGATTGCAGTTTATACATATTAATACGTGTCAATTCATAATAAGTTTACATAAAATCGTATTTAAAAAATACGTGTTCATGTATTATAAGTCGAGATAATGTTTTTCGTAAAATATTTTCACGCACTCTCGCGTAAACCGTACCATGGGACGATTCTGAAATACAAAAAAAGAACACAAATAATTATTGTCTGCCTCCATTATTCCAAATATTTCATGGATAAAAATTAAAAGCGAAAAGTGCGAATCATATCAGCAGACGCTCCCCCTTCTCATGCCTTTTATACTGCCATCGTTATTATCATTATCATCCCTTTCCTTTGCCTTTCTCTCTCTATCTATATAACCCAATTTGTTAGTGCTTTGGGTAAAAGACCGGGTAACTTCACTCGCCGCCACATGTGTTTTGTTTTTCAAACTACATATTTAATTATCCAATAAAATGTATATTTTTATTTTGAGGTGGTGTACCTGTTTATTTAAATTAATTCAAAGCAAAACCCAGGAAAATCTTATAGCAACATTTATTGTATTTGATAATACATTCGTGTTACCAAAAAACTAAAATAAAAAAATCTGGCAACAAAATGCCACAAACTTACTTAACCGAAACGGAACGAAACGAAACGACGTGGTTTCCCTCCCTCTATATATCAAATGTCAAACCGTACAACTGCTATGACAGTAACACAATATTACGACTGCAAAATTACGTATCAATTTCAAATCAGAACCAAATTATGTACCAAACCACATCAAATATCCTCCTAACGAAATCTTTGGAACCGTTTGATCAGTTGTAGAGGATTTTTATTAAATTAAACAATATTTAATACAATATAAATTTCGAAATAAAAAAGGAAGAAGAGTATCAAGAGCAACACAGATACGACACGTGTCGGAAACCCACCTTCCAGCTGTATCCCAACCGCTTCCACCGGCCGAACCGGTTACCCTTCCATTCCAATACCTTCTTTACGCCCTCCCTTTTATATACTCTTCCTTCCTTCCTTCTTGTTCGTCTTCTCAACTTCCCCTCCTCAAATCTCTCCCCCCATCCAAACCGAAAACCCACTTCCTAATTCTTCAATACCCCAATTCTCAGATCTCTCCATCGATGCCTTGATCTCATAAAGTTTCCTTCTTGATTTATGTCCTCTTTGAGTTTGTTCTGAGGTTGGTGTCGGAATCCGGTCTCCTGGGCGATATGTCGGCTCCTTCCTCCTCCTCGTTGTCAAGGAGGGACGTGGATCGGATCAAGGGACCGTGGAGCCTGGAGGAGGACGAGGCGCTGAAGTCGCTGGTGCAGCAACACGGGCCGAGGAACTGGACGATCATTAGTCGGTCCATCCCGGGCCGCTCCGGGAAGTCTTGTAGGTTGCGGTGGTGTAACCAGCTTTCGCCCGGGGTTGAACACAGGGCGTTCACGGCCGAGGAGGACGAGACAATCATCCGGGCGCACGCCCGTCTGGGGAACAAGTGGGCGAGCATAGCGCGGCTTCTGTCCGGGAGGACAGATAACGCGATTAAGAATCACTGGAACTCGACGCTAAAGAGGAAGTGCTCTTCCATGTCGGGGGAAGACTTTAGGGAGTTTTACGAGAAGGGCGGAGGCGGCGAGCTGGTGGGTTCTGGCATGGATCTCGTTCGGCCGCCGCCGTTGAAGCGATCCGCAAGCGTGGGGGCTGCTGGGAGGGTTGTTTTTGCCGGACCCAGAAGCCCAGACGAGAAATCTGAATCCAGCATCCAGCTCGGACGGGGGCACGATATGCTAGCAGCGACCGGGTCTCGTTCGGATGCTCCACTAACTTTACTGAGCCTGTCTTTGCCAGGATTGGAATCACAACCAGTGAAGCCAACGGCTCAAAAGCCAAACCCCGAGTTGACTGATTCTGGAGATGCTCCTTTGACCTTGTCGGCTCCGCTTGCTCCGCCGCTTAGTGGTGGTGGTAACGAGACCCTGCCCGATGATGGTCAGGTGGTGGCACACATGGTTACCCCAAGCGAGGTGGCAGACATGGAGGTGCAGCCCGTGAATGCCATACCGCTGTTATCAGTTCCAGCTACGGCTGCGGGGGCGAGCAATGGTAAAACAGAGTTCCGGCCATTCGATGCGGAGTTCATGACGGTTATGCAGGAGATGATAAGGGTGGAGGTGAGGGATTACATGGCGGGGCTGGAAGGGAATGGAGGGACAGTTGGGATGTGTTCTCAGTCGGCCGTGACTGAAGGAATCAGGAATGCAGTCGCCAGGCGGATTGGCATTGGGAAGATCGAATAAGGGTTTCAGCCTCGAGGCGGAGGCGGTGGAGGTGGTCTTTTTAGTTTCTCTGTTTATTCGAGTCTGCAATCTTTTCTAAAATTACCAAAAAATATGGGAAAAAAACAGGATGGTTTCAGTTTATTTGATCCAAGAAAAAAAAAAAAGGCCTTCTTCCCCAACTTCTTTTAAGGAAGGAGGGAAGCTTCAGCTTGAAGTAAAAAGGTCTGAAATCATGGAGATTCTACCAGACCCCCTTTAGAAAGGACAAAGTCCAAAACAGTAAAAGACAGTTAAAAAAGGAAGTCAGATGAGACAAGGCCAAGGGGCAACCCAAGACGCCAAGTTGTAATCATATAAAAATGGTAATAAACTTGGCTGTTTTCTCTATCTGCAAACCAACTGGGTTTGAGCTGGTAGGCACTGTCAATTTTGAGCAAAAAAAAAAGGAGACTTGGGTAGAAACTACTTACATTGTCACTACTTTTTACCATGTGGGGTCTCACCATAGAAACTCAATTCAGCTCCAACCCATAAGAATCAGCCCCGGCATCATCATTGCAGGAGATTGCTTAATGTACATATCTTGCTTATTTGCACCTCAAGAATATAGTTTCCCATTTACATCCGTTGCTGGGCAAATCGAAATGGGTTTTAGTCAAACACTCAAACCCCGCTAGAAAGCTGTCAGCAGCTTATGTCTATCGCCAGTCAACCATTATTTGTACACAAAGCACAAATTGTACCTGCAACCGAGCGTTTACCAGGCAGTAGCTTGGCTACAAATGAACGGGTTGCAGCGTGTCTGTGTCAATCTTGGATTTCCACCATGTGTCTAGGGATGTCCGCAGTCGATCGAGCAGATGAATCAAGTCCTGCCTCCATGACCAGGCGGGATTGTTGAGAGCACGGATAGAGTTGAGACAGACGAGCAAGGTTCCACCTTCGTGTAGAAGTACCTGCATTTGAAATTAATTGAGCATCCTTTTTCCATTAAACCAAACACGCATTCAAACTCAAAGAGTCCCAGGAATCTACGAAACATACATATATAGTCTTAAAGAAACTGAGAGCAAGTGAAATTAAACCCAGGTTCGACGTGACAAGTAGTTATCTGATGAAACCAAAGATGAAATGGAGATGATCTAGCCCCATGTTTATGGGCATACTGTTTAAGACTGAAACTTACCAACATTGAGAATGCTTAAACCTAATTTTAAGAATGTAAAATACTTAAAAAGTAGAGGGTGTTTTGTGGCACTGAGTATTATGATTCTCAGTGCACAGTTTACTTGATACGTATAGAGATTAGATTGTTTTAAAAAAGAAAAGGCTAATAAGATGCATCATACCGTCAACCACAGGGGAAGAAAACCCAATACAGATGGAAGAGATGCCAGAATTATACAAGATAGAGCAAGGGCAACGTTCTGCTTCACCTGCAGTAAGAAAATCAATACAACAGATGAGCATGTTTAATTATCCCCCAACTGGATGTTCAAAGAACCTAACACAACATATTAGGTCACCAGAAAATTAAGACTTAACAATTGAATTACGGCTATGCCATTGTGCTGAACAGCCTTTTCTAGAGTTTGTTAAGTCAGGTTCAAGCCTCATTAGTTAAGACTAATCGAGGAAATTGGTCTTGATGTTCCAACACTAATTAACATTCTTTGGACTAGTATCAACTTAACTATAGGAGACAATGGGAAGATTACTCTTTTGGATGAGTCAATAGATCCTACTTATAAAAAAAAGGAAATAAAATAAAAATAAAAATAAAAAATAGTGGATCCATCACATAGGCACACCGATGAAGATCATGACAAAGTATTAATACCAGGGATGTAGTATGCCGTGATTTGGCGATGCAAAATGGGATGCCCGAGATGTTATCCCGGAGCAACAACACATCTGCAACAGCTACTGCAGTTGCGCTAGCACGCTGAGCAAGCACAATCCCTACTGTGGCGGCGGCGAGGGCTGGCGCATCATTGATGCCTTCACCAACCATGATAAGACCTCCCCCTGCATCAATGTTTCGGAAAGCATCCTCTAAGAACAATTGCTATTCGAGCAGAATAAATTGAGAAACAATCAGGAAATGAATATATACAATGGAGGCACAGCACTAACAATAGAGTTCTCATGTGGCTATTCAAGAGGTCATATGATATTACTTCCCTCCAGAAGTAACATTTTCATGAGCAACATCTGAATGGACTTTATGAAACACTAAACAGTAATGCTACTTGCCATTTACACCCAAGCCATGAGCAACATTTGGCCAATGCCAATTATTAAGCAGCAAGAAGGTTTCAAGGAAACTCAATACAATGACATTAAACATTTTATCAGGAACCTGTATCTCTTGATATGTTCTTCACATGGTTGAGCTTATCCTCAGGCTTCAATGCACAATAAACTTCTTTGATGCCTACTGCTTTCGCTACCCTATGTGCACTTGATTCATGGTCACCTGTTAACATTATCACCCGTAGTTTGAGTTGGTCAGTAAGAGCCATAATTACATCTGAAACCCCAGGCCACGGTCGATCTTCAAGATGAATCAGTGACACCTGCCAATTTCACAATGATTCCATTACAAAAGAACCTTCAAAAGCAAAGTTCCTTTCTGGGATAAATTGTATTTTATGTTTGTATAGTCAATAATACAACTCGTCATGCAATATAGAAATGAAACTGAAAAAAGAAAAGACGGTAGGATTGTAGGAATCAGGCTGTGATCTCAGGGTAACTTTTCTGTTTCATTTTGGATGTTGGGAGGAAATCGGGCCACATAAGTCTTGCCTGGAAGGGACATCAAAAGATGGAGATTATCCTCCATCTACAGTACATCCATTAGCCAAACTACATTGAACTCTTGACAGTTCATTTATGCTGGGTGGACAACAAGCAAAAAGTTCAGGTTCCTCCCACAGAAAATGGTGTCACCATTACTATAATAAAACTATATGTACATTGTTATAGTAAATATATTTGATTCATTCTCTTAAAGATGTTGAACAGTAGCCACAATTCAAAATTCGGAAAACATAGGATATACGGGCAAGACATAAAGGTTACCTTCTTATTAACAGAGAGAGCAGCATGAACTAAGTCTCTCCCATAAGCAGATGCACTAACAGCGTCTTTTACCTTCTTCAATTCATCTTCTGCCTTATAGGTAGAGGTGATAAACTCAACAGATCCAAGGGATGCTTTAAATGGCTTTCTACCTCTTGGTCCTGCCTAAAATGAGTCAAATGACTCTCCTTAGAAACAGTATACTCAGTATTTCTCAGCAATGTGACTCTTATAGCTAAGTAAATTCTCTACCTCAGAACTGCTCAAAGTAGCTGTAAGACCTCTGCCCGGGAAATACTCGAAGTTCTCAACAGAAACAGTAGGAAGGTCCTTTCCCTCACAATGATCCACAACAGCTCTGAAAAGAATGAGGCAATTGATTACTATGAAATGGCCGGATCATCGAACCAAGTAGGACATCATCACATGGTACTAAAGAGACTGAAAATTGAACCCCAAGAGTTCCTGACAACATCATGTCACTCTAGAAATCAGTGGGTTATTTACTTTTCAGACCACAATCTGTATGACAGCATGTCAGTATCTCACTGGCCAAATTTAGTAAGCGGCCCTTGAAACTTCCCATATTCAATTCAACTATTCATTATAATCCTACAAGGACTACACTCTGGACCAGAGAAGTTCAACAGATAGAACTAACTGGCAACAATATAAGGCCAACTGATAACATGGGAAAGGGCATCCGACACCTTAATGTGAAGTGAGTTCAATAACTTAGGAAAGGTGGTCTTCCATTTTAAAACATGACATTCACTTTTCTTGCCCAGTTATTATACCCACTCCCAATCCAAATTTCTGATTCGAATAAATATCAAACAGATTGAGAATAAACAATCGCGGCTAGTTCTTTTAGATGTGCTCGGATTTCCATAAGTGGAAGGATTTGCCCTTCCATTTCTGCTATTTTACCAAAAAAGAACCTGATATGGGCATGTCGCTCGTCAAGAAATAAGATAGAGAAATCTGACTGCCGAGCAAGACAGTAGAGCTCATTGACAAGGTTATTTATATAGAGTTTTGTTCCATAATGACGTCATTTGGCGAAATATTTTACCAAATAACGCAGTTTGGAAAATATTTCGTCAACTAACTCACCAAAGTCGGCCTTACAAAGGCCGACTTTGATTTTTTGAAATGGAAATCGGCCTTACAAAGGCAGACTTCCACAGTTTTTTTTTTCTTTTGAATTTTTTTTAAAAAAAAAAGCTTAAAGGGAATTCATTAATTTTTTTTTATTTAAAAAAAAAAAAAAAAAAAAAAGAAAAAAAAAAAAAAAATTGAAGAAGTCGGCCTTTGTAAGGCCGACTTTCATTCCTCAAAACTATAAGGCCGACTTCCTTCATGCAGCGTCCCAAACTTCGTTTGCTAAAATGGTGAAGTCGGCCTTGTCCATTCGCCAAAACCGAAGTCGGCCTTACAAAGGCCGACTTTGGTGGATTAGTTCGCGAGTTCGCCAAATGACGTCATTATGGAACAAAACTCTATTTATATATGGAAACTAAAGCTGCCGAAATATTGATTATTGAATTGCTTAACATTCCACTAGATCGAGTCTGTAAAAGTTAGTAATCATCTAAAGGTGCCCATAAAAGTTAATGGGAGTTATCCTTGTTACCTTCCTATAGGATGTGTTGTGCCCTTCTCCATTGCAGCAGCCACAGCTAGAGCTTCTTCCTCACAATTAGGAGTGCAACATTTCACGACTGACTCGCCATCACTTTCCTGATGGCCATAGATAGGTTCAACTGCTTTGAACATTAGTCCTCCTGTGGTAAGTGTCCCTGTTTTGTCAAAAGCTATTGTCTGACAGGACGCTAAAGCATCCAGAACATGTCCACCTTTAAGCAAAATTCCCTGTTAAAACCAAGTGCAGAATAGTATCAGAAGGAATGATAGAAATGAAAGAGAAGTACTAGCAGATTCCATAAAACCTGCTTCATTTTCACATATACTTTTCCACTAAGAATCAGTTAGCCGAATTATGTTTACAGCTTCAACTAGTTAAGTATTTCAACCTGCTAAATTAAATAACATGACCTTAAAATTTTTTTCCTGTTTTCTCATTCTTCAAACTAAACCACCAAAGATCACCGCAATAATATCAGGAGTTAGTGTCAGAATAAATTCAAGGGAGGAGTTTCCAGTCAATGAGTGCCGGGCACCTTTCTCTGTATCTATAAGCAAAGGATCTCCGACTTACTAAATTCTATAATATCACTGCATAAATAGTAATTAATAACAGACCTTTTTCGCGCAGGAACTAATGGCAGTGGCATATGCCAATGGAGCAACAGCTAAAGCACATGGTGAAGCTGCCACCATAAGGCCCAATGCCCGATACACTGACCCACGCGAAACTGCAACAATTTACACAAATGCCTGGCATTAAAATTGGCCCCTTAATCAAATAACTGCTTCTAGAGAGTCCTACTGCCTGCTGAGTAAAAGGGGAGTTCCAATCACAAATTATTAGACAATCTGAGCTAACCAATTCTCAATCATAAACAATGTCATCAAATGCAATCCACCATACTTTTGTATCTACATATCATTATGTTAATATCAACTCTAATTAATCTTATTTCAGAATGGCAAACATATATTTCCCCGTCATGCTAGTTTATAGGTTCAGAGCACAAAGGAAACATCTAAAGCAGTCGTTTCATAATTGAGAAACAAAACGTTTAGCCACACAAAAAAATGGCTAGCTTTTCTGACAAGAATACAAAAGAATCAGCTAAGAATTTTTTATTCAGAAACGTAAATGTAAAATAAAATTATACCTGAAGCTAATAATGTTTTATTCAGAAACCTAAATGTAATTGAGAAACAAAATGTTTAGCCACACAAGAAAATGGCTCGGTTTTCTGACAAGAATACAAAAGAATCAGCTAAGAATTTTTTATTGAGAAACGTAAATGTAAAATAACTAAATTATACCTGCAGTGCTCCAAAATGTCCATTTGAAGATAATTGGGCCAAGCACTGCAACGCCAATCGAAAGAGCGACAACCACCCTACTATAATGTTCGCCAAATTCATCAAGCCACCGCTGAAGCTTTGGTCTGTTCAATTGAGCTTCTTCTGTCAACTTCACGATCCTGCTAAGCGTCGACTCTTCCCATGTCTTTGTGGACTGCATTAAATTCAAAACTACAATGACATAACTATGCGAGCGAAACAAACTGATTCTATTGATACCAGATGCAACTTAACATTTTCGTGCAAAAGAAAGATTCTCCAAAGACAGAGAAGTGTTTGACATTAGAAGTATGTTTAGGTATTGAAAATTCTTTAGTCCAACATTGATGAATGACTGGTAACTAGAGTAGAGCCTCGGCTGGAAGATAACAGGATATACAGCTCTAATAAAACAATTATCAAACAGAGAAATGAACCGTACCCCAACAGGAAAATATACATACTTTAACGGCGATCCTTCCATCCAAGTTCCGTGCACCACCAGGAATCCTGTCCCCAGCCCTTATATCAAGTGGTTTGACTTCTCCAGTCAAATGCTCAACGGTAACAGTTGCTCTCCCATAAACAACTTCCCCATCTACAGGCACAGACTAGTAGCACAACCAACATTATTCACAAGTTGAAAATAAGATGTCTCATCAACATCAATTACAGTCATTACCACCAACTGGAACTCGGAAGAAAATCATACAGCTAGTGCAAAGTCTCATAAATCATACAGCTAGTGCAAAGTCCCATGAATTATTCACCCGAACCATCAACATAACCAACTAGCACTGCCAGCCTATCTCACCTCAGATATTCTGAACATGGAAATGTCTCTAAGGCTGTGTTTGTTTGCAAGAGAAAGGAAAGGAAAGCCGGAGAAAACAGATTCCAAGAAATCCTTCACTCTAAACATTTGAAATTTCCTCCCCTTACCAAAGTTACCAAACACACAGCCTAAGGGTATGTTTCCACCCTAGGAAAAGAGAGGAAAATCATGGAAAATACACTTGCTGAAAGGAACTTCTGTTATATTTTAAAATTTTCGTTCCATTTCCTTCTCCTCTCTTGTCTTCACTTTATAACACATCATGAATCATCAGGTCACACCAATTGTCAAATGAGATGCACAAGAGCACTTCAAATGTTTGAGGCCCAATTGCAATGAAGAAGACCATGATCCATTGTTTTATCATCACCCATTAATGAATCCTCATCACTCTTCTCAAGTTTATTTATAATCGTTGATTAATACAGAATATAATCTACAACTAAATTACAACTAGGCAACTAAAACCTACTCATAAGAATGCAACTGTGACGATTTTACCATCTCCACACTTCAGGCAGCCAAAAGGCTTCAGTAATCATGCAAATTATTAAAAGGTAATTCTTTGTCTATGTTCCAGCCTCTTTAAATATGATAGCAGCCTAAAAAAACATCAGTTGAATTATGAAACAGCTAGTAGCGAAGAGTGATTTGGGTCAATGTAGTACTAACCCAGAGTCCACTAAAACAACAAAATCACAAACTAAATAGCATTGGCAGAAAAATAAATTCTTGACGAGAAAAAACGCCAAAACTTTGTGTAATACATGTACTGACCTCACCGGCTCCAACCAAGACGTATGATCCTACTTCCACATCATGCACCGGGACCTGTCTATAAGCTAACTCGGAAAAATTAGGAGATTCTTCCTCTTCTGTATCTAACACCAGAGCAAACTCAGGATAGTTTTCTTTCAGCTCTCTAACATCAACCATAGAACGGCTAGTAAAGTACTCCTCGGCTTCAACAAAAGATGCAACATATTAGCTGATAAGTACAAGTCACGTTATATTTTAATCCATGTAGCTTGTCTTCCTACCTATATGAGCCAGATTAAACATTGCCAGAAGCAAGCCTCCTTCCAAGGGATTACCCATGAAAACCGACGCAAACCCAGCAAGCGCCATCAACACATGAATATTGACTTTCCCAGCCGTAATATCGCTGAGTGCATCAAGTGAAGCTGAGACCTGAGATTGGATATGGCACCAGAATGTTTGTTAAGAGATTAACCATGGATTGGAAAAAAAAGGTATTTTATAAAGAATCAAAATTAATTCAATGAGGGCATGGCTGAAATAATTTCCAATGCAAGTGAAACTAAAGCAGGATCCAATAAAAATCTGGGAAAAGGCAGGGTTATGTCCAAATTTCTAATGAATAAGACCATGGATGTACATAAAACCATCGTCCATCACTGAACAATTTCACCATGACAAATCACCGGTATTGTCAACAATGTGTTGCACTCCACAATGGGGCTGATCAAAATCATCATCGTTTCAACACCAAATACCCCCTCATCGTTTCAACACCAACTCCATTGAAGAACTGACAAAAAACTGAATTGTTTAGCTTATTGTCCTCATGGATCAATGAAATTCCCCGTGAAAAGGATGTAAAACAAAGTCTAACAGAAGTAAAATGATCACGCTATCGCACAGGCACATGCAATGTCACTGTAACTAATAAAAATACTTTAGCACACTGGCTTTGTCCTGATCCCAATCATTCCATCCCAGGAACATCCACAGCTACCCTTCACCTCTCAAATCATCAAAAGTCAATCCTAATAATGCCAAACAAAAGCATTTAAAAAAAAGTCAAAACCAGTACCCCGACAAGCGGAAACGCCACGAGCATGAGCGAGGTACGGACAGGGCCGACCAGAACCTTGGGAACCACGTAGGGAGAAGCCGCGGCGGCCAGGAACAATCCAGCGGAGCAGCAACAGAGACCTAGGTTCTCCCTGAGGACGTCCGCGGCGTCAACCCATTTAATCGCCCTGGCGAACTCCCACAGCCTCTTCTGCAACCCTAATCCTCCTCCAGCAGTATCATCGTCGCCACCGTGGTGATGATGGTGGTGGTGGTGGTGATGGCCATGGCCGTGACCTTGGTCGTGGTGAGGATCATGGTGGTGATGAGATGCCTGGGCGGCAAGAGGCGGGCGGGGACGACGAAGGGGGGAGGAAACAAGGGGGCGATGGAGAGGGGTGGGGCGGAGAGGAAGGAGGTTGAGGGAAGGGGAGGGAGGGAGGAGCAGGAGGGATTCCATGGGGGGGTGGAGCATCGGCTTCAGCTGATTAATCCCCCCATTGCAACAAGTAGTTCGGGTTCGGGTGGGTGTGCGGGTGGGGGATTCAGCCGTTCTTCCTCAAAATTGGTGGTGCCCTGTAAAAATAATAATACGTACCGGTAGGTAGAAGTGGAAAGCAGCCGTGCTTAATGTCATGTTGTTGTTAATGTTAACTACACACCATTTCCTCATCCCAGCGCACACGTTAGTGTTAACTTAACAAAATTCATAAGCTCATTTTCCTCGGTGGTCCATTACTTACATAAATCATCATCTAATTCCCTATGTATTTCAAGACTTTCTTATTAATGTTAATAGGTAAAATATTTATTTATAATCTCAATTTTAAGTAAATTTTCTATTTTAGTTTGTTATATAATTTTGTTATAAATTTTTTATTTTTATTTTTATTTTTATTTTAACGTAAGCCAAATAAATCTTAATAGATAATTTTCATTTATCAACTAAAAAAGAAAAAAATGAAAAATAATATTGAAACCTCTCGTATGTTTTTTTATTTTAAAATTTTGATGGATAAATCAAGTGAATTGAAAGCCGAAGATGGACGATAGTTGCTAATGCCGTCAAAAATACGCAAAAATGATGAAGGTCGGATGATGTTCTATTAGATGGCTACTACTACGGGTAATATGGATTATGTGGCTAACGAATGAGAGGTTGAAACTCCACTATTATAGTACACCGGTCAGACTATATTAAGGCTTTGTTTAGCTTTCCCTAAAAGAAATTTAAGATTGCACAAAATCAAAATAAAAATAAAAATTGGTGACAAAATTATATAATAAACTAAGTTAATGCCTTAGGCCCGTAGGTTTATCGTCGCCTGCTGTTTGCCAAACACACATGAGTTCGGGCCCAAAAGGTTCGAATCGGGTCCAACGCCCGTAAAACATTGACATGGGTCCGAAGTCATGTCCAGATCGGGTCCAACACTCGTTAAACAAAAGAAAATATGTTGGAGCAAACGCCACATTTTCGCATGTTTAGATGTAAGAGTTAGTAATTAGGAATCTTTGAATCCTACTATAGTTTTTCGACTTAAACCAAGCTTTAAAATTAAGTCGGCGACGACTCCGTATAGTTTACCTAGGTTCAACAATATCTTTTTACGGAGCCATTTTGGATGAGGGACTGACGACACGAGCTGCTCTCGATTCCTCCCGAAAATTCTTCGGATTATGTTCTGTTTTTCGCCCGCCGCTTCTTAAGAAAATAGAGACGGTCGGCGAGGGCCCGAGCAGGCCCAGTAGGAACTCAGGAAGGGATCACCCAATTCCCTTCTGCAGCGTCCGACGCTTGAGTCGTGACGCCGACCGGTTAGGCCTTGGGGAGCGGGTTCGGATTCTCGGGTCGTTCGAACCGCCACGCGCATGCTAGGCCGAAAGGCGCGCGTACACCAAAATGTTGATAACTTAATTGAAGGAGTGGCTAATGTTAACTTGGACTCTCGCATGACAATGGCGGTGAATGGGAAGTTTATGTTAAGAACAGAAACGGCTCGGGTGCTGCCAGACCCTCGGTTAGTCCGAACCCTAATTTGGCTGTCCTAAATTCTTTCATTCCCAGTGCCGGAACATTTTCCTTCCTTTCGACTCAACAATGGCGGAGTTGTTCGCGAGAATCATCACCTTTCTCTTCCTTTTCATTTTTGTTGGTGCTTATATGATCGAGGCTAGGCCGTTGAACGTCGTAAACCCGTCGAAAGGTATAACCATAGTTGTCGACGTTGGAATTTCGGATGCGTTCTTCGACGGTTTACTACTTGGAGCCATAAAGCAATCGGGTTCGTGTTGATTTTCCACCGGGCGCAGCGAAAACTTGTTTCGAAAAAATATTGTCCCAAACCGGTCCCGAAAAAATTTGAGGTATTTACGGTTATCCCTCTTTACGAGGTACTCTTGAGAGTATTTTCTCGCAAAGATTTCATTAATACCTCAAATTGTGGATTGGTGTGCATTAATAGACCTGTACTTTGATATCTCATCAAGAAAGTGGACCCTCTGAAGTATGAGGAATAATCAAATATGTATGATTGTGACATTCACACATGTTATGATTTATTAGGACCGCTTCGGAGTGAGACGGGAGAAGGGCTTCTGTCTTTTCTCACTGCTCACTCTTTTATTTCTGAAAGTTGTCTCGTTAGTGATCTGGTAGTGTCATGGATTAAAAAGGTTTAGTCCATATATTACTTCAAAGGGTGATCATTTGGTAGTGAAACTGGGTGCTCTGTTATTGCAAACTCAGGTTGCGTGAGTTTGACATCCCTGTCATTTTGATTCTTGGAGACAAGTATTTGCAGGATAGTTGTCATGGTTTGATTGACAACCTCAGTTTGATCATGAGTTTGCGAACGACGGTGTTGAAAACGAGCTTCATTTCGAACTTATATCATATAATCTCCCAGAAGTAGCTTAGAAGCTTGACGTTTCAATATGATACAATGGTCTTCGAAACTCCATGTAGTCTAAACACTTATCGAAAATAGAGCTCAACAACATGTGACATTGTTCATCTTGTTGCAAGGAATGAAATAAACCATCTTTGAAAGAGGTCGACCACAACCATGATCGAATACCTTGACCGTTGCGTTCGGGATAGTCCTAGTATAATGTTCATAATGACATGTTCCTATGGTCGCTTTGGAACACGAAGAGATGTGTAGTCCTTGAGGATGAACTCGACTTCGCCTGTTGGCACACGACACATTGCAGGATGAGAGAGCGAACCTATATGTTTAGGCCAGTAAAAATGCTCTTGCAATATTGACAGGGTCTCACGAGGCCTCCAAATGGACGAATTCAATTAGTTTAGTTTCCATAATTGAGAGTAGTATAACTTTCCTCGATAATACATCTACACGTTCTTCGCACTTGGCTTGTGCTTTAAAATAACAAGAAGGCTTACAGGAACTAGACCCACTTGGCATGACTCCGATTGAGCATGTTGGTCATAAATATACTCGAGGAATTCATAATCAGTATGCGACGCGGGCAATACATAATGATTCCGAGTTTTGAATACTCAAATTTTGTCATAGAACTTTTGTCGCGGGCATGCCCCAAGGCAAACCAAGGAAAACCGATTGATCTTAATTAGTTTTACAATGCGACAAAAGTGGTGGCTTTTTAGGCCTCAACGTTCTCAGCCAAAGTTGCGCGCTTTAGGGCGCTTTCCTTGTGTCGCCTGGTGTCGGAGTGTTTAAAGTGACATCCCTCGCTTCGCTTCATGGCTTAGGGCGAGCCGTCATTCGGGCAGCCTCGTGGGGTTAATCCAACGCCGGAACGTATGAACAACATGCGTGTGGATTAGTAAAATATAATTACTTCCTATTGGACTTGCATTCCCTTACAATCCTCTCAAGATATATTCTTTTCCTAACACTGTCTTTGGTCTCCTTGGTGTTGCTGTGGTTCCAACTTATGTGTTGTCAGGAGATGCGTAGAAACGACCCTCATTGTTTCCTTTGAACGAATCACCCACGATGCAAATTCTAAATACAATTCTTACCACAAATCTTTCATCCGATTCAGTCAAATGTGTCACATTCCCTTACATTGAAAAGCTACATTCCAATAGCTATTTATACTCTCCCTCCCCAACATCAGGCACACATCCATACATATCATATAGTCCGAATTAATTTGTCCTAAAATCCTTCCCCGTTGTTATTCACAAATGGCCAAGTTGTTCACACAACCGTCAACGTTCTGTTCCTTGTTCTCATTTTGCTCGGTGCTTCTGCAATCGAGGCGAGGCCGTTGAACGGCCTGAACACGAAGGGCATCGCTGCCGGTGACCTTTCGGATGGGTTCTTCGACAGTTTGCTACTCGGAGCCATGAAGCAATCAGGTCCAAGCCCTGGGAAAGGGCACAAGTTTACCGATTTCGGAGGCCATGGACCACATCGTAGATGACGGTTCGAGCAGGGAGCCGCACATGGGTTCACTGGCTCTGGGAACGTGGCTCACGTCATGGATTCGGGTCCTAGCTCTGGCGAGGGTGGGCATTGGCAAAATGAAAGCAAGAAGGCTCAACAACAACAATAATACTCATCGATGTCACATGCTTCTACACCAGCTGTCGATGGAGCTGCTTCTATGCCAGCCGTCGATGGAGCTGCTTCTACGCCAACCGTCGATGGAGCTGCTTCTACGCGAGTCGTGGATGGAGCAGCTTCTATGCCAGTCATGGATGGAGCAGCTTCGACGCCATCCGTCGATGGAGCAGCTTCTACGCCAGCCGCCGATGGAACAGCTTCTACGCGCCATGGCGTTTCTCTCTAGGCTTGCCGTTACACATGGTCTAGTGGATGTTAGGCAAAACCTTGCCCAAAATGTCGTTTTACCTTGTAAACATTTTGCCCCCTTCCAAACCAAAGATATCGACGTGATTGGCGGTCCATAACCACTACCTTTCTAGAAGAGAGCCTCGGTATTAGAAGGCGGCCCCGCCCTTGGGACGAGAGTGGTCACTGTCGCTCATTCGACGTGGTGAAGAGGCTGCTTGATAACTCTATGAAAGTAGGGTTATTTCGTATCTCTAATGATGCTTTATGTGGTTAGTCGTATGAGTATTTATAGGAATTTGGTAAGATTTGAGTACTTTTTAGTTTTATTTTAGTTTAAGTTGATTTTTGTTATTTTCGTAGTTTTTGAATCTATTTTGATTTGAATATTTTATTTTGTTGATGCCTCTTGGTTTGTAATGTTTTAATGTAGGAAAATGAAGAAGATCTTGAAGTTGGAACGAAGTGAAGTGCATATGAGCAGGAATTGTCCAGAAAGCTGAAGGGCACGTCTTTCAGTTCTCAGGAACGTGTCCTTAAAGGTTTTGTAGATTCAAGCGAACACCGACGAACCTATTTCCAAATCGCTCAAGGAGTCTTCAAATCTTCCGGAGACTACATTACGAAGACAAGGAGGATCAATTTGTCATTTCAATCCTCCTTCATTTCAATCCCAACTTACCTTACTAGTACAAATCAAAGCCATAAAAAAAAATCAGTCATACCACACACCCACACTTTGGACAATCTCATTTATTTCTCACGTGTTTGAATAATCTTCGTTCCAATCTAATAATTGTATTTCTAATGTTTTAATCCCGCACAGTTGACAGAGCCTTTCTACAAGTCCTTTTTCTTCTGTATATTATTCTTGCTAGGGCTTTAAGGTTTCGTATCATCAACTATGAGATTTAGTGTATCCTCAAATTTTACGATCACCGCACCGGTGGGGGTGGGTGGGGTAATACTTGGTTGGCCGCAGACATTTCTCCCCTTCCCCCCGAGGCTTCCTAGAAGATAAGGATTGAACAATGAGAGGAACCCTTTTCCTAACTTTCAGACGACGTCGTGATCACCAACATCACCCCCCCGACTTTAGCCGGTTCTAAATTATCAAGTCCGACTGTCCATGAACACGTAAGCACTCTCGACGCCGTTAGTTAAAATTATTTCTATTTATGGTTAACGAATTTTCATTATCTGTTAGTCACCCCGCCCGATGGTTGCTTTCCAAATGAGTACGCCCCGATCACGTATCTTGTATTTTCTTGTATTGAGGGATCACATCGCTGTTAATTGTAGACGAACGTGTTTGACTGACTGCTCATTTATTTCAAATTCTTTTCTTACATTGCCTTGGGGCTGCCCGTATTATGCCAAACATTTGTCGGAAGATGCTTCGAAATCTCCCAGGTTGTTTCCTTCCAAGGGAATGTTTATTCTCTTCCTTTTAGTCTTTTTCGGAACTATTGCAAATTTCAAACTCAATTCTAACCAAAATTCGTGTTTAGTCAACTGTGTCCCAATCAATCATCCCAAAGCTCTTCTTGCTAGCTTCTATTTATACTCCCCAGCCCCTACAACCCATTCCTTAAACCCATCAAACTTGTTCTGCCTGTCCTAAAATTATTCCCTGCGGAGACATCTCCTTCCTTTCAATTCACGCTCGAATGGCTAAGTTGTTCGCGAGAATCCTCAATGTTCTTTTCCTTCTCTTTATTCTGCTTGGCGCTTGTGCGATCGAGGCCAGGCCTCTGAACATCATGAGTCCATTGAAGGGACTCGGGGTCGCCACAGGTGATGGCTTCCCGGATGGGTTCTTCGATGGGTTATTGCTCGGAGCCATGAAACAATCGGGTCCGAGCCCTGGAGACGGGCATAAGTTTACTGATTTGAGGCCTGTGGAGGACCATGTCATGGGTAAGGGGGTGAGAACTGGCGGTGGGCACAGTTCCGCCATCTCCGGCGACATGGCTCATGTCATGGATTCGGGTCCGAGCTCGGGTGGGGCGGGGCATTGAGAAGGGCTCAACAATAACTGTTTGGTTGAATTCTTCTATTCATTCATTTTGCATATGAAGGGATTTATTCTAATTGTTACACGCGTCATATGTACGGAAGTTGTAATGTTATGGGCATCATTATTTAACTCTTGAATAATATATTTCATGAATGCTCTTCTTTTACTAGGGTTATCACTTGATTGGCTATCCCGGAAATTATAAGGTTGAATTCTTCATGCAAGGCGACTTTGAGTTTCACCTCTAAATAATTCAAATATCTTAAACTAGCTATGTATGTTCTACGATAGACGCCAACTGATTTAACGGCTCGAGCTTTTAACCTCTCGGACGAAAACATAAAAGTTACAAAAATAATCCGATTCATTACGAGGAAAATGTTGAAAATGAAATATATAAAATGCTACGCCTTCACCTAATCACATGTTATGAACTAATATTGCCCAAGTACGGAGCATGAAATTACTTTGATACGTTTACTTTTAAAATTAGATCGATTCAATTAATTACGGGCATCACAGGTTGGCTTTTTTTAAAAAAAAAAAAAGAAAAGGAAAAGATCATTTTCCAAGTTTGGAATTCCAAAACCACCCAGCGGGGAGAGTTGAAAATGGACGAAGGCCACGTGTCTTAAAGTAACGGGGGACCACATCATCAAATTGACAATAGTAAAACAAGTGAAATGAAATGTGCTCCCCACGACAACCCCCCCCCCCCCCCAACATGGTGTAACCAGCAAGCAAGAAATTCTTTAGCTTCTGAATAATAAATGAAAATTGGTTCAATGTACAGCTAAATAGTTAATGTATTACTAAAGTCTGGAAATGTCCCTATGGCTAACTATAATATCCGAGTTGGAACTTGTGGATAAAACCATTTTTGAGTGACAAAACAAAAAAAAAAATTGTTGGCTCAGTCGTTATTACCATTTTTCATTATTTTTGTAATTAAGATATCCATGGTTTAAATCATTATAAAATTTTAATATAATGGTCGCAAGTGGGGCTAGCTGATGGGCATAAATGTTACATACCAATAGTAGACAACCTTTATTCCATCATACTAAGTAATAAATAATGCTTTACCCAACTCGTAAGTTATGACAAATATTTTATAAGGAGAATATATTTTACCGAGCAATTTCTATAGACATCTTACTTTTCAACATGAATGTGAAAAGTACCTAACAATTCCTCTCTTTCTCCACGATCAAGCCCAGGCGGCACAAGTCAGTCAGGGTCGAAGGAAATACGTGTCTGTCTGCGTGGGGCATATTTTGCCCTTCGGCTTCCGGGAAAAAGGAAGAGGAAAAAACAACCGTTGCCTTTTTCCTTGGTTCCACACCACGTCGTCGTCCTCCCGATAGTCATCCAGAAAGACTCGAGAGAGATTAACTACTAAGCGGGACAGGTATGTATTTTAAAACACGTGCAGTGCACGATCCACGACTAATGAAATCCACAAGTGTACGTGTTGGACCAGCCATTGCTTTGGACTTCCTCGCACAATCACTTCATGAAATTCTTCTCTTAACATAGTCTTCAGTTGCCGTGTAGATCCATGTCAGTTACCGATAAGTTGTCGGAAGATGCTCGGAAACGTCTCACGTGGTTTCCTTCTGCAGCAAGGAGAGGGATTCGTTTTGGACTAATGTAGTCTTTTCCTTTGAACGAAACCACAACAAAGTTGAAATCCTCGACCTATTTATACTCCCCATCGCCAACCCTATATCCCATCCACATCAAATTTGGCTGTCCTAAAAAACTCTTTCATTCCCAGTGCCAGAACATTTTCCTTCCTTTTCGACTCACCGATGGCGAAGCTGTTCACGAGAATCATCAGCTTTTTCTTCCTTTTCATTTTTTTTGGTGCTTGTATGATTGAGGCTAGGCCGTTGAACGTCGTGAACCGGTCGAAAGGTATAACCATAGCTGTCGACGTTGGATTTTCGGATGGGTTCTTCGACGGTTTACTGCTTGGAGCCATAAAGCAATCGGGTCCAAGCCCAGGAGATGGACACAAGTTCACCGATTCCGATGCTACGCGCCACGCCAAGGACGAGGGAGTGCGTACGGGTGCCAGGCATGGGTTCACCAGCTCTGGCAAAATGGCTCACGTCATGGACTCCGGTCCTAGCGATGGGGGGGCAGGGCATTGATAAGATGTAAACTCGGAAAAGGATCGATGATAATTATCGATTCGATTCGTTTATTCATTTATTTTTGCATTGAGGAAGTTTAATTATAGTTTTTTTACCAACGACGCACGCCGTGTGTTACTGAAATAAACAGGGGGAATTTCTACGGGTTTTGTAATGCCAAAAGCATATAGAGTTTACCTCTTCTTCATCCATAATTATCAGTGAAAAGAACAAATGTAAAAAACCAAAATAAAATGATGCAGATAAATGAGCATTGCGCGCTGACTTAACAATTCTTATCATTTCTTTGTTGGGTTACTTTAATGAAGTAATTTTACTATATACCCATTGAAAGAACATTTATTTGGATTTAAAATTTAGTACTTATTAAGAAACACTATTATCAATAATATTATTAGGGTTTAGGGATGACACATTTATTTTACTAATACCAAAAAAAACACATCAATTCAAATTACGTCGGTATAGTTGTGGGATTTTTACACATTTATTTTACTAATACTAAATTTCTTGAAGTCTGATTTTACTGATGATGTTGTTAGCGTTGATGTTGATTTCGTTAATATTTTGAGGGAATTAGAGAGTACCTTTTTTTTTTCTGCTTGTTTTGTTAAATGAGCTTATTGAACAAACGATGGTTATTCTGTGGGAGGACGCAGGTCTTCTTCTCGTGGTACTTCTTGTGAGTTAGGAAGTTTGTCAAACGAGCTGACTCGATGATTTTGTTGTTTATCTTGGAAATACGATGCTAATTTGACGAATCCTGGTAGACTGTTGTCGGTTCCATGATGGTATGTAGTGGGAAGTTGTAGGCACGCCTTCAGGCCCTTGTGCACACGTGACGATTTTATACGACACGTAATTAATTACTTTTATGCTCGTAATTAATTTACGATAAAGTCTCATAGATTGATTATTTGTCAATCTAAAATTGTCCTTGATCGGATAGATGTTTAGAGGGGACATGAACATCTAGATCAACGTTGAGTATAGCTTAGCTCAAGTTAGATCGAGGGATACATGTCCAAGTTATACTTGGGGGTGCCCAAGTTTAGGGTACACTGGACACGACCCGTTTATAGAGTATACCACATTTTAAGCATTATTGGTTAATTCTCTTGTTGAACGAGTGTAACAAATCTCCTGACTTGAGACTTTCATTCATTCTATGCGTGGAGTTATGCGCTTTGATGCGTCTTTGACCGGATTGTGAGTAATGCGGTTATTAGGTATATGGTGAAGCATAGAGATGATAGTGTTGAGTCAATATATGATTCATCGCTCTCTTGGATTAGAGAGTTGACATTTTGGCCTCTTGATTGAGATATAGGTGATTTTAAACACACACGGTCGTAGATGAATGTTTATTATTCAAGACAAAATCTATTATATCTGAGAAATCAAATAAAATGATTAATTCAGTGATGAAGCATGATGCACCAAATTAGCCGGGATGCTGGTGAGATGAAGAGATTGAATTATATAGAAATCGGTTAACAGAGGTTTTGGTTCACGACCAATATTCTAAAACGTTGGGTACCGAAAAACTGTTGCTAGACGGTTACTTCAGTTTGTGTATGGATGTACACTGCCTTCGTATATAGAACCTGGAGGGTTGCACACAAAAGCACGTCGATACGAACATTGATTATTTAATACTAATGAATATTGGAATTAAAATATATAAATTTTTCATAACTAGAATTTGTTGGATTACAAATTTATTCTGAAATATCGGAAGTACTAAATCCTAATGTTTAATTAAAATTAGTAGAATGTGTTTAATTAATGGACAAATTTTATATATTAGTTTTCCCACATGTCTACGTGGATTAATCCTATTTGGCTAATTAAAAGAATCGTAGCTTTGCTACGTGGGATTCAAATTGATAAAAGAATCCTAAGGAATCATAATTGCCTATTTCTTCACCGTAGCATAACTTCGCTACTTGACATTTTGTTGATTAAATTTTAGTCATCAAAATTGCAAGAAACTTACGCTATAAATAAAGAAAATGGTAGAACAAATTAAAGTGTGAAAATGAATTAAGATATTCAGCCACAGAAAAGGAGCAACCTTCAGCCAAAATAAAAATTGATCGGCCGAAGAAAAAATAAGAAGACTTCAAGGTTCACAGAGATCAAGTAGAGAACTCCGAGGGGCTAGCACCCAAGAGAGAGTTCTAGTTTTCCGTCTCACGTGTATGTGCATACTTTTAGAGGAGTTATATTTGGGAGTCTTGAAGCTCGCATCCGCAACAACGAGGTACGTTTTATTTAACGTTACTATTTGATTTATACACATCACATATATCCGGGACCATGTTTCAGATAGTTTTATTTGAAACTAGTTTCCGCTGCGCTCGGTGGAAACCTAACGGTGGTATCCGAGCCCGTTTGTGATCTTTAGGGTTTAAAGTTTTTCATAAATTATTAATAGGTCGACTTAAGTAAGATTGATTGATTTGTTAGCTCAGCTAAGATCACTTGATTTGATGGGTAAATGGTTTGAGAAAATATTAATCCAAGTTAAGAATACCGAGGGTTACATCGGTGAATAGTGCCTACTTAATGACCATGGTATGTACGTACAGCTAAGTTGTGCGCATACTACATGATTTGAGTATTCGATCCTGCAAGGAATTATTACCATCTAATTTCCGAGCCTAATGGTGGGGGCTATTAGGTTTGAACAAAATAGTGGGAGTTTATAAAAGTCCTTTATAAAACTATTCACAAATAATGATTTATATTTTACTTGCATGTCAATTAACATATCACTGCGAAGGATTTTGGAGAAAGAAAATATCCTCTAAGGGCCAAACTACCTGGACTGGTATCGAAAGCTCAAGATTGTATTGAAACAAGAAAGAAAGTTTCATGTACTATATTTGAGCCACCAGTTGGGCCCGATGCAGACACTCCTTTTGAAATACTTCTCTTTTTAACATAACTTGATCAAAAACCAGTAACTACAGAAGCACTAGACCACATATCTTTCTTGTTCTCCTCCTCCTCGGCAACACAACGAGTGATACGTTCATTCATGGTCCAACTCTCTTCTTGAGTATTAAAAGCAATCTCGATCATTTGGAACTCTGGAGGTAGAGAGTTGAAGATACAATGTAATTCTTTGACAAATCAATCATGTGGGTACTCTGCTTAGACTGCACATACACCAACCTCATAATGTATTTCCGCACATTGTCGAAATCCTTGTAAGACAAGACAATCATCATTTTCAATAGGTATGTGATCTCTGCTTTATCAGAGTCCTGATATATCTCTCCATTGCAGCAAGGAGAGCCTTTGCATTGTGGTCTCTGGCAAACAACCGAGAAGATCATAAGAGATAGATCATTTTATGGCTAGTATGCACATTTTATTCGCTTGTGCTCATTGCTTCAGTAAATAAATACATGTCTGAATAGAGAATAAGTACCAACTGTCGCCATAAACGGGTCACTTTAGCAATCAAGCGTTCAACACAACATGGTCATTTCTTAGTAGGCTCATAACATTTGTCGCAGCAAAATATTGTATATTTGACCTTTTACTCGTGTTTAAATAATTGATATCTCCTCGAACGAATCTAAAATTGAAATAATTTTATAAAATAACATTTATGATATGTTATGACATAAACATTTTTTTAAATTATTTTTTTTTAATTTTTTTGGCCCCGTTGACCGAAGTTGACCTCGGGTCCCCGGCAGGCCAATCAACAGTCCCATGTGGGTTTGAAAATACAGTCTGGCCCACTTGGAAGTAGGGCTGTTAATGAGTCGGGCCGGGCTCAGACACCCCCTACCCGAGTTTGGCCCTAGTAAAACTTTATCAGGCTTGAGCCGGAGCTCGAGCTTGATCGGGCTTTATATAGTCAGCTCGGGCTTGAGCCTGTTTAAAAATTTTCAGACCGAGCCCGAGTCAGAGCCCGCCCTGAGCCCGTTTAAGATTTAACATTGAATAAAAATAAAAAATCATAACATTCAGAAATATTCCTCGCCCCGACATTGAAGAAATAAGTGTAAAGAAATATCTTTAGCATGTGTGTTTAAAGAAATCGGCGATTGAAATAATCAATCGAATAAACAATTAAGAATCACCCATAAGGGAAAAAGAACAACGAATACCTGGACAGTGTTATGCTAGCGATCGATGTAAAAAACCTCCTGGTGGTCTCACGGCTTCTACAGGATATGAAGAAGATGAAGAGGCAAACAGGATGGGGAATTAAGCCAGGGAAAGTTTCAGATTTTTTAAAAAATTAATATTTATTATAATTAATTATTCATTATAATTATTGCCAGGCCGAGCCAAACTGTTTGTCGGGCTAATGAATGAGCCCGAGCCCGGCTTGATTTTTAAAGAATAAGACCCGAGCCCGGGTCCGAGCTCGCAAAAGCTTGAATATTATCGAGCCGGGCTCGGACTTTTAGTCGAGCCGGGCCGAATAGTTCGCAAGCCGGCCCGACTCATTAACACCCCTACTTGGAAGAGGCTTCTATTCTTTTTTCTAGGACCACTTTCGATGGATCCGTCTCCTTCCTATTAATATTAATAATATTGTTATTATTATTTTATTTTAAGAAACCTAATCCTAATGCAATCTTTTCAAATAGTCGATTCTCTCATTCAATTCCATATAATTCAGTTCAATCCTCACTCCAAATTAATTATTTGAAAGTCTCTTCTCTCAAATATAATTTTATCAATTTCATTTACTCGAATACGATATATTTTGCGAGGGCTAAATGCATAATCATTGGAACCAATTAATCGGTAGTTATTTTATAGGATTAGATTTTACATGTAATTCTGATAAATATTTTTACTAGAGTAAAAAGAATGAAGTTTTCACAACTTTTTCACCTTTTATAAAGGTGAAAATTATGGATTGCGCTTCTTTTATGAAAATTTTATAAAATGTACTTTTAATCAATAATATTAATGCTTCAAAAGGGTTATTACGATTTTCATTTTTAAAAATAATCTCTCTTTTTTGAATTAATTCATACAAGAAGACAAAAGAAAATATTTATATGATTCGGACGTACGTGGCTCATTCATCAGAAAGCACTTTGTAAGAGCTATTTATACTTCCTATCGCCAAGTGTGTATCTACCCAATATCCTACCATCAAAATTCGGTTGTCCTAAGTCCATTCTAAGTGCAAACTTTTGTCCTTCCTTTCCTCCAAAAGATGCCGAAGCTGTTCGCAAGAATCGTCAGTGTTATGTTCCTTGTTTTCATTTTACTTGGTGCTTGTATGATCGAGGCTAGGCCCTTTCAAGTCATGAGCTTGCCGAAAGGCAAAGACATGACAGAGAATATTGGAGATTTTGACGGTCTATTTCTTGGATCCGTGGAGGGATCGGGGCCAAGCGCCGAAGGTTGGGACCGCGAAGGTGCAAGCAAAGGTGTCGTCGGGCAGGGACTCACCAGGTTCGGTAATTCGGGTCCTGACGATGGCGGAGATGGGCATTGAGGAAGATGTACTCATACTGGGCTCAATAATAATAACAGGTCGAATTTATCCATTCATCTATTGTACCACCGAAAGCTCCTTAAAACTGGATTATGTAATCCAAATGTAAACAAAAAATAAAAGTAAATATTTATGTGTGTATCACATCCTTTTTTATCTTCCATGATTGTTCATGTCACTCTCTTATGAGGTGCCACCTACTTATAAAAAAATTATTACATGTCTAAGGTATGGAAAATATGAAGGCAATTATAAGGGATTTGCCCATTTAACATGTCTATTCACATGTGTTGAGTCGATGTATCGAAAGAGAGTATAAATGGTTATGAAAAGTTAAGGTGTGAGGAGGTGGACATGGCCGGGGAGACTCGTGTTTGACCTCTAAAACTAGAACTATCTTTTAAATAATTGAAAAATACATTCAGGAATCAGAACAATGAATTTATTATGTAAAGATTAATTAATAGGAATTATATTAGGAGGTGAGATTTCGTGAGCATATGCACAGAAGAAGAAAGCCTAATTGCTGACTTGAGTATTTTATTGATCCCCATACGAGTGAGATTAATTAATAGGAATTATATTAGGAGGTGAGATTCGTGACTTCGGTGTCCCCAGTAGGCCGATCAACAGTCCTATTGTCAAATAAAGTCTGACCCGCTTGGGAGAGACTTTTATTCCTTTTTCTAAGACCACTTCGGTCGGACCCACCTCCTTCCTATTATTATTATCATTATTATTATTATTATTATTATTATTATTATTATTATTCGGAAGAGTATTGCAAGTCATGAAAATCAACTCTAATGATCTAATTTGGTGAAAAATTATGGCCACAAAAGACGGGATGATGACGGAACAAGATAGCGTGCGAGTAACCGCGGGGTGGGGGGAAGCTGGATATGGGTGACTTTTCATGCATACAAACACGTGTCTTAGAAAAAGTCGGGAGGCCATCGTTTTAAAAAAAAACAACAACAACAAACAACTGCCGAGAGGAAATGGAATCCACCATTTGAATTCGTCGGTGTGGACTCAGCAAAAGCGAGAAAATCAACCTCTCTTCTCTTGTTGGGAAATTTCCAGTCGTCGTTCTTCGGCTCAAAATTCTAAATACATCAACTACATTGGAATTTGACCGCATTTGCTTACGTGACTCCACTTCTATTCAAACCGACCGATTCTCATCACAAATCCAAACCTGCCAACCAGTTGGTCATGCCGTGCTTTGGACTAACTATTAATTCTTAGATACCTGAATGCCGTATCAAATCTTTTTGGAAAGAGAAAGCTACCAATCTTCCACGGTTGAATAATCTTTTAAGCGACCCGTGTTTGAATCCCAATTTTTCATCAATCAAACAATTAATTACATATGACTAAAAGTTGCCCTTCAAAAGGAAAATAAAATAATGTTTTTGTTTCCTAGTAAACAATTTTAGCTGGTATGACCTTAGACGAATGAGTTTATAGATAAATTTAGACGTGGTAATCCATAGCGTTTTCACTGATTACGACCCGTTGTCATCGCTTGAATTTCTCCATTCGCTCGGAAGATTGCAACTCGATGTTATCGCTTACTTGATGATTAACTGATGGACATCGCGCGAAAGGTGGCCGGTCTCAACCTTTGCCTATTTTCATTTCTCATTTGATCTTGATTATCGTTCGGACTCCATCATTCGCACATAAAAAAGTAGCATGTTTTAACTTATCTAGGCGAAAAATGTGGGTATTGCCTTAGTATACATGTCACAAAACTAAGAAGGTAGTTGAGATATGGCTTCGAATAAATGGTGGCGACTAGACATAAATACTGCTCATATATTTTAGGAAGTAGTTGATATTTACATTATAAATAACATTCTTGTATAATGTGTAGGAGAGCACGGTCATAATTCAAACAGAAATTGGAACGTCACATATCTCTTGGTCTTCGGGCATTCTTGTTCTTTATTGCTTACTCTTGTTTTGTAAGTGTCTTTACTTACTTAAGCATTGTATTTTTTTCTTTACTTTTTTTATTCACGACGACTATATTATCGAACAAAATACCGAACATCATGTTCTTTTTGTCAAATATTTCCACGTGTTACGAGTCGGTTTATTACAAATTATTTCTTTTTCTTTACGTCATTTCGCGGTGTGAACGAGCCTTCCAATGACGTTACTTCTCAGTTGACTATTATTCCTTTCCTATTTTTTTTCAAGACAACATTTGTTCTTACTTCTCCGTAAATTAATGCAATAACAATCCTCCTTCCTCGGTCAAAGGGTCACCGCATCAATTTATCTCAACATCTAACAGGGACTAACATGCCTTATATAAAGTCTCCCGTTGTCACGCAAATGTGTTAAACACTATAACCTAACCTGATTTTTCCTCTAATATTTCCCCCTTTGGTTCCGAAATCCCGTGATGGCATATTCGGAGAGAGTTCGGATGATTTTCGCGATTCTCCTACCGGTACTGCTGCTGATGAGCGCGTGTTTCTTTTCCACCAACGAAGCAAGGAAACTCAACATCATGAGCCCCGCCACCGGAGGAATGGAGAACGGTTGGGGATTCAACGACGGGTTGTTGTCGCTCGGAGGTATTAAGGATTCGGGACCTAGTCCTGGGGTCGGGCACCATTACGTGGACCAGGGGTCGATGAGCAGGGTCATGGACTCGGGCCCTGGTACAGGTCCAGGCCACTAATGGATGCAAAGTGATAAAACGATTAGTCTAAGTGTAGAGATCACTGAGTCGTTGTAAACGGCGTCGAAATTTACTCTTAGCTTTGTTTCGTTTATTAATTAATTTATTTATTGACTGTGGTTATTATTCTCTGGATTTGCTTTAATTATAAAATATTTCCCATTGTTTCGATGGAGTGATCGGAGCTAAAATGTAAATGAAACATTTAAATGATGCTGTAATAATATCTTGTTCTTGTTCTTTCTCTTTTTTTTTTCGCGAGTTTTTCTTTTTTTTATAATATTTTAACCTAAAAAGATAGCCAAGATTCTTGGCTATAAAACAAAAAAAAAACATGCTAAACACTTCTTGGAATAAAGGTAATTTTTAGAGTAATTATTTTAAGAGTCCGACGCACATTTTGACGATTAAAAAAAGGCGATTTAGTAATGAAAACCTTTTGATATGTTAAACTTTTAAAGTTTGATTGTTGAATGTAAAATGTAATTTGATTATTTATTTGTAGAAATACTTAATTTTATTATAAAATATTAAGCAAATAAAAAGTTTTAAAGCAATTGTTCTTTTCTTTTTCCCAACCAAACAAACCCTTAAACATCTAAAATATCTAACATGCCCCTCAATGCAAGCCCGTGATGCCACGGTCAATGAAGGGTATTCCGGTCACATTGCAAAGCAGCAGCGTTCACGCTGTCGAGACCGCTCATCTCCTTCGCCCTGTCGATCGCCGTCGTTCCGACCTCCCACTCCCCTCCCAGGCTGGACTCACACCATGTCGTCTCTCTTATCATGTTATTTTGGGAGCTTCGCGATCGATTAGGTGTTTTGCAGCAGTTCGACGGTAGCTCGGGGTTGTTGATGCCAACCGCGTTCCCCTCGTGACGCGGGGCTTACTTTTTGAGCTGTCCCGGGGGCAATCACTAACTTCATTGGGGCAATCATCTTTCGTGGCATGTATTCTGGCAGTTCTTGCATATTTTCGCCCTGCTGAGGATTCGGACGTGCTGGGCTTGCTTCACTTTTGGTGGCTTGCTATCTAAGCATGTGACGCAACCAAATGGGTTAAGACCTCAGCAAGGTTGAACTTCCGACTAACAAATATCAACAACACCAGAAGACAGTCGTAACTCAGCCCAAGAGTCAAAGCTCAGGGGAACACAGCCACCATCTCCAAGCCGGAGACCACCACCACATACCTCCTTCCTTATTTACACAGACTCATACCCCCAACATACCCCCAGAAATCCCATCCTAACCAGATCTTCTCTATTCTCTTCTCTCTCTTCAGTGTGCCGTTGCCTCCTCTCTTATTCCTTGCTACGTTGTCAGCGCTTTCGGTTGGGAACACGGGAATGTCATTGTCAATCTTCTTTCTTCCCTTCTTAGATCCCTCAAGTTCCCCTTGTTTTGCACTTTCGTCCTTGTTTTGTATTACCCCTCCTATTGTAGTCTCCCTCTTAACTGCTGCTCCAGCTGTTTCCTGTATCAATGCCCGCCGCTCAAAATCACCCTTGTCCTCAAGGGTGACATGAGGAAATCTCTGCAATAGATCATCAAGGTATTCCCATGTTGCTGCACTTTCTGGCTGATGGGACCACTTAACCAAGATTTGAGTGGCAGCTTTTGGTCCTCTTTTGACCATTTTTAGCTGCAGAATGTACTGAGGGAATGGTGGAGCTGCAGACAAGTTAGTAGAAGACACCAAATCACCAACAGAAGCCTTCCTCAACCGTGATACATGGAAAGTTGGATGAATTTGAGAATGAACTGGAAGATCAAGTCGATAAGCCACTTGACCAATCCTATCAAGGATTTTGTAAGGTCCATGATAATTAGGAGATAGTACTATAATGGAAACCTTCCACCGATCCCTGCCTATAAGGTTGTAATATAACCAAGACATAATCTCCAATGTTGAATTGTCTATTAGACCTTTTTCTATTCGCCAATTGAGTCATCCTGTTTTGTGTTCGATGAATATGAAACCTCAACAATTTGAGCATTTCTCTCCTTGTCAGATAACTCTTGATCTACTAATTTGTTGGTAGAAGTACCTTTAATGTATGAATGGTGGAATGGTAAATGGTGTTGTACCACCACTCAACCAAGGGAAGCCACTTACACTAAAACTTCGGAGAGTCCATACACATGCATCTCAGATAGGTCTCCAACACCCTATTAACCACTTCATTTTGGCCATCCGTTTGTGGATGATAAGCCATAGATAGGCGTAGATCAACTCCTTGCAGCTTAAACAAGGTTTTCCAAAATTCACTGAGAAAGTTAGCATCTCTATCACTAACTATAGTGGTGGGTAGCCCATGTAACTTGAAAACAGAGTTGAGAAACTGCTCTGCCACTTTAGCTGCTGTATATGGATGCTTGGGGGCTATAAAATGAGCATATTTAGTGAGGCGATCAACCATAATCATGATTACATCCCTTCCACCAGATTTGGGCAGCCCTGTTATAAAATCCATGCTCACATCAGTCCCTACCGTAGTTGGAATAGGGAGTGCTGAAGAAGACCAGGAGATGCAGCATGGTCATATTTGCATTTTTGGCACACTGCACAATCTCTTATGAATTGCTTAACATCCTTCTCTAACCCTTTCCAACAACAAAAACTCGCAATACGCTAAGTAGTAGCATTTACTTGAAGTCAAGCACCTTCTCTTGAAGAACTACTTGGTCCCGATCTAGAACCGCCCTCAACGTTTTGTGTAACCATTCGATCAATATAGTGTTTTTCTCGGCAACTTTGATTAAGTTGGTGCTTACTTAAGAGCTCACCTTTGTCTCAGTAGAGTCTTTTAGTGGCATGTTTCGGTCCTGAGCAGCAGAAGCGTGGAAGGTGCTGATAATCTGTCTCCTCAATTCTAGGTTACTCTCCACTACTAACTTTCCTCTTCTCATTAACAGTCCCTGCTTAACTTCAAAAGAAGTACTCTTACCCTTCTGCAAGTTTTGGAAAATACTCTTGCAATTTGGATCCTGTTGCCAGCTTGATTTGATGGCGTCAAGTAGTATCCCTTGCTGCAATTCTAACATCACTGCCATCACCTTTGAACCCGGTATTCAAGAAAGCATCAGCTACCACGTTTTCTTTGCCTTTTTTATAATTGATTTCATAATCAAAGCCCAGTAACTTAGTCAACCAACGAAATTGCATTTCATTGTGCAATTTTTGCTTTAAAAGAAACTTAAAGCTCTTGTGATCCGTTTTGATTATAAAGTGCCTCCCCATGAGATAGTAACGCCATTTCTCCACGGCATACACAATGGAAAGCAACTCCTTCTCATAAACAGAATAATGCAGATGTTTTGGAGCCAAGGCCTTACTAATGAAAGCAATAGGATGTCCCCTCTAGATTAACACCGCTCCAGTCCCTTGTTGGCTTGCATCAGTTTCTACTATTAGCCCCTGGTTGAAATCTGGCAAAGCTAACATGGGAGTTGTAATCATCGCCTCCTTCAGCTTGTTAAAAGCGAATTGTGCCTCTTGAGACCAGCTAAAAGCATCCTTCTTCAATAGTTGTGTCAATGGTTTACTTAAAGTTTCGTACCCTCGAACAAACCTTCTATAATATCTTGTCAATCCAAGGAATCCTCTCAGTTGCTTAATGTTGACTGGCGGAGGCCAATTTTGAATGGCAGCCAACTTCTTTAGATCTGTCTGTTTCAATAAAATGACTCAAGTATTCCACCCTCTTCCTAGCAAATGAACATTTGCTCAACTTCGCATAGAGGTGATTCTTCTCCAACAGTCCCAATACTATAGACAGATGCTATACATGAATATCCAAAGTGGAACTATATACCAATATATCATCAAAGAAGACTAGAACAAACTTTCTCAAATAAGGTCAAAAAATTCATTTATGAGGCTTTGAAAAGTAGACGGTGCATACGTGAACCCAAACGGCATAACCAAGAACTCGTAATGTCCTTCATGAGTTTTGAAGGTTGTCTTAGAAATGTCACTCTCTTGCACCATTATTTGATGGTACCCTGACCTGAGGTCCAGCTTAGAGAACAAAACTGCACTATGTAATTCATCTAGTAGCTCTTCTATCACAGGGATTGGAAATTTATCCTTAATGGTTCTCTTGTTGAACTCTCTATAATCGATACAAAGTCGTCAGTTGTTGTCCTTCTTCTTTACCAGCACTACCGGTGAAGCGAAAGGGCTGGTACTATGCCTGATCACTCCAGTTTGAAGCATTTCATTCACCACCTTTTCTATAACATTCTTTTGTGTGCTAGAGTATCTGTACGGCCTAAGGTTCAGTCCCTGCACCCGAGGTTCCAGTGGAATGCTGTGGTCATGAGTTCTTCTGGGTGGGAGCTCCTTGGGTTCCTCAAAAACTTGGGGGAAACTGTCCCACATTTTCTGGATTTCCTTAGCTACTCTACATTCCTGATCATCATCCTCCTTATGTATCTGCTTCGGAATCAGTAACAGGCCCATCTCATCACTTTAGAACACCCCTGTGGTTACCCTTTCAAACTCTCATCCTCCTGCCTTGAGCTTAACATTATTCCCATTCAGCATATATTGCATAGTTAAATTAGGAAAATCCCATACCATCGTACCCAGTGAATTCAACCATTCCATTCCTAAGATTAACTCACACCCTTTAATTGGCAGCAAAAACACCTCGGTGCTATATTTCTCACCCTACATTGACCACACAAAGGCCTTGATTCGTGCATAACATTGTAACTTCTCCCCATTGGCTACCATGACTCATCTTCCCGTAACTGGCTCAAATTCGCAGCCCATCTGCTTAGCCACCTTCAAATCTAAGAAGTTATGAGTGCTTCTGGAATCAATTAAATCTGTCAATCTCCTTCTTTTGTAATGGCCAACCACTTTCATAGTATGATTCCTTAATGATAGCGCCACACCATGCAGGGCATGCATAGATAATACCGGCATATCTTCTTCCCCCAACTTGTTTCCCTGAAACTGTTCTTCTATCATCAATTGATTATTGGCGAGTGTGCCGGTTGCAAGCACCTCCATTTATCTTACAGCCTCCTCCTCTCCACATCTTCTGTCCTTTTGCTGCAGATCTTCCTCGTCTTCCAGCATGACAGCATATAATTTCTTGTGATTGCATTTATAATCGAATGTATATTTTTCATCGTACCAAAAACAAAGTCCTTTCATCTGTTCCTCCTCTATTTTTGTCGATGCTCAACCTTTTATGAGGTGGATGATAAGGTAATGACCTTGGATTTTCAATTCCCATTGGCTTCCCACCTCCTTCTATCATTGTTCCCCCATCGACCACCTCAGAGCAGTTTTGCTGACTGAAATTGAAGGCAGCTCACGCTATCCCGACCACTGTCCGTCTCTCCTACTTCTCTGCACGATTTCCCTGTGCTTAACTTGATAACCTTCATCCTCATTCACCAGATTCCTTCCATAAGCAATGGCTTGTTGCAATGTTCTAGGGTTAAATATTATAATTAACTTTCTATTTTCTCTCTTCATGCCCCCAACGAACAAAGTAACCTGGTCCTCCTACGAAAGGTCGCATTTAGTCACTACAAACACGAAATCCTCCACATACTCGGAGTAATTCCTCCCCTCTCTCAATTCTCTCAATGCCACTATTGGTCTTGTGAGTTCATTCGGTCCAAAGCGAAGCAACATCGCAGCTGAATACTCCTGCCAGCTCACTGGTCCCGTGAGTTCTCTATTCCTCAAGAATACGTAATGTCATTCTATCGCTGGACTATCGCTGGACCCGACAGATGAATCAAAGCAATACTAGCTTTTAATTCAGCTGGGGTCTCATCAAGGTCGAAGAAACGCTCACACTTGAATTCCACTCCTGCACTTGTGTGCCATCGAAATGAGAAAATTTTACCTTGGTTTGCCAAGTGACCCTTTCCTCTCTTCTATCCCCCAGATTCTGGTCTAATCCCCTGTCCTGACGAGATGATTTCCTGCACCCCTGACGAGAGGCCAGTTCAATTGGTTCTTCCTTCCTGTCTTCCGAATACAGCCCCTCTTCCAAAGATTCACGCTGCCGGCTATGCCCCCTTCCTTCCAGAGCTTCCATCCTCACATTCATACTTGTAAACCGGGACCCCAACCCGTCGAACTTCTTCATGAGTTCCTGTAACATCTCTTTAACGGATTCTGCCTCCATGTTCACCAACCTTGATCTTGTATTGTCAACAATGGGCATTACTCGTGGAAGCCGAAACTCGCACGCTCTAATACTAGGTTGATGCAAGCAAATGGGTTTAGACCTCGGCAAGGTTGAACTTCCGACTAACAAATATCAACAACACTAGAAAATAGTCGTAACTCAACTCAAGAGTCAAAGCTCAGGGGAACACAGCCACCATCTCCAAGCCGGAAACCACCACCACATACCTCCTTCCTTATTTACACACACTCATACCCCCAACACACCCCCAGAAATCACATCCTAACCGGATCTTCTCTATTCGCTTCTCTCTCTTCAGTGTGCCGCTGCCTCATATCTTATTCCCTTGCTGCATTGTAAGCGCTTTCGGTTGGGAATACGGGAATGTCGTTGTCAATCTTCTTTCTTCCCTTCTTAGATCCCTCCAGTTCCCCTTGTTTTGCATTTTCGTCCTTCAAATAATTGCCTCCCACTTCAAGGCCGCCTCCCACTTCAAGCTCAAGCCCATCTTCCACTTTAAGGCCAAGCCCCTCGTCCTTCAGCAACCCAAGCCCGAGATCCATCATTAAATAGCCTTGATCTTCACCAACAGTTGCACCAGCAATTACTCCTCCTATTGTGGTCTCCCTCTCAGCTGCTGCTCCAGCTGTTTCCTGTATCGTTGCTGAGGTGGGTACCTTTTGCCGTGTGTTGGGTTTGGGCGAGGGACTGTTGATGAGTTTTGGTGGTGATCACCATAGAAGAGAGAGCGGCATGCCTCTTAGTTGTCCGGGGGTTGATTAGAAGATAGCAGGAGATGTTGTTGGGTTGATCGAAACAGGGCGGTTATTTGAATGATTGTTAAGATTTTCAAAATTCCAGCACCTGCGAAGCTCGCTTACAAGTTTTTGGATTTCCTCGTGGAGTCGATGAATTTGGGTTTGCCTAGGGAAATCATCAATTAGGAGCACTAACTACCTCGAAACGTCAAAAGGGATTCACTGTAGAAGGTCCCTCCACCTAAGTGTAAGCATTATCCTTGACCATTTCGTATTTAAAGTAAGTGCTACTCTTGTGAAGCAGACAACATCTGAATGAATAAATCAACTGTTGCTCAAGAACAGAATCTTTATGAGTTCTAATATGAGTAGGATGAACACCTGATTTGAAGTGCTGTACTAAGTTGGCATTATGCAACTTGAAAGAGGGTTCTCCTAGTATGATAAAACATCTCTGGAGGGATGAAGCATACAATATCATCGTAGTCCGGAAACAGATGCACAAAAGAATTGTCTGCTTTTTAAATCTAGCTGAATAGAGTTACTGATGTAGTATTTCATACATAATGTCTCTGTATTCTATCTAGTTTCTTGGTAAATTACCTGGTTGTGCTTCATATGATTTTCCCTGGGAATGCCTTAACATTCTACTTGTGGAAAGACCACTCATTCTAGTTTGCTTGAAATAATTTAACTAACGGAATGTTCTGGTGTGTGGTGAATGGTAGTTCATTTGATGGTAATCAAAGCAGCAATATACATTATGTCTTACATTTGGTTTCCATGAGACTTTTCGCTTTTATAAGAAAAGTTACTGTAAACTAGCTGGGATATTGGATAGAAATTTTCTTTTTAGTTCTTCTCATTCGTCTTGTTTCAGTCCCTCATGGTTTCCTCTTTTTACTCAAGAATACAAGAACCGTGATAGTTGAAACTACTTTATCTATCCCTTGCCGTGTATTAGCGAGAAACCGCTTGACAAGATGAAGAGAACTTGTACGAAACCTGATTGGATAAACAAGTAAAACCTAAGATAGTCCTACTTCATGATTGCAGGCAGTTGATGATGCAGCTGTGTCGGGATAATGTTTGTGCAACCCCAACAACAAAGAGTGCTGAATTGTGTATCACAGAATCGTTCAGGACTCAAAAGGCTGGAGCAGCATTATCATTTTCTCATGGCATTCTGAAGTGTAGTCATGTTTAGAACATAAGCCGACCTTTCTTTTGGCTTCTGGGTACAATTGGACACCGCAGCCTACATCCGTTTATCATATTTATCTCAGTGACATTTGAATTATCTGCTGGGCAGCCCTCATACCACATATCTGACTTCCAGCTTATTTTCGAGAGTATCCAGACGAAATCATCTTCGTTACCGGCTAGAGTCATAGCTGTAACCACATTCATAGGGATAAGACTATTCAAGCATGGAGGATGCTGGTAAGCAAGTCATTAGGACAACATCGGCGTGGCAGGATTCAACTTTTGTGAAGGGTCATGTTCTCATTTAGGAGACAATCAAGAAGCAAAATCTGAATTGCAATCCCCGTAGGGAAGTCCTAAATGTCAAAGGGGAGGTTGGAGAGATTCAGAAGGATGCCCCCCCCCCCCCCACCTAATCTATACATTTTAGTGCTCCCCAAGGCTACATATAAATTGGTCTGCCTATTCTTCCCTGCCCTTGATCAACATCTCCCTCATTGACAAACCTTATTGAGACCTACTGACAAACCTAATGATCTCTCTTGGTCCCTTGAACTGTTCCATTTATTTGCCATGCCATGCCCAATTCTTCAACTAATGCTAAATTTGAATAAGAATTTTTAAATCTGGTTAGCCAACTAATTTTGTTATATGGTGTTCTTTTGTTTGGGGAGGCCATAATATGGGGGTGATGGTAATGGTATTTTTTGTCCCTCCCCCAAATTTTGTAGAGTAGATAAATTGGGTAGTAATAGGCAATAAGATACATAAATTAGGCATGGATAATTAATGAGCCTGTCCTGAATTTTCAGAGTTAAAAAAATATTGGGTTAGCAAGTCAAATGATTCGGTCCTAGTCTAGGCATTACAGACCAAAGGAGGACAAAATATTGATGAACCTTATTTGATTTATAATATAGGAGGGTCCCTGGCTATATCTGTTAATTATATTTTAATGGCTAACCTCAAGCTATTATTAGCAGACGGGAAGGTTTGGCACCTCGATGTCGGCTCTTAGCCACCTGGGGCTGTAGTGATTGGATGGCCGAAAGAATCGAATCGGTTCTCTTCTGACCCGATTTATGTAATTGTGATTTGAACATAGTGGAGAGAAAGGAAAGGTAGTAGAGTACAGCCTAGTATTTTCTTTTAAAGATTCTTCTTCATTTTTCAATCCAGCCTAAGTCAATGAAATTGGGTCGGAGTTTTGCTGAGTACATCTAACAAATCAAAAATAAAATTGGGTTTTTAATTTGACTTTCTTTTCTCTAATCAATTCATGATCATACTTATGCAGTGTGCCAATAACACTAAGTCAGGCCTCATTACTTGTTACCATTGGGTGTGCTATGGAAAATGCTTTATATTCATGATCTTCCTTCTCTATGTTTACAACCAATGGATTAAGACAATAACTTAGTTGTACACGCGTCTTCCAGTCAAGCACGCACGTGGCGATTCGGAAGACCCGAGGATCTGGGTCCGCTCCCCCAAAGTCCAACCGGTCGACGTCATGATTCAAACGTCACACATTGCAGAAGGGACTTGGGTTGAATCCTCCATTGGTTCTCAAATGGACCTACGGGACGTCTCGCCAACCGTCTTTAGTTTCCTGAAGGCGACGGGCCAAAGGCTGCGTAAGGTCTCATTTGGAAATTTTAAGGAAGACTCTGGGAGCGGCTCGTGTCGCCTTACCCATCCAAAATGTCTTCGTAAACAAGGGTATTGTTTAACCTAGGTAAATTATACAGAGTCGCCACCGACTTAAGTTTGAAAACTGGTTTAAGTCGGAAAAACCAGAGTGAGTTCGGGGATTCTTATTTACTTACTCTTACATTCTAACATGCGAAAAGGAGGTGGCATTTGCTTAAAAAGGTTTGCCTTTGTTTAACGAGCATTGGACCCGATTCGAGAGTTGGGCGGGACTCATATCAATGTTTTACAGGCGTTGGATCTAATTCAGGCTTTGAAGCCGAACTCATGTTGGTTGTTTAAGAAAACCATCAGGCATGCGACAGCAATCATAATGGGCCTATAACACGCTCATCCACTCCAATTATCGAGATCAATGGGACGGAGAAGGGCGGTGACTGCGGGCCTATGCACTTGGGCCCATAACCCGTTACAAGTGGATTTGAAAGTTTCGGGGAGGCCCACACCTCCCCTTGTACCTTAGATGACGATTGGGGCCGCTTTATCGTCTTGACATGGCGGTTTTTACACACGCGGAAAGATCCACGCGGTTTGACACACGCGTCTTCGAGTAAATATTCGAAAATTTGGCGTCGATCCTTCCAAAGTTGCATGCTCAATGTACATGCAAAACTAAAATGCAAGTGTTTAAGTAGAATGTTCGAGAAAATAGAGAAGCAATTCAATCAATCCTATGCAATTTTCTCAAACTTCAATAAGACGACGAAAGTGAGAAAAATCATAACATTTCATATGCTCGTCCATAAAATCATAAAATTTTACCAGGAAATAAAAACTTAATGTAGTTTCCGTATGCAAAATTTGAGGAAAAACAAGAATGTAGTTTGATGTCAATAAAAGAATGAATTTGGTTATTCAAACTGTAATTGGACTGCATCTTATAGCAAGTTTAACCACCATTTAACACGGGCTAACATTGATCAAAATAAAAAGTGCAGAACATAAAAGTTGTAGGTAAGGAACAGCTAAAGCTCACACAATTAGTTTTAGGTTAAAAAAAGCTATGTAGCCCAAGTCATGCCCTGCAAACTAAATCAACATTTCTGCTCATGTACAGAATACAACACAACCTTCAACTCGTAAAAGGTAGACAAAAAGCCTTCCAATGGAAATGTTCAAAACATAAAAATTGTAGATTGACTCGATAGAAAACTAACTCAATTAATTTTAAGTTAATTGGAGTCCTATAGTCAAAATTACGCTGAATTGATCAAAGTAGTATTGCTACTCGAGTGCAGAACGGTTGGGTCCTGCAGCTGACCATTTGACTGACAAAAGCTCGACTAAAATGGCTTCAAATCAAAATGTTCAAAACATAAAAGTTATAGAAAACTTGAAGGTGCATCCAACCAAATTGATATCAAGTCGAAAAAGACTTTGGTGTTCAAGTCATCTTCATGAAACAGAAGCAGCAATTCTGCTCTTGAACGTAAATGTATTGTTTTGCAATGTCAGCAAAACTCAACCGAAATGGCGTCAAATGGAAAAGTTTAAAGCACGAAAGTTGTGGACAAGTTAAAGAGGGAGTGCTCAAGTAGTTTCAGGTAATTCCGAGTTATACGGACCGAGTTAGGTCTAATTGAATGCTGATAGTTGCTTCGCGGATGCACGAAACAGAGTAGCTTCATTCCTCAAACTTCAATGAGAAAAACTTCATGTAAATGCGTTCGTTTGGAAATGTTGTCAACAGAAAAGTTGTTCCTCGTTAAGAAAGAAAACTGAAGAGCTAAAATTCAACTTGTTCCGTGTAACGAGCACAGCGAAGTTCCAACGTACCATCAAGCAACGACAACAGCGAAGTTCCAGCACGCATATGTCCCAAGAATCAGTCATAACTCAGGCTACGCATGCTCGATTGAAACGCATAAGCTATCCACATGACCAGGAGAGAGAGAGGAAGAAGATGGACTTGACTAAGCTCAATTTTGTCACTGAACAGAAGAGCAGCGCCCCTAGAAGTGAACTGCGACGCCATACTTCGCGATTTCCAGCATCCGACCACCCCAAACTAGTGAATAACGGTGTGTTCATGCACATTAACACCAAAGCATGAGTAAACAGAACGCGGTGAGTATAACAAATGTCATGGGTGTCCGTTTAATAAGTTAATCAAGTGAGAGGAGGTCTCACCGGGGAGAAAAGGGATGTTGAGGAGTCTGCGAAGGGGGGTTGCCTTGGAACTAATGGCCGCTGTGAGCGGCTTTGTTTGCTGAAGCTGTTGTTTCCGGTAGTGTTGTCGGAGGTCGGGCTTGAGTTGGTTGGCTGGTCGGAAGGCTTTGGCTCATCAGGCCCGAAGAGGGGAAGACCTTGGCTCCGGTTTCATTTGCGTACGTCGGGAGGAGTTGGCCTCCGGTTGTATGTGTCGGGAGGAGGAGTTGGCCTCCGATGTGTGTATGACCGGAGGAGTTGGCCTCCGATTTTTCTAGAGAGTAGAGGAACGTGTCTGGGAGGATATCTGATTGTCTGAAGGGTATCATTTGATTGGAGATTGTGTCTAAAGAACCTGGACGGATAGTGTCTTTCCCTATTTGCCAGGAGATAAGGATATATTTTTTTGGGAAGGGGATCGTGGAGATAGCGTGTGAAGAGGAATTAGAGGAAAAGTAATCTCCTCCTGAAATATCGGATTGATTGGAGAATTCTCGTTTGAGATTATTCTCTTTTCGGATAGATATGAGTTGTCTATGGGAATTTGAGAGGACAAGGTTGGGGATATAATTAAAATAAATTAAAATAAATGAATTTCGTAATTAAATAAAAGTAAAAATTAGAAATGGGTTTAAGGTGGGCTTAGGCCTTTTGTCAGCCCAAAATAAAGGTTAAACTAATGTCTATGGGCTTAGGCCATTTTATTTTGGACTGGACTGGCATAACGGGCTAACAATATTTATTTCTAGCCCACGGACTAATTTGAGGAGCTCTTATACCTGCCCACGAGACAAAGGACATAAACGAAATGAGCTCATGTAATTTCGTTTAGCTCGATGAAGAGAGTAACAATTATGTGATTCTTCCTTTTCATGTGTGTCGTTAGTGTTGTTTGCCCCAGTTCCCCAGACATTTAAAGAAGTTCGCTGGTGAAGGTTGTTCTGAAGCTTTGGTTTGGAACTTCATCGTTTGTCTTTATTGTCTGCTTAGGATGCTCGTGTACTCCCTTTCATGTAATTTGTTGTCTTGTTTATGAGGAATGTTGTTTCGAAGCTTGGGTTTCAAAGTTATCTCAATTGTCATGATAGGATGTTGTTGTACCTACATATAACAAGAACAAAAACAAGTAGGCTTATGTGACTTGTTTTTACTGAGAATTATTGATCAAGGAACGAATACTCCCTTCATGTATATCGTTGTTTCGATAACGAAGGTTGTTCAAGATTTTGGCTTGAAACTCTTCTATCTGGCCACCTTCGCCTTTTCGTCTGCCTAGGTTGTTTATATGCCTATGAGACAGGCCGAATGGCAAAACAAGTAAGTTCATGTAACTTGTTTTGCAAAGAAAGCGTTTGTTAAGGAACACATACTCCCTTTCATGTTATTTGTTGTTTTGTCAACTAAGAGTTATCCAAGACTGCTCAGTCTCATCCCAGGATAGCTTGAAGATATGCCCCGGGATCACTCGAAGATATGTCCATGATCACTCAGAGATTTGCCATAGGATCGGTCGGGGATTTGCCTCAGGATCTCTCAGAGATTTGCCTCAGGATTGTTCCGTCTTGTCGTCGTCGTTGTTTGCCAACGAAGGCTGTTTCGAAACTTGGGCTCGAAACATTTCCACCTTGCCACCCTCGCCTTCGTCGTCTATCTTGGATGTTCATGTACCTATAAGACAAGCCGAAGGGCAAAATAAGTAAGCTTGTGTAACCCGTTTTGCGGAGAAAGTATTAGTTGGAACCGGAGACCTTGGCTCCGGTTTCGTTTGCGTACGTCGGGAGGAGTCGGCCTCAAGCGTTGAAGTGTAGGGAGGAGGAGTTGTTGGCCTTCGATGTCTGTCTGTCTAGAGGAGTTGGCCTCCGATTTCTCTAGAGGGTGGAGGAATGTCTCTGGGAGGATATCTGATTCTCTGAAGGGTATCGTTTGATTGGAGATTGTGTCTCTAGAACCTGGAGGGATCGTGTCCTTCCCTATTTATCCGAAGATTTTTCTTGTCAGGAGATAATAATATATTTTTTTGGGAAGGGAAACGTGGAGATAGCGTGTGAAGAGGAATTAGAGGAAAAGATATCTCCCATTGAAATCTCGGATTGATTGGAGAATTCTAGTTTGAGATTATTTTCTTTTCGTATAAATATGAGTTGTCTACGGGAGATGGAGAGGATAAGGTTGAGGATAAAATTAAAATAAATTAAAATAAATGAATTTCGTAATTAAATAAAAGTAAAAATTGAAAGTGGGTTTAAGGTGGACTTTGGCCTTTTGTCAGTCCAAAATGAATGTTAGACTAATGTCCATGGGCTTAGGCCATTTTATTTTGGACTGGGCTGGCATAATGGGCTAACAATATTAATTTTTAGCCAACGGAATAATTTGAGGTATTACATTAGTTATGACAAATATGCTAATTGGTTGTGATATAAAGTCGGTCCAATGCCATTGAAAAAATTAAGTGGGAAATTGATTGAGGACACAATTATAACAGAAAAAGGGAAGTAAAAAAGAGCAATTCCACACAATCTAATCTTATGGGTCAGCATAATAAATCACGCATGAAAAAGGGGTTGAATGTCATCTTCCTTGGATTCTCTTTCTTTATTTCTTTGGCAATAATTTCAAAAGCTCAGCTATTTCAACATGAGACCCTCAAGAACGAGCAGAACCTCTTTCAACACACCAAGGGGGAGGTCAAAAACCCACGCATAGGCTTCCCAAAACATAGACAAATCGGAATTCTCCACCAATAAACAAAGAAAATGTTCGAACGAGTCAAGGGGACAAGGTGGTGGTGGGTCGAAGGGATTGGTTTCTGTTCTGTGAGTCGTGTTGACGGTGATTTGGGCGACAATAATCCAGCTTTACTATATTGACCGCTCACCGTATATAAAATCAAATTTAAAGTATGTCATTTGGCTTTTGGCCGCTGGTCCTTCCAAGTCGATTTTTTTTTTTATTTAAAGTACTCGGTTTTATAATATCATAACGATGATGGTGGGAAAATTTTAATTTCGATCACGGCACGGGGAACGAAATATGTTGCGAAATTTTTGGGACAATTACAGAAAGAAATTAATGGTCCCATTCAGTGGACAACGATGTTAACGTCATCGCACACGCATTCTTTTATTCCCCCCGTGATACAATAATCGCGTCATGTTTTCACTAACACATTTTTTTTTCTATTGATTAAATTGTAGCATTAATGTCTTCTCGTGGATTTTATTTTAGTTTTCTACGGAGTGAAAACAAAAACTCTCGGGGAAGAGGCTGCAAAAACTTTTGTCCACCTCACCTCCTATGTACGTCACGGGAACATATGTTAATTGTTATATAAGTTTTCTTTTCATAATTCAATCACCTGTAAAATGTGTTACACGCGATACACGTAACTTTTTTCATCCAGATGAAAAACTAGTTTAGTTGGTCCTTGTCTTCAATCTGAGTGTTGCATTGGAACATATCGTGACCAGACATCGTCAGGAAACAAGTGGAAATGGGAGAAGAAATTCAACCCCATTTTGATTTTTGCCGAGCATACAAAACCCCCAAAAATATACTAAATTCATTCGTTGGCGTTGTGTTAGTTGGGGATGCAGAGTTGTTGAGAGAAGTCACTGTCTACCCTTCATTTGATTGTCCTCCTTCCGTGAACATGCCTGTCCCTATTTAACTAAATTGAAGAAGGAAAGCACATATTCAATAAGTTGGCCTGGATCTAATTTACTGAAGAAATTCTGGTTTTATTTACTCGTTGTGGTGCTCTTTTTTGTTGATTTCATTTACTTATTATATTCCTATGCCAAAAGCAAAAGCCGTTTAATCGAGATATCTATTATCTTACATAGATATACGATAATGTTTTACATTGATATTGATTGCCTGATAATGAGAAGAGATTAAGTATTAATCCCGATTGTTTGTCATTCTATATGATATTCCCATCATATAATCGTGATACATATTTTTGGGCAATTGCGTTTGTTTTATTTATTTATATCACTGTACTAAGAGATAAGATCCGTATTTCATTGTATATTTACGTTTATATATCATGTTATCATACTTGTAGTATGATTTATTGGATATTTATGACTTGGTGGGTGACAGCTAAAGAGACAATTGTTGTGGGTGCGAAAAGGAAAATGAAATCCTTCCGTATGATATTCATCTGCAGCTTGCGCAATCAGACACTTTTCCTCGGCAAAAGAAAAAGGGGGGGTGGGGGGGGGGGGGGGGTTCGATCAAGAAAGCCAAAACTTTTGTTCTATTCCATTCCTGGATAGGCATACCAAAAGCCTCTCAGATGCTTAGGCGCCTAAATGAATTTCACTGTGATAAAACACGAGCTACTTTCAGCAACAACGGGAAAATCGAAGACTCACCCGGGAACAACGATGATCGCTCTCTCCCGTCGAAAACAGATACCAACCGAGGGACGTGCATGAATATTTGTGTATATCACATACTCTGGTAGAATACAATACAACTGTCCAAACAGTGATATTTAGAGAACATCAACCTTGACTTGTATTGACACTATCATATATGACATCGAGTTGGCCTCCTTTCCTTAAGGCTAAAACCCTTTTTGCTTTATATGTCTCATTTCTCAATCCTTGCCGGGTCTGGTTCGATTCCATCGCCATCACATTCTTCGTAAAATGGAATATCTTTTTTCACATCACAAACATCGTCATCCTCCTTTGCTTGGTCAACATTTAATAGTAGGGTTCCCTTACCTTCTTACTACCAAACCTATCTATCCCTTATGCGTGTCCTAAATTTTCCTATTTAATCCTTACCCAACATTTACTCAATCAACACTTTACAAAAAGGAAAACAAAAAATTTTTCATATCGATTTAATTGAAACAGACCTTCTGATAAGTGCTAATCAATTAATCCTCAGGAACGCACATCCAAACCACAACACAGTCCACTCCAGAATAAAACACACCCAGCCGCCACACGACAGTCAACTTCTCACAACCCACCCATCGCACTACTGCCAGACTACACGACCACTTCGATCGTCCTCTTGACAGCTACCAGACCCGACTTCATAACTTCACGGGCATACCAATTTCTCTTGCATCACCTTCGTTTCGTGAACCTTATCTCATTATGAGTACACCAATGTCAAACACTTACTATCTTTAATTAAAGACAGAACAACAACATCGGATTGATTGCTTTAAATTCTTTTCTTTCTTTTAACAATTATATTTCTCCTAAGCCCAGCCATTTTTTTTATTTTTATTTTTATTTTACCTATCCCTGTTTGGGGAACATTTATCTTCTACCCTCTACTATTTGATTTTTGTACCTGCCAAGCAATCACTCCCCATACCAAATTATCAGATGGCACATTTTGTGATCCAATCAAATTATATCCACACATACAAGACCCGATCGAGTTGGCCATGCCCATTTAAATTCACATACCCAAAATGGGGCAAACAACTTTACATGATGGATAAAAGGGAATTCTCCAACTCAACCCGAATTGGAAAAATCATCTATGACAACAAAAGATGGACAATGTTCATTTCTTTTAAGGAGCACATGAAGTCACCCTCCATTTAAGCTCGCCTTTGCCTATCTTTTCCCAAAAAGATTGATTGTGAAGTTTTTGGGAATGTGATAATTGATGAGAGGAAAGTGATAAAAACTATTGAGAAGGATAAAAAAAACAAAGAAGAGAGAAAAGGCCAACATTGGCGCCAACATCTTGAAGAATATGGAGGAGTTAGTACATACTATATGTTGCGTATAATTCAAAGCAAAATAACTGAGAGATATCTATGTAGAATGAAGGTACTCCGGTATATGATGTAATGAATTAACGATCTTCACCACGATTGCTTTGACTCACGGAGCTTTTTCTTTTCGATAGGCCGAATTCCGGCAAACAAATCGAGGGTAGCATCCTCTTGTTAGTTCAAGTTCGAAACTCCATCGTTGACACGATAGAAATATAGACAGAAATGAAATAGAGAATGTCTGAGAGACACCACACGAACCCACAGTGCTTTGTTATTCTATAAACAGGGAATAAACAATCACATGAACACCGACGAGTAAAGCATTTTAGGTTGAAGCTAACCGCATGACGAGTTGCAAGCTGGACGATAAAAATCAAGTCGGCGAAATCGGTTGGCACAGTTATATCGAGCTACAAGCTCTAAATTCTCACGTAAACGAAGGACTAAGGAACGAAGAGCATAGCCCCCTTACGCTAGTTTAGTAACACGGTCAGCTAGCAAAATCCCAAATCCCGATTGTCGGAACATGCGACATATGGTCTTTGTTTAATTTTCTTACAGACGTAAATCAGTTCACTTTTGCAAGGAACCATGTCAGCACAGGTTTGTAGTTTTCAATGGCGAAAAAACATATTGTCTCCCGTGGAGACAATATGTGGTGCCAAGGTACGACGGCATTCCTCGTTTTACCTACGAGAACAATGTGATAGTATTCTCGCCGTGTGCTGAATTTTCTCGTTTTAGGAATGGATTCGATGACTTTCAAATCTCTAGGGGTTAAAGGAAGGCGAGGACGAAAAAACGTGTGCAAAACCAAAATAATTGACGCCGACACAAGATTAGAGGCTTTAAAGGAATCGTGTTTTGCCACAAGAGCCCGGACGTGTGGAATGCGTATACAAAACCAAAATACTAAAGCTGTATATCCAATCCTAGATATGGCCATGGAAGTAAAACAACAAAATGTCCGATCATACACGCGATTAAGACCCTTTACCGAGTATAATTGTGTTTCAACGTGAGCAGATGCCGACACATGTTATAGAACAGTTACGTGTCCGCTCGAGACGAAAGAGTTTGGTCATATCCATCCACAACGAAGGAGTAGGTAGTTTATATACGACTTCCAATATAAAGAGGACCGAAAACAAAAGAGAGAAGACAAATACGCAAAGCCTCTCGACGAAACCCTGGTTCGCCCGGTCCAAAGATCCAGAAAGATGGCCTTTCGCCGGCCGGCAGCCCGTCGCTGTCCGCACGAACCAAACAAAAGGGCAGCGGATGACAACGTGGGACAAGAAGTGGGACCCGCATGTCCCCCCAGGAAAGGTACAGGACATTGCCGCCCGGTTGTAGTGGGGCCAACACTGTCCCCCTGTTCTGGAGACAATCCCACGGACAACAAATATTTGCCCGATCTACCTCATGAAATAAAAAAACAAAATAATATCAATAATAATAATCGTTTTTAACGAACCTAAATTCAAAGGTAGGCATTATATTTAGTGAAAAACTTGTAAGGTAATGTAAAATTGCTGACGTGGGAATTCCAGGTTCGGACAACCCCCCCCCCCCCCCCCCCCCCCCACCCAACCCAACTATAAATACTCATCGTTTGCCGATCACTTCCTTCACTCCTCTGCATTCAATCTTCCCTTCTTCTTCTTCTTCTTCTCCTCCTCCTCCTCAGAAATCCTTGCCTATGGGGGTCGTTGACGAGATGGTCGGTTTTGTTACCTCGTCCCTCGGGACCCCGGCATGCGAGAAGGACACAAAAGCGCTCCAGTTCATCGACGAGATGACCCGCAACGTTGACTCCGTCCAGGAACGGGTCCTGAGTGAGATACTGTCCCAGAATGCCAAGACAGAGTACCTCGGGCGTTTCGGCCTCTGCGGCTCGACCGATCGCGATTCCTTCAAGTCCAAGGTCCCCGTCGTCACGTACGAGGACCTCCAGCCCGACATCCAGCGCATCGCTAATGGCGACAAGTCGAACATCTTCTGCTCTCGTCCCATTTCCGAGTTCCTCACAAAGGTAGTGAAATCGTTTCTTAGTGATTGTGCTCAGACCAACGAAATCGGGACCCAAAATGATTATGTCCCGGAATCGTGTTATGTCGTGCAGTTCGGGGACTTCTGCGGGCGAAAGGAAGCTCATGCCGACCATCCATGATGAGCTCGACCGTCGGACTTTGCTTTACAGTTTGCTCCAGCCTGTTATGAATCTGTGAGTTCTTGGATCTTTGCCCTTTAGTTATTTGCACAATTTTGTTTGGGTCGTAACCCTAAGATTAGCTTAGAGTTTGGTATATATTGAAAGCTTGTACTCTTTAATTAATTATATGAATTTGCAATAGGTACGTGCCTAACTTGGACAAGGGAAAAGGACTCTACTTCCTCTTCATAAAGGCGGAGACAAAGACCCCGGGCGGTCTCGTCGCGAGGCCGGTCCTCACTAGCTACTACAAAAGCAAGCACTTCAAGACGAGGCCGATCGATCCCTACAACGTCTACACAAGCCCCAATGAGGCTATCCTTTGCCAGGACCCCTTCCAGAGTATGTACACACAAATGCTGTGCGGCCTGATCATGCGCGAGGAGGTGCTCCGTGTGGGAGCCGTGTTCGCCTCTGGACTCCTGAGGGCCATCCGGTTCCTCAGCCTGAATTGGAAGGAGCTCGCCCATGACATATCGACTGGGACGCTTAACCCAAAGATAACAGATCCAGCGATCAAGGAGCATATGTCGGAGATCCTGAAGCCGAACCCAGAACTGGCTGAATTCATCAAGAAGGAATGCGAGGGTGAGAACCTGGAAGGTATTATCCCCCGGGTTTGGCCTAATACAAAGTATTTGGACGTGATCGTGACTGGAGCGATGGCTCAATATATACCAACCCTGGATTACTATAGTGGCGGGTTGCCGAAGGCGTGCACAATGTACGCATCATCGGAGTGCTATTTTGGGCTCAACCTTTGGCCGATGAGCGATCCGTCCGAAGTATCGTACACGATCATGCCTATGATGGGATACTTTGAGTTCATCCCATATGACCCCTCGGCCCCACCTCTGACCCGTGACTCTCCTCCCCGGCTCGTTGACCTGGCAGACGTTGAGGTTGGGAAGGAGTACGAGCTCGTCATCACCACCTACTCAGGGCTGTGCCGGTACCGTGTCGGCGATATCCTTAGAGTAACTGGGTTCCACAATGCGGCCCCACATTTCCGCTTTGTCCGACGGAAGAACGTCCTCCTCAGCATCGACTCCGACAAGACCGATGAGTCCGAGCTTCAGGCTGCCATAGACAACGCCTCGGCTCTGCTTAACGGGTACGACATGAGTGTGCAAGAATACACGAGCTTCGCCGACACCAAGACGATCCCGGGCCACTACGTCATCTACTGGGAGCTCCACGTGAAAGACCCCGACAACCCGCCGCCAGCCGACGTTCTCAACAAATGCTGCCTAGCCATGGAGCAGTCCCTTAACTCAGTCTACCGACAAGGCAGGGTGGCCGACAACTCGATCGGGCCACTCGAGATCAGGGTTGTGAAGGCCGGGACATTTGAGGAGCTGATGGACTATGCCATATCTCGGGGAGCGTCAATCAACCAATACAAGGCCCCGCGCTGCGTCAACTACACCCCGATCGTCGAGCTCCTCGACTCAAGGGTCGTGTCGACTCACTTCAGCCCGTGTCCGCCGGACTGGACCCCAGAGCGCCGCAGTTGATCCGCCGGGCGCGTCGGATGGGGGTTTCGGGAGCATCATAATGTGGACAATAATATATCTCTGCCACGGAACGTTGTCTTGGATCTCGCTAGCCGTCCCCCATCATGTATTTTCTTTTCATTTTAAATTGTAACTTTCTTTTTTCTTACTTCCATTGTCCTTTGTCTGAGTTTATGTAATGAAACGATGTCGAATGTAATCCAAACCCAGTCATATTCATTCTCATTTATTTCAAAAGGAGTTTGTCTCCCACTAAAAATTTGTACCTTTTTTCCTTTTTGTAATTTTAATAATTGCAACCATGATTTTGGCAAAACTGAGGCTGAATTATGGGGCAGGAAACTATCAATGGGACAAAAGTGGGGGACAACGATTTTGGTGGGCATTCCATTTGTTGTAAGATAAGAATTGCCTTTTGGCTTTTTTCCTTTCTTTTCTTCTTTTTTAATTCCCCTTTGAAAATGAAAAACGAAAAATTGTTCATGGGAATTCCTTCACGTGGCGGTCGATGTATGTTAAATAACAAATCTTGGGGTTCCATAGAAACGACTAAACACTTATAGGCCATTCGAAAATGTTGATTCTTTGCCTATCGGGTCTATTCATAGCGCTTGGTGAGAAACTTTGTCCGATCCAAGAATACCGTGTTGATTTAGTTAGCTGGACTTGCTATAGAGATGAACGATCAACCGTAGGCTTTTCTGGACCACGTATCTCGAAGCCCTTAGCTATAACCGTGTTTTGTTATACATTTCCGACTCGTTGGGTGAGGAATAGTTGGCATTCTTGATCCCACCCACGATACAAAATAGTGACGGTGCCACTGTAACCACGATGGTCTGCCGGAAAGGTTGCGATTTCGTCGCGACCACGGAGGCAGAGGTCTGAAAATTTCGATGGATTTTTGTTTTCTTTGTTAACATCTACGAGAGAATGCTCACATATTAATTGATGAAACGGGACATACGATTGCAAAAGGATTTGGAAGATTTTGAGACAAATACCACAAGGAAAAGTTAAAAGAGGGGTTTTCTACGTCCTGATGATTTGATCTTTTAGGGACAGGATTCATTGTAATTTGACTAAGTTGACATCCTGCTCAACAGACGACAACATCGTGGGCCTTGTTTGTTTGTAATAAGGACCAAAAGTGTGTCCAAAGAATCTAATCCTTTGTTTGTCGCCTACATTAGTTTTTTGGTTCTTCTTTATGGTCCTTTTTAAGTTTAGGTTAGCTATCCCATCACCGATATTTTCAAAATTTTCACAATATTGTATCGATCATTGATATCGAACTTGTGTCAAATACAATGGACCGTCAAATAAAGTCGAAGTTTATTGTACCACATGCCGACGTAAGACGGATCATATGATTTGATACTTATAAATCAATTAACAAACTTATTTGTGTTAAAATGAATCTTCACCGTTTAGCTCGCAATCCGAATTCCCGCGTATGCACACACGCTTCGTAATCCTTATTGGAAACTAATGAAGTTTTGTTTACGATCAGTTTAAAAAAAGAATTTGTAAAATACGAGTAACAGTTTTAAAATTCCTCTATTACTGCCATACGTTGTAGAGGAAAATTCTTCGAAAATAATAACCACTAATAAGTGTGAATTTGTATCTTTCATTTCTATCGGGTTTTATCGTGAAATAAAACATTTTTCTATGTGGAAGTCATCGGGCTTGTATCATACAAAGTCATACTTAAATAGACTTTTTAAAACAAACGAATATTATAACATAACCGAGACGTATTAATGATATTTTGAACACAACATAACTACCGTCTGTGTGACTCAACTTGTCTGGTCACACAAACGGACAAGATGATTAGTAACACAAAATAGCTTTTTAGTAATTTCGGACGGATCATTAATTTTAAAATTAATTGTTTCTTCAGCAACATAAGTTCTTTTGTTGAATTTCTTTAAGCATTGTTAGTCATGGATATACAAAGAAAATTCCTTCATTTGGTCTTCATAAGGAATATTCCCGGACTCACCATCCTATGATAATATTCTATTAATTACATTTGGTGGGATTTCTCCTCCGTTGGACATGATTTTTACCAATTCAGAAGCTGAAGAAGGTACATATAGCAGAAAGTTTCTTAGACATGCGATTTCTTAACAAGTCATTTTTATACATCTCGCACATTTACACTAGTTTCGGGATGGTAACAGTCCTTATTACAATATTGATCTGAAGGAGGTACACGTGGGGAAGAAACTGATGCTGAACCCGAGTGATTTTCATGTTAAACGTAGCACTGTACTAGACAGTGGCTCTTAGGCTTTATTAGCCATCACTCAAGAGGTCAATCGTAAATTCAAGTGGAACGTGCATGTTGGAGTTCGAACCAGGAATCATGGCAAACCCACCACCCACCTAATGCCACTTGGGTGTCCTCGGAAGGACCATTTTTTTTATCTTCCTTGATTTGGAGTCGTCATTTCTAGTTCCTTTTTTAAATTGGTGTATTCCATCACCTTTAGGCATTATCTTTCTGTCTCAGGTTTGAGTTGATTATGCTGTCGTAAAAGCAATTTGTGACCTTGCTTCATGCAAACTTGTCCAGTTGTTTTTATGAAATTGTATAATGAAAGAAACATAAAAAAAAAAGTTATTCCCTTTGCTTTTCAGCTTGAACTATCATGATCGGAGTTAATAGCATGAGACAATGTTGACAATGTGTTCTATGTTCTCTCTAATCACAGGAATCATCCCAATTCCTTACAAAGGAAACCTTTCCTGTCGATATAATTATTGAAGAAGTAAAGCAAACTTCAATCCACTTATCATTGCATATTGAATGCATTGACCTATTTCGCCTGATCCAGGGGACACTAGAAAATTTGATAATTCTTTCTATGAGAGTCGAAGATAATGGATGATATTTGCAGTGAGCAAAAGAAAAGCTTATAGATGAAAACAGAAATCATGAAGAATTAATGTGTAGAGAAACAACATCGTAATTAGTGTTGGTGACAATTCTGAGTAACTGTTGAACACTGGTGGTATGAATGACAAACAGATCCAAACTTGGGAGAAAAAATGAATTCATAAATACACATGCTAACATCAGTATTAGCCAATGGAACTGAATTTTTCAATTGTATGTGATTTTTTGTCTGTGTCTAACTTCTGATCATGTGCTGCCATTCGATTTAATTGCAGATTATGAGTGATTGCAGTCTCTAAAGCAAATACCAGGTCCAGATCCAAATTACATTTGTTTCTCTGGTGCTGTGAGGTACTTCATACTGTGTTGTAAAGATCTTTATTCAATTCCCTTTTGCTGTTTATATTTCTTTGATATGTAATTTCTTGCAGCTATGTTTCCAACTCAGTGAGAGTTTTCCAACCATTGATATGGCCTTTGAAAATGGACAGAAGTTGTCGTTGTCACCTGAGAATTACTTATTCCGGGTCTGCCTGCTTAAAATGCTAAATTAGGCATAATGTTTCCTTCTATGCTTCACTTCAGCATTCGGAAGTGCATGGAGCGTATTGCTTGGGCATCTTTCAAAATGGGAAGGACCAAACTACTCTTCTCAGAGGTTGTAGCCTTGTTAAGTACTTTGAATGACAATCCCAGTATCCATCGTTGGAATAATACATAAGCTATCTTCTGATACATAAAACAAATTTGAATTTTGTATCAGTCTGTAACAGGAATAATAGTTCGCAATACACTTGTAATGTATGACCGCAAGCAATCACAGATTGGCTTCTGTTCGGAGCTGGGGAAAGACTGCATCTACTGGACAGACTTCAGACAATAATCCACTGCCTTCTCCAGCACCCTCGCATCCCATAGTTTTTTTATATTCGGGATGTCGCTGGTGGTTCCGGTTCCATCTAAAATGGATATCCCCTTGACGATAGGGCATCGGATTTTGAAAACGTATCGGAGTCGCCACTAACTTATTTTAAGTTCAAGTTAGAAAAACTATAGAGATTCGTATAGGTTCGAGAATTATGGATTACTAAATCGCATGCATCACAAAGAAAATGAGAGACCTTTATCGTGTGTTTCCGATATCCTAATTTATATGAGCTCGATTTTTAGAAAAAGAGATTGTTTGACATTAAAAAAATGATCTCGAGCTCAATAATGCTTAAAAGTCTAAGTGAATAATTTTTCTGAAAATATTTCTTAAAAATTGATTCTGCGCAAAAACGCAAGCAATATAGATTTATTAATATCCTTAACTACTTTTCCAGCCAAATTGAATTCAAGAGAGAACCGGGTTTATGGAAAATGAGGTTAGTACCATTTCTCGGCTTCGCTTAAAATGAAATGCCCCCGTCTACATTTGTACCTCACGGTGCTGTTACAGTGAACCTGGCGAGCCATTGATGCCGTACGTTGGTGAGTGCGTAACCGTCTTCTGAGGGTCTTGATCTTCGAGAATCCGAAATAAACCCCCGAATGTATATAGCTTCATTTTCTTGAACGCGTTGAATGGGGTGCATGCCTTGGTTGTTTGTAAGGCACGCCCCAAGAATATCTTTGCCATTCTCCAACATGTGCTTTGGGAAGAAAACTTGCATCCGCGTGAATCTTTGTCGCTGGAAGCCTCTCATAAAAGTGACAACCTCTGGGGGAATTAGAGGGAGGTGAAAGCACTGCTGGTCGATGAGGGGTAGTAGATTTGGTCGTCGGGTACGATGTCGGTTTATGAATTGAGATAAAACATGGCTGACTCGGGGCAAGGCGCAGCCGAGGCACTAGGAGGTCAAGGCAGGAGGAGCCACAATAGGGAAACTCTCTGGTCGTGATCGAGGGATGCTTGATGAAGGGACTGAGCATGGAACAGGTTTCACCGGGAATTAGAACCGAGACAGGGCAGTTCCAGATTTGGCTGATTCGTTCTTCATCGGCTAGAAAGAAGGTCGGCTTCTAGAGTCGAGGATCAGCTACAATAGCGATGATGGGGGAACCCTCATGAACGGACGAGCTTGATGGGTCTGGGATTGGTGCTGATGTTGATGTCAAAGGAGGTGGAGCCAATGGCAAGGAGGTGTCGTCGGAGGTAGCTGGCTTCGAGTCTAAGGTCGACAGACTCGGAGGCCAGAGAACAAGGTGTCGAAGAGGGTCGGCCACCAGTAGGAGGAGAAAGAGGTCACCGTCTGCAAGAGAGCCGAGCTAGGGGTATGCCGCTACGTCTGCGGAGAGGCGCTAATACGCGGGTATGCGGGAGTTAAAGTGCGAGGTCGAATTGACCGCCGAAAGGGATAGTCATCTACTGAGAGGCCAAGTCACCGGCTATCACTAATCCTGAGCAGATGACTGTCTGGCGGGGGAGAGGTCGATTCCGGGATTTTTCTTCTGAATCTCGACATGATGGAGACAGCTAGAAAGGAGAACTGATGCGAGGTGTTGCGAACATTGTTGCTGGTTGTGAGAAGTAAAAAGAATCAAAGTATTAAACGGAAGCAAAGTAAAGAAGCTACCGGGTGTCGAAGATGTCTGGATAGAGGAGTGATCTGAGGCCGCCAAGGAATAATCTAAAGCTACTACCGCGTCGAAGGATGGCTCGGCCGGCTGGGATGTAGCCTGATGCAATTTCTACCAAAAAAATCAGAAGAGAAATGCTACCATGGGCGATGATTTTCTTCGGAAACGATTACTCTTGGAGTTTCTCTCGAGTTCATCTCTTCTCTGATTGTGTATCTTCTCTCCAAGTCTGTGTCATATGCTTCCCCAGGTCTAGCTATTTATAGGGAGCAGGTAGTGATTTTTTATTAGATCTTTTTATGATTTTTCCCGGTTTTATGGGATTTTTGTGGATTTTTCCTGATTTTGGGTTTATTTTTTATTTTTCCTGATTTTCGATGCTTTTCGGTGAATTTTATGCATTTTTGTAGATTTTTCATAATATTGTGCATTTTTTTAGATTATATTATATTCTAAAAAATTGGGGTATGACAGTTACCCCTCTTTGTGAGAATGTTTGGTAAAATGTTCGAGCAAAGTATTAATAATAACCCAATTTTTTGGAAAAGGAATGCTAAGGTGTCACGTTTGTTAATAAATGCATAACCAAGAGTTGGTGAAAAGTGGTGTAGCGTTTGTACGAACGCTTAACCAAAAGGGTGAAAAATGATGTTGCGGTTGTACGAACGCTTACCAGATGGTAATTAGAAATGGTGTCGCGTTTGTACGAACGCTCAACTAGGAGGATTGGAAATGGTGCCTCGTCTGTTGATAGACACTTAACCAAAACTGGAAAATTCGGAAGTAGTGTCACGTCTATTAGTGGACGCTTAACCAAAATGGAGGTTGGTGTCATGTTTGTTATTAAATGCTCCACCTAACCGTGAAAATGGCATACATTTGTTAATAAACGTTTTACCGAATGGTATCACGTTTGTTCGTAAACGCTTACCGAATGGCATTGCATTTGTTAGTGATTTTTTTTTCTTTCTCTTTATTCTCTACAAGAAATGAAGCTTTTGAACTTGAAGTGACTTGCCCCAGAGTGGCAATCAAGATCTTTTGTTTTATTATGGTCAACTTTTGGCCCTTTTTTTCTAACGCTTTGCTTTGCAACCATCATGTTTCGGCCAGTGTGTCTAATTTTACTTTTTTTCTTTTGAACTAGGCAAATAGCTCTCTTCTTTTTTTTTTGCCCCTGTCTCACTTTTTAATATTCAACAGACTCAGTTCTCTGGAATTGTTTAGAATGTACTGAAATGGTTGAAAGATGGTAGGAGTATTGTGTCGACTTGCAAGATCTATTAGGGATGTACTTCACATTCAAACTTGAGGAAGTGACACATCTACATCTGAGTCATATTCAGAAGTCTAGACTACATGAACTCCTTTTACCTCGATGTTTGGCGACTCTTTGACTTGAAAGGGTCATTGTGTTTGGAAAAAATATCCACTTTGATTAGAAATGGCTAGCAATGGAAAAGTTTTTTGGGGATAAGAAAAAAATGCTCGATGTCATCCTAGCTAGAGCATTTTCCGTCAAAGGGATTTCCTTCCCACTCCGATGCTATAGTGTCTGAATTCCTGACAAGTGTTTGCACTCAACTCTCGAAAGGGTATGTGTCTGGGGATATGCTTGCCTTTCTATCTCTAGCACACAAGTGTTCCGCTAGGGAAAGTGTTTCAAATTTTGAGAATGCATAAGAATATGAACATGTAAGCATGACAACTTTACCTATGATGTTCGCTTCGACATTAAGACCCTATAGAGAAATAGATGATGTATACTCATATTCAATGGGAGAAAATTTTAACTTGGAACGATACTTTTCTTTGTCGATTACCTAGTGACGCTCGATCGTTGCCCCAGTTAAAGCATCTGCGAAGGAAGGTAATATTGATTAGTCTCAAATTTCATATGTTTTGAATTAGAACGATACTTTCCTTTACCGGTTACCTAACAACGCTCGATCGTTGCCCCAGTTGAAGCGTCGGTCATCTAACGACGTTTGATCGTTGCCCCAGTTGAAGCATGGCTTGTGAACCTCGTAAGTTGAGTACTTTTTGTCAGTCTTTTCTTAGTTCGATGATCTTGCAATATTTGCTTCGACTTGACGACCTAACATTTTCTCATTGGTGCTCCAGTTAAAGAATCTGCGCCAAAGGACAGTTGTGATTAGTATTAGTTTCATGTATTTTAAATTGGGACGATACTTTCCAGCTACCTACAACGCTTGATTGTTGCCCGGTTAGAGCATCTTTTGTGTAGGGTCAAAATTCTCGCTTATAACTGTAGTAACCTTCTAGTGACTCAGCGTTGTGGTCAAAGCAGCATGTAAGATATAATATTTCAAAAGTGTCATAAAAATGAACGGAAAAAGAAGAAGAAGAAGAAGAAGAAGAAGAAGCGAGAGGCATTAGGCATCGGTGAGCTTGGAACAGCTGTGAACTGCCCTAGAGAATGCTCATTTTTGTCATATGCCTAACGTTATTCCCTCCACACTTCAACAAGACAACTCCTAATATATCGTGTTATCACATATTTGGACTACCTTACTAGTCCACGGTAAGAATGTAACAAGGTGACTCGACCTAAGCAAAGACGCGTTCTTGTGTCCACAAGTCGAACACAATAAACTCGACACAATTCAAAAAACTAAAACTCAATAGGGAAAAATCGGAACAATTTGCCCTTCAACTGGTTTAGTGGTCACTCTGACTAAGTAGCAGGAGAAAGGGGTGGAAGCTCTACCCCAAAATCATCATTTGCTATCATGTTCGCATGCTCATGTAGAGGATTTTGTTGAATATTTGGAGGGTTGATCAGGGTTTCGAAAGCTATTATCTTGTTGTCGAGCAACGACTTTATTTTGAATCGTAGCACGACACAGTTCCTCGTGTTATGACCAATACCACCTGAATGATAGTGACAGACTGCGTTTGGATTGTAGCCGCGAGAAGACGGGTTAACCTGTGCTGGCGGAATGGGAGTGATGTAACCCATTTCATGCAAGCGGTGATATATGACATTCAAAGGATCAGGAATTGGAGTTAGATCTGCAATTCTCCGGTACGATTTAACTGTCTGATCGATATTGCTCTGCTTTAGGAATCTGGCTCTGCTCCTGCAAGGTTGTGGGTCTTCTATCTGCATTTGGGTTTGAACGAGTAGTTGACGGTCGATATACCTTTGGACTTGAATTTGCAGATGCATAAGCTTTGGTATTCTGCTCTATATTTTCGGACATCTCACCCCTTCCTTTTCCGCGAGGCATTGGCTTAACATTTGAGCTAACAGAAATGAGACTGTCTCTTATAACATCGTCCAACTGTTCCGCGTTTAGTACAACTTGACTGAACCAAGAGCCACATTATGTGAACATGTATTGATAGAAGTCCTTCGGGAGGAGGCGAAGAAACTCATTCACAAGTTCTCTCTCTTTTAGTGGAGGCTGTATTTGTAATGCCTTCTCACGTACTCGACGAGCGAAATCCTTTATAGACTCGTTGCGATATTTCTCAAGCTATCTGATATAGTGAGCGCCATTTCAATGTTGAAGCTATAGTGGTTCAAAAAATCGTGCGTCAACTCCTTGAATGACAAGTAGTTAGAAGTGTCCAAAGACAGATACCAGTGTAGTGCAGAACCAGTGAGGCTTTCCTGAAAGAGAGCTACTTGGAGTAAGTCATCCTTTGGGTAAATGGACATCTTGTGGAGAAAATGCTTTAGAGGCATCTTCGGACAACCAATCCCCTTAAATTTTTCAAAGTCTGGTAGCTTGTATTTGTGGGAGACTGAGATCTGTGGGACTTGAATGTCGTAGTCCTCAAGAGAGTACATGTTATGCCCCTGGACCGCATTCAGTCTTTCTTCAAGGCGGGCAAGGCGCTTATGTTCGCCATCTTGTATGGATGCAATTCTAGCTTCAACTCTAGCCTCGATGTCAGCTTCTTCTTCAGGCGATGGAAATAGCTCTTCCAGTGTGGCTGCATTTTGCTGTGTTGGTGTTTGAGGGACAGTTCCAGCAGCACGGACGTCTGGCAATGTGGCGAGCGGAGGAAATGTTTCGGGATACCGAAATGGTTGCACCCCCTCAGTATCAGCATTAGAATAAACCGCCGTGTTGTGGAATGATGCATGGAGGGGAGGTGCCAACCACGAAGCAGTACCTTGTGACCGATGCAGAAAAGGAATTGTTGGCGGAGTCGTGGTCGACGGCATGATGCTGTAGGCATTGGAAGTACAAAGGATGGGAGTGGAGGCGTTGTTGTTGCCAATAAAGGAGGCGTCAGCGTTACAGTAGAGGAGCTTTTCTATTGGTTGTGGATCATGGTACTCAGCATGCTCTGCAATAGGGTCATGTTCTCGCAGAGCATATCCACTCATGCCTCCAAACGTGTATTTGAAGTGCGCTCCTGACCCCCGCTGCATGATGAATTGTTCAAAGCGGCACCCGATCCCAACTGGTGGTCATTGAATGTCTGATGAGAGCGGGAGTAGAGTCCGTAGACATTCCTGCATTGGGCAGTGTTGTGTTAGTCAGGGGGAGTCCTGAGCTAGCCATGTGTACCGTCCGGCTTCGCAGCTCGAACAAGCGTGTCCTTGGGAGATTAATTTTGGTAAATTGTAATGAATGAAAAGAAAGAATGTAAGGGGAAGATGACTTGATGATTTATGAATGCTTTGGATGTAATGTATATTCCATATTTGGCATAATCAAAGAAAACTAATTCAATGTTCAAATAAATTATAATCGAATTCCTAATAAAGTGAACCTATACAATTCAAAATATGAATTCCTAAGTGGTGTGCAAGCCTCTAAATCTAGATAACCCTAAGCCAAGAACAAAAACGTCGACGCTTGAACGAGCGGGCCTCCGCATCAAGCTTTTCCGCTTCGATTTCTGGTGGAGTGAAAGGATGACGAGTCTGTCCTGAATACCATAGGCTGACGATCCGTCTCATCTTCATGTCTTCAGTGCCCCTGCCTGGGTTAGGAAATCTGACTCGATTGGTGGTTGCAGTTCTTCCAGAGGAATAGGTATTTCTGCACCACCTCCAAATTGATGTGCAACACAAGCTGGTAGGTAATATGATGACCCGTCAATTCCCAATATTAATGTATACACCCTTTGTAGAGTCGATGAGTACATTGTCCATTTTTAAACAGCTAGCCATGGGGTAGAAGTCCGCTCCTGTGAGGGCCTCAAAGAAATCATGAACTTGACGAAAGCTCCTATTCGGGAAGATAGCATAGGTGACCATATAATGCTCGGAGCGTGGTTGGGACGCAGTGCGTATTCGGTGATTCCCAAATGTGTTAGGAACCATGTTTGCAGTAGCGGTTGGCAGAAAGATGCGGTGTGGTGTCTGATTCCACGCTGAGCTTGAGAAGCAATCTTAGTCAATCCATAGTAGGTTTCTCCTAGTAGGTTTGGTACAAAAGGGCAATCTTCCAAGATGGCCCTACAATGTAGACTGCCCGGGTGCCTATTGAATTCACGGTACTAGGGTAAAGGATCATTCTGACAAAGAGGTGAACGAATGCTCTTGCGAATGGTTGTCCGTCACCTTCTTATGGGAAGTACGGTGCATGCCGAAAGGTAAGGATCCTTTTGATTGGAATGTGACCTAGCTTTGTATGTACGATTAGGCTACGAACCGTTGTGTTTTCCATCCTGAACCGCAAAGGCAACTCGTCGCATACTGATCCTCTCCAAGCAAGAGGAAGGATCCCCTACTTATGGCGGAAGCCTGTCAGCTGCAGGTACCCTTCGTCAGTGGGAGCCAGCACGAAATTGTTGAAGTGGAACGTAACCGTGTCTGTGTTCCATTTTACAAGGAGATTTTGTAGAACAGCCCAGTCCAGCTCTACCTTGATGTGTTCCATCATATCTTTCAATTTTGACTCCATGAACCTTTTCTCGCTAAGTAGAAGGCTACTGAACCAATCCCTCAACAACTTCATCGAAGGTTGATCTAGCCTCAATCCAATGTAAGCTGACATCTTTGGGACCTGCGAAAAGGTTAATTGTTTTGCTATGATTATCTCAAATATGGACCTATATGAATGAATGCAGCGCAAAACGAAATAAGAAAAGCCTGAAATAACATACTAGATAAAGCCAAAGCAAATGGTTAGAGTCAACATGTTATATGGCCTTCAAACATATGCCTATCTAGACTGGCGTTTGACTCACCCTCGGACAAAAGGGTGAGTCGGCATATGCCGCAGGTAAAGGGGTAGACAACCATGTCCATAAGGCAGGTATACCCCTAATCTTAGGTATCCCTGGGTTTTAGCACGACTCACTATATGCATGGCAGAGACAATCGAAAAAGTAAGGCGCAAACACACTCCACACAAAGCCTAGGTTGCCCCCAATTTTGAAATCGATTTTTTGACCCTAATTCTCTAGAAAAATACCCAAGTGTCCCCAGCGGAGTCGCCAAATCTGAAGCGGGTGGATCCCGTTTCTGGTTCCATCTAAAATGGATATCCTCCCTTGACGATAGGGCTTCGGATTTTGAAAACATTTCGTAGTCGCCACTAACTTAGTTTAAGTTCAAGTTAGAAAAACTATAGAAATTCGTATAGGTTCGGGAATTATGGATTACTAAATCGCATGCATCACAAAGAAAAAGGGATACCTTTATCTTGTGTTTCCGATGTCCTAATTTATTTGAGCTCGGTTTTTAGAAAAAGAGATTGTTTGACATTAAAAAAACGATCTCGAGCTCAATAATGCTTAAAAGTCTAAGTGAATAATTTTTATGAAAATATTTCTTAAAAATTGATTAATTAATGCCTTTAACTGCTTTTCAGTCAAATTGAATTCAAGAGAGAACCGGGTTTATGAAAAATGAGGTTAGTACCATTTCTCGACTTCCCTTAAAATGAAATGCCCCCGTCTGCATTTGTACCTCACGGTGCTGTTACAACGAACCTGGCGAGCCGTTGATGCCGTACGTTGGTAAGTGTGTAGCCGTCTTCTGAGGATCTTGATCTTCGAGAATCTGAAATAAACCCTCGAATGTATATAGCTTCGTTGTCTTGAACGCGTTGAATATGGTGCATGCCTTGGTTGTTCGTAAGGCACGCCCCCAGAATATCTTCTCCATTCTCCAACATGTGCTTTGAGAAGAAAACTTGCATCCGTGTGAATCTTTGTCGCTGGGAGCCACTTGTCAAGGTGACAACCTCTGGGGGAATTAGAGGAGGTGACAGCGCTGCTGGTCCATGAGGGATAGTGGATCTGGTCGCCGGGTACGATGTCGGTTTATGAAGTGAGATTAAGCACGGCTGACTCGGGGCAAGGCGCAGCCGAGGCACTAGGAGGTCAGGGCAGGAGGAGCCACGACTGGGAGACTCTCTGGTCGTGGTCGAGGGATGCTTGATGAAGGGACTGAGCGTGGAACGGGTTTCGCCCGGAATTGGAACTGAGACAGGGCAGCTCTAGATTTTGCTGATTCGTGCTTCATCGGCTAGAAGGAATGCCGACTTCTGGAGTCGAGGATCAGCTACAATAGTGATGATGGGGGAGCCCTCATGAACGGATGAGCTTGATGGGTCTGGGATTAGTGCTGATGTCGATGTCGAGGGAGGTGGAGCTGGCTTCTAGTCTAGGGTCGGAGGTAGCTGGCTTCTAGTCTAGGGTCGACAGACTCGGAGACCAGAGAACAAGGTGTCGGAGAGGGTCGGCCACCAGTAGGAGGAGAAAGTGGTCACCGTCGTTGTGCTTTGTCTGCAAGAGAGCCTAGCTAGGGGTATATCGCTGCATCTGCAGAGAGGAGCTGGTACGCGGGTATGTGGGAGTTGAAGTGCAAGGTCGAATTGACCGCGAAAAGGGATAGTCATCTACTGGGAGGCCAAGTCACTGCTATCCCTGATCCTGAGCAGACGATTGCCGGGCGGCACTATGGGGAACGTCCAGGCCATGAATTCGACTGAAATAAGGTGGCAAGAATGAAGAGTCGCTGGATTTGTCCTAAATTTGGCCATGCCAATATAGGGAGAAGTCGGTTCCGAGATTTTTCTTCTGAATCTTGACATGATGGAAACAGCTGGAAAGGAGGACTGATGCGGGGTGTTGCGAACATCGTTGCTGGTTGTGAGAAATAAAAAGAATCACAGCAGACAAATTCACGTAATTAAACGGAAGCAAAGGAAAGAAGCTACCGGGTGTCGAAGACATCTGGATAGAGGAGTGATTTGAGGCCGCCGAGGAATAATCTGAAGCTACGACCGCGTCGAAGGATTGCTCGGCCGGCTAGGATGTAACCTGATGCAATTTCTATCAAAAAACCAGAATCTCAAGTCCGTCTCTTCTTTGAGTGTGTCTCTTCTATCTTATTGTATGCTTCCCCAGGTTTAGCTATTTATATGGAGCTGATTATTTTATTAGATCTTTTTATAATTTTTCCTGATTTTATGGGATTTTTGTGGATTGATTTTGTGTTTATTTTTTATTTTTCATGATTTTCGGTGATTTTCATGCATTTTTGTAGATTTTTCGTGATATTGTGCATTTTTGTAGATTTTATTATACTCTAAAAAAGTGGGTATGACACCGGGTTTGTTCAGTTCAGCTGTCTGTAGGGGAAAGCATTCGGTATTCCAAATACGAACCAAACCAAATACCGAACTTCCAAATAACGAAGTTTCAAAATTTTATCCTCCAAATACCGAACTGAACTCCAAACATCCAAATTTTCGGTATTTCGGTTCGGTATTTGGATCTTCCAAAGCTTTGTTGGGCCGAATAAATAGCCCAAAATTCATTTTTAAAAATTTAAACCCATAAATTCAAAACCCATAAAAGCCCATAAAATTCACATGAACTACAAATTCCAGCCCATAACAACCCATAAAATCCTCATAAACTATAAATCAACAAAGTTAAGAAGTCCTTTCGATCTTCATTCTTGAACCGCAATAGGTTGAAACAAGCAATCTCATTCCAATGTAAGTGTGGACAATCCTATCATTAATGAGATAAGAGTATTAATATTATACGAACATTAAGCTTTAAATATTTATAAAGAATACTATGAAATTAAACATTACCACTTTCAAATGATTCTTGCTCAAAAGGATCTTCATCGACTTCAACTTCACTTGATTTCCCTTGACGAATCCAATCTTGAGTGCACATAATTGACTCAATACTCTTATGGCCCAAAGAACTCCTAAACGCATCAATCACTCGTCCACCTAACACATATTGAATAAATATTAGTGTATAAAGCAAATAATAGAATGAATTCGATAAATGATTTAAGAAAATGTCAAAAAGTTACTTGTGCTAAATGCGGACTCAGAAGCAACCGTGGAGATAGGAATGGCTAAAATATCACGAGCCATTTGAGCAAGAATGGGAAATCTAATAGCATTGACTTTCCAATACATCAAAATATCAAACTTCGTACTAGTAACTTCCGTATCTTCTCCCAAATATCTATCCAACTCTGATCTATTATATTTTTCTCCACCTTTCTTCCTCTTCAATCTCTCCAATCTTTGCAACAATCTCATATCACTATCCATTGTAGTTGCCTTTGATGATTGACCCTTATCCACACCATCACCATCACTCCCATCATTAGTCACCGCATCTTCACCATTCTCCGCAATCCATTTCTTTTTGTACTCGGCAAATAATTCATAAAGTGTCTTCTTCAATTGAGAAATCATAACATCTGCCTTGTCATGATATATGTCATTCAAACACAACTCAACATAATCAAACTTCTGACGAGGATCAAAGATAACTGCGATGAAAATCAACTTATTCATTTTTTCCACATCACCCCAATACTTATGATACTTATCTCTCATGTTCTTCGCCAAAGTAACCAAGTTATGATCGGGAGATTCTTGCCATTCCTGCAATGCCTCATCAAGATTTGCTAGCTCATGAAAGAAAACATTCGAAGTAACAAACTTCGAACCAGAGACTTTCAAAGTAAGCTCATAAAAGTGCTTAAGATGTATGACAAGTACTTTAACAATTCCCCAATCAAATGAGCTCGGTATCATGCATATCCCATTGTCATCTTCAAGATCTTTTCTAAAATTTGTGTTTTCATCATCATATCTCTCAAAGGCCCTCTCAAACTTTATTGCGGCTTCTAACATCAAATATGTTGAATTCCATCTCGTTGGTACATCCAACACCAAAAGAGATTTACTTTCAATCTTCTCTGCAATGACACACTCCTTAAACTTTAACAATCTTTGAGGAGATGATCTAACATAAGCAACAACTTCTCGAACTTTCTTCACCGAGTCAATCATCATATTCAATCCATCCTTCACAATCAAATTGATAATATGCGCAACACATCTCATATGAAGGAACTCGTATCTCATCACACTCTCTTCTTTATTGCAATACTTTTCATTCAAAAAACGAATGGCAACATCATTTGAACTAGCATTGTCAACAGTGATGGTCAAAATCTTTTCTAAACTCCAATCACGCAAGCATCTATCAATAACAACCCCAATATCCTTCCCCTTGTGTGATGTAACTGGAATAAAACTCAATATTCGTTTCTGTAAATCCCAATTCTCTTCAATGTAGTGAGCAGTCAAACACATATAATTGACTCTCTGAATAGAAGTCCAAGTATCGGTAGTCAAACTAACTCTTTGACGTGAGTTCTTAAAATACTCTTTCAACTTCTCCTTTTCAAGCGAAAACATGTCATACACATCCCGTTGTATTGTCCACCTTAAAGGAACTTTAAATTTAGGACATACAACAGACATGAAATGAATGAATTCAGGCCTAGAAACAAACTTGAAAGGAAGCTCGGCAGATATCACCAAGTGCACCAAAGATTTCCAAATAGTTTCATGATTGCACCTAAGAACAGACAAGTCTTTCGGATTGTTAGAATCACCTACGGGTTTAAATCCAAGGATTGTCTGTGTTGAATTGGTTGACTTGATCCTTTCCTTACACGTCGCATTGTGACTCTTTAGCGAAGAAGTCTCATTTCTCTTAGTATCAGCTCTCACTTCTACTCCACATGCTTTGCACCGTGCCAACATTGTACCATCGGAACTTTCAAATCTCTCGTAATCTATCCACAAAACCGATCTCAGAGGTATTGGCTTCCTCTTTCTCCCAACAGAGGTAGCGGATGTGGATATCGAAGCTGACTGACTAGATTGGTTTGGCACGAAATCGTTCATCTATATATAAACAAAGAAGAAAATGTTACTATTCTCCTACATAAGGAGAAAATGTAGATTAACTACAAGCATCGATACTATAGAACAGAAAAACGTAAGAAATTTACGTGACAAATTATTAAGAACACCCAAAAGACCCCCGATCCATAAACACTGATAGCCAAAAATAGACATTTTCATTAAAGGACATGTCCAGATGCAGGCAAAACATAAGGTTGATTTCGTCGAAATCAATACCATCATCAATCCAATACCTGAAAACCTGAATATTGAGGGTTATTTGCCATCCTCAACCACCTTCAATAGTAACTGTATTGAAGAAAGAATAGAAGAAGTTAGGCCTAGTCAGAGAAGATCCCAATAATTAGCAGAATCCCCTACCAGAACTTAAATATAAAATATGATTAACAGACACAGTTATGCACACAGCCAATGTAAGAAAAATTAGAAGCAGATCTGAAAATCTACAGCCCAGAGGCAACTAGCAAAGTGAGGGATGAGACCAGGGGGAAAGAAGGTAAAAGGATAAGGAAGTTCAAGGGCTAGATGGAATCATTACAGGAAAAAAAAAACTCTGTTAAGCTCTTTCAAGTTTCTCCCCTTCTATTTCTGAAAGAACAAGGATGTTCACCTTGCAATAGACACTCAACATATGTGTGCTTCCCATTTCTAAACAAACTTTACTTTCCTCAACAACTAGGCCATTCTAGTGTTTTAGTTTGTTAAACGCTTGGGAAGATTCTTCCCCATTCAACATCTGAGATTCACGAGCATTACAAATAAAAAGATTCCTTTATAACATCGTCAGTATTCGGCAAAGCTGACACGTTAAGACAAGCAATTCCCCAACTACGCCGAAAAGTTTTGGAAGGAGCATTGACAAGTGAGGATACGTCGTGGAGGAAACTAAATATAAAAATGAGAAGGAACAATTGCATAACCCCACTTAGTAAAGGTTTGCCCAATTCTACCCAACCAAGAAAAATCTTAACTGAATACATTTTGGCATAAATCTGATATTACCACACAATTAATTTTTCCATTGCGCAGACGGGAAGCATGAGAAGGTGTTAACTAACCATCTCGCCTCGGATCAGCTAAACACAAGAAACGCTCAGAATCTCCCGACACAGCTACTTATTTACCGATCAAACAAATCAACCCACAAAAAAGACACCGACAGGCTAATACTCAAGCGGGGACAACGGCGATGACCACGACAAGAAATAAATCTGCTCGGCCATCAAACCAGATGAAAAGGCACGAACATGGGGAGAGATTGCCGGGGGGTGGGGATTTACCAAGAAATCAGCAAAAAGATAAAAACCCAGGAAAGGGGGGAAACCAAGGACAAGGGCGGGGGCAGGGAAGAAAGAGAGAGATTTGTTCCTCCAGCGCGCTTAAGCAAAAGGAAACCCTAATTTCGGAAGCAACGACGATTTGGGAAACGTCGAGGCAGGAGGAACAGAACAGAAGGACGGCCGGAGAATGGGGCGTGGGGATGACTGGATGGGTTAGAAGCCCATGGACCATGGGCCAAAAGCCCAAAGTAAAATAAGCCCGATTAAATTTCGGTTTGTTTGGAACACCGAATAAAATTTCCTATACTACCGAAATCGAACCGAAAACCGAACTTTTTCATAAACATAAAACCGAACCAAAAACCGTATACCAAATACCGAATTTCAAATACCGAAATGCCAAAACTTCGGTTCGGTATTTGGAATTCCATTTTTTTTGCTCACCCCTAGCTGTTTGGAAAAAACTTCTTCTCTGTCTCATAAAGTTGTGTTCTTTCACAATGGGGATATCAATGGAAGGGATATAACCTCCATCAATGGCATGTATTCATCTGGATGCAAAGGTGTACGGTTCTTCGCTTTCATGTCTCATTTGTAGGAACTTCTGAATTGGCTAAACTTACTTTTGATATATTTGTGATATGTGGCAGGAATTCAAATTGTACAAATCACATTTGAAAATGTCGTTGAGCATCAATCTCTAAGATATCCAGCCTCATATGACAGAGCTTGCTGAATCCATTGCTCATAATTTGGATTTCAATGCTTCTCAGGTTTAAACCTCGTGTCTCCTTTTCTGACCAAAGGCTTTCCTTTTCTTTTCGGCTTATTGTTACTCACGGCAGTTCTAAATTTTGTCTAAACTCCAGGTTCATTTGTTCAGTGCCACGGCAAGAGGAAGTGGATCTCTCATCAAGTGGACTGTACATCCCGTAGCATCATCCGAGATCATATCGAACACAACGGAAATGGTATGCAAACGAGCTACAAATAAAAGGTGCATCTTCCAGAATTGAGTGTGAACACATGCTGACAAGTTTGATTTATACTTTCAGGATATTATTGCCTGGCTCGTGGAGCATCATGTTCAGCTTCCAGATACCTTTGGAAGATATCAATTTATTGAATGAAACATTGAGCCTCCAACATCACGGTATTTTCTCTTAGCTCTGAGAGTTGGGCCATGATCATGAGTGTGGATAACAGAACGATGGAATGATTCTTTCAACTGTTCTCGCATTTGTAAACTGTTTCTGTGGAAGTTGGCATGCTGTTCGTTTACACGTCAAGAATAGTTTTCGACTGTCCAGTGATTATATCATTCTACTACGGACCAATGCCTTGTCTGTAGTGTGCTGTTTTTATCTTCGTATTATTCAGTGGGGTTGAATTTTATTCCACAAAAACAGATCATTCTTCATCCTTCTAACTACACAAAGTTTGGCAGGACACAGTGGCAGTGGCATTTCTTAGCAGTGGTGTTGACAGTTAATGTTCATCCTGGCGGTGTTACTACAGATTCTCAGAATATGGTTCATCTGGAGGAAGAGGCAGCAGTCCATGACTGCGTACAAACTCATTGACATGGTCGCTCCGGAGCAAGAGCTACAGCCACTATGATGCCTCCCTGGGAAGAGCCAACCAACCAGTTTCAAAGGTATAGCATGCCTTGGGTTGATACGAGGTTCCTGTGGTCACCATCCACCAGCATCAGCACTACAGAGTTTTTTGTTTCCTGGTCAGCCTTGCCATACCAATGGCGCTTTTCCAACAGCTCATAGAGATCAGGAAATCGGCGTTTTCCCGGCCAGTTCTTGACGCAATGCTTACGGCAATACCATGCATTGTAGTGCTCAGCCTCTTCTATGAACAGACCACAAAGTATAGTGTCACTTATTATATTTCCACACTTCTCTTCTTGACAATGAATTACATAAACAAAGTACATTTCTTACAAGGTACCAGAGGTGCTGCAGCGAATTGACAGCAGATACCAAATGACATGAGGAATGATAATGTACAACATTTTCAACCTCCAAGGCTGTTGAATGGAAGGCAGCCCTGGCCATGGGGCTGTTCTTGCAATTGGCAATCAGATGCAAGCAAATTCACCTACACAATGACCAACTTTATCGAGTAAGTCTAACAATCTCGATAAGCAGTTGCAACCACACTGATTTTTACCTTCATGATCTCCCACTTGGAGCTTGATCTCATCAATGCAGCCAATATGCTGAAGTGAAAATCCTATCGCCAAAGCATCGGACATAAGCCACAGAACAAATTGTTTACCTTCGAAGGAGAAACAAATCTTGACTTACCCTGAAGGGATCGCCTCTTAAGGATTGTACAAACAAGGAATTTCCCGACTCACCATCCTATGAAAGAATGCCAACATCGGAGGATTAACACTTTTCTTACAAACACTAAGATTGATTCGAAGGAGCTTGTTTAGCTATGCCATTCATTACCTCCATGACTACATCCCTCAACCGTCTTCCTGTTTGGGCGCAGCAGATACGCACCACATGCTCGTCGCTGCTTCCGCTGATAATGTAGTCCCCGCCATTCATGTAATATGAGCGAGTGTAATTATGTGCGCTTCCACTCGAAGCTATGTTCAAGTCCAAGTGGAGCCTCCCGTCAACTGCCAGGAGCTGCTTAACCTGCTCAGAAGTGTCACAACAGTAAGACAACAGCGAGCTCAGCTATAACCCAAATGGATGAACTGATTTCTCAGCAGCATACCTCGTTATCAACGGCTGAGACAAGCAGATGCACATCATCGGGAGAGAAGCAAACCATAACATTGCCTCGCGAGCTCGATGCTCTATAGCAAGGCTTCACAAGCTTCTGCCTTAAATCCCACATTTTAACATCGCGGTCGAATGACGAAGTAGCAAACAAGAACGGGCAATGGTGGGCGAACTTGGCCACGTTTATGGGCTCAGAATGGAGATTAGAGAGCAAGTTTAGCCGTTTTCCACTTGCGACATCATACAGAGCAATGTCCTTGGTATACCCACTCGTGAGGAACCAGTCATCGGTTGAATTGACGTGAACAGAAGTCAAATGTTCGAAATCATCATAGGCGACAGTGTCATAAGTGTAGGACAAGTCTGGAACTTTTGGCGGCAGCAAGTTGACGTCGAACAACCTTAAGGATCCATTGTCAGATCCTGCTATGAGCTAACTCACCAGAAAAAGCATTTTTAGATATAACCTCACCACATACATCTCACTAATCTTGCTCGAAACTGGGGTGGTGTCATACCTTTGAGGGGAACTTTTTGAGCCAGCAGAGACCCAATATGCTGTTCGGCATGCCTGTCGACGATACATGACTGAATAGCTTTCCATTCTCATGATTGATTATTATTAACTCCCCATCAAGAGTTCCAAATGCCATAAGACTTGGATCCACCGGATGGTACTCGAACTGCCTCGGCCTAAGAGGAAGGTTGTCTTCCTTTGCAAGGTGGCTGATTGGGGACAATGCCTGTATGAGCGGCCAAAAGGACAGCCCTACTTTTGCTGCATTTAGAGATCGAGAGAAAAAATGACTTCCGGGTCTCCTTGAAACCCGCTTCTTTATCTTCCTAATGTTTTGGTCGAAAAAATTGCACTGCCCCATCTGTCGTTCATGCAAGACATGAAGCACGCTTTCAGCATGCATCCTCTTGTACGGGAACTTCTCATAACACCTTGAGAACACAGTTCTTGCCAGTTTCCTATCCTTCTCTTGGATGGGAAGATTATCCAAGACTTTAAGTTCAGGTAGACAAGCGATCATATGCTCTCGATAATACTTCTCAAAGCAAATGGGCGAAGGATGATGAGAAATGTAGTTCCTCCATAAGACTGTCCCGTCTCTTGTATCCCCTTCATCAATTCCAAACTGCCCGGCTTTAGATGAATCGAAGAGATTCATTTTCTTAATGTGACTTGAAAGCAGAGGTTCGCTATCCTCGTAAAGCATGTTTCGTCTGTCACAATCTTCATTTGTTAGCAATGGTCCAGTCTTAACGAGACATAATCGCTCGACCTTTTCATCTGCAAGAAAAAAAAAACACCATTCGCGTTTTTCACCATCCCAGTTGAACTATGACAGACGACCACAGTTCCTAAACAATGCTCGATAAATGTAATCAATTCTTAGAAGCTATGGTTATTCTTACCATGAAAGGAAGAACACGGGCCTGTATCGAGGCAACACAAGCACTTTTGAAACCGCAATTCCTCCAGACACGGGAGCTTCGACAACAACGCGGTTGTATTCCCCAGATTAGTTATTCGTGTCTCGCACATCGACAGGCGGACAAGCTTAGGCATGTTGGAGAAACAATCCTTGTGAAGGCTAGTGATGGACATACAAAAGTCCAGATTCAGGAAATGCAAATGGGAGAATCTTCCGGCCATGTTGAGTTTCTGAATTTGGGTCATCCAAAAGTTCAAGATACGGCAACCTATCCCATCTTTAGCTATACGTCTGCGGGGATGCCGAGATCATGTAGACTTTCAAGCACCGGTTATAACAAGAACAATTCAGATCAGGTTCGTGGGGATATGGGAAACATACCGCAAAAAATCTTCCCCAAACGATGGATCCTGGAAATCGATGATGTATAGCTTGGATCCTATCGAATTGACAAGAGACATGACAACATCCGCGTTGAGGGAACCAGGTGACTTTTGGACAATGTCCACGGCATCGATCTCGGAAGGCCCAAGCTGTGTGAAGGTATCCACCAAGGGGCGAATATCTGCTTCAGCTAGATGGTCCAGCGAGACAACCACGGTGCTCTCCCCATGCAGTATCCTATCTCTGCTGGCCTGAATCATCGAATGAAAGCTCAACACACAAACTACTATTCGAGGCCCCTGATCAAGACAAGCAGAAGCTCAAGGAAGATGCAGAAAATCAAAGAGGGAAAGAGAAGACCTTGGTGAACCAAGCTACAACTTCCGAATTGGGTGGGACTCGATGCTTCCCGCAAAACCCAAGATACCTACCATCAATTCCCATAAACGGAAACATTACTCCAATTCTACTTTGTGCAAGTACTCCAACCAAAGAGATAAATCCAAGCAATCCTTCCTCACCAAGAAAACAGCAGCAATCCCAAATTCCAGAAATGACCACACGAATTCATATCCAGTAGATTTACCGAAAACAAATATCTAAACACTACCCCACCATTCCTCCCAGCAAATCCAACTAAAACGAACACAGACACAAGGCTTTAACTTTGACCAAAACCCAGAGCCAGGAATCAGTCCAATCCCGGATACCTGGCAACCAATCCGGAGGAGGAAGCCATGGAGGAGGAGGAGGAGGAGGACCCAGAAATCCCTCTGTTTGAAGAGTGGCTCAGCTGCCGGCGATTTCCTTTAATTGATGCGTGTTAATAACGAGATAGGTAGTCATATTATTATAAGCAGACCAACGTTTCAGTTCCAGGGTGGCTTGCAGAGGTTGGTTCGGACAGAGCACGTGCTTTGTTGGAGAGGAAACCACGAGTGTGTGGATAAGCACAAGGCACTTTTTGCTTGAATCAATGTGTGAACGAATGAATGATTGTTTCCCCTCAATTATTTTGCGTGTGGGGTTGGGGGTGGAGGAGGACGACGACGACGACGACCTTTGAAATGACGTCCCTTATTATCGGACGGACGGACAGCCGGCGGTTCATCCGGTCATAAAAATTCTTTTTCAGAAAGAAAGATTTCAAATTCCATTCTTTTACCGGGTTTTAGTAGGTGAAGCTTTGAAAGGTTAGGTAGCACCAAGTAATCAGTAAATAGTATTAATAGTAGTAGTAGAGGGTAGAGGGACATGGCCATTTTTAAGACAACCCTCCAATCAGTGAATGTTTGGTCTGTCGCCCACGCATTTCATTTGGCATCTAAGTAAATTAGTCGTCGCCTTCACAAAGTACACCCCATGATTAATGTTAATAATAATCCGAGCACAAGCACATTGTATTCTATAAGTCCATGCCCGGTATTCGTGTGCGACATTTTTTTTTTCTCTCTCTAAAAATATATTCATTTCTTGAATGATGCTATTAAATTTCTATTTTTGCGTATTTATTTTCTCTTTTTTTTATGATTTATTTACACAGCATTATGTTGTTTAGATGCCCCTAAGTTGATTCAAAAACAGAAGGCCCCAAGTTGCCATTTAATGAATAATAAAAAAAATCGTCTTTGTATTCACCATTAAACTAAACCCTTTCCTTTTGTAATGCAATTGCATTGCTCTAACTTTTTCCTCGTGCAATTTTTTATTTTGGGTTCACTTTTTCATTCGGTTCTTAATCCAAGCCTAAAAACTCAAATACTATAAAGTCCTAGTTCCCAAGAAACCTAATTATCATGTCCGGTTTAATAATATTCTCGAAAGAATATCCACTTTTGTCAATCTCGGGATCGTTCCATACCTTTTTTTCTATCCGGGATCAGAATGTTTGGTAAGAGTTGCTAGTGTTATAGGGATGTTTTCCCTAGGGAAATAAAATGGGTAGAAAAGTCTGAAATGATCACAGGCTCCGGTAAGGAAAGAGTGAAAATGGTTAGACAAAAAGAAATAATAAGGAGGGAGAAATAGCAGGAGGAGAAGGTAAGGGATTTCACCGGTGTTTTCGTCCGGGTAAACGTCGTACGCTGTCGGGATTGTGAATTTGACTCTTCCTTTGAAATCGTAAATAAATAAAACAGATAAAGAAAGGAAAGAAACACGGTCCAATTCCCATACGTACGCACGGGTCTGCTCCTCTCTTCTTATCGTTACGGCAGCTCTTGTTGTTCCACCTAACTAATTGTGATCAGAATTATTATTTTCTTTAATAAATGATGGACCACTACACTACTATCGTGGTATATATTTATCGGGAGATTCAAAAGGAATCTACACAACTTAAAAAAATCAATTATATGAAATTCTCGTAACCCCCAATAATGTGAATCACGTTGGTGGGAGGGGAGGCTGCTGTGTGAATGATGAAATCAGTTGAGACGGACTCTGTGGAAATCTTTATCTTAATATCAAAACGTATTAGATAAGATAGATAGATAGATTGTAAGAGGACAAATAATTACAGGGTGTCCAACAAAGACAGATGCCCCCCCCCCCCCCGGGGGGCCCTACAATGATTCTCTTCTTCTTGGCTAAAGATTAGTGCGTCACATCGTTGATTGCCTTGCTGTTCATTTCAGAAATATCTTACCAATTGAAAATTTGTTGTTTATGATAAAGATATGTAAATAAGATGACCGGGAGAATTTCAAAAGATGGAATTGTAGCTTCGGGTAATGAAGGAGGATTGGAGTGGGTGTTCAAAATGTCGAGTGATGATGATTTTAAGTAAATTGTTGTGGGAAGTCGATGGGCTGGGAAAGATCAAGTGCGGCCTCAACAGGATCTGATGGCCCAAGTTCAGGCTGAGGTGAAAGGTGCAATAGACTTGCAAGACATAAAACAGGTGGGGGGAAAAGGGAATTAGTTAAGTGGGGGAACGTGGGGTTTTTTGGATAGACTAGAGAGAGAAGAGAGTAGATAAGGATACCTCTGCAAAATGTTAAGGACACCTCTGCAGTTGTTAACATTAGAGGAGTAGATAAGTGGCAGACTATGAGGAGACCACGGGAGGCGAGCAGCAGAGGTTTTGGGCCTCGGAGGGGGAGGGGGTTACCCTATCAGGCCCCGGACAAGACGTTAACAACCGCACAGGTGGAGGAAAAAAGAGACAAGAGATTGTGTTTCGGTGGTGTGATGAGACGTACGCCCTTGGCAGCAACAGGCGACTTTCCACGCCCTTGCTCGAGACAGATTGGGAAGACAGTGACAATGTAATGGAGGAGGCAGAAGTTAAGGGGACATACTCACCCGTGGTCTCACGACATGCACTACACAGTGTGGAAATGTCGTTTAAAATATCGAACTATGAAGGTGGTTAGATTGTATAAGAATAGTGAGAGACTTACAGCAACAGAAGTGATGAGCAGTAAGGATGTGAGGAGGAAGACAAGAAAGCTGATGAAGAAGAGCGGATGAAGAATGAAAAGGAAGAAGAAGGAAAAGAGAACCAAGGAAGAAGAAGGGTTTCCAGTCACTCCATTATTTTCTTTCCAATTAAAAATTCATTATTCTTTACATTGTAATTGCTTGTTATATACAAGTAGACAAAGAAGGAAATTATTCTTTCACGTACATTCCCGCGCGTCTATTTGTCCTATATTGCAAATCCCCTCAGCTAGTGTTGACATGAAACTGTAACAACCTCATCTCTCGTTAACATATCTTCTCAATCTACGGACCTGGGCTTGGACTTCTTAAATCATGAGGCTTAGACCCTAGATCCACATTTCCCCACAAACTAAGAACCCTCGAACAGTCTGACCCTTGAACTGTCTTCTAGGTCTTTCAAATTACAACTTTCTCTTTCTTTCTCTTAAGATCACGTTCCTCTCCTTCATCCCCTTTAGATCGAGATTCAGCTTCGGACTACCAAGGGTTTCTCCTTCATCCTCTTCTAGATCAATCCAGCCCAAGATCTTCACCTTCATCCCCTTTCAGACTGGGATCTTACTTCGAACTACCAAAATCTTCTCCTTCATCCCCATTCAAATAAAGACCTTGCTCTCTTCCTTATGTTTTACAAGGTAAGGTAACTTTCTCGTCCTTCCCCTTCTTTCTTTCTCCATAGCTTAAATTTTCTCCATCGCAACCCTTCAGGTAACTTGGTTCGATATGCAACAAATCTATGCAAGGGCAAGACTTTCGTCAATGGATCTGCTACCTGGTCATTTGAGGTAACATGATGAAGCTCTATTCTGCCATCTAAAACCTTTTTCCTTACAAAATGATGATCGATTTTCACATGTCTAGTTCTAGCATGTAGTATAGGGCTACTAGTTGAATGGTGCTAAGATTGTCGCAGTAAATTACAGGGGGTCTTTCATATGAGATTTGTAGTTCACATAGTATCTTTTGAATAAATGTAACATCGGTCACACCATCAGCCAATGTCCTGTACTCTGCCTCCGTACTAGATCTGGAAACCACCCTTTGCTTTTATGATAACCATGACACTAAGTTATAGCCCACATACGTACAATAGTCACTTGTACTTTTCCTATCATCAGAGCAACTTGCTCAATCTGCATCTGTAAAGCAAAAAATTAAAAATAAGTCATCGGCTCTCAAGTTTATGCCGTGTGTACTAGTTCCCTTTAGATACCGTAAAATCCACTACACTCCTCGCAGATGAACCTCAGTGGTATGTTGCAAGTACTGACATGCTTTTGACAGCAAAGCTGATATCAGGTCTTGTGTTTGTACAGTACTGCAAAGCCCCCCTAGGCTTCTATAAGTAGTTGGGTCAGATAGAACCTCACCTTCATACTTTGAAATTGGACCGGTAGACGCCATACGAGAAGGAACAAATTTACAATCAACCATGCCTGACCCGTGTAGCAAATCCATTATATACTTCTCTTGACATAAGTGGAGAACAACCTTTAACCTAGTCACATGAAATCCCAGAAAATAGGATAACTCCCCCAAATCCATTAAAGCGAACTCTTGGTGCAATTTGGGTAGGAGAGTAAAGATTCCTTTTTCCTCAGATGTCACTACTATGTCATCTACATAAACCAGTAAGATGATAATACCAGCAGTAGAGATGTCACTACTATGTCATCTACATCAACCACTGAATTAGCAAAACCTCATTGAAGTAGGCATCCGCTTAGTTTCAGGTACCACGCACGAGGACTTTACTTATGCCCATAAAGTGCCTTTTTAAGTTTACACACATATGTAGGGTTACTTGAATCAGTCCACCCAGGTGGTTGTTCCATAATGACAGTCTCAAGAAGATTACCATTAAGGAAGGCGTTATATACATCTAACCATTTTAAAATCCATCCAAAAGATATTGCTAGACATAACACCACTCTAATTGTTTGATGTCTTACCACTGGACTGAAAGTCTCCTTGTTATATATCCCAGCTTTTTGAGTAAATCCTTTAGCCATAAGCCTAGCTTTACACCTCTCTAAAGTCCCATCTACATTCAGTTTGAATTTAAATACCCACTTACACCCAATGATCTTTTGTGTCCCTTGATACGGAACTAACTCCCAGGCATGATTCGTCCTTAGTGTTGCAAGCTCGTTTGTCATAACATCTCTTCAAATAGGTGTAGCAAGGGCTTTAACTAGATTAGTAGGTTCTATAGGCATGGGTTGGTGAGTTTGTTATAGTAGAGAGGTCATGTACAAGTTTAGGTTAGTAAATGCCAGCCTTGGATCTAGTTGTCATGTGGTGTATATTCCTTGCTTCTTGTCTCTTCATGGATGGTAACCCCTTTGTCATGATTGGATCTTGGACACTTGTAGCACCAATAGTAGACATCTTAGGAGTAGAGTAGGCTGGGAAAGAACTAGACAGTTGAAAATGAGTTAGAATAGGTGCGGATGATAGATTATGTTCTCTCTGAATGTACTTAATGCTTAGAACTTATTTGAGGCAAAACTGGATTTAGGAGGTATGAAGTCACAAAAGGGATAGTTTGGACAGCAATGGGATCACTAAGTTGAAAAGGCAAACCGGACTCATTAAAAAGAACATCTACCGAGACATATTTTTCCTGATTCGTTATGCAGACAAATGTACCCCTTATGGGAGGAACTTTGTCCTAACAGAACACAACTCACTAACCTTGGAAGTAACTTGTGAACATTATACATTCTTAGTAAAGGAAAGCATTGGCACCCAAAAATTCGAAGAGAATTGTAGTCAGGCTTTTGCTTGGTAAGTAGCTCTAGGGGAGTTTGAAAGGCATATGGCTAGAGGGATACATTCCATGCATTAATTTAGAACTTAAGTTTTTATGACCAATATGGGTGATGTCTACTTTACTACCATTACCAACCATGAGTGATGAGTTACCTTTATAGCTAGAGACATTCTGCAAGTCTTCAACATGAGGAGTCACATGATGAGTGGCCCCTGAGTCAATCATCTACTCACTTGGATCAAAGTAGGGTTTGTAAGAGGAATTAGGTTGGGATGACTGATTGGGTTGTTGCATATGTGGGTATGGAATAGTCTGGGTTTGTTGACTAGCTTGAGATGGTGATTGATATGGCTAGGAACTAGTAGGAGAGAGAAAAGTTGTGTGGTAAGCTTGGGGTTCGATGTTTGTATTCACAGCAACATGTCCCAATCTAAGACATATTTGACACTTGGGTTTGTATTTAGGAAAGTTTCTATCAGTCGGTCTCAACATGGGAGAATTAGGTCTAAATGGAGGTTTTCCTAGCAGACATGGAAAGGTTTGGCTAGGTTGTGAGTACCTTGGTATGTTAGTTGGATAGAAATTTGGTTTAGGAGGTGAAAACATTATGGAAAATTGTCTAGACTGATACCCTGCTGCATTTATATGAAGAGTGGAGACTTGAACTTGCGGCAACAAACTTTCTATTTCATTCCTTCTTTCTATTGTCACTTCAAAATTAAGAAGAAGACTATGTACTTCCTCAACTGAAGGTTCATTAGGTCTTGTATAGATTGCAGAGACAATAGGGTCATATTCTGTAGGCAAACCCTCTAGCATATACCATATGTAGTCTCTATAAAGATCGATTCTCCTACCGCACTTAACTAATCTGAGTATGATCTCAAAGCATTTAGATATTGTTACATGCTTCGCCCTTCCTTCTTTAAGTGTTGCATCTGCATTCTCAGATTTATAATTTTAGTTGTAGAACTAGATTTACAACAGACAACTTGGTTGAGAAATTCAGAGGTAAGAAAGGAGAATATGAGACACATTACAGACTTGTCTGTCCGCTGCTATAACTTGAAATCTGGATTTTGGATTTGTAGAATACTGTCTAAAAACTGAGCCGAAGGTGAACCGCTCCCACATATGAAGTCCATATAGTCTCCAACAATTATCTCATCTAGCATCTAACATTTCCATAGGGAGTAGTTCTCAGCATCTAGTTTTAGAGTTGACGAGAATAACCTGTTGGGAGCCGTATAGGGTTCGTAATACTAGACCCATTTATGTTGTTGGAACCTCCTGAAACTCCTGACGGTGGTGTTTGTTGATTCTGAGCATAACCCGGTGGATAACTTGCAGGTGGAGGTGACAAAGGAAATGAAGGTCGTTGTTTTGCCATCTTACTTGAGCAGAAGAGGTTCAGCTTGCTATCAAGCAACAAGCTTTGATACCATGAGAGACTTACAACAGCTGAAGCGATGAGCAGTAAGGATGTGAGGAGGAAAACATGAAAGATAACGAAGAAGAGTGGATGAAGAATGAAGGGAAAGAAGAAGGAGAAGAGAACCAAGGAAGAAGAAGGCTTTTCAGTCACTCCACTATTTTCTTCCTAATATCTAAAAATTCACTTTTCTTTACATTGTAATTGCTTTTTATATGCAAGTAGACCGAGAAGGGAATTATACTTTCCCGTATAGTCCTCCGCGTCCATTTGTCCTTTGTTGCAAATCCCCTCAGCTAGTGTTGACAGGACCTGCAATAACCTCATCTCCCGTTAACCTATCTTAATGTATAGACCTAAGCTTGAACTTCTTAAATCATGAGACTTAGACCTCCAGATCCACAAATAGAAAGCTGATTGTCTTGATAGACTCAGAGGATATTCATAATTTTTTAGACTTAGCTACAACTAAGCAAATTGGGTGAAGATCTTAGTATATTCCTAGTAGGAAGGTGATGGTAGCAAATAGGGAACATATCACCTCTATTATAAGCAATCGGGAATTCTCTTGAAAAATGTAAGAAAACAACTTGCGATTGATATGCTATTGATGCCAAAAGGGCTGTGAATTGATACTAGAAATAAAATGGGTGAATTCAATTGCGGTGGTAATACGGGACTTTCCAAAACTATGAAGTTCCCCTGGAAGGGATGACTCCAATAGTGGGTCAAAGGGAGTTTACCAAGATCACAAAGGTGGTTTACACCTAATGGGAAAGGAGATGGGCATGTTGATCATTTCAGGTAACTAGGGCCTAGAGGGAAGTTGCACCCAAATAGAGGTCTCCGGAGAAATACAACAAGAACTTGTTGGGTTTGCTAAGGTTTTTGAAGAACCCACATAACTAGCACTGCACCATAAGTAAGACCATCTTATACCTTTGGAAGAGGACGATGGGCATCGTTTACAACCTTATAGATATTCTACTTCACAGAAAGATGTGTAGAACAATAGTACTAGTCATTTACTTTCTCTCGTGGTCCTAATAAAAAAAAGAAAGCCCTTGAAGGATGCGTGTCGACTATAGAGAGTTGAACAAAAGGACCATCAAAGATAGATTTTCCATAACCATTATAGAGGAGCTCCTAGATGAATTGCATGGTGTTAGTTGGTTCTCCAAGTTAGATATGAGATCCGGATACCAACCAGATACGAGTAAAGGGGGAAGACATTCCAAAGACAGCCTTCACGACACACACATTAACGACACTATGAATTCTTAGTGATGTCATTTGGCCTAACCAATGCCCTTCCACTTTTCAAAGTCTTATGGATAAAGTGCTCAGACATCAACTAGGATGCTTGTCTTGGTTTTCTTCAATGATGTATTAGTTTATTATAAATTCTTGCAAGCTCATGTGGAGCATTTGATAGAGGTGATGAAGGTGTTGCTTGACCATAGTCTGTATGCAAAAGCGAGTAAATGTTCATTTGTTAGCAGGATGGTGGAATACCTAGGCCATTTTATTGAGGAGAGTGGGTTCTCTATAGATTCTAGAAAAATTGAAGCAGTGAAAAGGTGGTGTGCACATCACGATTTTCTATACAAACCATTAATTTTCTAGTTAGTATTTAATTTTCTTGTTTGGGCAGCCTCTACAAATATAGGCACTTCGTAATAGTAAAAGAATAAACTATTCGGAATTTAAGTAAAACCCTTAGTCAGATTTTGTGTCTTTCAACCATTTTTTCTTATTTGATGGATTTCAAGTGCAGTCTGAGTTGAGTGTGTCATCCAGTGTTTATGTATATGTATCATACACGTCGTCCCTCGTCGTCTTTACTGTCACAGTAGTGCTTATGTATCCATAGATCGTACGAAACTATTCGAGTCTTTCATTACGGTGATGTATTTGTATCCGTTGTGTTAATTCTCAACATATCATTCCTTTTACCTGTTGGGACGGTTTTGATGATGAACCGGACCCTCTGTACTACAGAAGGTCGAACATTCTATTCTACAGAAGCTTCTCTTATTAAGGACTTCTTGTAAGAATTATTTTTGTAATTAAATGATTAGTTATAAATTATTTAATTATGAAATATGCATAATTTGATTAAGATATTTATCTCATCAAATTACCACGATTTGGTTTTCAAGTAATCATATTGGAGAAATTATCTTTCATAGAAGGAAATGTATCCTATATATATGGAAAGGTTCTATTGTTTGGTCTACAGGCTTTTGTAAGCTTACTTGACCGATATACGAACGTTATTTGGATACAAATGATCTACCACCTGTCCAGATACACTCTTACGTGTGTCTTTATCAGGATGGAACTGATCTTAACTTATTTGGAAGCAAATCAACGATTGTTTCCATCTATATAAGGTTATCGAGCAGAACCTTCTGCGACACCTTTTGTGGTTCACTATTTATGGAAAATATATCATAATGTTATTTTGATTTATTTTCTATCTGAATACTTGCACGTGTATGACATTATTGTAGATTAATTATTTTGTCAACTAACCTTTAATTTCTTATTATGCAGATTACATTTTTATCTTTTTCCTTTTGCATTTTCTTCGTAGAATTTTGTGTATAAATAGCCACGCCCTCTCCCATTATACAATATATAACATCCATCCCATTCTGTCCAGAGAGAGCGTGAGCTGTAGTTTCTTTAGTTCTTTAACTCTTTTTGTTCGTTTGAGTTAGACACACAAGGAGCACTAACGACGGACGGCTGCATCGTTGGTGAAGCCTTCTGGGAGAGTGACTCGAGGACTCGAGGGACTCGGTTGGAAGCTGCAGGAGACGTTGTTGGAAGCGTGTCGACGTGGGCAACGTGCTGTGGGCCGGAGAGAAGGGCTGAACCTCGGGAGCACAGAAGGTGAGGGACTGACCAGCTTCTGTTGTGTAGAGCTCTGTGTGCAGGAACCTAGGACGGAGGCTGCCGTCTGCTTGTGTGGGGTTTGCCGCGTGCTTGCACAGGGTTTGCCGCGTGCTTGCGTAGGGTATGCTACGTGCTTGTGTGGGGTACGCCACATAGTCGCTATCTCGAGGAGATCGTGCAGGTCGTGTGGAGCCGCCGGAGAGAAAATCCATCCTTGGACAGAGGTCGCTGTCTGCCTGCGTAGGGTTCACTACGTGCTCGCGTGGGGTACGCCACGAAGTCGTTGTCCTTGAGGAGATTGCGCATTGGTTACTTTGTTAGTCACACTAACGTGTGCACCGAGTTACTGTAGTGCAGAACCTTCGGGTCTGTACAACCTACTGTAGTGCAGAACCTTCGGGTCTGTGAATCTACTTCAGTGTAGAACCTTACGGTCTGTGCTTACCTCAAGTCATTTCTATACGGACCATTTTGGTTTGTTAAAGATTGACACACTCTTGGTATAGAACCTTCTGGTTTGTGCTCTTCCACTCAGAGTTCTACGGTACAGAACCTTCTGGTATTTGCCGTGTAACAAGTTCTATTGTACAGAACCTTCTGGTCTGTGTTCTACCACTCATACTTCTACAGTGCAGAACTTTCTGATTAGCTCTATTTGCTATCAATTGTGTAATCGGTATTTAGATACATTTGAGTGGAAATCATCCATGTTTCTGGATGAAGAGTGGAGTAGGCAATTTGCCGAACCACTATAAAAAGCTTTGTGTCCAATCAAACATTTTGTGAACACAATCAAACGTTCTGTTGTACAGAAACCTATCTAAGGTTCTGTGTTACAGAAACTTCCTTCCGCTGCGGGGTAAAACGAAAAAGCGTTAAAATCCGAATTTGGAGATTAACACTAATTCACCCCTCCCTCTTAGTGTAACAATTGGTATCAGAGTGGGTGTCAAGAGAGGCTTAACAGCTTGTTGTAGATCCTTGAAAAGCTCTTACCAGCTATACATTCTTCTCCACATAAGCTCTTAGCTCTGTGACTGTTGCTATTCTGTAGAAGCCTACGCTCTATCAGAATCAACCCGCTACTCCACAGAAGCTTTAAGATCTATGAAAATCTACCTGATTCTACTCTGTAGAAGCTAGTGTTTTATCAGAATTTAACCCTTATTCCACCGAAGAATCTTGATCAGTGAGAAACTATTTGTATCTTTTCTGTAGAAGCTTACGCTCTATCAGAAGCTACTTTCTATTCAACAGAAGCTTACGCTTTGTTTGAAAACAACGTCTGGAATTAGTGTTCTACTCAACAGAGATTGAACTAAACTTTTCCATCCTCCAGAAGCTTCAAGCTCTGTGAGTATTAAATTTTAATATTCTGTAGAACTCTGCATTCTATCAGAATCTATTCAACAGAAGCGTACGCTCTGTGAATATCACATTTGGCATTTTGTTTCTGTTCTGCAGAAGCTTACTGCTCTGCGAGATTTCAACAACTGCCACCTGAAAGCAAATTCTCAGTTCTGTCATATTGACACTCGTGCTCTGTTTAACAGAGGCCTGATTGTTGACTTGACGACTGATTTCTACCCAACAGAAGCTTGCTTCTTTGTTGAGGTTCTATTCGTCAACGTTCTGTTCTATAGAAGTGCAATACTCTATACGAATCGAACACATGGCTGAAAACTATAATGTGCCTAAACCACATGTTGGGAATCCTCCCATTTTCGATGGTAAGAATTTTGCCTATTGGAAAATTCGAATGAGCGCATTCGTTGATGCTATTGACGAAGACGTATGGTCCTATATAGAAGATGGTCCACCTTCTATACTAGAGAACCAACGATTTGATCGAGAAGGTTATCCTACACGGGAATACCTTAAGATCAGACCACTCACTAAAACGGCAAAGTATTTGATGTTTAATGCTATGTCAGAAGGTGAATTCGTCAAAGTTTCAACTTGCACTTCAGGCAAGGAAATCTGGGATAAACTTGTCACCATGTACATTGGGACAGACCAGATAAGAGAAACTAAGGTGAATTTTTTAATTCACCAATACGAAAACTTCACTATGAAGGCTGATGAATCTGTATAACAGATGTTCCAGAGACTCAACCTTCTAGTTGATGCCCTAACTCATTTGGGCAAAACCTATCAAAATTCTGAACTAGTTCGAAAGGTTCTGCGTACTCTACCCAAATCATGGGAAGCCAAGAAAACGGCTATAGAGGAAGCTAAAAACCTCTCTACTCTTCGACTAGATCAGTTGATGAGCTCCTTAATCTCGTATGAGATGGAAAGATCCACTCAACTTGATATAAAGAGAGCACCTGTAGCTTTCAAAGCATCAGAAGAACCTACAGAAGGTTCAGATGATGAAGTAGAAGCTGATTCGGATGATGAACTCGCAATGATAGCTAAACGCCTTTTGCGGTTCGCCTCCAAAAAGCACTTCAATAAGAGAAGCCAAAATCACATGGACCCAACGTCGGTCACATGCTTTGAATGCAAAAAGAAAGGACACTTCAAAACAGAATGTCCTTTACTTAAAGAAAAGGAGAAACCTTCTCCAAAATACAAGTCCAAGAAAGCAATGGCTACTTGGGCAGAACTTGATGATTCTGATGATGAGGAAGCACAAATGTGCCTCACAACTCACACAGAAACTCAAAATGAACTTCATACCTGCTTTCAAATAGAAACTGTTGAAAGTGAATGGTATCTGGATAGTGGATGCTCCAGGCACATGACCGGAGACCCATTCAAATTTTCTCAACTGACTCTACAATGTGGAGGGTCGGTTAAATTCGGTGACAATAGCAAAGGCTCTGTTATCGGCAAAGGTACCATTAGAAGTTCTGACTCCATGGTTATCGATGAGGTTCTGTTGGTTACAGAACTCAAACATAACTTGATGAGCATTAGCCAGCTTTGTGATAAAGGTTACAAAATAACTTTTGATCAAGACAAATGTTCTGAAATCCTGAACAATGAAGTTCGCTTCATTGGGACCCGTAAGAAGAACATCTATACATTGACTCAGAATAGCTTCTGTACTACAGAAAACTGCCTTCTGACAGTCAAAGATGAAAGCCTACTATGGCATAAAAGGTTGGGACACTCCAACTTCAAATTGTTATCCAAGCTTGTGAAAAAGGATTTGGTTAAGGGATTACCCAATATCCGTTTTGAGCATGACAGCTTCTGTGAAGCATGTTCACTTGGAAAACAAACTAAATCTTCATTCAAAGCCAAGAATGAAGTTTCTACTTCTCAACCTCTTAAACTTCTACATATGGATTTATTCGGACCTACTAGAGTGCAGAGTGTCGGCGGTAGACGGTACTGTCTAGTTGTATTTGATGACTACTCTAGATACACGTGGGTTAAATTTCTAACTCACAAAAGCAATGCTTTTGAAACTTTCATTAAGCTAGCTAAGAAATTACAGAATGAAACTGGATCTTCTATAAAAGCTATAAGAACGGATCATGGTACTGAGTTTGAAAACCATGACTTCGCTATTTTCTGCGATGAACACGGTATCGATCACAATTTTTCTGCTCCTTATACTCCTCACCAGAATGGAGTAGCAGAACGGAAAAATAGAACTCTAATAGACATGGCTAGAACCATGATGTGTGAGAGCTCTACTCCACAGAACCTATGGGCAGAAGCTGTTAATACAGCCTGCTACATATCAAATAGGGTTCTACTCAGACCCATACTTGAGAAAACTCCCTATCAACTATACAGGGGGAGAAAACTGAACATCTCCTATTTCCACTCCTTTGGAAGTCCATGTTTTATCTTGAGACCTTCTAAGGACAATTTAGGAAAGTTCGAAGCTAAGACAGATGAGGGCATCTTTCTTGGATACTCTTTGTCTAGCAAAGCTTACAGAGTTCTAAACAAAAGAACTTCTACTATAGAGGAGTCTATTAATGTAAAAATTAATGACTTACCTACTATCAATACAAGAGATGTTATATCTCTAGAACCTACAGAAGATACTACAAAACCTGTAATATCTTTTGAACCTATAGAAATTTTTTTAGAACCTACAGAAGGTTCTTCAGAACATCTACCCTCTACGAAAGAGATGGGTGAACCCTTTGTTCATGAATCTAAAAATGATCTTGAACAAACAAATGATAATTCTGAAGAATCATCTCAGAATAATCAAAATGATTTTAGAGTACCTGCTCTATATAAAAAACGACATCCTATTGATCAAGTCATTGGTGACATCAGTAGTGGTGTACAAACAAGATGTTCGGTTATTAATAGTAGTGTACAGACAATACATCCTAGTAACCAAGTCTTAGAAGATGTCAATAGATGTTTTCTTCAATACAGTTCTCCTGATTAGAATCCGTCAATATAGAAATTAACTACAGAAGGTACAATCCTTTGTACACTTCACTGTAGAAGGTAGAATACTTAGTATACTACTACAGAAGGTACATACTTGTACACTTCATTACAGAAGATATAATTCTCTGTTTCTACACTACAAAAGGTACAAACATTTGTACTCCTCACGACAGAAGGTACACATTTCGTACACTTCATCATAGAGGGTAGAATTATCTACACTCTGCCATATAGAAGGTACAATCTTTGGTACACTTCAATAGAGGGTTGAAATCAATCTTCTACTCTATATAAGGTATAACGAAATGTATACCTCAACTCTAAGTTCGGTAACTTTCATTCATTTGAAAGATTACATCTGGAGATATGATATATCATCCAATAAAGTATTTTGATCAGGAACGAATCTTTGTTCTGATTAAGATCATCTTTATTAGGAATTTTATAATCCTAATAATTTATATTTGGATATAATTATCCATTATATCTCGCTCTTCTATGTAGAAGAAGCTTGTAACAGAAGGTTATGAATGAACCTTCTACAACTTCATTGTCGTTCTCCTCTATTTAGGAGAAGCTTACACCAGAAAGGATGCTAATGCACCTTCTGCTCGACCCTCTGCAGCAAAAGCATCTGCAGTATAGAGACGACCAAAATCACCTAATAAAAGGTTTCTCCACTCAAACATGAACCGTTCTACTCAAAGATATTCAGCAACAAGCTGTAGTCAATGAGGAAGACATTCACGTCCTCCAGCGATTGGTCATGGACCTTACTCGCTTGATGGAACGCTAGGAAAAGGTTCTTGGCGAATACATAAAAGAGGTCTCTTCTGATGATGCAGAGTGATCTCATGTGTTGCCTGACTTTTCTGTTTCCTTAGACCAAGAACTGATCTTCATGGTCTAAAGGTTTTGATGAAATAAGTGCCACTTGTGGACATATTTCTTTTGCAGTATGGTATTGAACTTTCTGTCACACCTTCTGCGCTATATTCTACATGATGGTTTTGAACTTTCTGTTCTACCCTCTGCAAGAATTAAAACTACCTTCTGCACGTTGGTTATGAATGCTATGTCATACCTTCTGCAAGAAACTTACTCTTCTTTTTCAACCTTCATTCAACTTCTTTTTGATGTGACAAAAAGGGGGAGAAAATTGTGTTGATGGGGAGTACCTAGCTCTGTATTGGTTATAGAAAACTCCTTGATTTTCTATAACTCAATGGGTCGTAGAAGGCTATTCCGTCTACGGTGTAGAAGCTTATGAGACTGATACGGCTCATAATCGCAACCTTCTGCAGGGAATGCGATTCGTGATCTTTTAAAGTCACTATTGCTGGGAGTGCAAAAATGAAATACCATCATTTTTGTCGAGCTAAATACAGAAGCTCCACGCTCTGTATAAATCACAGAAGCATTTGTGCTCTGTAAACAACCTTGTTTATAACAGAAGCTTCTATGCTCTGTTTCACAGAAACCTTATGGTTCTGTACAAACGCGAGACTCTTACTCTCAACTATTTAGGGGGAGTTAGGGGGAGTTCTTGCAAAAACATTTCCCTCAACGATGAATGTTTTGTCATCATCAAAAAGGGAGAGATTGTTGGGACGGTTTTGATGATGAACCGGACCCTTTGTACTCCAGAAGGTCGAACATTCTATTCAACAGAAGCTTCTCTTATTAAGAAAATGATTAGTTATAAATTATTTAATTATGAAATATGCATAATTTGATTAAGATATTTATCTGATCAAATTACCACGATTTGGTTTCCAAGTAATCATATTGGAGATATTATCTTTCATAGAAGGAAATGTATCTTGTATATATGGAAAGGTTCTATTGTTTGGTCTACAGGCTTCTGTAAGCTTACTTGACCAATATACGAACGTTATTTGGATACAAATCATCTACCACCTGTCCAGATACACTCTTACGTGTGTCTTTATCAGGATGGAACTGATCTTAACTTATTTGGAAGCAAATCAACGATTGTTTCCATCTGTAGAAGGTTATCGAGCAGAACCTTCTGCGACACCTTCTGTGGTTCACTACTTATGAAAAATATATCATAATCTTATTTTGATTTATTTTCTATCTGAATACTTGCACGTGTATGATATTATTGTAGATTAATTATTTTGTCAACTAACCTTTAATTTCTTATTCTGCAGATTACATTTTTATCTTTTTCCTTTTGCATTTTCTTCTTAGAATTTTGTGTATAAATAGCCACGCCCTCTCCCATTATACAATATATAACATCCATCCCATTCTGTCCAGAGAGAGCGTGAGCTGTAGTTTCTTTAGTTCTTTAACTCTTTTTGTTCGTTTGAGTTAGTCACACAAGGAGCACTAGCGACGGACGGCTGCATCGTTAGTGAAGCCTTCTGGGAGAGTGACTCGGGGGCTCGAGGGACTCGGTTGGAAGCTGCAGGAGACGTTGTTGGAAGCGTGTCGACGTGGGCAACGTGCAGTGGGCCGGAGAGAAGGGCTGAACCTCGGGAGCACAGAAGGTGAGGGACTGACCAACTTCTGTTGTGTAGAGCTCTGTGTGCAGGAACCTAGGACGGAGGCTGCCATCTGCTTGCGTGGGGTTTGTCGCGTGCTTGCGCAGGGTTTACGGCATGCTTGCGTAGGGTATGCTACGTGCTTGTGTGGGGTACGCCACATAGTCGCTATCTCGAGGAGATCGTGCAGGTCGTGTGGAGCCGCCGGAGAAAAAATCCATCCTTGGACAGAGGTCGTTGTCTGCCTGCGTAGGGTTTGCTACGTGCTCGCGTGGGGTACACCACGAAGTCTTTGTCCTTGAGGGGATTGCGCATTGGTTACTTTGTTAGTCACACTAACGTGTGCACCGACTTACTGTAGTGCAGAACCTTCGGGTCTGTACAACCTACTGTAGTGCATAACCTTCGGGTCTATGAATCTACTTCAGTGCAGAACCTTACGGTCTATGCTTACCTCAAGTCATTTCTATACGGACCATTTTGGTTTGTTAAAGATTGACACACTCTTGGTACAGAACCTTCTGGTCTGTGCTCTTCCACTCAGAGTTCTACGGTACAGAACCTTCTGGACTGTGCTCTTCCACTCAGAGTTCTACGGTACAGAACCTTCTGGTCTTTGCCGTATAACAAGTTCTACTGTACGGAACCTTCTGGTCTGTGCTCTACCACTCATACTTCTACAGTGCAGAACTTTCTGATTAGCTCTGTTTGCTATCAATTGTGTAATCGGTATTGAGATACATTTGAGTGGAAATCATCCAAGTTTCTGGGTGAAGAGTGGAGTAGGCAATTTGTCGAACCACTATAAAAAGCTTTGTGTCCAATCAAACATTTTTGTGAACACAATCAAACGTTCTGTTGTACAGAAACCTATCTAAGGTTCTGTGTTACAGAAACTTCCTTCCGCTGCGGGTAAAACGAAAAAACGTTAAAATCCGAATTTGGAGATTAACACTAATTCACCCCCCTCTTAGTGTAACATTACCAAGTTCGTATTTTTCGCCATCCGGTCTTTCTTTTGTTCGTCCGTTATTCATAACATCCTTCCAACCAGTCTCATCACCTTTTCCACAATATAGTCATATCGCCATGGATCTCATTTCGCAACACCAAGCTCTTATGGCGACTATTAACGTGTACAGATGCCTTAGAAAGCGTCTCGAGCCGGATTCGAAAGTTTACAAATAACAAGGACACGTAAAACCTCCTTGGTTCAGTCAAATCGAGACCTATCCAATAATGAGATTATCAAAATATCCTTTCTTTTTTCTAATTACATCATCCGTCACCTAATATTTCTACCCCATGTCGTTTCACATCCCTCCTCCCTGTCTAGTTCATGTAGGCCATTCGTCTAAAGCAAAAGAGGCGTTGATGAATCAAAACATTTATTAAAACCCAAAATGAAATGACATAAAAAAAATGGGAAAAGAACCCTCATAAAGTTAAAATAAATTTGTCCTCTTTTTTATACGTTGCATAAAGAACAATGTGCCCCTGTCGATCCTTTCGAACAAAAAAAAAAACAATGAAAATAAAAAGAAGAAATTATTTAACTTTTGAGGGAGGGAATCCGTAGTCCATCAACATTGTCATGTTGTAATAATTTATTTATATACCGTCTGTCTGTTTTTGTATAACTATTACTGTTGTCTGTTGTAACAAAATTTTTATAATAAGGTCTCTGAGAGAACAAACAGGACAGGAACTCCCTCCAATCCCACGGTGGCCCTTCATATCTGTTCTGTAAATTGGCATCGATCCAAGCAAATTGACAATGAAAAGGGGCGCCCAATGAAATTTACCCACCCGCCTTCTTCATCATCTTCTTCTTCTTTCCTTTAGCTTTACAAAACAAAAGAGACGCTCATTTTTTTTATTGTACATTTTATTTAGTCAATAACAAAATATGGCCCCCAGAGAAATTTCAAGGGAGAGTCCTCAAATCATAAGCACATCCAAATACTTTAATAGAGAAGTAGATGTTTCCTTTTCAAGTGGTAAGGTCGCACTGGATGTGCCGGAGGAGGACCGGGATGACGATGTCCGGGGAGCTGAGCTGGGGGAGGTGGCCGTCCGACTGCATCACCTCCACAATCGAGTTTGCCCCCAGATGCTCGTGGAGGTACTCCGACACCACCACAGGGACGGCTAGGTCCTTCATGCTCTGGACGATATGGCAGGGGACGGTGACCAGGCCTAGTATGGACCTCATGTCGCTGTTGAAGATGGTCTGGGCGATGGCGAGGGCGATGTCGGGCCTCATGTTGAAGAGAGTCCGGCTGAACTCCTGGACCGCGACCGAGTCCATGTCGCCGCCGACGCACAAGGGGGCGAACCCGGAGCACCACGCCAAGTAGTTCCTCTTCATGGCATCAAAGAGCTGGTCCAGCTCTTCTTGATCGAACCCACCATAATAATCTGGACCATTCAAGTACCTAAACACCAACCGAACGATTGTCAAATTAAAATTAGAGATCTCGATTCGTACTAATTAATTTTTTTTTTCTATTAAAAAAAAAAGAGAAAAGTGGCTAGGGAAATATGTATTTACCGACCTAGGAGAACCAGCGAGCAAGACAAGCTTGGAGAAGAGATCCGGCCTCGAGATGGAGGCGATAACACCTATCATGGACGCCATGGAGTGGCCAACGTAGATGCAGTTGTCGATCTGGAGCTCCTCAAGGATCCCCAGGAGATCGTAAGCGAACCCCTCGAGGGCGGAGTAGCGCTCAAAATCAAAGTATTCAGGGTTGGTGGTCCCTGCCCCGATGTTGTCGTAGATGACGACGCGGTACGTGTCCACGAGGTGAGGCACGAGGTGTTTCCAGACGGACTGGTCGGTTCCGAACCCATGGGCGAGCACGATGACCTTGTCGCCAGACCCGAGTACCTTGACGTTGTGGGCTTCTTCCACGATACCCATCCTGCGTTGGTCCTCGTTTGAGAGGTTCGCCTGGGAGCAGGGAAAGGAGGAGTTTAGGAGGTTGGATTGGGAAACCAGGCGCTGTTTTATATAATAGGCAATAAGTTCCTGTTTTACTGGTGGGGCACATGACCCCATCACTGTCAAATTAATCAAAGCATAATAACAATTTATTCAAATTTTATTTAATTTAATAAGCTGATCATGACGTAATCACGAAAACTTTGAAATGGGTGTTTCACAATCAAGTTTAATATTTATTGGCTTATTTATTGTAACACAACTCAAACTTCTAAGTCATATGAGATATTAGTCAAATTTTGCGAGGCATATTGAAGAGCTGGGAAAAATGATTTGCAAGAAAAAGGAAGATTCTAGATTGAGTTTTGACGAGGGGAGTATTTTGAGCGTTTCTCTCGCTTACAAGAGGCGAGGTATGAGCTCATTCCGGCTGGTAGTCTTCTATCCACTTTCAATTACTACCGATCTAGTTGTGTGGTCGTCCTAATGGGAAGTTGTCCGCAAGATATTTTCCCAGTGATTCCCCGGTTGTTCCTGAGCCCTAGTTTTGTCTGTCTGAGTGGTAATGTTCCTACTTTCACGAAACTGCTGGGAACAGAACAAGAGGACCCCGGTGCACCTACCACGCTCCCCATTTTATTGTTATGGCGGTCTAGCGGACTTCTTGATCATGTTTCTTCTGATTTAGTATGTTAGCATGCATATGAGATCATAGTTCGCTAATAGCGAGGAATACTTAATTTTTGAACGAGAGCTTGGTCTGTGAGAGGTATGCCCCGTAATTTTACACTGAGTGTGGTATTTTCTTTTTTCTTTTAAAAAATATAGTTATGGTAAAGGTCAGGATAAAATCAAAAAGCAAATTAAGCAAACAAAATCGGAATATATCTTATAATTAAGTTATAATCAATTTTTTAAAAATAGAAAAAAGGATCTCCGGACAAGTGGGTCGCGGATCTTCAAAGTTAATTTGATAGATTTATTACCACAGTTATTGACATTAATATACCATCAATGAGGTCGGGGATCTTGGACTTTGTTCGGAAAAAGGAATAAATAAATAAACAAATCCCCATAAAATTTCACGCATTTCATGGACGAAGCACGACGACTCGATGATAATGCACACGACTAGAGTAGAGAAGCGATCGCAACTTTAAACGAAAAGCAAAACATTATTTGATCCCTCTCAAAAAATTCTTCACGGGGTCGATGATTGTCTTTCTTGGGTGGTCGTCATCGATTCAAAGTGTTGTACACATTGAAGGCCAACCGAAGGAAAAGTATTAGACATCTTTAGGGTTTACTCTTTTTATATCCCAAAAAGCTTTTTGGATCTTTAAAAAGACATTGGAAGAAAATAGTTGACATTAAAAAAAAAAAAGTATATAATGCCAAGCCATGGCTAGTGGAAAGAACCCATAGGCTAGTTACGACACATAAAAAAAAAAGATTGATCGAATCCTATTGAGTTTTAGGTATTTTGTGTCTAACTCCCCATTAAGAAAAACAAAAGAAATGCTAAAGCGAATTGATTCCCTTGGAAAATAACTTTTACTTTCTTTCCTTCATAGATTAAAAAAATATAGTAGTAGCACTAGTAGTACTCGTTTCATTGCACCGAATATCTTCTCCTCTCTCCCTTTTTTTTATTTTCTTTTTGGTACACGGGAATATTTATCTTCTTCCCTTGCTTTTGCGACGGATTCTACCAAATAATCGATTAATTCACACATTTAGTTAATGGCAAGATTAATCTTCATGATGAATGAATCGGACTAATAATCGAAGACTTTTACCCTTTAGTGGACCCAACTTTGTGTTGTTAGCTTTCTTCATCCTTGAAAGACCTTCCTAATCAGTCATTATTTTATCCATCATTGAAAATTACAAGTTGATCAATACTTTATTTATTTCATGAAGTAATTAAAGCAGCCCAGTGTTTTGTCAGCAAATGGGTTTTGATTGGGGGGTTTCCCCCGGGGGCTATCAAAAGATGATACCAATACAATGCACCCAAACCCCCTCCCCCCTAATGTAAACATTATGCTTTAAGCATAACTATAAATTAAATCCTGTAAATTGTTGTACTTAAATAAAAAAAAAATCTCAATAAAATTTATTACAATAAATAGGGCCAGAAATCATTTGATTAAATCCCATCCTCACTGGCGGTCAGAACTACACCGTTGAAGTCACGATCTTATTTAAAAAGAAGAAGAAGAAGAAGAAGAAGATAAATATATCTTAAAGAAGCTATCCCAATATTGATACGATTGGATTGAGCTGGTATTACTGCGCATGACGCATGTTAGATGGAAGTTGGATAAATATTTCCTTAATCTAACATTTTTCTTTATCGAATCTCGAGGTATTCCTAATTTCTTTATGACAATATGTGAGCGTTAATGTATTTATATTGCCAACGTCCAAATCAAGAGACACGTTACGATCGTGGACCCTCACAACCCCAAGTAGTCTTAAAACTACTACCATTAACGACAGACAACATAAACATTAGGAAAAGATGACCCCCAAAACAAAAAATATGGACCACCTCGATAAATAATCATCGTTTGTTTACGTGTCTTAACCCGCGGTTACTCCAAAGGAGAAAAAAACGTGTGGGGAAAATCTCGTCGAACGTTTCTTTCCTTCGTCGTGTTTGTCGAACAATTAGGTCGCAATAATGTGACTTCCACGAACCTCTGATGGATGATCAAATAACAAATTCAGAAGAGTTTTTATTTTTCTACACGACTTTAAATGCTTTATCAACAGTGGAAGGGCTCATGTATCGAGTGTTCAATAGGTGTCTCCTGAACCAAATGGCCCAACGCATCGAGTGATAAGGCACCCCTCGAATTTATTAGCTTGTGCTTCCGCACTATGACTCGCACGATAAGTACACTTTCAGGTGTTTCGCTGACTTTGTTAGTTTATTCTTTTTCTTTTATTTTTTTAACACCCAAAGCCTTGGTAGGATTTTATCTTCTTTTCTTTTATTCAAAATTTCTCAAGGTTCTCTTTCAAAATGCTAAAAAGTCCTACTTCTCATTTTCTATTTCGGCTCTATGAGTTAGGAATTGTGGCAGCCATACACATAATTAGCATGAGATGAGGATTTAAACTGCCTAACATAAATCAAGTTGAGGCTCTAATTCTCCTATGTCCTTGTCAACCAACTTAATTCATCATCAACACAATCTTTCGAATAATTCCCCAATAGTAGGTAAAAAAAATTAAATAGATTACACCCAAGGCAACTAAGACAAAGCAGCAGCAAGCAGGCGATGCACACCCCAAACCTATCTAACATCCTCCCGATGTTTATTCAACTAGAAATGAAAAGAAAAAAGAATGAAAAAAGAATGGGTAGCTTGCCTGATCAGTGGCCGATCTAGCTCTAGTTCCTTCTTATTGCGGTTGGGTTGCCTCCCTACAAGCGCATGGTTTAACGTTCTCAACTTGACGTTCCTAGTTTATTATGCTTCGTGCAATGTAAGGGTCGATATGTCATGCTCGACACCTCCTCCGTGATAATGTTTTACCCTGCTATAGTTAACTTTGAACCTTGTGTGGTCTTTCGGGTTTCAACCTCCAATACGCCATAAGGAAAAGCCTTTGTCACTGTGAACTGTCCAGACCATCTTGAATTCAACTTACCTGAAAATATTTTTGGTCGTGGATTAAACAACAAAATATGCTAGCCAGGTTTAAAGTGGCGTTCCTGGATTCGTTGGTCTTGCCAATGATTGATATTTTCCTTATACATGCATGCATTCTCGTATGCATCCTGTCGAAATTCTTCTATCTCATTGAGTTGCATCATTCGCTGCTCACCCGCGGCCTTCAAGTCAAAATTCATCTTAGTGGTTTCGTGCATGCACATGGATGAGCTAATCCCCTCAATGTCTGCGGTGATCCAACCGATCCCCTTTTTATGTTGTTGTAGCACTCGTAGCAGCAATTCCTCCTGTTCATTGGTTAGGTAAGTCGAATTTATAGCAGGTAGGATTCTGGACTTACCCAGAAAAAAATATTACAAATGCTCAGGAAGTGGTTTAAGTTCAAGTTGGGGATGTTCTTCTATAGATGGTTTGGCTCGTGTGGTCGCACGGTCTAACGGTTCCACTCTTGTATTGCGATGAATGTAGGATGCATCCTCTAGTTCTTCCTCTACTGCTAGTACTTCCTCCGTAGTCATCATTTCTTCATTTGAAAAACTAGCATACATATCTAAGAGGGATTCATATGAACTATCTTCGAGTATGTCCACAAAACTGCATTCACCATGATCATTAGGCATATGCATAGGTTTGCAGATATTAAATTTTGCATCATCGTCATTCACGTGCACTGTGAGTTCGCCTTTCTACACATCGATAAGAGTCTTTCCGGTTGCAAGGAATGGCCTGCCTAAAATGATTGGGATCTCATGATCCTCCTCAAACTCCAAAATCACAAAGTCAACCGAAAAAATGAATTTATCAACTTTAACTAACACATCCTCGATAGCTCCCATGGGTTATGAATAAGATCGACCAACTAAGAGTCATAGTGGTTGGCTTTACCTCACCGATGTTGAGTTTTTGAAAACCGAGTATGGCATTAAGTTTTTGCTGGCTCCCAAGTCACAAAGTGCCTGTCCCGAAAATTCGTTGCCAATCTTGCATGCAATTGTAAATTTACCTGGATCCTTAACCGCTGGTGGTAGTTTCTTCAACAGAATTGCACTACACTCTTCTGTAAGTGTAATTGTCTCATGATCCCCTAACCGACGCTTCTTAGATAACACATCCTTCATGAACTCTGCATATTTTGGCATTTGCTCTAATGCTTCTGCAAAGAGATGGAAATGGAGTTTTCTTGAATTGTGCATCATCGTTAGCTTTCTTAAGCCTCTGTGGAAATGGAGTTTTAGGAACAAATGGAGGTGGACTAGTGCGTCCCTGTGTATCCACATTTGTGTCAGTCTGCTTTGGTTCTGTATTACCTTCTTTAAGGATAAGATGCTTCTCACGTGCATGTTCCTTCTCTTCTTCCATTTGTTCTAATGCTTCTTCAAAATCTCCCTCGTTTCGAAGGGTTATTGCATTGCAGTATTCAAGCTTTGGATTTGGTTCGGTATTGCTTGGGAGTGTCCCTTGTGGTCGTGTAGTGAGAGAGTTCGCAAGCTGGCCTATCTGGATTTCCAACTGCTTGATGAAAGTGGCATGATCCTTGAGGATTATTTCCTGTTGTTTTCTCACCTCCTCTTGTTGTCTCCATACCTCTTCTTATTGCTTCCTTGCTTCTTCATGACTTGTGATCAACTGTCTCAGCAAATCTTCCACATTAGTTTTATTCTCACCTAGGAGTTATCGAAATGCGGTCGCATAACAAGGGGGTCGATTCATCCTTGGTAGCATTTGTTCTTGTTGGCCTTGGTTGTTCCTCCAGGAGAAATTTGGATGATTCCACCCTCCAGGATTATATGTGTTGGCATACGCATTGTTTCGTTCTCATGTGGCTCAATGTCCTGCACTTCAGAATAAACAACACTAGCTATGCATGGCATTGATCAAAGAGCGTTTACTTCTCTGGTTAGTGCATCCATCGAGGCACTCAATGATGTTAATGCATCGATTTGATGCTTTCCGGCAAATCTGCGAGTGGATGTTTTCCGTTGGCCATTGTTTGCTATTTGCTCAAAAAGGTCCCATAATTCATCCGGCATCTTCTTATTCATGATGGTTCCACTTGCCACTGAGTCAATCGTGGTTTGGAGAGAATTTTCCAATCCGTCGTAGAAGCTTTGGACCGGCATCCGCTTTGGGATCTCGGTGTGGGCATAATCTGTTGGCAAAATGATGTGATCACCTTCCGAAGCTTCACATTCCTACTCGGTGGAAAGTATTTTCCCAAGAATGCTCGTGTCAAACCTTCCCACGAATGAGTTGAGTTCTGCGGGAGTGAGTAGAGCCATGCTCGTGCCTTGTCTCTCAGTAAAAATGGGAAGAGGCTTAGTCGAATTGCATCGGGTGTCGCTCCATTAAACCTGAAAGCGTCACAAAGATCTTTAAATTGAGTTAAATGTCAATGAGGGACCTCATTTAGCAAACTTCTGAAACTGTTGTTTTCAATCATGTTCAAGATCGAAGGCTTGATCTCAAAGTTATGCGCCACAATCGACGCGGTAAAGAGATTGAATTTGACCCAGAAATTGAATGAACATTCTGGATCCTGAGAAGAGGTTAACGACGAGGTATGGAACAACATAACCAGGTCAATAATCAAGTTGTCGACCCACAACCAAGGAGGACTATGTGTGACTATTCCCAGCCAACACCATTGGAGAACATTCCGTTCCTCCTCAAGCAAGTCGTCCTTTTATGCCTCAAGGGGTTGCAACCCTAAGAAATCTTCAAAATCTGGAAGGTAGAGAAAGTCTAGAAAATAAAATATTTCCTCACGTCTATACATGGTGGAGCTACACGAAAATCCGATGCAGCTGCATCAAACATTCTATCCAACTTCTGACAACCATGTGCGGCTGCAACACTTTCTGGTGCAACTACACCAAATCTCTTTCTATCATCTAACACCATCTTGTAGCTTCAACAATTTTCAGTGTAGTTGCACCAACTCTCTCTGAAACTCCATCCATCCTCCTTCCTTTCGAATTTACTTACAAAATTAGTAAAACTATCGGCGGTACCCAAATCTAAGTAACATACTCGGATATTACAATATACCTCAAGGATTTAGCGAAATATCATGCAATTAAAGGGATAAAAATATATAGTTATGACAAGTCATCTGAGAGCTACTATTTGCTTAAGAAAACGTCCGTGACCGTGAGTTTACGACGGCCATGGGCTTAAGGCCTAAATCAAATAATTGATTTACGGGCCACATGTCTTGGGCCCAAGGGGACAAAGCCTAATGATGAATAAAACATGTTCTCTCTCTCTTTTAATGGTTGGTAAAATATTACTTTTCGGCTCTCAGGATATCCCCCGGGATCGCCGTTGTCGTTCCGAATGTAAAAGATGCGTCGTTAATTAAAATAAATAGAGGCCCAGCCTAATGTATATGGTGTTGGTATAAGAAAAGAAAGAAAACACAACACTTGAAGTCGGTTGGTTACAATTTTGTTACAAATGGAGTTTCTCCTTCATTTTCTCTGTTTCTCCACAGCAATTCTTTCGATCTCCGGCCACCACTGAATCTTCACAATACCTTTCCTCCCGGTCGACGTTATTGAGCATCCGGTGTACTTCACCAAGGTTGGGCTCTGATTCCCCATATGCAACATATTGAAGCTGGCAGCGAATGACCGGTGTCGTGTACAGGCTGTACTTCTTGCTTGAATCACAAGTGAAGTTCCAGCGAGCAACCGGGCTGATCCGAGAGACGTGGGTAATTCACTCCGCAGAGGGATACGAGGTGCCTGACGCCATGATCAAAGGCACTCAATATGTTTCCCGTTACCAAATCGAGGAGCGGGATGTGTCAACCAAAATTTTGCTCTTAACGCTGCTGCTACAAGTAATAGTGTGCATTAGCGATCAGCTCCTTGCCATTTGTGGGAGTGTTTGCCAGCACCATCCCGGCTCCATGGCTTGCTTCACCATCAGACCCTTTTGAACCCTTGCATTTGTTAGAGTGTGCACTTATGTGCCAAGACACTTTATTGTATTTGTGGATAAATAATTAATAAATGCGAGTATTTGTCATTGATTATTTTACTTTTCTGCACATAAAATTATTATTGATAAAGTCCCACAGATTAATGAGTATATTAATCTGAAATAGTCCGTGATCGGATAGATGTTTAGAGGGGACATGGACATCTAGATCATCGTTGAGTAAAACTAAGGTCAAGATAGACCGATGGATTGTATTTCTAAGTTATATTTAGGGGTACCCTAAGATTAGGGTTACTGGACACGACCCAATTAAGAGGATACCACATATTGAACATCATTGGTCAATCATTTTTATGGATGAGTGTAACTGATCTTTTGACTTGAGACCATCATTTATTCTATGCGTGAAGTTTGCGCACTTTGACGTCGTTAAAAACAGGCTTTAATCGGATTGTGAGTAATACGATTGTTGGGTGTGTGACAAAGCTTAGAGAGAATAGTGTTGAGTCAATATAGGATTTATCGCTCTCTTGAATTAGAGAGTTGACATCTAGGTCACTTGATAAAGATATTAGTGACTCTAAAATCCATGCCCATGGACGAACATTATATTTCGATTATTTTAGTGGATATTAAAATTAATCATTTTATTTCAGAATTAGAATTAATTGGATTATTAATTTATTCTGAAATATCATAAGCAAATAAATAGACCAAGATCGAATATGGATTTATTCGGGTCATATTTTTTTTTTTTTTTGTAAAGGATATGAAATGAATATTTAATATTTATGAAGATATCATATGAGAAATTTTTTTATTTAAGAAAAAATAATTTCATTAAATAAAATAATTTGACAATTAGTTTACATCTAAGGATTAAATATATTAATTATATACAAAGATCCAATCAAATTTTGTCTTAATTTTGCCCGTTTGTCTTTTTGATTGTAAAGATTGAAACATAAAGTTTTTTTTTTAAGACAAGAAATTTAATGAGATTTAGAGGGGTTATCAGATAAGATTGAGATTGACAGATCGAGTGTTGGAGAGTTCCTGGAGAAAATAATCTCAACAAAAGAAAAAACTAAAAGGAAAAATAGGGCTCAGTGTTTTGCTTCCTAAAGTTATTTGTCGATCCAAGAGGCTAGCACCTATAGGATCGTTAATGCGTTCGTGATCGTGTGCACGTGGATACCGCTAGAGGGGTCACACTTGTGACTCTTTGTTTTCAGATTGTCTTAACGGTGGTTTTGAGGTAAGATTTCCAAGTAAGAATTATTTTTATTCTTTACCAAAATTATTTTTATCATACGTACCATGATATCAAATTATTTTGGGCTGAAAAATCTTGTTTTACTGCTTCCGCTGTGCCGGAATTCAATCAGCATTGACCCCACGGTCACGAAGGGCAATCCATCACTCGATCTTCTCAGGTGGCCGAGTTCCCATCATACAAAGGTTTCCATTGGTGGAATTACTAACGTCTCCGGCATAAACGAGACACGACAATATTGAGGCATTTTGGATCCGCTAACTTACATCGATGAAGTTATTACCCTCTCCGATCAATCGTCCCTTTTTTTTTACTTTTGTTATCCATTGTGCGACGTTGGATCGTGTGAAGTTATTCGGCGGACATTAAGAAGGGCCGGTGAATTAGTGCTATTGGTTAGAAGGCACAACCCACAATCTTTTCATGTATAGTAGAAGTTACTTTCTGACAGGATTGAAGACATCGTCTGTCAAAGTATTCATTGTTCTTCATCGACCTCTTTAGGTGATGGTTCTTTTGTAACTACAGACTATTTTGTAATCATTTTGGCAAAATATCAATTTATGGCCTCAACTTTGAGTCAACTTTCTGTTTTGTCATTAACTTAGTTTGTTATATAATTTTGTCACCAACTTTTGTTTTTATTTTGATTTTGGCCAATCATGAATTTCTTCTAACGAAAGCCAAACAAGGCCTTAATAAACAATTTTCATTTATCGACTAAAAAGAAAAAAAAATTTAAAAATAGGAAATAATATTGAAACCTTTCATTTGTTTTTTTATTATAAAATTTTGATGAACAAATCAAGTGAATTGGAAGCCGAAGTTAACGATAGTTGCTGATGTTGTCAAAAAATATGAAAAATCGATGAATGTCGGATGATGTTCCATTAGGGGGCGACTATTACGGATAAAGTGGATTATTAGACGAATGAATGAAATGTCGAAACTCCACTATTATAGGACACATGTTAGACTATATTAAGGCCTTGTTTGGGTTTTGGTAGAAGAAATTCATGATTGGCCAAAATCAAAATAAAAACAAAAGTTGGTGACAAAATTATATGGCAAAATATCAAATTATGGCCTCAACTATTGACCAATTTTCTATTTTGGCCTAAGCTTTGTTTGTTATACGATTTTGGCCTGATTTTCTAATTTAACCTATTTTGTGGCCCGACGTCGACGACAGCCTGTCGACGTGGACTTAACTGGATACGATGTGGCAACGATTTGATTATTTCTTGTTAGGCTTTTCACTATTTAATCCCTAAAATGCTTTGGAAATAAGTATTAACCAAATTAAGCTAACGGTTAAGGATATATTAGTTGTTATACTCTGTTTAGCCGGCTTTGGGAACTTAATATGAAAGGTTATCATCTTTAATTTATTATGATATAGTCAATTTTCAGGATTGAACTGTATCTTTTCAAATAACTAAATAAATAATTCGACAAGCAAGTAACTTTTAAACTTAATTTATGAATTAATTTAATAATTCTGAACCAGATTTTATGTTATTCATCTCTGCATAATTATTATTTATCGTATTTTTATTATTAAAAAGCTTAATCGTGTTAAGGATTTAATAGAAGGGAGCAAGCGTCGCGGTTCAAAGAACCTTCTGGAACAAAAATCCTGTTGATCCGCATCCCTAAATTAGGGTTCCTTAAGTCTTCTAATCATCGTCGTCTTGGAATCCCATCGATTCCACCCGTAGTCACTCCCCATACCTCCAGGAAATTGAAAAGATGGGCGGAGGAAATGGCCAGAAATCGAGGATGGCCCGCGAGAAGAATATAGAGAAGCTCAAGGCCCCAAAAGGTTAGCCATCATCTTCTATTGTGGAACAACCAAACTTGATCGGGGGGTTTGTTTAGGGTTTAGGGTTGTTTGGAGTGGGGATTTGTGGATTTTTGAAGTGTTACAATTCCTTTGTTTTGTAACGGATGGGGTTAAAAAAAGTGAGATTGTGCTGTTTGCTTTTACAGGTAGCCAGCTGGAGACAAACAAGAAAGCCATGAACATCCAGGTGACTTTTTATTCCCTACCCGGGGTTTTTCTTAGTGTGTTGGATCGTGGGGTATGAAGGTATTGGGAGTGTGGGGTTCGTGGCTATTTGGTTGGATGTAGCCTGGTGCTATGAACTTTCAATACGCCATTGATCTTGGCGTTGTTATGAGTTGAGCTTTGGTTTTATTAAGCACGATGGTGAAAATTGGGACCGGATCTGGGGTAACCGGTTTGAGCTCTTGGTTATGCACTTTGAAAACATTGTATTTCCGTTCATTGTGACAACATTGACAGCTAACTTATAGCTACGAAACCTGGGTGGACAATTATGCAAATGATAGGCCATTAGTATAGCCTGTTTTCTGCCCCTACTAACTGGTTTATGCGAGGAAGGCACTGGTCAATTTCTGAAATTTTCTAGTGTTCTTAAGTCTCTCTACCTGTCTTGATAAAATGAAGTTTCCTTTCTTTCGAGGTCAAAAGACTGTATGGTACATAGAACGTTGGTCGTTCTCAACATGGGGTATAGCCCTTTTCATTTGACCTCTCCCTATCCCTATACGCTGGCTGTATTGAGTGTATCACAAATCAATTTACTCTCGATTATTTGATTGACTAATTCTTTATATTGGAATGGGTGAAGAGTCTAATGTTTTGGAACTTCCGCATGAGGGGATGAATCAAGATAATCCCATTTTCGATCAACATGCATCTATATTTAGGAATCCTTAAGAAAAGAACAATTTGATGCTATAGTTATCTTTATCGAATCCAGAACTAAGCTTGTGTCAAGAACATATTCACCTTTTTCATGTTTCTGGTTGTAGTGTAAGGTGTGCATGCAGACATTCATGTGCACCACGACGGAGGTCAAGTGCAGGGAACACGCTGAGGCTAAGCACCCAAAATCTGACGTATATGCATGCTTCCCGCATCTCAAGTAATGACAAGTCGTTGAACAGTTTCCTCCTGCAGCTGTGTAAGATAAGCCCTCTCCCTCTGTAGTTGAATTAGATTACTTCCGGGGTGAGAAGTAGTTGCTTGATGAATGCACTAGGTTGTGCCGATATCATGAGAAAAAGATGGAGAGACGATTAAAAAATGTCTGATCCCCGCTTTTCTTCATAACCGTGGCTATTATCCATAGTATCTCTGCAACTCGCCTTGGTGTAGTGATCGAACTCTAAATCTTCTGCCTTGAGATTATTTCTTATTAAACTGCTGAAGCTTATCATGCATAAATCATAACCTCGTAGAGTGCTGTATAGTGGCAAATTCGTAAACAAATTCGGAAGAAAAGTTTCTTCATTAGGTACTCGAATATGACGACCTAGTTTCAAGCTAGTGTTGCACGATGAACGATACGGACTACAGAACCAACGAATGGCCTCCTTGATACTGTGTTTGGAAACACATTATACAGTAATAACCCACATATTCATCGTGAGTGATAACACTAATAAGTTTGGGAGGTCTCTATGTCCTCATCCTGCTGTTTTCTGCAGCCCTTACTTGAGAGAAGTAAGGATGATTCTGCACCCAAATTAAACGTAAAAACAAATCATAACCCATTAAAATAATAATAATAATATAGCTGAAAATTGTATAACAAGGATCCATACAGACTTCTGAGACAGTGACAATATCAACTATTAGTAATCAATTCCTTGCATGTTAGGACGTCAAACACTTGGTTAGGACGGTTAGGGCTAGGCTATATGGAAATGTCTGAAATTATTTATGGATTGGCTAATATTAGCTATCATGCAAGAACAAATAAAGTAGCTTAGTATCGCGGAGGGTATATACCATTGCTTCCTTAGCGGTCAACCGATCCTGATGATCATACCGAAGGAGCTTGTCAAGAAAATCAATGGCCTACACAAACACCAGAAGACAGGTCAAATGCGAACAATAAAGGGAGGGAAAAAAAGATAAGTAAGCTTAATCAACTCGAGGACACAACCTCGGGAGAAATCAGGTGCTGATTGTCGGAGTTGATAAACTTCGACCAAGGTTTACGGCTATGCCTGTAAATAGATCCAAATCAATTGGGGAGAGCACACAAACAGAAATGTTGAGCTAGGTAGAGAAGAAAAAGTATTTATTACTAGCAGGGAGAGAGGGATCCTCAGATGGTCCAAAGATAAATTCAGCTTAAGATTTGATAAACTAAATTTGATAGAATAAAAGGAAAGGCTTTGCCAATTAAAAACCAATCGATGCAGCAACAAAAACAATTCTCCATGAAATTTGAATCCTAGAAAGTTGGGCACGCGAATTTCTAAGTTAATAATTTTAAATGCTACGCTGTCGTCATGGGAGATGTAAACAATACTAAAGACTAAAGCGCCAGATTGCCTTTGCCAGCACAAAACTTAGAAGCCAAAACCTTCCGCAATGAATTGTACTTTATCATACCTTCCCACAAGAGAATCGAGTTGAGGATCAAGTTCCAGGTGGTATTTGTTCAGATATGCATTCAACTCATCTGTCCCAAGAACCTATATCCAACACTTTGTCAAACGCAAAATCCCACCAGATGAAACTAGGTGTAAACAATTAACTCTAAATTGGTGAAGACGTGAATAAAAGAAGTGGTCATTCCAAAGCTCCAACAATGAAATAAGGTTCCAGGGCTAGAACATCGCTATAAGACATTGTGGTAGATCAAAGCACCATCCATGCAAGAGTAACAGAATCTAACAGACGTGTCGGATATGAAATGTCCCCACAAGAATATTATGCATGGACAATCAGCTTCCACAGACAATAAAAGCAACAACTGCATCAGCCAGCAACAATTTAGTTTAAGTTTCCTACCATAAAGATGTGGGTTTAGACTAACAGGTATGGTTGCAAAAGAAAACCCAAAAAAGAGCCGGACCTTTGCAATTTTAACAAGCTGGTCCTGATTGTCATGACCATAAAAGAATGGCTCCTTCCGAAATATCTGAAAGGTTAATCATAAAGCAGGAAGAACAGTTAAAAAGGCTACATAAAAAAGGAGACTTATTTAGCGAGCACAATAGCGGGGGAAAGTAAATGTAATGTAATCTAACCATGCCAGCAAACATACAACCAAGGCTCCACATATCCAGTGAATAATCATAGTCTTGCAAGTCAACCAGGAGTTCGGGCCCCTTAAAGTATCTGAACAAAGAAAATAAAAATTAGGGACCGTGAAACAACTTATTTGATTGAAACAAAGGATTTTCTGACAACTTCTAGATAGGACAAACAAGTCTCAATTTTAAAGAGGAATCAAACCCAAGGAACCATTTATGGGAGTCATTGTTGCAACTACTCAGGAATTCCTCAAAATGTGACAAGGGATGTGGTCTGTAAACATAAGGTTTTAACTTTACACAGCTACCTGGAAGCTACACGGACATTGTACTCTTTTCCAGGATGATAAAATTCAGCCAGGCCCCAGTCGATCAGGCGAAGTTTGCGCAGCTCATGGTCTATCATCACATTATGGGGCTTCACATCTCTATGCATTATACCTTGAGAGTGACAGAAATCTAACGCCTGCAATATCAAAAAAATATTGGCTTTAGCATGCCACCATAAAATCATTATTTCATTGAACTTGTCCTCCATGCGACGACTTCAAGAAAAAGTACTCATAGTACAAGCCCTGAAGGAAAAAAGCTTCCGCGAGAATAGCATAAAACCATCCAAGCAGAAGCAGCTAGGTATAGTAATATGGGCGAGACAGCGACAAATACCTTGAGTAGCTCATAAATGTAGTAACGAATGTCATAGTCAGTTAATGTGGGATACAGCACTTTGAAGTCCGTACTGTTAACATACTCAAAGATTAAGCTAGGAGTCTTTGAATGCTGATCCCTAACAATATCGTGGAGTTTGATTATGTTCGGTCCACCACAAAGGTTCTGCAGTATTTTAATCTCCCTTTTGATCTGCACGCGAATGACAACAGGATTACCACCTTCACTTGAAAGAAAGACTATTGAAATCAAAGCTACACGGATACTAAAAATCACCTTCTTCTTCTTGACAGGTTTGAGGATCTTGATCACGCATTTCTCATTTGTGTTGACATTTATTCCTTCGAAGACCTCACTGTATTTCCCTCTTCCAATTTTCCGGACAACTTCATAGTCATCTTGATTTCTGTTAGAAAGGAAAACGGAAAGAGTTCAAGGAATGGTACAACAATGACAACCATAGAGGGAAAGCCGATTCAGAATCTTTACTGTTAGTAGTAGTAACTTTACTCAAAATGTACCAGATAATGCATTGCATTTTCTACAAAGCGTCACAACATTCCTGCTCTGTGCTAGCCGTAAGGCCAGCCACTAACCCGAAGAAATCATCTCAAAGTTCATACTCTTAACTAAATAAGCAGAATCCATCGAGATAAACTAACAAATCACGCAGGAGGGTTAAAAGCCGTTTCCATCGCTTGGCCTACTGATTCAGAGTCACCAAAAGCAAAATCAACAAGCAGACTACTATACCAAATGAACACACCCACTGAAGTCGGGAGTACATCACTTCCATCCTCCTCTTTGTGGCATTAGCTCAGCATCTCCCACTCTGACGATAAAAAACAATGGTAACACAAAGCCAATCCACCTAAGTCACTCGCACCCATATCGGATCAAGCATCCATCGTTATCCTCAACCTCGAATCCCTGTCCAAACTCACACCAACCCAATCATACTACTTCCTAAGATGGCAATCACCAAACACTCTGAAACCCCACAACAAAACCCTCCCAGATCATAAAAATCGAAACTTCCAAAGAACCCTCGATACACACGATGAAAGAATCGTCCTCACCCCCACTGGACGGTGAGAGACTCGTAATCCCAGTAGTCCTTGGGGCGTACGACGTTGACGTCGGTGTAAACCTTGGACTTCGACATCAACCCCCCTCGATCCCGATCGCCGGACCCCACAAAGTCGACACCACAGGAGGCAGAAGCAGAAGCAGCGGGGGCTTTAGGGCAAGAAGAAAGGAGGGGATTAGGGTTGTGGTTGGAGGTGAGCAGGAGGAGTGGGGACTGAGCCACCGGCGCACGGTAGGCGAGGACGGCGTATGTTAGGAAGAGGCGGAGGTGGAAGGCATAGGAGGAGGTGGGAAACGACGTCGTATTATCCCTTCTTCTCATGCATCATCTCATCAGGGGACAAAAAGCATATGGTTTGTAAGTAAAAATAAATCAAATATAACATTTATATAATAGTGCAATGTGATTTTTTCTTATATTCGTTCTTATCTAAAAATATTTGGGGGATTAAATCATAGAGCGTAACTTGAGAAATGAACGATTGGACACGTTGATCTAACGGGACTAGTTTATATTTATGTGCATCTAACTTTTTGGGCCGCAGCAAAAGCCCGCTCCCGTTCCACAGTCATATTGTGATGGAAACTGCCGGCCTTATTCGTGGAATAATACTTGAGTAAGAAGATATTTTAAACATCCATTTTAATTTTTAATTTTTTTTATATGAACTCAAAAAAATTATTAACTTATTTAGCGAAATATAATTTTTCTGTGAGCCAGTTGGGAAAATGTCCTATTCATTAATATTAACAAACGAAAAAGAAAAGATTGGAAGCATGATGAAATTTAAATTATATAGAGACGGGGAAAATTTCAGGCAGGCAACCAAGCAGAAGCGAATACCACGTTATGCCCTTTCCATGTCAACACCAGATCATCCTCTTCCCTCTTCATTCCCCAACCAGTCGCGTGCTCGTCGAGCATCGCCTTGACCTCCGCTACTGCCTCCTCCCCGAAACCTACCCCTCGGAAGCTCGCCCCCCTCAACCTCTCCCCCCACCTGCCCCTCCCCTCCAGCCTCTCTACCCTCTCCCCTCCCTCCCGAGCCACTACGTTCTCTATCCTCCAGCGTATGTGCGACTCGTACCACTCCCTCTGCTCGCTCTCCCTCGGGAAGATTGTATCCGCGGTGTCGTATGGGATCCACAGGTAGTTGAACGCTGACCTTAGCCTCGTCACGACGTCGTTCGATGTGAGATCCGCGTCCTCCTCGACCAATACCATGATGGTCGGCTCCACGCTCCTCAACGAGTGTAGGAACGTCGTCCGAGGAGATGAGAATGCTAGACCGCAGTCGAGAATGGACATTGGCTGCGTTGGTGCTAGGGTTTGGTCCTCAGGTATGTAGTGGAGCATCATATGACAGTTTACAACCAATGCTTCCCGGTCCACACTCCTGATCAACTTCTGTTTCCTGAGGTCCTCGATCAAAGAGGAGAACCCGTTGGAGCGGCTCGACGGGACTACCCTAAACTCCATGTTAACATTCCTAGATCGAGCAAAGTTCACTAACCTCGACCCTAATTCTTCGTAAGAAAAGTTGATAGGCAATAACCCGTTGTCATTGGCAGCCATTTCCACTACCACCGTCAACCTCATGGATGGCGGTACCTCAAACTTACTGGCGATGGCATCGATAAGCGTCGGTATTTGCATGCAGTGCATCGAGCCAAGATCGACAATATGGATGGACGAATACCCTTCGACGGCATCCACAACAGCGGCATTTGCGGCGGTGAAACCGAACCGATACCACGGGGTAAGGTCCACGAAAGCCGCAAGCTCAACAATCGAGAACCGGTGCGCCTCCATGGAGAGGCTAATATTACTCCCGCCCCTAGAGCTGGCGATGGCGGCCGCGAGGACCTTGCATGTGCCGTTCCTGGCGGCGCGTAGGATGAGCGCGCGGAGGAAACTGCACGTTAGCCGCTGGTTCGAGTCCCAGACGGACAGGGTGATGTTGTTGAGGACCCAGAGGATCTGCTGGGCAAGGGTGGCGTCGTTGGACTCGATAGCAGCAGCACAGTTGATGAGCAGCCTTTCCATGCTGGTGGCATCTCCGAGGCCGGCAAGGGCCCTAGAGGTAGGGTGCCCGGGCCAGGGAGGGCGAGCCCTATGGGGCAGGATCTGGCCGCCCCCAGCGGTGTTGGTGTTGGTGGTGCTGTTGTGGTTGTTGTTAATCATGGCGGTTGTGGGTGCTTCGGAGGAGTACTGCATCATGTTGTTGTTGTTGTTGTTGTTGTTTCTTGGAATGGATTTGTGGGTGATAGATAATAGTAGTAAGAACTAAGAACAAGAACAATGGAGCGGAAAGAACAAAAAGGGAACAAATGGGATTTGAGGAGGAATTTGGTAACAATATGGGAAGGATTTTGGAAAGTGACTTGTCTTTGGTAGCAACACACCTTGACCTTGGGAATCGATTCCCTCCCACCCCAAAGAAAATATAAACAAAATACAAATGGGATTCAGTAGAACACTCACTCGCTTGTTATATATATGTTTTGCATAATAAATAAATGTTAATATGAAAAAATCAGGCAAAGAAGGAGTCGTAGATGAATGTGCAGGAGGTGATCGTAAGGAAAATATGACAGACAGGTCAATTCAAGGGGGGGATTTTATTGTGTTGTAATTGTTTGTACGGGAAGGGAAGGTGCTGCTGCTGCTGGTTCTGTGTCTCTCTGATTTTCTCTGCACAAAGAGATGGCTACAACTCAAAAACTTTCTGGGGGTGGTGGAAGGGACATTTTTTTTCTTTTCTTCCTCGGGTGAAAATTGCAGGCTTTATTTATGGGTGACAGAAATGCAAAGGAGAGCAGGGCAAATACCCACCAAGCCAACAACACAAAACCTTCTACATGCCCACAATTGGGATGCACGAACAATAAAAATAGCAAAAAAATTTTAAAAAGAAAGGGGTCTTGCCCATTTCCTCGAAATTTACCCTCCTCTTTTTCCTTTTGGTTTGGGCAAAGGATGATGACGTTTGACAATGAGAAATTGTTTTGAGGAGGAGAAAGTGTTGTGATATATTGTGCTTAGCTTCGATGGGGTCATGGGGTTGTCTTTAGAAGAATTCTGGAAATTTCAATGGTCAGTGATAAGTGTAACGATCATTTACCTGAAAATTTCATGTTAAAATATCAACTACCACAACTTGAGGTATCAGTCATGTCATTTTTATGGTTCTTACTTGTCTAATTATCGTGGGTTGTAAAATTATACGTCGATTATAAAGGAATGTATTGTAATTTGAGTAGGAAAAAACTCTTAAACCGACCCGAAAACATCTTAGTTATATATTACAATTTACAATGTTATAAGGATATGATTAAAAAATGATAGACTAATTTTACCTTAAAAATTATTTGACTAGTGGTGGTGGTGGTGGGGTTTTTGCTAGCATGTGATGTAGCCGGGCCTGAAGTTTGTCTTTATGATAGGATTTTTGGCATCTACTCAAGGGAGGGAGGGGATTTTTTTTTTTTTTTTAAGTTCTTTTGGTGAAGGTGTGATCGAGGTAGGCAAATTTTAATTTTATACTAACTTACCCTTGTGTTAACCAAATGATTACGTAATTAGAACTCGATACGTATCTGCATGATAAGTAAATTTTGCTTGATATTTCTCCTCTCAATTCCATCAACAGCCCCCCCCCAATGAACGATCGATAAACATGACCAAAATCGCCACGTCAAAACCCAAAAACAAATCAAACCAACTATATTTTAGTTTCTTGGAGTGAGTGTGAGTTCCACGACGAAGCTCGCAACATCAATCGGGACATTAATTTAAATTCTAAGCATGAGATTGAGATGGAGCTGATCGAATTCAATTTTGTATGAATCCCCCCCAAAGTTTATCATCTCTAGGGTGGGGAGGGAGTGGACCCAAAGTTTAGTGAGTGGAGACAAAATTCTCCTATACATGAAATCTACAAGGCGACAATCGTGTGGTCACTTTCCAAGCCAACGGGGGGGGATGCCACCATCACTTAGTTTTGATTTACTAATCCAATAATTCAACTCCCATTAACATATCAATCACAACTTTGTTCTTGCCTTCTGGGGTTTTTGTTTGTTTCCTTTAAAAAAAAACATTAGCGGGATGAAACCTTGATTGAGATTTGAGAACCAGGGAGGATGTGAACTGTACGTGTTTTAACAATGCCATACAGTCGTTTCCGCTATCTCATCCATTGTGTTGTCGGTCTCGCTACGGCTCATATCAGGGTCTTGTTATTACTGCTAGCTTGCTCGAGGACCATTCACACATGAAGAAAAAAATTTTCAAATCTCGGGGAAGTGGTGAATCCTCTTCTCTTTTGAAGTATCATTTATTTTTTGAATTCAGGGATGAATAATACATTCTTTGGGAATGGGGATGTCCAAAAGACTAGATGACATTGCTTTGGAAATGATAGAAACAGAATTCTCTCGAATCCAAGCTCTATTTGGGTTTGATTCTTCACAAACCAAAGCATAAAACAAGATGGGAATGTATGAAAGTAAGCGAACTCAACCTACCACAAATTTACTTATATATTATTTCCATATATCTATATAATAATAATAATCTAGTGGTTATAGAATTTAACGAATATAAATGAGAAAAAGGGATGTAGCATACTTCCAGCCTTTCTCTTCAATATTTCTACCGATCGAATCTGTACTCTCGTCTATGATACTTGTCGACTGCGTCCGAAATCACAGAATCGACATGTTATTCGATATTAAAGACGGAGCCAATCGGACTTACAATTTTACTTATTGTAGCAATGCACCGAAAGCATTTATAACATCAACTTTGTGTCTTCAAAAATCGTCATATTAATCTTAATTACAATCCCCCCTCCTTCCAGGGGCAAATGAGGATGTGACCAAGCAATATTCTTTCACTGGAATCAGGAAGAACATAATCAGAACATAAGCAAGCCAAATGGGTGAAGACAAAATAAAACCCTGATTAATTACAATCTTTATTAGCAAGACAAGACAAAAAGCCTTTCCAAAGATTCAATTGATCATGAAAAAGCTGCATCGTCACAACTCGTGGATGCATGTGGCCAACAATATTTGAAAATTAGTATGTACAACGAGCCTTAATAAATGTAGCTAATGGTTGGCCAGGGGCTGGCGACTATTGATTAAATACAACCAAATGATATATGTACTAGTCATACGTGGCGGTGGTCCATGCGCGTCCTTTTTGGTTCTTGATTGTCAATCCGTGATTGTAGTAGTATACAATGATGTTCCTCCGTCGAGGTCTTGCCGAACCCGAGCCTCTTGAAATAATTGAATCGTCTGGCGTGAGTTTAATCACTTGAACCTTGACGTTGTGCCTTATGCTACTGGATCATATGCAGAAACCTTTTATGTATAACTCACTAGCTTGTACCGAATCAGGACCTAGGAAAACGAGTTCATATTTTAATTCAGGGGGATGCGATATAATATTGCTGTTCACGAATTCATAGGGAATTCTCTTGAATCGATGCCAAATGGATTTTCATTCGTGACAAAACCAGAGCAAAGAGAAATAACATCAGACCACATCATTCTAACAAATGAGAATGCAAAAAGCTGTAAATAAACATGGGAGTAGCCACATGAAGGGCGATCCAACAGGCACTTGTACGTCGAATGGCACTACCGCCAAGGGCTTAGAGTACAATGGTGAAAGAGGGAGTAGTATGATTATTTAAACAAGTTTTTGGCAGGGAAGAGCATAATCAGAGAATATAAGAAAGCCAAATATGTGAAGACAAAGTTTAACCCTAATTAATTGTCAGCTTATACACAAAGACAAGACAAAGGCCTCCCCGTTGTTTTGTCCGAAGGATTCAACTTTTTATTATTATTATTTTTTTAAAAGGCTGCTGACTCTCGATTTACGTTTCTCCCTCTCATGGGGAAGAGATCAAGAGTTGGCTCACAACTATAAGCCCCTCCCCCAAGCAAAAGTTAAACTTAATATATAACAAGTTGTGACGGCTGCAATTACAATATATAAGTTTTATGCGGCAACGAATGGGATGAGTAATTAGGGAGTCTCGTCCTTTTCGAATTTCTGAAGAACATGCCTTACTTATATCAGGTTTGTGATTCGATGTAGGAACTGCTGGAGCTTGTTTTCATGACGACACCGGATCATGAACTGATCAGTAGAATTTTTTGTGAAACAAAAGGAGAATCTATGCCCCTCGCTGTAACTCGCGCACCCATGTGAGCATTACGCGATGATTTGAATAAACAGGACTTTGGCATCACTCTAGCGTCACGTATATTATACGTTAGGACATACAAAAGGCGGCTTCCAAAGTTGAATAAAAGAATTCCAAGAATTGCTGGGACTATTTTAGTCTTGGAAATGTTTTGAGATGAAACACTTTGTTGCTTTTGGGTTTGATATTGCTTAACATGAAATTCGGGAGATTATTTAGCAAAATACTTAACAGTTGGCATTCGATTCAAAAGTGATTAGCTTCAAAACATTATAATTTAAAATTTTTTAACGAAAATGAATTAATTTGTACAATTAAAGTGGAAATATTATATAAATCGTTATCCAAAAGACTGATAAAAGTTTTCATTTAATTATATATTATTGTATATTAAAATATAACACTTTTTTAAAAAGAAGAATTTATTTTAAGTGAGGAGAAAAGAGTTTCTTGTTTAGGGAGAAAGGCATACCATACTATTGACCGCAAAACAGGTTGGAATATGTGGTGGTCATTCCGCATAATCTCTTATGTGCTTATGGCCCAAATTCTGTTATGTGTGGAAAATAGTCCCACATCGGTAGTATATAAGGGCTAATGGGCACTCCCAACCTTTGAACTGGTTTTTTGATTGGGCTTTTCCAAAAAAGCCCGTATCAAGTGGTATCAGAGTAAGCTCACACAGGTGATGGGCTTGATGTGTGGAAAATAGTCTCAATATACAATACCGAAATATGAAATACCGATGTGCCCTACATAAGGGCAAACGGGCACTCCCAATTTTTGAACTAGTCTATGGGCTTAGGAAAGCCCGTATCATTACCTCTGTAAACAAATAACCTTATTATTTAAATTGTTAAAGACAAAGGCTTTTACAAAATAATCTCATTGGTAAACGTACACGTAAAAATTCCTTTCCAAGAAAACTTGCTGGGCCGAAAACCTAGTCCAAGCCCAAAGACCCAAATCCATCAGGACAGGACATTATTGGGGTCTCTCTTCCCCTTCTTTCAAGGGCCGAAGCACGGACAACAAATACACCAAGAAAAAAAAAAGATATTTGTAATATGTCCAAATGCGTCATGCTTTCCAAATCATTTGGATGTTTGATGAAGAGGACGTGTATTTTCATATATTATATTACATATATTATCAGGGGTTGTTGTAGGCGTCCCATTGGAAATCATGTCCTCAATAATTCCGTTTTCTTCGTTTGGTACTACATTTTTGCCCTTCTTCCAGAGTCATTGGCCACGTGCCTTCACATTTCAATGTTCCCCCCCATCTAAAATAAGATAAATATTTTATTTTTGTACAAAATGAAGCAGCATTATGCTACATCTCCATAACCCATGAACGGACACTACAACTCTAGTTTTTAAATTAAAATAATCATCTTTTCCAGCTAACATTATACCTTTACTATAATCGAATGCCCATCTTTAAAAAATTTAGAAAAATTATATGTTTATGATATCGGGCGGTTGTGCTGCTCCTCGAACGGGTTGCTTCGTCCTCTTTTGTCCGCGTGGCTGACGAGAACCCCAAAGAGAAGATACGAACGAAGCATCCAATCAAACCATCACCCCCATGTTAACCTCGGTCGTACCTGCAGGGAATTCCCCATTCCACTTCTTCCCTCTTCCTCTCTTGATTTTTTATGTTTCGATTAAATTTGATTAGGGTTTCTTGGTCTTTAATTTGGGGAAGAACAATTTACATTTCTTTTAATATTAACCTCCACGTGTTTTTTTAATGTCGAGAATGAGCGCTTCTTGTAAATGCTGTTCACGAAGGGGGGAGAAAAATTTCTAACTTCATTTATGACAAAAAATAAGTTGTTGATAAAAGAAAGCTAGCCCAATAATAATACCTTTGCCTATTGTTAGAATAATTTAATTGGAAAGCTGATGTCGTCATCCCCAAGCATTGCTTTTTTGGGTATTATATAATACGGCCATCCACGGCGGACGACGACTAATCCTCGAATCGGAGCACATGTGATTATTTTATGATCAATTTGGGCAATCATTCCAGGTCTTTACTTATCTCCTCCCGTAAAGAAGAAAGGAAAATTTAAAAATGATTATCATGTTCGGAGTTGAAGTTCGCCAACTTCTTAAATCCTTAAGGCGTATCAAGTCGAGATGAGTTTATGTATTTCAATCTCATCCATTTTAATGGAGCAAGTTGCCAAAAAGAATGAATACGGAAGAAATAGAGACTAACATTATTGCTTTCTTGGCCTGTGACCCGGTCTTTAGTCTTAGCCATCCACAAAATAAAAGAGAAGAGAGAATGGTCACCGAATTCGATCGATGACGACGTGAATTTAATTTAGATAAGATAATGGAGGAAGTGGAGTTGGGGGCCACCCTTTTTCCTCATTTTGTTTTCTATTTTTTAAGAGAAAAATTTTGGTGGGGGTTTCGGCAAACCCAACAAGTTTGGGATATTTTGTCGGTTTACATTTTTTTAAACAAGTATCTAAAATTCATATCTTATCTATCTAATCACCTAACTGACTTTCATCATCTGTTCTTGCCACAGTGGGACAACTCCTCTCTACTCCGTCCTAACCTTCATTCCCTCAACGATTTTTCTTTCTTTTTTCTTTTCTTTCCTGGGTCATCTTTTAATTAGCTCTCACGTCAACCAAACATTACGACAAGTGAGTTTTCCAAGGAAGTTTGTGGACAATCGTCTTAGAAATCATTGTTAATTAACATCTCTCGGCGAACTAACTTCTCGTTTCCCCGTGCAAACAATGAATTCTTGCATCGACAACTTCTGTGAGCAATGAGGCGAAAAGTTCATTCCTGTGAAAGTCGTTGATCGAAGAGTGGTGACGATAACTCTAAATCACGACCGAAAATTGAGAGAGATTTTCAGGTATTTACCCAAAATTGAAGAAACAATGACGGATACAGACAACACAATGCAATGCAAGTTGTGGGGGTTGGAGCGGGCACATCGAGAAGAAAGGGACGGCCACAAACGATATATAGCATGGCGAAAAAGATCTAAAATCTCCCAAATATCCACAAATTTGAACCGCCCCCCCCCCCCCCCCCCCCCCCCAAATAACCTCCCCAATTTTTTTTTTATTTTTAGAAAAAGAAAACATAATAATGATGGTGTGAAAAAAGACACATGATGCCCACTTTTGCAATCACGGACAAAAAGAGAGAGTGGAGGAAATACAATCCCTAATTAAAATATATGTGCATATGAATGATGTTATGGAGGGGATGGGGAGGCCAGAAGATGGAGGAGAAGGAATCTTATCTCCAACTGCATGCATCATTCAACATTCATCGATTCCAAATGCGGCGACGCGCAGCTTAGCAAGTTCAATGAATCCCACCACCAACACACTTAACTCCTCGTGGTGGGTGACAACAAACAATAGCATTATCCCAAAACACACACACCCACACAAAAGAAAAGCTTGAGGCGTTTTTGAAGGCATTAGTGCTTTTGAGATTTTGAATTCCTCGGGCTTTGATTAGTGCGTGTGTATATTTTGGATCGAAAAAAGGTAGGTCGAGGTCGACTTTTCTGCGTGGAAAATTTGAAGGTTCTCAAAGGGGTGTTGCCGTGCCTATTCAACCCACTTTCTGTGGCTTACTCTTTGTTTTTGGGATGGTGATGCAATGAAATTGATTGGATTATTTAATGTCTCAATCCCCATTCACACATATCCCCCTCCCTCCTCCATTCCCAAGACAAAGGGATAAGAGGGTGGAAATATAAATAAATAAATAATAAGAGGGCGGCCCCCATTTTCCTCAAGTTGGGGGGGGGGGGGGGGGGGGGGGGGGGGAGAAAAAGGATAGAAAACCATTTGCCCAATGATGCCAACAACTAACCACTGATTAGTCTTCCTTGGTATCTTAATGCATGCATTTGATGTAAGATTCACCATTGTTTGGGCTACCCCTACGATTAGGACATACCCTGTTAATTGAATAGTCTTCCTCGAAAACTCTCGAGGGTATCAGAAGAAAAACTTGAGTTTTTATATTCTGATTTTCAAACACAAACAACTAAAGTTTAAAAAGAAAATAAAAAAAAATGATGATAAAATAAGGGACGCGGCTAACGGTACGTGCACGTGGGACTTACGTAGTTTACTACTTAATACTAAAATTAAGTAGTAAATTTTACTAAAAGTTGACCGTTACTACTCTAGTCAACGCAAAAGTAGTAAAAAAAGTAGTAAATTTTACTACTTATTGGTCTTCTTTTAGTAAAGTCAACGCAAATGTAGTATAAAATGTCGTAAATTTTACTACTTCTGGACTGTTCACCGCAGTGCAATTTTACTACTTTTACGCTGACTTTACTAAAACCTCATTTTTAGTAAAGTCAACGTAGAAGTAGTAAAAAAAGTAGTAAAATTTACTACTTTTTTTACTACATTTGCGTTGACTTTACTACGAAAACCACACTTTTAGTAAAGTCAACGTAAAAGTAGTATAAAAAGTAGTAAAATTTACTACTTTTAACTGTACAATTATGTCGAAAAGTAGTAATTGTTTACTACTTTCGTTGTGATTTTTATTAAAATAATGTTTGAGTTGGTAAAATTGGTAGTAAACAGGTAGGGTTTGTCGTAAATGTTTACTACTTTAAGCATGTTTTTACTAAAATAAGTAGTAAACTGTTACTACTTTATCGGCGTTGACTAAGAAATTTTACTACTTTGAACAGTGTTTCCGAACCTAACTCCGAACCTAATTATTCTAAATTTTGATGTGAAATGACTATTTTGCCCCGGTTACTATGATCGTGGACAGTGACACAAACCTATGATCATGGTAACCGGGGCAAAATAGTCATTTCACATCAATATTTAGAAGAATTAGGTTCGGAGTTAGGTTCGGAAACACTGTTCAAAGTAGTAAAATTTCTTAGTCAACGCCGATAAAGTAGTAATAGTTTACTACTTAGTTTAGTAAAAACATGCTTAAAGTAGTAAACATTTACGACAAACCCTACCTGTTTACTACCAATTTTACCAACTCAAACATAATTTTACTAAAAATCACAACGAAAGTAGTAAACAATTACTACTTATCGACATAATTGTACAGTTAAAAGTAGTAAATTTTATTACTTTTTATACTACTTTTACGTTGACTTTATTAAAAGTGTGGTTTTCTTAGTAAAGTCAACGCAAATGTAGTAAAAAAAGTAGTAAATTTTACTACTTTTTATACTACTTTTACGTTGACTTTACTAAAAATGAGGTTTTAGTAAAGTCAGCGTAAAAGTAGTAAAATTGCACTGCGGTGAACAGTCCAGAAGTAGTAAAATTTACGACATTTTATACTACATTTGCGTTGACTTTACTAAAAGAAGACCAATAAGTAGTAAAATTTACTACTTTTTTTACTACTTTTGCGTTGACTAGAGTAGTAACGGTCAACTTTTAGTAAAATTTACTACTTAATTTTAGTATTAAGTAGTAAACTACGTAAGTCCCACGTGCACGTACCGTTAGCCGCTTCCTAAAATAAGGGACTGGGATTGGTGTGAAAGGAAAGGAGGGGAGGGATGCCAAAACCGACGCAGGGAGGGGGAGAGACAAGTAGTAGTGAGCCGTATTTATCTTTGTCCCCATGTGCCAAATAATCTAGAGACGTGATAAACTACACCTCCCTTTTATTATTATTATTATTATTATTACATATATGTGTGGCTCTAAATAAAACCCTCCCCTCAAGAAAAAGAATAAATCGTTTTTTATATTAATATTTTTCGATGATCCCCCAACTTCGATGGATGTGGTGGTGGGGAATGATGATGAAAGAAGATTCCCTCCGCGAAACCCTAATAGCCAGCCTGCCCGCCTCTTTCTCATCTCCAAAAGTCAATTTCTGAATAAAAGAAAAAGGAAACAAGAAATTCCCTTAAGAAAAGTTAGTTGTACATGGATGACCCTCGAGCGGCCAATAATTTGGCCAATCCGAAGGAGTTCGGGCACTGATGATTAACATCCAACAAGTGGCGTATAATAAAATCGTATTAAATTTGACGACCTTTCCTTTTGAGCTTGCATAGATTCTTGAGGGAGTGATTCCCGGGAGCAAAATTTTTGCATTATTTAATCTTCAATTTATCTTTAGGACTTCATAATAAGGATTTTTCTCAATCTTTTCAGAAAAGAAAAATGTAAAAAACATACGTGAAAACAAAAACATCAGTCTAAGTCTATAACATGAAGTCGAAATCGAGTGGATAAGTACGAGCTTGCAAGTACCTAGTATTTAAAAGAACTATGATAAGGCATATGTCTCAAGATCTGTGGAGGGGGGCAGGGTGGATGGTTATTTTATTTTGTTTTGTCGCTTAGAGACCTCCAAAGACCACCAAGCATTCCTCCCCTCCAGTCGAATTCCGGGGCCGAATAATTCCTTTTTTTTATCGGGGGGGCAAGACGACTATTCCTCTGTCCCAAAGTCATGCTCCAAATAATTAACTATATCTAAAAAAAAAGAATAGATAAGATAAAGCAAAATCAACTTCCTTTCCATTGAATCTTATCCACTCCATCCCTCGCAACCTCCGAGCATATCGACGTATCACTTATTTTTATGGATTTTGGGATAACTAGATTATGCATAACTCAACTATATTCAATTGAGGAAACCGTGCTTTTAAAAAAAAAAAATCGAATGGTAAAATCTTGAAAAGAAACCCTAATATTTCTATTTGGTTCATATTAAATCGAGAAAGAGTGGTTGGTCCCTTTGATGAGATGAGAAGGCGGGAATGGAAAAATGTAAAAATTAGCAGCCTCGTACCTTAAAGCGAAAGAAAGAGATCCGCAAACGGTGATTATACTCGTAATGCTTTTCGTTTGTGTTCTAATGTTATTTACGATAGTTAAGTACGCGATTAGAATCCTGTAATCGAAGTGATTTGACTTTCGGTTCGGTTTAAACCAAACTATATCATTCAAATTCAATCCGCTCACAACCAGAAATTTTGATGCACAAATCGGAACCAAATAACGGAAACGTCTAATATTTAAGTGAAATATGTATCGTTTTATGTGAGGAGATTTTTGTATTTTTTAAAAGGAAAATCACGAGAGGATAATGGGAATTGGACATTTCATGAAACGAAGAAATGGACAACCGGGTTGTCTCCCTCCCGATGAAATATAAAATTCATTTATATCAAGACAAGGGAGGAAACCTCTCTGCGCAGGAAATTGGCACGAAGCTTCTAAAATCTTCTTTACCAAAGCAAAAATCAGAACCACGTATTTCATTTTCTAATTCTACAAAAAAAAAAAAAGAAATCATCTTTATTATTTTAAAAATTAAAAACACTTAAAACTGTGAGAAAAATGTCAGCATCCTATAAATTAAGACTTAGAAAAAAAAAAAACATTACAAAGGGAAGGAAAGTTCTTGGAAAATTCCCCATTTTCTCCGACAAAACACGAAATAGAAAATGAAAATTGTATCATATATCTTCTCAATGTCTCCATCCAGTTAAAAAAACGAGTAGTAGTCTTATTTAGATTTTGTAAAATTATCATTAGGACAAAATTTGTCAAAGAATTTCGCGATTACGATTAGCAACAAAAGTTGAATCACGTTGTTATCAAGGAAGAACAAAGAGAAAGAAGAGATCGATCAACCCCCCCGACGAACTGTCATCTTTCTCCCTCCCAACACGGAGAGAAATCGGTCCGTTGCCGGAGATTCGGATACCTCCCCCCTCCCCCCCCCCAACCCGGGATATGACTTCCGGACGGCGACGTCCGCACTTCAAAGTGAAGTCACAAGAAAGCAAACGAGAAAGAACTAAAAACCGATCAGGACAAAAATCCAACTCAGTAGAATAAGTTCTGCAGCCTTCTCTGCGGCTGGCCGTCTATGGCCCCTGCGCTCTCCAAGTACGCCGTCATATTAACAGACTCCTCCGAGTCCCTAGATGGAGTTCCGGACCTCCGGTTCTCAGCCTCCTTCAATCCAGCCTCCCCGCTGTGGCTCCAAATCCCTGTGCGGAGACTAAGACTTAGATCGACCGTGCACTCCCCGCCAGACTTCTTCCTCTTCGGCTGACGCAGTGCCGGGTTGTCACAACTGGCAGGGAAACTACTGTTATTGTTGTTGTTGTTGTTGCTGCGTGCGTCGTAGGTGCAGGACCCGTCGTCGGCCTCGCAGGAGTCCTCGGGGGAGATCGGAGGGAAGGCAGCGCTGGTCAGTAGCTCGGGGATGGCCTGGATAGTCCCGCCTCGTAGGACGGTCTCGACCGCCGCCTGACAGATCCGCCAGTTCCCAGACCAGAGGAGGCCAACCGCTCCGTGAACAGGGCTGACCGTGCGGCCGCAAGCCTCGAATAGCAACGACCGAAACAAAGCTGAAAAGATGAAAGCAGAGGTAGCATTAGGAAGGACATTGCTAGGTGAGGGAATGATGAGGGTGGATGAATATAGTTTACCAGGGCGTTGGGATTCAGGGACTGCGGAGATGAAGGAGAAGAGGCCGGCACGGCCAAAGAACTTGGCAACAAAGACGGTGGCGTGGCCCTGGGAATCGGAGCCGTCAATCCAAGAGAGGCAGGGACGAAGGATGCAGGAATCGCTGCAGCCCTTGCGTAGAACCCTACAGCCGTTGCAGCTCATTTGAGGCTCAAGACTGTAAATAACAACAACGCAAAGGGAGAGATAGATTTGGATGATTATGGGTATTATTGGGAAGATTGAAGGATATTGAAGTGACCAAGAAAAAAGGCAAGTCGGTACCTTAAGATGGGATGGATGTCAGGAGAGTTTTATAGATGAGAAACTTCTTTATTTATTCCATTTAAAAAAAAACAGCCTATTTTTTTATTATAAAATAAATATAGAGTTTATCAGAGTTTTTTTAAATGGTAGATGACGATTCCAAAGTTATGGGGGGAGAGATTTTTTTATTGAGAGAGAGAGAGAGAGGAACCTCCACAATAGCTTTACTCTTCCCTGAGCATTGATTTCTCTCTTTTGAAACATTTAAAATTGGCAAAATAGTGATTTCTCCCGTCACGTTACTTTATTTCAAACTTTAAAATATTTACCGGCAAAATATCAAATTTTGGCCCGACCAAATTTCTGTTTTGGCCTAAGCTTTATTTATTATATGATTTTAACCCGAACTTTTAATTTAACCTATTTTATGGCCCGACGTCGACGACGTTACTTATTCTGTCGACGTGGACTTAACGGGATCCGATGTGGCAAAATTTTGCCTCTCCACGTCACTCATTGATCGATCCACATGGGTGGCATCTGGAACCTTTCTTTGAATTAAAATCTTTGAATTAAAATATAAGAAACCCTAATCCCCCTTTTCTTCCCCCTTCCACCTGCCTCCGAACTTTACCCATTTCTTCCCCCCATCTCGTCATCTGCCTCCGTCCCTTTGTGGTTGTTGTTTGGCTTTCCTTGTCGTTGAGGCGGAGTTGGGATGACATGAGGGTGAGCAATCCCCGACGGTAGAGGCGGAACCTAAGGCAAGAGCCCAGGAAGGTGATCGTGGTCGACGGCTCCAGGTACGGAATGGACTCCTTCTTCACCTTAGGTTGAACCCTAATCCCCTTTCTTCCCCCCTTTCGTCACCTGCCTCCGATCCCCTAATCTCCTTTCTTCCACCCACGTATCGCCACGTATGAGTGACGCGGAGAGGCAAAATTTAGCCACATCAGGTCCCGTTAAGTCCACGTCGGCAGGCTAAGTAACGTCGTCGACATCAGGCCATAAAATAGGTTAAATTAGAAGTTCGAGTCAAAATCATATAACAAACAAAGCTTAGACCAAAACAGAAAGTTGGTCAATAATTGAGGCCATAATTTGATATTTTGCCATATTTATTTTATGTTCTTAAATTAATATTAATTAATATTATAAATCATGTATAGTCTTATTGTAACGGTTCGCCGATTTGTTGTCATTAATTACCCTACTAGGCTTATTTTATTATAATAATCTCCTATATACGTATGCATCGTATACATTTTTGGTCTCACCTTTCGATGGACTTTTTTTTGTTCTCCTAACTTTAAAATATTATTTTAGCCTTAAATCAATATTACGAATCTTATATCGCCCTATTAGAACGACTTTAACCACTTCTTCGATTTACTATCATTAATTATTTTATGTATCATAAATTAAACAAACAATTTCGTTATTATTTTCTACATATGAAATTATCACGACCCACAAATGTCAATAGTATGCCTCATACTCTATTTTTTATAAAAGTTCCATCGAATCTAATGACTCATCTAGAGCGTAAAAGAAATCCTTTAATCAAAGGATCATAGACGAATAACCTCTTAAAGGTTTTGTATTCTTGTCAAATTGCATATCATTCAAAATAATAATGACGGCAAATCATTTGTGTTCCCTTATGAAAAATAATGACTCCCCTGGGCAATTGCTTGTTAATTTTTGACAAGTAAGATGATTAGTGACGACAAATTGAAGTGGGCAACAATGTTCGACCATATAAGATTCATAATTGATTTTAAAGCTTCAAAAGAAATATTTCAAAGTTCGGGCCAAAAAAGAAGTTGTGCAAAAGGTGTGACAAAAAATCTATATTATGCCCGTCCACTTAGGAAATTATTATAATTAAAGAAAAAACACATAGGATAATATTGACGACTAATCAAAGAAGTGGGTAACGTTGTTCCAAATTCATAATATTGATTTAAAGTCATAAAAAAATATTTTATAGGTCGAGCCATATAAGAAAGTCGGTCCAAAGATCGTACCAGAAATCGCTAGTTTACCTTTAAAATTGATGTAAGTTTTGTTGTGCAAATACTAAATTATATTTCAACGGCTATAAATTAATCAAAATATTAAGATTACACACCATTACCATACTTTATTTCAAATATATTTTAGCAATGACATATCATTTAAGTTAAATAAAAATAAATAAATTCAATAAAACTAGGAAATAAAAAAACGGTTGAAACTTTTTATTATATTTATTTATTTACTAATTTTTCATATTCAAGACTATTTCAAAATTCTAGGTACTCGTAAATGAAACGAATTTTGAAATCGAAATTTATGTTTGCTAATAACGTGCTTTCTTTTTACTGTACAAGACATAATTAACAATAATCGAAACTATTTCAAATGATATGACATGTCATACCAATTACAAATGTTTGTGTCCTCAGTTATTGTTTTTAAAAAAAAATTATTCGACTCCATTTAATCACAAATCTATTTTATATATAGGTTTTTCGTTCATAATATTTTAGGAAATGGCTAAAGTCCCGTCGACCGAAAGTCCCGTATGAAGGTGACATCAGTTTTTCGTATATATGTACGAAATGTGATGTATTTTTCGTATATTTAATGTAAGTGTCGATGTGTTTTCGTACATGAGCCGATGAGATTTCGTACATTTGTATTACTTTGTACAAAAAATTTCTTAATAGGCTCGTACAAGTGTACTAAATAAATATGTATGAAATTAGAGGAAATTTACATGTTTTATCATTGTACATATTTCTTACATATGTACATGTAATGTATGAATAATGTGCGAATCGTGGGGCTAAAGTCATGTCGACGGCATGCCGCGTCGTGTACGAAGTTGACGTCATAAATGTACGAAATAAGTATGAAAACCCATTGGCCCATGTACGAGAGCCACGTTGCCATTTACGTCAAATGTACGAAACACGCATCACGTTTCGTACATATGTATGAAAAATGACGTCACCTAAAGTGGCGAAGCCAGGAAAAAAGTCGAGGGGGGCCAAATTGAATGAGAGAAAATTTAAGGTGGCCAATTCAATTTGATAAAAAATTATAAAAAATATGCCTAATTTTAATTTTTTAAACAAAAATGGGGGGCATGGCCACCCGAGCTCCGCCTCTGGTCACCTTCATACACCATGGGATATCTCATTGACGGGATTTTACCCATTCCCAATATTTCGTACCCAAAAATTTCTTACCCAATCTTTTTCGTATCAGGATGCTCTCCGTTTACGAAGGAATTGAGATTATTCATTTTAAGGTTGGGATAATTCTAATTTTAATACGACGGTTCTATTTTTTATTATTTTAATTATGGTAAGGGCGAAATTGACATTACTTTATATAATTATTGTTTAAATACTTGTACACTTTAAAACCTTATATCTAATTCATAATAAATCATAAACACCAAATTATAAACTCAAAATATTAAACTTGAAATTTTAAATCATAAATATTAAAAGTTAAACCATAAACCTTAAATGTTAAACTATAAACTCTAAATATTTTAAACCATAAAAATAAAAAGATACAATAATTAAACAATAAATTATATAATGTAACAATTTATTTATCAATTACTATATTAAAGGAAATAATTTATTGACTTCTTAATATATCAAGAGTAATATAGTAATTTTATAATGCCAGAAATAACGATAATGGTTGGATTACAAAAGAATGAATCGCAATCATAAAATAAAGGCAAAATATGGTTATATGGCACCACTTTTTGACAAACTTTCTTTTTTGACCTAAACTTTAAATTTTTCTTATATAATCAATACTATGAATCCTATGTGGTCTTATTTTAATGTAGTTACGAAGTGGAACCATTTTTCGATGTTATTTTCCCACGTGAATTTAGTTAATACATTAATTACCTGGTTTTTTTTTTGCATTAGTTAATACATTAGTTACGAAGTGGAACCATTTTTGCTCTTTAGTCATTTCTTTTCTTACCTGGTTTTTTTTGCCTAACCCTAAATCACAGAGGATAAATCGGGTGAATGATTCTCGGAGAAAAAAGGGCATCTGCTTGATTTTTTGGGATCTTCCTACGAGAGAGCTCGTGGTCCACCTGAGGTAGATTGGGATTGGTTTCTTCGACGAAGGTCTTAAGGTGACCCACTCGAAGGTGAGGCAGACAATAGTAGACCTATTCAAAGGCGGATCGGACAATAGCATCACAAGCAGGTCTTAAGCCGACCCATTCGAAGGCAGGGCAAAGCCAATCTACTCCAAGTGTGTGTAAGAAGCTTTGATACGCTTTTATGTTATATTGTTGATGGTAGAAGGAATCGTATGTTTTTTTTATTAGGATGAAGAGAATTTCTATTCTAATGCATATAGCGGGGGAGTTGTCATTTGGAGACAAAATTAGTTACGATGGTGATAGAGTATTGGAATTTTTTGATGTGGACTGTGATCTATTGGGATACTTTACGTTGGTAGCATTTTCCCACAACTCTGGTTTTAAGGTTAGAAAACTATGGTATGTCTTTCCTAATCAGATTTCTATGAGTGTGAGGCAAATTATTAATGATAAGGATGTCTTAGAGATGATAGATGGTTGTCTACATGGTTCTTCAGTGACGGTATATTGGGAAGGGATTGTGGAAGCCTTATCTGATACTGAAGAGGTCAGTTAAGATGTTAATGTTAGCAGTGAGGGATCTGAAACCTTAGAGTTGTCGTTATGGTGGCAATGTTACTGATGGTAGGGATGTTGTTATGGAGGAAGTACATGATAATGTTGGAATAGTTGGCACTGAAAAAGTGCAAATGCTCGTTGCTGAAGTTGAGGTTGGAGTTACAACGATGTTCAAATGGGATTGTGTAGTGTGTGATGTAGATTTTCAGAGAGAGGGAAGTGAGTATGCAACTTTAGATAATGAAATCCCTAATAATGGAGAAGAGACAATAGGGCGTAAGAGGCAGCATTTAAAGTCTGCATTGACAGTTTATGATCCACAATACGATCACCAGAACATAAGTTTGACGTGTGGATTGTGTTTTGAGACACCAAAACAAATGCACAATGCTATATAATAGTATGCCATAGCAAACAGGTATAACCTTCGCTGGAAAAGGAGTTCAAAGGTTAAGAAAGAGGCTATATTTGAACCGGGCTGCTCCTGGAGGGTATATGGCTCATGGATGAAGAAGGTGAGGAGTTTTACAATTAAAGGTGCATTTGAAAGACACACATGCTCGCGGAACATGAATAATAGACAAGCAATTACAGAATGGCTTGCCCAACAATTTTCAGAAGGAATATACGAAGAGTTGGTGCTACCGCCAAAGAAATTCAAGAAGGGTACAATTGAAATTCCCATGATGAAGTGCTACAAAGCATGCTGGCTGGCAGATAGATTGATGGTTGGTACGGTTAATGAGCACTTCAACAAACTACGTTCTTATTTGGCTGCACTAAAGATGAAATATCCATTGACTTGTTTTCATCTTTCACTCTCCACATGGCAATACACTACTTTTAAGAGGTTATTCGTTTGTTTTGAGCCTCTTGTTAAGGGATTTATGTCAGGTTGCAGAATTATTATTGGATTTGATGGCACTTTTATTAAGCATAGAGTTGGAGGCATATTATTGACAGTCGTGGTTCATGATGGAAATGATGGTTTGTACCCTATTGCTTGGGCCGTTGTTGAAGGTGAAAACATTAGCTCATGGCTGTGGTTCTTCACTCTATTATTCAAAGAGCTCTCATTTGATATCCGTCACCATCTATTCTAGCTGAATATTGGAACGAGTCATGGGTGGACGTCTATAAGTGACCAACAAAAGATATGAATTTGTTATCTTATTGTTGAGTTCTTATTTGGATATGAATTGATAATTTGTACCGTTGCAGGGGCTATGTTATAACTACTCTTGCACCAGAAATGAAGGCTCGAAATTGTTCAAAACATATTTATCAGAACTGGAAAGTAACGCATAGGGGTTTCTTTTGAAAGAGTTGTTTGAAGAGTATCAATGAAGTGGACTATAACAATGCCTTAAAATATATGGAAGTAGGAAGAGATGGTTGTCCATGATCCTCAAAAGGTGTTGCAGATTTTGTAAAAGAAGGACCTCATCACTTTTGCAAGGCTTTCTTCAACACCTTAAGCAAGAGCGGTACGTGTAGCAACTATATTTGCGAAACTTTCAATTCTTATATTGTTGCTACTAGAAGGTTGCCACTTATTGATATGTTGGAGCGCATTAGATGTCTTCTAATGGTAAGGCAAGTGGAAAAGAAAATTTTTTTCAATCAGAAAAACTGATATGCTATGTCCTAATGAGAGAAAAGAAACAGCGGCCATCAAAGAGGTTGCTGCCAAGTATATTGTCAAGCCTTCTATTTCTGAAAAATTTGAAGTTTCTATGGCATTCATGAGAATGATAGGTTCTTAGTGGACTTAAGGGGAGGGAGTTGTGGCTGTCGTTATTGGGACCTCCATAAGATTCCTTGTGCGCATGTATTGGCCTGCATACAGTTCATGAAACGAAGCCTTGAGGATTACATTGATCCGTGCTTCAAGATGGCTTCATATAGAGCAGCCTGTAGCCATTAGAAGGAAGCAAATTCTAGCCAGCTATGGGAGGTGAGCCAATTAAACCTCCTCCATATAAGAAGTTACTAGGAAGATCGAAGAAACAAAATAGGAGCAAAAGTAAGGAAGAAGACCCAAAACCAACATCGGGAAAACTGACGTCGGGAAGGGAATTGGCATTACATGCTCTTACTGTGGGAATTTGGGTCACAACAGGAGAAGCTGTCGAGGGCAGCCTTCAACAACCAACCCCCTCACAGCCAACCCCTTCACAGTATCCAACTTCTTTGTCTCGCTAGTTCCAGCCACATCACAGTATGGTACGGAGGAGGCTGCTGAGATCATTCCCCAATCTGGTATGACCTCTTTAGCTCTATTAATTTTGGCACATTTTATCTACATTCTAACCAGTTACTTGTGGCATAGGTTTTGGACGACACTGGAGAGTGACATGCAAGTTATGTGGAAACAAATGGCACAATAAAAGAACCGGTATTAAGAGAAGTACAACTGTAGTAGAAGTTGGAGAAAATCCAACTGAACTTGGACCACCTTGAGTGCACTGAAGTTGGATAAACTTAAGTTGTGTCCGTTACCGAGCTGTAATTGCCATGCTTTTTGTATGTATGTAGTAACGGTAGCCTTAGTATGTTATCGAAATGTGTCTATTATTGAGTCTGTTATCGAGTTTGATTAACTTAGTATGTAGCCTCACAGTTACTTTTCTGAAACATTAATGCAAGTTCCCATTTCAATGATAATCTCAAATGCAGCCTTCCATTTGCAAGTCATTTGATTACATATGAGTTGCAACTTTCCTAACGTGAAAGCATAATACTTAGTACATTTAACACATAAGAATGCATACCATAACCCAACCACAACATAACACCAAAAAATAAAACTGCAATGCAAGTCATCAACTTCAAATCCCTTCGTTGTTTCTTCATCAACACTTGATTAGCATGATTTTCCGCCAAATATGAGGATTACATCTTCTTATACTTAACCACCCTATCCTCAAGCTTCCGAATGAGATCTTCCATCAAAGATTGTCTCTTTTCCATTACTTCAACTTTGTTTTCCAACAGCTTCTTCGTCTCCAACAGATTTAATATGATTTCTTTCTGGCGAATCGGGATAATCTCGTCAAACCACTTGAAAAATCCACAATCATCATCGTAAACATTCAAAAAATCAATAGAGTTAGATAACTAAGATAAGTATTACAACACTTCAATGGAATTTCATATCCACATAGCACGGTTCCCAAACAGAAGTTTAACATATTTAACTAAAACACCTTCCAAAATGTGCAACGAAGGAATCGTCTGCCTGGGTTGTTTTTACTCCACGATGTGAGCAGGACAACTCCCTGCACGTGCTTGCATATGTAATTTCCATAAAAGGAGGTTGATATCGCGGACCCAACACTCTTGTCGCTGCTCTCGTTCTTTATTCTTGATTCAACCAAGAGGAAGCGATCGCGAACAAGTCGGATCCAAACACGTCGAAAATCTCTGGCACTATGAGCAACTGGTGCTCAGAGGTTCGTTGTGTGGTCATCGTATGAAAAAGAAAAAGAGAAGAAGAGAAGACAACGGACAGACACATTTAAGTGGAAGCACTCACTGATTCCATCGACGATACCTTCGGGAAATAAGCAAGAACGCAGGCGCACAAGATCGCCTGAACGGTGAACGCTTGAAGGTAAAAAGACAATATGTCCGTCAGTAGAGAGGTGTTCGTATGCAATGCCTAAGAGTAACTATTTATACTAAGCTAGACCTACGTATATACGGTAATAAAATATTATACATATATTATATGTCCTTGTTGCCAGTTCTCGCGGAATATCTTCTTTTCATCTTAGCAAACTTAGCAACAATTTTCTTTCAAGTCTTGAGACCGTCTGGAATCTTCCTATAACAGCCACTGATCAATTGAATCGCCCATTAGCCTGCACCACAGAGTTTCCTCGCTCGCCCATTAGCCTTCACCACAGAGTTTCCTCGCTCGCCCAGTTGATTGTCGCTCGATCGCGTCGTTGACCCTTATCGCCTGGTAGCCCCTCACTTGGTTACTACTTCGCCGACAAGCCTTTGCCTGGTGTGTTTTCACAGCTGTCTCTTTACTGGGCTTCTCGTGCTTTGCGCCTGTATTCTGAATCGTTGATCCACAAATCAGACCGAGATCTGTGGCCCAGAATTTCTTTTGTTAAACAGATTCAACCAAGAGAAGTCTTCGTCTCCAAATTGTCGCAGTCGGCTCTCCCCTTTCTCCCTTTTCGTCTCCAAATTAGGGTTCCTAAATTTGGCCCCAATTAAAAAAGAGAACAAAAGATGCCATGGAGTTAAACCACATGGATAATTAATATATTAAATAAATTCACGTGAGAAAATAACAACGGAAAATGAATCGACTTCGTAACGACGTTAAAATAAGGCCGCGTTGGATTCACAGTATTAATTTAAGGTTATATAAGAAAAATTTCAAAGTTCATGCCAAACGAAAGAAAGTTCGTGAAAAGGTAGTGGAGAAAAAAAATAAACACTCCCATTGTTAGGAATGGAGAATCCTAATTCATCGCTCCCAAAATGACGAAAGAAAAAGCCGCCCCATGATCTTTCTTCTCTTGTTTCCATTGGGTTCTCACAGTTTCATTCTATTACATCTTCGGCAATAAGTTTATCTCGAAAAAATTGAAAATCACAACCATATTTAAAACGAATGTGTTCAAGAAGTGAGTTGTTAATAGGGGCAATTCTGGTAAAGAGAATCCACTATTTACCTTTGACATCCTAGTTCAATTCTTTGTAGTCGTCCTAAGATATCTACTGATTATATAGTCTTTAGTACGTCTGACTTACCCTTCTGTGGTAAAATTGCCATATTTTGCGATTATCTTAAAGAAATACAACTTGCAGAATTCTGACAAAGCCCTGAACCGATTTAGGAACTTCTTTCTCATTAAAAAGAAAGAAAAACGTAATATGATAGCTTATAATTAAGAGGGTATGTCATTTGAGGGAGGATGGCGTTTTGTCCCGATTAACCCAAAAAAGGAGTTTGGTGGGTAGGGGGAGCGGCTAACGTCCTGTGCGTGGGACGTCCCCCGCATTGTACTAATTTCGACCCTAATTTAGTACAATGTACTAACACCAATTAGTACACTTGTTATTACTAACGATGTACTAATTGGTACTGTTTTTGTACTAGTACAGTTAGTACAATGTACTAATGGTCACTGTTTTTATACTAGTACAGTTAGTACAATGTACAAAACTTTTTTAGTACATTACAGGTGTACTAATTGGTACAAAACAGTAACAATGATTTTTAGTACAATGTACTAACCATTACTAGTACAAAAACAGTGACTAGTAGTACAATGTACTAACTCTGTAGCTAGTACATCGTCAGTAATGACAAGTGTACTAATGGTTACTGTTTTTGTACTAGTACACTTAGTACAATGTACTAATGGGTACTGTTTTTGTACTAGTACAGTTAGTACATTGTACTAATGGTACTGTTTTTGTACTAGTACACTTAGTACATTGTACTAATCGTACTGTTGGTGTACTAGTATAGTTAGTACAATGTACTAATAGTACTGTTTTTGTACTAGTACAGTTAGTACAATGTACTAATGGGTACTGTTTTTGTACTAGTACAGTTAGTACAATGTACTAATGGGTACTGTTTTTGTACTAGTGCAGTTAGTACAATGTACTAATGATTACTGTTTTTGTACTAGTAATGGTTAGTACATTGTACAAAACTTTTTTAGTACATTACAGGTGTACTAATTGGTACAAAACAGTAACAGTGATTTTTAGTACAATGTACTAACCATTACTAGTACAAAAACAGTAACCATTAGTACATTGTACTAACTGTACTAGTACAAAAACAGTACCATTAGTACAATGTACTAACTGTACTAGTACAAAAACAGTACCCATTAGTACATTGTACTAATTGTACTAGTACAAAAACAGTAACCATTAGTACACTTGTAATTACTGACGATGTACTAGCTACAGTATTAGTACAATGTACTACTAGTCACTATTTTTGTACTAGTAATGGTTAGTACATTGTACTAAAAATCACTGTTACTGTTTTGTGCCAATTAGTACACCTGTAATGTACTAAAAATGTACTAAAAAAGTTGTGTACATTGTACTAACTGTACTAGTACAAAAACAGTGACCATTAGTATATTGTACTAACAGTACTAGTACAAAAACTGTACCAATTAGTACATTATACTAACACTGTAGTTAGTACATCGTTAGTAATAACAAGTGTACTAATTGGTGTTAGTACATTGTACTAAATCAGGGTCGAAATTCGTACAATGCGGGGTACGTCCCACGCACGGGACGTTAGCCTTTCCCGTAGGGAGGACGTGTCAACCTTATCCAAGCATTGACTCCTCCTCCTCCTCTTCCTAATGACTCTTTGGCTTTTCATTTCTATATTATTTTATTCATGGCAAGTGAAATTATCAGACATGATCTCTTCCCCACAAAAAGAAATGAATCAGAGACACTTACGTACGGATTTGTGGACTCTTCTTGAAAGTAAACTGTCTTTCTTCCTTACAAAGAATGGACAAAAAAAATTGATCATCCAACAAAACACTCGGGTCTAAGCCCACAAATATTCGGCTTAGCCCCAGCCCCCTTTCATTTTAAGGTGCCAACCACTTTCTGAATCCTATAACTTTGTTTTAGGAACGTCCTCTCCGGCTATCCCATCCCCGACCGATGGTTCAATCCGAGCTGAGTCCCCAAGCCAACGCTAAATGAGATCAAATCCCTTCAACCTTGCGACTCACCGATTTACGGCCCAGTTTCATACCATGGAGGCTCTCGCCGGCTGAATTTCCGGGACCGTCCATTTTCAATATAGTTTCGGAGTGAGCGTATGGTTCTTTTGTGGTTATGTTTTCTTGTCGTAAATGTTCTCTGAAAAAATAAAACATTGGACTTGCCGTCCGTCCAATTCGGGAGGCGCGATGGAAACTATGTTCTAAATAAACTAATGCGGTCGTCCGGACTATATCCATTACTGCGGGAACACGAGATAGGGTCATGCGTTCCCATTTTCATCATCCTTGTGAGACGTACAGAGCAGCTTCAATAAATGGCTAAAACCAGCGCGAGGCTCGTGATCCCGATCAACCTCACGAAGAAGCCACGAGAGCAGCCTCTTCCGCTGCACAACCGATGGCACCCCGAGATACCCCCTGTCGTGGAGACGAAGGCGGGGGAGTTGTTCAGGGTGGAGATGGTAAACTGCTGCGGAGGAGCGATCACAATGGAAGAATCTGCGGACGACGTCAAGTACGCGGACGCCTCATCGGTTTGTACCTAAACCCTTGGTGTTCTCCATTATACAGGTTATTAAATATATGAGAAATATGTATGAGCCCTACTAATAACCCATCAATATCAAACTACAAAATTTTTAAAAGATAAAAGCTCAAAATGTGGATCAACAAACTTTGAAGTGGAATTTCCAATTTGAAAGGAAATAATTGTCAATAAACCCTGGCAGTGCTGAAATAAAAAAATAATAATATAAAATCCAAAAATGTAAGGAAAAGTAGTCAATGAAAAACAAGAACTACGAATACTTTTAGAAATATTTTTTAATTTATAGGGGATGCAAATTTTCAATTAAATTGTAATTATTATCGTATGCGGGTCGCATATCTGTTAATTATTTTTTAATTAAATGACATTATTTGTTACGTTAATGAAATTGGAATCAATGAAACTAATTTTTTTTAATGTTACGATGGTGAATGGAAGGATTTACGGATCCTAATTAAAATTCTAAATGCATAATTTACCCTTTTTTACCCGTATTAGTAAATCACATAAAATGCTATTTTTTTAGAAAAATATTAATGGTTATGTTCGACTTTTGAATTTTCGTGTTAGAGAAAACCCAAGGTAGAATTGTTCGTGTGCGCATATATGCACCATGACACTTTGTAATATATGTGAATAGTTGTTAAAAAAGACAAGTATTTATTGTATATCAATTACTATTATGCTAGTAATTAATTTACAATAAATTCTTATAGATTGATTATTTGTCGAACTAAAATTACCATTGATCGAATAGATATTTAGATGAAAACATAAACATCGAGATCCACGCTAAGTGTAACTTAGACCGAGTTAAATCGATGGATGGATGTCCAAGTTATACTTGGGGATGCTCGAGTTTAGGGGTACACTAGACACGACTCGTTTGTTGAGAATATTATATGTTAAGCGTCGTTGGTTACTTCTCTTATTGAACGAATGTAACTGATATCCTAACTTGTGGAGTTATGCACGTTGATGCCATTAAAAGCAGTTTTTGATCGGATTGTGAGTAATACGATTATTGAGAATTGAGCGAAGTGTAGAGAGGATAGTGCTGAGTTAATATAGGATTTATCGTTCTCTTGAATTAGATAGTTGACATCTTGACCTCTTGATTGATATATTAGTGATTTTAAATACACGGCCGTAGAAGAATGTTTACCATTCAAGTTAAGATCTATTATATATCAGAAATCAAGTAAAACGATTAATTAAGTAATGATACATAATGCACTGAATTAATCTGAATGTCGGTGAGATGAATATATTAAATTACACAGAAATTGATTTAATGTGGTTTTGGCTCTTGACCAATATTCTTTTACGCTGGGTGACTGAAAACTGTTGGATCGTTTAGGAACACTAACAGAGGGGTGAATTAGTGTTTATAACTTTTTCGCCCTTTCTCAGTGTCAGCGGAAGAGTACTGTATCACAGCAGAACGTTTCTTAGAATGAGAACTGCTTTGCTGTAACCGTTACGACTTAATCGTTGGATTATCGTACGAGTGTTGCGCAATCGTAAGGGACACAGTAGTTTATAGTAGTTCGGCCTTAATCAACCTACGTTCACTTTCCACCGTAGAGGTGATTCCACTATTTGAAAATAATGGGAGCAAAGAGCCCTTGCATTAAGCGTATGTTTCTCTCACAAAGTGAGATTTAGAATCCTGTACAATAGATGATCACTCCTGGCAACGGTCAGCTCCTCACACAGTGGACGTCTTCTCGTGTCCAGCAGAATGATGCTCACGCTCAGCAGTTGATTGCTCAAAGGATTCGCACACAGCTCGTTGTCGCTTGATATAAGCCTGACTATCAAAGCACAAAGACAACGTTGCGTTAGTATATAAATCCTCACAAATAATTCCTTACAGTGAAGAACGGCTTCTCGGAGAGCAGCTCGTTTCTGATTCACAGCAAAGGAATGCTTCAGCACTTGTTTGCTCAAAAGAGGATTTCCACAAAGATCTTGTCTCTCCTTAAGATAAATATGCACTTGCTTAAGAGACAACCACAAAGTTGAACCACAAAAACAGAAACCACACAAAAATCACAAAGAAAACCACAAAGACCACTTAGAAGGTATACGTCCTACACTCAGTTCGGACGTGCACGGTTACCACAGTCGTGACTCATTGCACTGCACACCAAGTGCCTAGGGTGGAATTTTCCGATCCGTTGGCTTCCACGCAACCTGCTTTACTAACCCTCTGTATCAGGCGTTCAAGACTTCTGCACAGCACCTCTATGCTCGGGAGGACCTTTTTTCACTCCGGCGGCGGCGTTCCCAACTCCTGCTCTACCCTGCAGGCACTTCTGGCGCGCACCCGCAAATGCGTGTCTAACTGTTCAAACTCCGTAGGCTCGAGACTTCCCTGCGAAAAGACACGACAAGAACGGCTTCTTGCCGATGGGTCAGCAACCGGTTACTGCAATCAGCACAGGTATTCACTTAGCTTCCCTCAGACGATTCGCCAGCTGCTCGTTGAACGCACCGAGGACACTTAGTCCCTCTCACGACGATCAAGGAATCCGAACTCAGCCCCTTTACACCCTCGCACGCAGTTTGCGAGCAATAAGAACCAGGAGACACTTAGCACCTTCCGCTCTCCGTCGACCACTTAGACCACTCAAACCACTCAGTCACTCAGCCCACTTAGAAAACGTTCGAAAACGTCGAGAGATTATGTGAGGGTCGTCTGGTATAAAAAGGAACGAAACAAATAATCGGTTTCCCAAAAATGAATAATTTGTTTCCTAAAATCAGAATAGAGGAAGCTGTAATCGTGGATCAGCAACAGGATGCTCAACGGTCATAATGACCAAGAAGGGAAGGAAATCATTGATATCATTAATCACGTAAATATGGAACAATTAAATCCCTTAACGATTGAAATAGGAAAATGAGTTTCCTTCTCCAAAATCTTTCTCAAATGACATTGTCTGATTCTCACACATGATTATCAGAATCAGATAATATATTTAATCATTAAATATAATTAGACTGCAATAAGCAAATCTGGAATAATAATTATTCCTTCGTCAGCGCAATAATGCAGAATAGTTTCGCTGTAATGCAACAAGGTCTTTCTTAAGTGTAACGACACATTGCTTAGGTTGCAGCGTAACATTGCTGCAGGATATCCAAGAAATATTTTGTTTCCAAAATTAAACTTCGAAAGCTAATCTCGCAATATTTAGATGCCTAAACATTTATAATGATATCATTAAGCTAGATTAAATGAACTTGGACACTCAGACGAATATTCTGGATTAGCCCAAAATAAAATGTGAATATTAGAAAATATGTTTCCATATTTTCAGTGTTTATGCGTAAAATCACAGTAACACTTTACTGTAACGCAGCAAACTGTAATTATTACTTGCTGTGGTTCAGCAACACATTTCTCAAGCTCATCACTAAGAATAAGCGAAGTGTTACAGCGACTAGCTTCTCAAGCTCATCATCAAAATCAGGACTAACAAAAACTATTACCAGACTATTATATTAGTCTGTGTATAGATGTACACTACCTTCGTATATAGATCCTAGAGGGTTGCACGTTGACATGGACATTGAATATGTCGGACAAAAATATATAAAATTTATTATTATTATTATTATTATTATTATTATTATTATTATTATTATGATCATCATCATCATCATCAACATCATCCAAAGACTAAGGGCGGTACCCAAAATGGTGGGTCTAGCCAAATTGGATAGTTGCAAACCGTACTTGGGTGATTTTTGTCGATCTAAGTTTACTAAGGCTGTGCCCATCTGTGAAGAAACTCACACTATAAATTGATGAAATTAAAAGTCGAGAAAGAAAAAAACGGATGAATTCAACGATTCATCAAAAGAGATTCGACCAAGAGCAAAGAAAAACTTTCCTCGAAGAGGTCTGCCCTTCCATCTATTGGATAGATAAAGAGGGGGTAAATTTTTTAGTTTTTTCCGTTGAACATTAAAAATAGATGACGAATATCAGATCGAATTGATTAGGCCACGTAGGAATAAAGTTCAAATCTACCGAATACTTCCCCTTGACACCTAAGGGAAAAGTAATATTGGGCAAAAGAAATTGTTCTAGAGTTAACTATGTGAAGGCAACTTTTCAAAACCTGTATTATTATGGTAGGGTTAGATTCACATGAACGCGGGTTTTGAGAATTCACCTTTAGCAGAGGACTAGTTTTGATAGCTCGTCCTTTAACACTTGTGAAAATATTTAAAATAGTCAAAAGAGAGAGTGTAGAAGGGGGTGGGTTTTAAAAACACGTTCTCTTAACTAAATAAACAAGGGCGGGTGGGGTGTGTTTTCAAAACCCGCCTTTCGAAAACTTAGTTAGAGAAGGCTTAGTTGTTCAAAGTTTTTCTTTAACTTACAAGACGTCTCAAAACACGGTGGCTATTTTCCTTTAGTGTGAGTTTTGAAAACGCGTCCTTTTAGCGATAAATTAGTATTTTACGAAAACACAAACCATATTTCGTAAATTTTTTTAAAAACTAATCACATTTTCGTACAAAACTCGACTTATACATGAACGAAAATACATCAAAATGTTGGAAAACATTTCAAGATTACAATATATAAATTATTTAACATATTTAATTATTTAATTTATACGTAAAAAAACTTCAGCTTTAAAACCCAACAAGAATCACATCTCTATTCTCAATTTTTCCAATTCAAAATCTGTTGAAATTCTCTCGAAAGAAAAAGTAGAAGGACTTTGCGGGCGACATCGGCCAACGTGGCATATTCCCCCGAAAAAAAAAAGAAAATCGCACTGTTGAAAATTCTTCGCTATAATTTCCGACTCCAATCCTTCGTTCCTAACAGGCTTTGCTAAAGAGAGAAACTGTCCCTACCGAAAGGCTAATTCTCTTCACCAACACGAGCTTAGTCCGACTTTTACGAAGCTTGGATGAGTTTAACGAGGTCTCGAGTCGAGACACGATTAATTCGGACGAAGCTCCAGATACTGAACGGAAAACGGAAAAAAGAAACGCTGAGTGGCTTCAAGCCATGGACACAATTTAAGATCAAGACGCAAGCAAAAACATCTTAGTAGAGAGAGCAACACTTTTTTTTTTTTTGTTTTTTACCGGAGGATTCCATCAAGAGTCATCGTCCTAAATTAGTTTAATTTGTCGATGCATCGCCATCCTCGGTGCCCTTTTAAAGTTCAGTGCTCAGAGAGATTTTATCTTCTTCCCAATATCCAGAAAAAGAATTATTCCAAATTCCCACCACCACCACCCACACACATCTCAAAATTGTGGGCCAGATTCCACTCAATTATTGAATCAGAAACTTCAACCAAAATGGTGATACGCGAGTAGTTCCCAGTTCCCATCATTTGCTCTCAATTCTTTCACCTTCGTCACTCATTTCATCTACAATTCCCACATCAAACGAAAAAACAAAAGAAAATAAACTTACATTTGTAAATAAAAGGATATGGGTCCATAACTCCATAACCCAAGGAGGAGGAGGAGGAGAAGGATAGATGGCAAAGGATCTGGGTCCAAGGCTCGTAATCCCAATAGATTTGAGGAAGAAGCCATGGGAGCAGACCTTCCCCCTCCACAACCGCTGGCACCCCGAGATACCTCCCGTCGCATGCGTCACCACTGGGGAGCTCTTCCGCATGGAGATGGTCGACTTCAGCGGCGGAAGGATCACCAGGGAGTTCACCATCGATGACATCACCCACTCCGAACCCTCGATCGTTAAGTGTCCTTTTTACTCTCCTACAAACTTCCTCTTTCTCCATTCGCTCGCATCTCCTCCCGTGATTACTAGCTATCAGAGACCAACGTGCTTTCGACAGTAGAAAACCCGCCAAAAGCTTAGAGCGCAAACTTACAAAATTTTGGCTGACACATTTGTCAACCTTTTGGTGGCAATTTTTTTCCTAATGTGAGGGGGGACCAGGCGAGTTATGTCGTCTTATGTACAACTCTTAGGAATCCAAGCCGAAACATCTTTTCGTAGTCAGTCAGTCATCTTCGTTTTCCATCCATTGTATTCTCAAGAAAGAGAAGAGAATCAAAATCAATGGCCCCTCCAACCCCGAGAGTGGTCGTACCAGTAGACTTGAGGAGGAAACCATGGGAGCAGGACCTCCCCCTGCACAACCGGTGGCACCCAGACATTCCGACCGTCGCGGAGGTCCGATCGGGGGAGGTCTTTAGGGTAGAGATGGTAGATTGGACTGGAGGAGCGATTAGGGATGACGGTTCAGCAATAGATATCAAAACCTTAGACCTCTCCACCGTAAGTTCTTGTCAAAATTTAGGAAGAAACCTTGGACCCTCAATGTTGATCGTCCAGGATATGTTATCCAAAGTTCGTGTCCTCTCTATTCCCCTCGCGAGACAAGTCTAGGACTAACTACGGCAGGTTGGCTGTATCTTTTCGGCTGCAGGTTCATTATCTCAGTGGACCCATTAGTGTGGTGGACAGTGATGGTGTTCCGGCGAAACCAGGCGACCTACTTTCAGTGGAGATTTGCAACCTGGGTCCTCTTCCCGGGGACGAATGGGGATTCACTGCGACCTTTGACAGGGAGAATGGGGGAGGATTCCTGACCGACCATTTCCCTTCCGCAACCAAGGCCATCTGGTACTTCGAGGGAATATATGCTTACTCACCGCACATTCCTGGTGATGCTTTCCATCCTCTGTTTGCCAGGATTCATTTGCTTTCCCAGACACCGGTCTGATATCTAGCGTCTGTGCTTGATAGGGGTTCGGTTCCCGGGTTTAACACACCCTGGAGTAATAGGAACTGCCCCATCAAAGGAGCTGCTGGATATATGGAATAAGAGGGAGAGAGATCTCGTGGAGAATGGCCTGGAAACGCTCAAGCTCTGCGAGGTTCTGCATTCAAGACCGTTGGCAAATTTACCGTTAACCAAAGGCTGTGCTCTTGGGAAGGTATGTATGCCAGAAAGAAAAGGCAACAATCAGAAGACATCTTTCCCAGGTCATCTATGTAATCAAATCATAATTGGTAAATGAATTATCAGATCAAGGAAGGCAGCCCCGAGTGGGAAAGAATAGCAAATGAAGCTGCAAGGACAATACCAGGAAGAGAGAATGGAGGAAACTGCGATATAAAGAACCTGAGCAGGGGATCAAAGGTTTACCTCCCAGTGTTTGTTGAAGGAGCCAACCTCAGCGCTGGGGACATGCACTTCTCACAGGGTGACGGCGAGATTGCCTTCTGTGGTGCGATCGAGATGAGCGGCTTCCTCGAGCTCAAGTAATAATTCTCAGCTGCTTTTTCTTCCATCGATTTATCCAAAATTAGGAATGGGAAAATTTTCTTTCTTCTCTTAGATGTGAGATCATAAGAGGGGGGATGAAAGAGTACTTGTCGCCGATGGGACCGACACCCCTCCACGTGAACCCCATATTTGAGATCGGGCCAGTTGAGCCGAGATTCTCCGAATGGCTGGTCTTTGAAGGAATCAGTGTGGACGAGAGTGGAAGGCAGCATTTCCTTGATGCCAGCGTTGCTTACAAGAGAGCAGTGCTCAACGCCATCGACTACCTCTCCAAATTTGGCTACTCCAAGGAACAGGTGCATATCTTTCAAGCCAGCCAGTTCATGAATGTCGGAATCGTCGTAATCTGATGGCAGAAGTATGAAACCTTGTCGCTAGGCCTATATTCTGCTCTCATGCTGCCCTTGTGAAGGAAGAATTTCGGGAATTGTGGATTCTCCGAATGCTTGTGCTACACTCGCAATTCCTACAGCAATATTTGATCAGGTACTGTCTGACTTTAATTGCTGTCTATCAGCTCAGACTAATTTTTCGATTCATCTAACTAAAGAATCTAAATCCCAATGTTAGATCACATAAATAAAGGTCATCAAAGGTGATGTACGACACATACAGCTAACCTACACATGTAATCACCTCATAGTTTAACCGTGCCCTCACCCGTGCTCTCATTGTGCTTCCCCAGGATATTCGTCCGAAGAATAAGATTCCAGTTGGTCCACGGGTGGTAAGGACACCAGATGTTCTAAAATGCCCTTATGAAGGAAATCTGCCGATCACGAAGAACCTCAGCAGCACCATGTAGCTGTTGCTGTTGTGCAACCTCACATGGTTTCAGCTCAAAACCTGTAAACTCTATGGACACAGAAGCCAACAGAAGTATATCGGACTGTTAAGCCAGTTTGCTAAATAAAGGGAAACAGCTTTTTCCGAAATTAACCCGAGGAACTAAAAAAAGGTAAAACTGGGCAAATATTAGGTTCCAGCTAGGAAAGAAACTTTGTCCAGATCCAGATCAAATCTTTTGGATGCCGGTACTCATAAAGACAATAGAATCCCATATACATGCATATAATGAAATAAAAGCGTTCTGTTCCATCTAGGGTGCAGTATTCCAATAGAAAAAGACACAATGTCAAAATAAAACTATGACTATTGAAGTTGGCCTTGGCCTAACAGGTAAGCTTGTCAAAATTTCGAAAGGGAGAACCTTTCGCCCTTGGAAGAAGAAGGGTCTCCTGAACAAGGGCTGCCAACTTACTTTTCCGCACTACTTAACTAGGGGTAGAAGACTAGATGAAAGGGCTATCCTGGAGCACTCAATAGTAGATGGAAAGGGTTCGATGGTGTTGCAAAGAGGGACACTGAACTCCACAAGACCACAGCCAAAGATCCAGTTTGGCACTAAGCACCTGCAAGAAATGCAGCCCTTTAACTTTGGAAGAAAAACCAAGAAAGGACACCATAACAGACGTGTCACAGTAATAAGAAACTCATAAAATATCAGGAAAAAAAAAAGACAAACGCCATCAATTTGATCCCTTTAACAAAAAGGTTCGTTGAAAAAAGACACGGGTCATTTCATGAGGACAGAAGTAGCTTGTTAAATGAATTAACAATAATAGCAATTTTAAAGAGAGATGGAAGAATTTGATGAGGGTTGTTACGAAGTGTCATGATCAAATCCATGGTTGAAATTCCAGGTCAGAACTAGCGCAGCAAACCAAAAGCTAAAATGGCTGAGTGGCACTGAAGGTCGTCCCTCAGGACTCTGAGGGGTATAAATCCCATCATAAGTTGTAGTCAATAGAAACAAAAAAGGATTGACATATTAATAAGTTCAATCTAAGAAAAAATGAAGAATACGGAATATGTTGTTAAGGATGTCTTGTAAAGTTAGTGGTTCACATCATCTGACATCCTTTGACTTAAACAGAATAATAAAGTTTCATTACGAAAATCATTCCAAAGCAACTAAACTCCACTAGAATGTGCTATCCACATCGAACCTCGCCCTTTCTACTACCTCAATAAGATTCTAACCCAAATTCTCCTATTTCCTACTCCGATTTCAAATCCAGTTCATCGTCCAACTATTGTATTGATATTATATTAACTAAATGCTAACACAATTATTCCAAATGGTGTCAAGAATAACAGCTGTCTACATTTGAAATCCCAAGAAATATCAAATTCTTAACTCAATCATGGAAAGGATTCTTGCAAGCGTCAACTAGCAAATTGAACAAAATTTCACAATGGAGAAGCTCTTGCACATTCATCAACTAGAAAATAAAGTCAAAATTCAACCATGGAGAGGGTCCTTTCACTTGTATTAACTAGGAAATATGAACAGCATTACATGTCTACTGTTAAAAAAAATCAAGAGCAGACTTTGCATTACCTGCTTCCCCCATTTCTTATTCATAAGCTCTCTCATTTTCTCAACAGCATAAACAGAGCAAGCCCGCAACTCAACTTCCTCCTCTGTCCCGGAAGCTATCACGCTGTTCGCCTCGATGCTGCTTGCAAGGGTCGAGCTATATTTGAGCACGCCGAGCTGTCGGAGCACAGATGGGACAATATAGTCCGCAAACATTGTGATGGAGCTTATGTCGTAAAACTCTCCATAACCTTGACCCTTGAATGCTCCCCAAAGATCAGCAGCAAATATCTGAGCCCTTTTATAAAGGAACACTTGTCTTCCTCTGTAGACCGAATGGTCCCGAAATCCTGCCCAGATAAAATTTAATCAGATTTTCTGAATTCATAACAGCGAACGGCAACGTCATGGAAGGAATATTGATAATCTAAAACATCACAGGAAATAACATACCGGGGAAATGACGAGTAACAAGAGTCACAAGCTCAGCAGCTGATTTTCCACAAGACTCCACCAGATTCGATGCATTCCCATCAAAGGTTTTCTCCAGTTCAAGTCCGACCTAAGCAGAACAATATGATGTAACCAGATCAGTGATGTTTTATCTTTTCCAGCAGTCAAATGGAATACAACATCAATCGACACAAGAAGGCAAGAAATCCATTTTCTTGAAGGAGACATGCTTACCTCATGAAGTAGACGGATTCTTTCATCCTCCAAAGGCAGAGGCCTGGGCCAGTTCAACAAATTCCTTAGCTGAGGACCTAGAGAACATTCCCATAACTTTGACTATTAAATTTATGAATTAAGAGGATGCAAGACAATTTATTGATAAGTAAATGCTAAATTGTTTAGTTTGTAAAAAACATAAATACAGGAAAAGACCGGGACCACAAGAGAAATGCTCCGACAAACACAAAGACAGGAAACATCATTTCAGATTTTAGCTAATAACTACAAGCACATCTCACTGTGAGCAGGACAGATGACAAGGATATTAGACAGACAAAGAAACAGAACAAAACCATAAAAGTATTCTGTTGTCTTCCCTCTACTTTCATCAGATGAAAGAGTGGTGCACTTTGAGATCAGCAACAGCCAAAGAGATTGAAACGCATTACCACTTGAAACAAAACTTTACCAAACTATTTATCCATGAGTGATTCCAGAAACAGTAGTATGCAAGAAATCAGATAATCATGTTCAACTGCTCATTGAACAATGCACGACAGAGTAAATCAGCCCATATGACAAGATAGACTACTTGGCCCAGATGTTCAGTCATCGCATAAATGAGCCAGGAACCTCAGACTGCAGAGTTAATGAAATCAGAGGCCATGTTCTGAATCACACGATGGTACCTGTGTACTTCTGCAGACTGTCAGCATCAAATGCCGACTTATCTTTCTCCAAAGCCTCCTTCAGTCCCCGAGCGAGCTGGTCATAGTCCAAGTCATCATCTGGTGTGAAAAACAAAGGAAGATCAACACTTCCGACAGTATTTGAACAAAACAAGCAGATATATTGTGCTATCAATGCCAGCCAAATCACGCACATTGCCAATCTAACGCACATAAGAAATATAAGAGAGCGAAACAAGCGAATTTCCAAAATTCACAAGACAGAATTTCTCGGAGCCAGATGATTTCACCATGGGTCTAGTCTAGCTAATTCTTGCCCTCTGAGAAATAATAGGCGAAAGATGGCTCCTTCAGGCATACTATGTAACGGAGAAAGCCTTCTGTCCCACCGCAAATACTCACACGCAAAACAACAAACCGGGGATAGGACAAGGAGAACAGGGGAGAGGAAGGGGGGGGGGGATTCGGTATACCGGGCCAGAAGCAGAAGTTGAGAGCGTCGAGGACGAGGAGGTACTGGACGGTGAGGGGGCCCCCGTCGAAGAAGTGAATGCCTTCGAAGTCCCACTCGACCTTGGGGATCGAACTACCGATGCTCTCCACCACCTTCTCTATCCCTAAACAACCCAGATTCACGACGAAACGTACAATCCAAAAAGAAGACGGAGAAGAGAAAGAGAGAGGAACCGGCGGGGTCGACGGTGACGTGGGAGGCATGCGCGGCCACCCAAGCGGTGGTCTGCCTCACTTCCTCCATTTCGGCGGTTGATTCTGGTCAGTTTGGAAAAGGGAGAAGAAAAAGGGGGATTCTCCTCCTTCCTACCCAAGTTTTCGCGCTACATTCAAGATAAAAATAAAATATTATTGACACAAAAAAAAACCCCATAATAATAAATAAATTAAGACTTTGTTCAAAACTTTTGGGAGACGTTAAATAATAATAATAATTATTATTATTATTAATTTGGAAGCTCCACTCTTTTGTCTTAAGTGCTGTATCAATTTTAATTTTTTAATTTTTTTTAAAATTATGAGAAAGATAAAATTAATATTTTACTAATTTTTAGCATAACCTAGTTCAGTATAGGTTTTGTTAATAGCATAACCTAGTTTAATAGCTGACCTTGCTTTTCTTAAATCCTAAACTTATAAAAATATATGCATAGTATCGTAGTAATTATAAAATTGATTGAATTTACTTGACCATACAATGTTGAAAATGGAGAGATCCCCCCTCCTCAAGAACATCAAATCAAATGAAATGAATGAGGTATCTTCCCAAAAAAAGACAAATAAGATTCCTAAATAGAAAAGGGGTTGAAATAGATTCGACACCTTCTCATCTCCCCCATTTCCTCCTTTTTATTTTTATTTTTTTGTGTTACCATATTTGTGGAATTTTTCCCAAGTAATGAAAACGACCTCTTTTGATTGATTTTGAGATTGAGATAGATTCCTGCGAGGCTGAGCTCCTGGGCCCATCCCCAATTTGGGGCCTCAACTGGGCCCACTCTTTTGTTGTTGGAATTACTCCACGACTCTCATTTCATAAATAAAGACCGTCGATCTTAAAACAACGACCCAACCAAAAGCAACATCCCTCCCTAAAAGTTTCATCGACGTCGAATACTTGTTACACGGCACGCATTCCTCGATCCTGGGCCACTCATAGTCTCCCTGGTTATCCCCTCATTCCCTGTGAACATCCTCGAGAATATCTTAATGTAAGAGAAACTTCGCTGTAAGTCAGAGCACGAAAAAACAGCACACGCAATCACCCGCTCAAGATACAAGAAAATCCCAAACCCGAATCCTGATCTAATGATTTTCTCTCTCAATACCTCACATACTTCGTGTCATATCTCATAAACTAGACAAACCCCCTATTTATAGATCTCCTCTAATAGGAAAGCTTAACCAAATAGAATACTTAATATTACCGATATATAATCTAATATATCACAATATATGTATACATTATCTTTCGCAATATTTGTTGAATCCTAAAAAATCTAAACTTTGGACAAAATCTTAACAATCTTCACATTTGGCCGAAGTTACCGAATTCTCCTTCCTTGGACTTCCCGAGCCTCGAAGAACTCTCCTTTTCATCTATCGTGTATTCCTGAGAGCATTGCCACCGCCTATGACTATCACTCTACCCTTCACACGATCGTAGTACTCGCGCTTTTGAACAACTACCGTGCACTATGGCTCCAGTTCTATCCCGCGCTCTCCCCTCATAGCCTTAAATAGTACCGTCTTGACACCCCGAGATGTCCCACCTGTCGACTGTACATCACCTTGCTCCACCTTGCTCCTGACTTCACATCAGTGTAAGAAGCATCACCACCGAACTGCTTGATCGGTTTCACCTTGCTTAACACCCTCAAGCCCGTACACATCGCCCATGTACTCGCGTTGCTAGCTAACGCTCTACATCGATCAGTAACCTCGGATCCGCATCTCGTCGAGCCATGTGAGAAGTTGCCACTCACGACTTTTTCGAGAAGATGATAAATACCTCTAATCTTCTTCGCCTTCATCGGTAAAGGGTTTCCCGAATAACCTTTAGGACTCCATCTCCTAAACAACATCGACATCCCTCATCATCCAAGGCTCCAAGAGAAATCATATTTTTCTTCAGCTCCGGAAGATGACGCACCCCCGTCAACGGCCTCACCACACCATCATGCATCTTGATATTCACTGTACCGACACCAGCCACCCAACGCTCTGGGTTGTTTCCCATGTAAACCTTATCCGAACTAACTTTCTAGTAAGCTGAGAAGTACTTCCTGTGTGATGTCATATGATGGGTACATCCAAAATTAAGAATCCATTGTTGTTGCTGTCCGTCGAGCTCGTCTCCGTGAATTCAGCTATGTTCTGACACGACGACCCATCCAATTTTCCCTTCTCCTTGTAATCCCTTTTTCCAATGTTCCTTCTTTCCGTACCTCCAACACGTTGCATGCTTCCTAGAATTTGACCTCAATCGATCACTTTTCCCACGATCTTGCTCGTTCCTTACTACCAACCCAAAGCCGGGATAGAGATTCCCTTCACTGTTCCTTTTCATGTGATAGAATTCCAACAAAGAACCAACGATATTCTCAAAGTCTAGTGCCTCTTTACACATGTTAAAGTCGTATGAAGATTTTCATTAGCATCCGTACTTGGTAACGAGTTCAGAAGAATCAACGCCTTGTCTTCTTCATCGAACTTCACATCAATCCTCAATAAGCTGCTGATGAGTCGATTGAACACATTAATGTGTTGGCTCAAATCCGAGCCCGCCTCCATCTTCAAACCATATAACTTCTGTTTGAGATAAAACTTGTTCGACAACGACCTTAACATGTACCAAGACTCCAATTTTTACCACACCGTTGATGCCGACTCCTCGTCCATCACATCGTACATCACGTCGTTTGCAAGACAAAGCTTGATGCTTGACATCGGATTTACCCCCATCTCCACCCAATCTGCGTTGCTCATGTCCATTGGTTTTCTTTCTGCCAACGCCTTTACCATCCCTTGCTGCACTAGCAAATCCTTCACCCTTCGCTGTCAAAGTCTGAAGTTCCCAGTCCCATCGAGCTTCATCACATCGAACTTTACAGACGAAATCCTAGTTATCTTTACGACCAGCTTTCATGCCAATTATTGGAGAAATTCCGCTACTTCTAACAAAATCTAAACACTTAGACATTACTGAGGTTTTCACCCTCGAGGATTTATTTGTTGTGGGTTGTGTGTGAAAGGATTGTATACGAAAGGTGTAAGTGCGGACGCTCTCGACCACCTCGGTTCCACCTCGACGCTCTCGACCAACTCAATGCTCCACCTCGACGCTCTCGACCACCTCCACCTCGACGCTCTCGACCCCCTCGGCTCCAAATTCGCTCCAAACGGCTCCTCACCATGCCAACCCCTGATTCCATCCTCCATCTTCAATGGACTCCGACACCGAGTCCCGCCGTCCAGATCCGGCTACGGCAGCCAAAATCTAACGCTCAGCCACCGGCTTCCCTTCTCAGCATCTCAGATTCGGAGCCTCAAACCCAGCGCACCGCGTCAGTTGCCTGGCTCTCTTGTACTCAAGGACTGCCTCCGATTTCAAGCTCATGGTGGAAGTCTCGGCCCCAGGTCTTGAAACCCCCAAAGATATTCCTGTATGCACCGTACTTCCTAGAAGAAGGTGACGAACAACCGTTCGCAAGAGCATTTGTTCTCCTCTTTGGCGGAATAATCCTTTACCCTGACACCGAGAATTCAATAGGCACCCGGGCAGTCTACATTGCAAGGGCCATCTTGGAAGATCGCCCTTTTGTACCAAACCTACTGGGAGAAACCTACTACGAATTGACTAAGATTGCCTCTGAAGCTCACCGTGGAATCAGACACCACACCGCATCTTTCTGCCTGCCGCTATTGCAAACATGGTTCCTAACACATTTGGGAATCACCAGATGCACACTGCGTCCCAACCACGCTCCGACCTTGATGCATTATATGGCCACCTATGCTATCTTCCCGAATAGGAGCTTCCATCAAGTTCATGATTTCTTCAAGGCCATTACAGAGGCGGACTTCTACCACATGGCTCGCGGCTTCAAAATGGACAACGTACTCATCAACTCCACAAAGGGTGAATACATTCCAATATTGGGAATCGACGGGTCATCATATTACCTACCAGCTCGTGTTGCACATCAATTTGGAGGTAGTGCAGAAATACATATTCCTCTGGAAGAGCTGCAACCACTAATCGAATCAGATTTCCTATACCCAGGCAGGGGCATTGAAGACATGAAAATGAGACGGATCATCAGCCTATGGTATTATGGACAGATTCGTCATTTTTTCACTCCACTAGAAATCGAAGCGGAAAAGCTTGACGCGGAGGCCTACTCGTTCAAAAAGTGGCACAAGACTTTCTGAATTATTACAGCTTCAACATTGAGATGGCGCCCACTATATCGGATCTACGTAAACTTGAGAAATATCGCAACGAGTCTATAAAGAATTTCGCTCGTCGAGTACGTGAGATGGCATTACAAATACAGCCTCCACTAAAAGAGAGAGAACTTGTGGATCAGTTTCTTCGCCTCCTCCCGAAGGACTTCTATCAATACATGTTCACACAATGTGGCTCTTCGTTCAGTCAAGTTGTACTAAACGCGGAACAGTTGGACGATGCGATAAGGGACGATCTCATTTCTGTCAGCTCAAATGTTAAGCGAATGCCTCGCGGAAAAGGAAGGGGTGAGATGTCCGCAAATATAGAGCATAATACCAAAGCTTATGCATCTGCAAATTCAAGTCCAAAGGTATATCGACCGTCAACTACTCGTCCAAACCCAAATGCATATAGAAGACCCACAACCTTACAAGAATAGAGCTAGATTCCTAAAGTAGAGCGTAATGTCGATCGGACAATTAAATCGTACAAGAGAATTGCCGAACTAACTCCAATTCCGATCCTTTAGATGTCATGTATCACCGCTTGCATGAAATGGGTTACATCACTCCCATTCCCCTGGCACTGGTCAACCCGTCTTCTCGTGGCTACAATCCAAACACAATCTGTCACTATCATTCAGGTGGCATTGGTCATGACACAAAGAACTGTGTCGCGCTACGATTCAAAATATAGTCGTTGCTTGATAACAAGATAATAGCTTTCGAGACCCCGATCAACCCTCCAAATATTCAACAAAATCCTCTACTTGAGCATGCGAACGTGATAGCAAATCATGATTTCGGGGCAGAGCTTCCACCCCTTTTTCCTGTTACTTAATCAGAGTGACCATTACACCAGTTGAAGGGAAAGACGCTTCAGACACTGATGAAAATCTAAATGAAGAACCTCACGACTGCTTTGTCCACAATGTTGAGTCACCAGATGGTTATTATGGTCATAAGCGAAAATTTTGACACTACACAAAAGTTGCTTTAATTGGGGCAACAATCAAGTGTTGTAGGAAAGTATTGTTCCAATTTAAAATACATGAAAACTAATCACAACTATCTTTTGGCGCATATTCTTCAACTGGAGAACCAATGAGCATTGTCAAGTCGTTAAGTCGAAGCAAACATTGCAGGATCATCGAACTAAGAAAAAGACCGACAAAAAGTACTCAACTTACGAGGTTCACAAGCCATGCTAAATAAATGGTGCTTCAACCGGGGCAACGATCAAACGTCGTTAGATGACCGATGCTCGAGTGTTGTTAGGTACGGTAAAGGAAAATGTCGTTCTAATTCAAAACATATGAAATTTGAGACTAATCAATGTTACCTTCCTTCGCAGATGCTTTAACCGGGGCAACGATGGAGCGTCGTTAGGTAACCGGTAAAGAAAAGTATCATTCCAAGTTAAAATTTTCTCCCATTGAACCTAATTATACACCATCTCTTTCCCTACAGAGCTTTAATGTCAAAGCGAACATCATAGGTAAAGTTATCATGCTTATATGTTCATGTTCTCATGCATCCTCAAAATCTTAAATACTTTCCCTAGCGGAACGCTTGTGTTCTAGAGATAGAAAGGCAAGCATATCCCCAAATACATACCATTTCGAGAGTTGAGTGCAAAAACTTGTGAGGAATTCAGACAATATAGCATCAGAGTGGGAATGAAATCCCTTTGACGGAAAATGCTCTAGCTAGGATGACATCGAGCATTTTTTTTCTTATCCCCAAACACTTTACCATTGCTAGCCGTTCCTAGCCAAAGTGGAGATTTTTCAAAACACAATGACCTTTTCAAGTCAAAGAGTCACCTCACATCGAGGTAAAAGGAGTTCATGTAGTCTATACTTCCAAATATGACTCAGATGTAGATACGTCACTTCCTCAAGTTTGAGTGTGAAGTACATCCCTAATGGATCTTGCGAGTCGACACAATACTCCTACCATCTTTCAACCATTTCAGAACATTCTAAACAATTCCAGAGAACCGAGTCTGCTGAAAAAAAGTGAAACAGGGGCAGACGAAAAAAAAAGAAGAAGAAGAGAACTATTAGCCTAATTCAAAAGAAAAAAAAAACCAAAATAAGACACACGGGCCGAAACATGACGGTCACAAAAGCAAAGTGTTAGAAAACAGGGGACAAAAGATGACCCCAATAAAACAAAAGATCTTGATTGCCACCCTGGGGCAAGTCACTTCAAGTTCAAAAGCCTCATTTCTTGTAGAGAAAAAAGAGAAAGAAAAATCATTCTTCAACACCTTTCTCAACACACTCTTACCCTCATACGCCATCATGCTCATACCCTCGAGTACTGTGTCGATAAGCAAGTCCACATTGGGAGAACCACGCTTAAAGGTGACACCCAGTCTTATTTGATGAGATTCTTTGACTTGCATTCTTTCTTAAAGATCGAGTCTTCTATAAACATGGTCTTACACCAAGCCTACATTACAACCAAAATCAAAGTCTCTTTCGACTAGCCTCTGAGCATTCATTTCAAAGGAATCGAACTTCTCACTCTGATAGCACAGAAACATACTTTGAGTGAGCCTCGAGAGATGTAAGAAAGACCTTTCTTTATTCTTTATCGCACAAGTGTTTCTCTTTTAAAAAAAACGAAATTTTTGTGCATGCATATAGAATATCCAGCATTCATATTATCCGCAGTCAATGTTTTAGCAAGAAGTACACATGGGAGATGCAAACAATCTCAAGCATACTTTATGATTTCAAGACTCAGACCTTTATGCTAAGGTATGATTCTCGTCATTACTGCTAAGCACTTTTATGGTGTTACAATACTACCAAGTCAAGTTATCCATTTCTCAATTCAATTCGGCTAAGCGTTTATTAATGAACGCGACGCCACACTTGACTAAGTGTTTACTAACAAACACGACGTCATTTTTAATTTGGTTAAAGCGTTTACTAACAAACGCGATACCATTTTCCATCTTTAATTCGGCTAAGCGTTTACTAACAAACGCGATGCCACTCGACTGAGCGTTTACTAACAAACGCCACACCATTTTTCCACTATGGTTAAGCATTTACTAACAAATGCAACACCATTCGGTACATCGTTTACGAACAAACGTGATACCATCCGATAAAACGTTTACTAACAAATATTATGCCATTTTCAAGTCGGTTAGGGGGGACGTTTACTAACAAACGTGACACCGACCTCCATTTTGGTTAAGCGTCTATTAACAGATGTGACACCATTCCAGTTATCCAGTTCGGTTAAAGCGTCTACTAACAAACACCACACCAATTTCAATTCTTTTTGGCTAAGTATTTACTAACAAATGAACAACATTCGACTAAGCGTTTACTAACAAACGCTACGCCACTCGACTTAGGGTTTACCAACAAACGCGAAGTCATATCCAAATCGGTGGAGCGTTCGTACAAACGCGATACCATTTTCAATCCTCCTGGTTGAGCGTTCGTACAAACACGATACCGTTTTCAATTCTCCTGCTTGAGCGTTCGTACAAACGCGATACCATTTTCAATCCTCCTGTATCGCGTTCATACAAACGTCACACCATTTTCAATTTCTTTTGGTTAAGCGTTCGTACAAACTCTACACCTCTTTTTACCAGCTCTTAGATGCATTTTCTAACAAATGCGACGCCATTTTCGGTCAAGCGTTTATTAACAAACGTGGCGTCCTAGTATCCCTTAAAAAAAAGGGTTATTATTAATTCTTTGCTCGAAAATTTTACCAAACATTTTCACAAAGAGGGGCAACTGTTATAACCCATTTTTTTTTCAAAAAAAATAAAATCACTAAAAAAAAATTACCCAAAATCATCAAAATAATAAAAATCTCTCAAAATCGGTAAGAAATCATAAAGATTTGCAAAATCATATAAAATCAAATTTACATTCCATGAAATCAAAATGGGAAAACATAATATTGCATTGCAAAAAAATAAAAAGGGCTAAAGAAACTACAAAAAGGACAAGATTTAGACAAAAAAGGGGGACACGAGGGAGAGGAGACAAAGCATTCAGAAAGAAAAGGAAGAAAGAAAATGAAGAAAAAATTCAAGCGCAAGAGGTAGTTTTCTTTTTTCCTATGTCTTGCATTAGGTTGTACCCTTGGCCGACCGAGCCTCCTTCATGACTCCTTTCTTCACATGACTGCACGAGAGTGTGCGACAATCCATATAGTTTCATGAACGGGTAATCTCGCTCTTTTGCGCTTGTCTTCGGTTTTATTCAATCTGTCCACTGTCGAGTCTTCTTTATTTGCTCTCTGTAGCCGGAGACCGTCGTTCCTCAGTAGATCTTCCGGTGGTAGAGGGAAGTCATCGAGCGCTTGTTATGAAATCAGAAGAGAACAAGATACCCCAAGGAGGCCTCACCTCGGCCACTTCATCGACCATTCTCGGCCCCTTCGCCTCTGTTCTGATCCCCACATGTGACGGCAGCCGATGGCAGCCAACAGCAGACAGCTTCTTCCTACCACTCACGCCTTCTCCAGCGGCAACAACGGATGTTCTCTGGCTTCCAACGTCGTGTCAGCGGCTCACGTTTTCGACAACTCTAGCCGTTGTTTCATGACGTTCTCCTGGTCCCCTTTTACACTTGCTCTTGTCATCGGTGATTCCCTTCCTCAATATCCTTCCAACAACCAGAGTCTGACAACGAAGACAGCGAAAACCGTCTTCAATAACTCCTAGTCGCAACACTTGTTTCCCCTGTCCTAGCACCGGATGTGTTGGCCGAGTCGCTCGAGGAAACCGTCCAATCTCCTCAACCTCGGGCGTTCCCACATTTCCAGCTGATACCCCGCACCAAGGGACGCCAGATATGATTCCTAGCAGTTCCAAGTCGGCGTCGTAACAAAGCAACAGACGAGGCGGTTCCTCACGCGACGGACGACCACTCTGTTCTCTGTCCCGGCATGCCAGCGACGGTTCCAAGTCCTGCAACGACCAACGACTACACTGAAGCTCCCAAAGCATGTTTCCCCGATTCCGCCTTCCTGGAACCTGCAGCGACGGCATCAACCCACATATACCATCTTGTCGTTCAGCTTAAGCAAACCCCATGGAGGCTCTCGGCTGCAATGGCAACGACAGGCCTTCCCTGAACTGTCATACTCTCGATAGTGGCTCTGACTTCTCTTCCGCTCCCGGATGCCTTCATGCCGTCCTCTCGACATCCCAGATCCAGCGATCCGGCAACAGCGGAGGCTTACCTGACTACCCAGTCTCGGGTTCATCCTGGGTTTCCTCCAAACTCTATGCGCCAGTTCAACACCAAGCCCCGGAGGAACAGAATCGACGTCGGCGTCGCTCAAGCCTGGTTTCGGCCATCAGCGAGTCAGCTTCCAAGACCCACGCCCCAAGCTCGAGGAGGGAGACTCAGAACCAACGTCCTTCCGGCGTCCTTAGATCCTGTGGCGGCAAACCCCAATAGATTCCCTCAAGTCCGACCCTAAGGCGGCTCCCCGCTGCTGGCGATCACCTCGGAGGCGACCAGATGACAACCCAGTCCCGATCTAGCCGCCACGCCTCTGTTCTCCTTAGACCTAGGCAACCTGCGCTCGCGTTCCCAGCGGCCACTATCAGCTTGGCCCCCGACCTCCACCTTGACGCTCTCAACCACTTCGGCTCCAAATGCGCTCCGAACGGCTCCTCACCACGCCAACCCCTGATTCCAGCCCCCATCTTCAATGGACTCCGACACCGAGTCCCGCCGTCCAGATCCAGCTACGGCAGCCAAAATCCAACGCTCAGCCACCGGCTTCCCTTCTTAGCATCTCATATTCGGAGCCTCAAACCCCAGCGCACCGCGTCAGTAGCCTGGCTCTCCTGAGGACTGTCTTCGATTTCAAACTCATGGTGGAAGTCTCGGCCCCTGGTCTTGAAACCCCCAAAGATATTCCAGGGGCGTGCCTTGCGAAGAACCAAGGCACGCACCCCATTCAACGCATTCAAGACAACAAAGTTATATTTATATTCGAGGGATTATTTGGATTCTCGAAGATCAAGACCCTCTGATGACGGCATCACACTTACCAACGTACGGCATCAACGGCTCGCCAGGTTCGCCGTATAAAACGGCATCGTGAGGTAAAAACGCTAACGGGGGCGTTCCATAGAGAGCGAGAAATGGTACAAACACCCGGTTTTCCTTTGAATTTATTTTTTGCTTACAAAATGTTAAGTGCATTAATAAATTTATGTTGCTTGCATTTTGCCCGAAATCAATTTTTTTATAATAATATATTTTCTTCAAATTGTTCACGTAGACATTGTTAGCATATTGAGTTCGAGATCATTTTTTTTAATGTCCAGCAATCTCTTTTCTAAAAAAGACGAGCTCAAATAAATCTGGACATCGGAATCACACGATAAAGGCATCCCTTCTCTTTGTGATGCATGCGATTTAGTAACCCTTAATACCCGAACCTTAACGATTCTCTATAGTTTTTCTAATTTGAACTTAAAATAAGTTAGTGGCGACTCCGATATGTTTTCAAAATCCGAAGCCTTATCGTCAAGGGAGGATATTCATTTAAAATGGAACCGGAAACGGGATCACCCGCGACAGATTTGGAGACTTCGCTTGGGACACTTGGATATTTTTCTAGAGAATTAGGATCGAAAAATCGATTTCAAAATTGGGGGCAGCGTAGGTTTTGTGTGGAGTGTTTTTGCATTTTACTTTTCCGATTGTATCTGCCATGTATACAGTGAGTTGTCCTAAAACCTAGGGACACCTAAGATTAGGGGTATACCTGCCATATGGGAGAGGTTGTCTACCTCTTTACCTGCGGCATATACCAACCCACCCTTTTGTCCGAGGGTGAGTCAAAAGCCAGTCTAGATTGGCATGTGTTTGAAGGCCATATAACATGTTATGACTCTAACCATTTGCTTTGGTTTTATCTAGCAGGTTATTTGAGGCTCGATCGGCAGGGTTTTTCTTATTCGCATGCATTCATATAGGTTCATATTTGGCGTAATCATAGCAAAATAACTAACCATTTTGCAGGTCCTAAAGATGTCTACTTATATTGGATTGAGGCCAAATCAACCTCCGATGAAGTCGTTGAGAGATTGGTTCAGTAGACTTCCACCTAGCGAGAAAAGGTTCGTGGAGTCAAAACTGAAAGATATGATGGAACTCATCAATGTGGAGCGGGAATGGGCTATTCTACAAAATCTCCTCGCGAAATGAAACACGGACACGTTTACCTTTCACTTCAACAACTTCGAGCTGGCTCCCACTTACAAAGAATACCTGTAGCTGACAGGCTTCAGCCATAAGCAGGGGATCCTTCCCCTTGTTTGGAGAGGGTTTGTTGGATCGTTCAGGAACACTAAGAGGGGGGTGAATTAGTATTTATAACTTTTTCGCCCTTTCTCAGTGTCAGCGGAAGCGTACTGTATCACAGCAGAACGTTTCTCAGAATGAGAACTGCTTTGCTGTAACCGTTACGACTTAATCGTTGGATTCTCGTACTAGTGTTTACGAGATCGTAAGGGCACAGTAGTTTATAGTGGTTCGGCCTTAATCGACCTACGTCTACTTTCCACCGTAGAGGTGATTCCACTATTTGAAAATAATGGGTGAAAAGAGCCCTTGCACTAGGCGTAAGTTTTTCTCACAAAGTGAGATTTAGAATCCCGTACAACAGATGATCACTCCTGGCAACGGTCAGCTCCTCACACAGTGGACGTCTGCTCGTGTCCAGCAGAATGATGCTCACGCTCAGCAGTTGATTGCTCAAAGGATTCGCACACAGCTCGTTGTCGCTTAATATAAACCTGACTATCAAAGCAGAGAGACAACGTTGTGTTAGTATATAAATCCTCACAGATAATTCCTTACAGTGAAGAATGGCTTCTCAGAGAGCAGCCCGTTTTTGCTTAACAGCGAAGGAATGCTTCGGCACTTGTTTGTTCAGAAGAGGATTTCCACAAAGATTTCGTCCCTTCTCCGGATGATCCTGTCTATAAGCGCAAGAGAGACAACCACAAAGTTGATCAAATAGATCACCACAAAGATCACGAAGAGAAGAACCACAAAGATCACAAAGAGAACCACAAAGACCACTTAGAAGGTATCCGTCCTACACTCAGTTCGGACGTGCACGGTTACCACAGCCGTGACTCACTGCACTGCACACCCAGTGCCTAGGGTGGAATTTTCCGATCCGTTGGCTTCCACGCAACCTGCTTTACTAACCCTCTGTATCAGGCGTTCAAGACTTCTGCACAGCACCCCTGTGCTCGGGAGGAACTCTTTCCACTCCGGCGGCGTTCCCAACTCCTCCTCTACCCTGCAGGCACGAGACTTCTGGCCCGCACCCGCAAGTGCGTGTCTAACTGCTCAAACTCCGTAGGCTCGAGACTTCCCTGCGAAAAGACACGACAAGAACGGCTTCTTGCCGATGGGTCAGCAACCGGTTACTGCAATCAGCACAGGTATTCACTTAGCTTCCCTCAGACGATTCGCCGGCTGCTCGTTGAACGCACCGAGGACACCTAGTCCCTCTCACGACGATCAAGGAATATGAACTCAGCCCCTTGACACCCTCGCACGCAGTTTGCGAGCAATAAGAACCAGGAGACACTTAGCACCTTCCGCTCTCCGTCGACCACTTAGACCACTCAGACCACTCAGCCACTCAGCCCACTTAGAAATCGTTCGAAAACGACATGAGATTATGTGAGGGTCGTCTGGTATAAAAAGGAACGAAACAAATAATCGATTTCCCAAAAACGAATAATTTGTTTCCTAAAATCAGAATACAGGAAGCTGTAATCGTGGATCAGCAACAGGATGCTCAACGGTCATAATGACCAAGAAGGGAAGGAAATCTTTGATGATATTCCTTGCACGTATAATCTCATCAAATTAAATAATGATTATCAGAATCAGATAATATATTTAATCATTAAATATAATTAGACTGCAATAAGCAAATCTGGAATAATAATTATTCTTTCATCAGCGCAATAACGCAGAATAGTTTTGCTGTAATGCAGCAAGGTCTTTCTTAAGTGTAACGACACATTGCTTAGGTTGCAGCGTAACATTGCTGCAGGATATCCAAGAAATATTTTGTTTCCAAAATTATACTTGGAAAGCTAATCTCGCAATATTTAGATGCCTAAACATTTATAATGAGATTATTAAGCTAGATTAAATGAACTTGGACACTCAAACGAATATTCTGAATTAACCCAAAATAAAATGTGAATATTAGAAAATATGTTTTCATATTTTCAATGTTTGTGCGTAAAATCACAGTAACATTTTACTGTAACGCAGCAAACTGTAATTGTTGCTTGCTGTGATTCAGCAACACATTTCTCAAGCTCATCACTAAGAATAAGCGAAGTGTTACAGCGACTAGCTTCTCAAGCTCATCATCAAAACCAGGACTAACAGGGTTAGTATGCGACGAGTTGCCTTTGTTGTTCAGGAATACACAGTGGTTCGTAGCCTAATCGTACAGACAAAGCTAGGTCACATTCCAATCATAAGGATCCTTTGCTTTCGGTATGCACCGTACTTCCCAGAAGAGGGTGACGAACAACCGTCCGCAAGAGCATTTGTTCTCCTCTTTGGCGGAATAATCCTTTACCCTGACACCGAGAATTCAATAGGCACCCGGGCAGTCTACATTTCCAGGGCCATCTTGGAAGATCGCCCTTTGTACCAAACCTACTGGGAGAAACCTACTACGAATTGACTAAGATTGCCTCTGAAGCTCACCGTGGAATCAGACACCACACCGCATCTTTCTGCATGCCGCTATTGCAAACATGATTCCTAACACATTTGGGAATCACCAGATGCACACTGGGTCCCAACCACGCTCCGACCTTGATGCATTATATGGCCACCTATGCTATCTTCCCGAATAGGAGCTTCCGTCAAGTTCATGATTTCTTCAAGGCCTTTACAGAAGCGGACTTCTACCCCATGGCTCGCTGCTTCAAAATGGACAACGTACTCATCAACTTCACAAAGGGTGCATACATTCCAATACTGGGAATCAACGGGTCATCATATTACCTACCAGCTCGTGTTGCACATCAATTTGGAGGTAGTGTAGAAATACATATTCCTCTGGAAGAGCTGCAACCACCAATCGATTCAGATTTCCTATACCCAGGCAGAGGCATTGAAGACATAAAGATGAGACGGATCGTCAGCCTATGGTATTAATAAATTTATGTTGCTTGCATTTTGCCCGAAATCAATTTTTTAAGAAAAATTTTTTTCTTAAAATTGTTCACGTAGACATTGTTAGCATATTGAGCTCGAGGTCATTTTTTTTAATGTCAAGCAATCTCTTTTCTAAAACAAAAATGAGCTCAAATAAATCTAGACATCGGAAACATACGATAAAGGCCTCCTATTTGTGATGCATGTGATTTAGTAATCCCTAATTCCCGAACCTTAACAAATCTCTATAGTTTTTCTAACTTGAACTTAAAATAAGTTAGTGGCGACTCCAATACGTTTTCAAAATTCGAAGCCTTATCGTCAAGGGAGGATATTCATTTTAAATGGTCTTAAGATTACCCTTTCCAAGACCTCTTCTTAATTTGTTATCTCCATGAAGCCTTAAAAAGTCTCGAACTTCTCGAAAGGCATCGCCTTAGTAAAAAAATCGACAGGTTAATCATGGATGCTGATGAATTTTAGAAGAATTCTCGTATGTGAGCCCATCTCTATGATAGAATGATGATGAAACTCAATCTGCTTCGACCCTGCATAAAAGACCATATTCTTAATCATCGCAATTGCATATTGTTATCACATAATATTATTTTGGGCTTGTCCATCTTCTATTATAGCTCGAGGAGTAAATTTTTAAGCTAGACAACTTCTTTTCTGTTCTTTTATATATTTTGGTTCATCCTTGTGTATGCCTTTGAGGTAGTGTGGAACTTATTTCATAGTATCAAAAAGGAATCTACTATACCTCAAAAGGCACAAGAACGGTTTCACTGTAGTATACAAAAGAATATGGGTTGATTTGGTGGGTTATGCCGGCACAGATTGGGAAAGAAGCACATAAAGATACTTATTTTGCATAGGAACAAAACCCATTTCATCGACTTCAAAGAAGGAATGAATGGTTGCTCTCTCATTGGCAGAAGTACGTAACATAGAATGTTCGAGATTAGGCTTGTTTAAGAAATTCCATTCACTAGGGGAGTTTGAACATAGAAGCTAGGTAAATCGAGATTTGTTAAGTTCAAAGCTCCCAAACAGTCAAGGAGGAAGGTGAATTCGATATGGGAAAATATTGTAATTCGAGATAAATCATCTTCTCATCAAGAAGTATATAATGAAGTGGTGGTGGAGATGTTGATCGACCACGAGCTGCACAAAATCCCTAAATATAGAGAGACACCTTGCATCTCTAAATCTCATATAACCCCTAATTTGACCCACGTCTCTGGTCATCTTATGGTTCTTAGCTGACATATAAAAGGCTTGGCCTTGTTCAGCAGAGGACACAATCAATTCATAAGTCCAAATTGGATGTTGATCTCCCTGCTCTTATCTTATCTGTCTCTGTTCCCTTTTTGCCTGACTTTTCCTTTCCCTTCTAGCATCCAGAAATTCCCCGTGCGTCCAGTTCCAGAGCATGTCTACAGAATCAACTATTAACGAGAATATATATCTATATATACATCCCATCTAAGTGTGTGTGCTGGCGGTAGAGAGAGAGATTTAGTTATGTTTGGAAGTTTGGAGGATCTTATTTTTTACTATTATGAAAAATTAGTGATTCCAAAACATATTAGTTCACTTCCAGTTGTCTTAAATTTTGAAAACTTAATTTATCATATTGAACAAGGAAATATTTGTCATTCGTTAGTATATCTACACCATTGAAAGTAAAACCTAAACGAAAAAAAAAAAACGGGTGCAAGTAAAAAGTATCCCATGACAAAACGTCCCGACATTGACCACATAAATAACTTTGGCACCAACGACGTCTTCAATTTCTCTTCTGGGAAGGTTCGAACCAAAATTGTACTCATTCATTCACAAACTTTATCATCATCATGTGTAGTATTCCTTTATTTATTTATTTTATATTAGCGACGTTCGTAAATCCAAGTATTGTGTGTATGACGGAGTTCGAACCAAGGATCATGACAAGATTCTAAACACCTACAATCCACCTTACGCCACTAAACTGGATTTCATTCTTCCGGGGATGTCTTATTAGCAGTCCTTTATAATGATGCTGAAGAATTTGATTCGACAAAGGGGGAACATCTTCAACTTTAACTTCATCCTCATCGATCCCGCTTTTAGTAAAACGTCATCTTCAACTATTTGGCCTCCTATGGTTATGACAAACGTCATTTTAACAGAAGTGTATTGGGGGGTGGCAGAATTACTGGAGGAAGAACCATCGGATGGGTGTATGTGTGTGTATTAACTCATAATAAACCCATCCCCCCAATGCTTTCACAATAAGCAATGCATATGCATGTGAAACGAAATGGTAGGTGCCTTGGGAATTATGTGATTAACCAGCAGACCATGATCAACCCCATCAATTTTTGAAGAGAACTTCACTTTCATCCTCTCGGGGACATCTCATGTAATGTGTGTGCAACATGCAAGATTCATAAAGGGAGTTATTACAACACCATAATCAAGTGTGTCATAATTTTTGCTTGATTATGGTCCTCCAATCCCTGTCCTCTCCTCTCAAATGATCAAAATCAATTCACACCCACGACTCGACTTAAATCATGTTTACATGTTTGTGTAATTGTTCTTTTATTGGGGGGTTGATAAGTCTTAGCATAGTACCAGGTGGTCCTAAATATTGATAAACAAGATTCCCTCTCTCCCTCCCTCCCTTCTGAAGCCAAAGTGAAGAAACCAAAACCCTAAAAGCTGCTACCAAATTGGAATCATCCTCCCTCTTGTGTTGTTGATGCTTTTCTTTTCCATATTTGAACCTCTTTCTCTTCTTTATAAATAAATGGCGACTGCCTTAACAGAATATAGACAAAAACTGGGAACCGGATTCATGAATCTCTTAGTTATAAGCATTATGTGTTGTGCCATTAGATATACATTATCTTGTATTAGGTCAATAATAATTTGATCTCCCTTATGACCCTAACTCGCCAGGTTGTTTCGGATGGTTCGTTCGGATTCCGCACATCGTGCCAGGCCTCTCAACGTGAGCCCATGTGTGAGAAATACATAATGGGCCGGCCCAAATTGAGAAGCCCGGAAATCCAATGGGTTGAAGTGATATAAACCCAAAAATTCTTTTTTACAAGGTTGATAAACCAGGAGGCTGAAGAGACCCCAGATTGATCTTTTCACTGAGTTTTTAAAAAATAATCACATGAATCGATATATTTAAGTTAAAAAAAAAAGTGTGTAATGTATATGTGGTCCTTTGTTTAAGGTTTTGACAATAATACCAAGGGTGTAATAATCTCCCCCGGGGGGGGGGGGGGGGGGGGGGGGGGGGGTTATAGCAGCTGAGCAGCAGAGAAAAATGGGCCACCACCAATTGTCTTTGTCCTCAAAATCTTCCTTGTCAATATCTTCCACTTCATCTCATCCTTCTTGTTCTGCTTCCTTATCCTGTCCTTGAAGTTCCTGCACAGCGGCACCCGGCACGTCCCCGGGTCAGCACACAGCCTCGAGTGCAGCTCCAGCACCTGCCACATCCTCCTGCAGTGCACGCACCCCCCCATCGCCCTTAGCTTGCAACCCGCAAAGTGTCGGACCAGCAGCTCCAGCCCCTTGCATGCCTCGAAGCTGCACGGAGGGTGGTCCTTCCTGAACGCCTTGTCGTGAGGTCCGATCGTCCGGCAACCGTCCCTGCATATGTGTACGAGAGCTTCCATTGCCTCGTATAGCTGTAGGTAGATTTTCCTCTCCTTCGCCTTCCGGATCCTTTCCTTTCGTAACTGGAGGGAGGACAACGAAGGGAGTAACGTCTTAATACACGTTAATGAACGAGTATCGGGTCATGAGAATAAGTTCGGGGCGCCCTTACATTGTCTTCCTCTACGAGGTACTCGACGAGCAACTTCTCGAGGATTGGGTGACTCTTCTTCATGGCAGTCCAGCCTTCTGTGGCTGATACCTCCTTGAAGTTCCTCATGATCGTGCGGTGACAGACGAATCCGAGTCGAGATGCGTCGCAAAGCAGGGCGAGTTGGAAAACGTCGACGACGTTTTCCATGTTGATCATCCCTCGCTCGAGATGGTACTCACAGAGTCTCTTCAGCTGGGGGACTACGTACACGTGCGAAAGGACGAGTAAATGGAGGACGAATTCCTCCATATCCTCCTTCTCATATCGGGAAGAGTATAAGAATCGGATAAAAACGCAAACGGCGTCATGAGGGACTCCCCCAACCGTGAGAATCCGAAACCGGCCCTGCTTTTTCGATTTCTTCATCATGCCTCGGAATACCGGAGAAGCCATGCCCTATCAACAGACAAACCCACACGTCAAAAAAGAAAAAACGGAATCCTTCCTGCAGAAACAAGAACCAGAAAGCACACGAGGCCATTTGAGCTTACGAGGATATTAGCGTGCGCGTATACGATCCCCCCACCGGTTGAATAGATCTTGACGTCGGCCTTGTATCCTTCGTCGAAAAGGCGGTCGGAAAAGAGATCCCAAGAGGCCATCGAAACGCCGCCATCCCCTAATGATCCCTTGGTTCGTTCCCCGGACGTCGTCGTGGCAGGATAAGGAGGCGGAGGCGGAGGCAGAGGAAGGACCGCCCCCTGCGTAGCGGTGTCAGACAACCCATCGACCCCATCATGGATCGGTCCCATTACGGTGTCGGAGCACGTCAGGTAAGCGAAAGCCGATAGATCCTCCGCACTGCTGGCCGCCCCTCCGCTAAGACGGAATTAAACGTATCCAATCCTAAATCCTGTGTGGGGGAGGTGGAAACGAGAAAAGGCGGATTGTATCTAAAAAAACATAATCTTAAAATGTAAGAAGTCAGTTGGTTTAATACCATCCCCCCCTGGTAAAGTCCGAGGATATCTTCCCCCTCCAAAAATTAATGTTATGAGCTGTTGTTCTGATCCAAACAAAAAAAAAAAAGTTGATAAAAATGGAATCGATCACACGTAGATATGACAGCCCATGATTCCCTCTTGTAATAATTTTCTCCTCCTTTTTTTATTTTCTCTTTGTAATATAATTCTTTTGGCATGATCTGGCATTGACCCAGACTATTCTTCTAACCATGACATTGGCCAACCAATCCCAAATTCTGCCACGTCAGTAAAGTATTACACCACTTAAATTCATATTTTTTTAATTAAAGTCGAGAAATCAATATTAAAAAACACTAGTTCATCTTAAAACTAATACTGAATTATTAACATTAATTAAGAGTTTGAAACCAATCAAAGCTACAAATTCTATTCCCAACCAACTTTTCTTCTACCCACCTCGTATGAATTCCTTGACAAAGGATCATGTCCGATTTTTTATTATATGACAATTACTGGGTGGGGATTCCAGATCTGAAAATGATGAGGCCCAAGAAGCAAAAAAAAAAGAAGAAGATTGAAATTCGCACGCCCTCCCACCCTTCAAATGAAAAATGACACCTAAAAATAGCGTTCTTCAATACTTTTTAAAACAATTCAATTCAATTCAATTCTCTAAAGGCCCACTAATGGGCCCAACCCCACTCGGCCCTTTACTCTTTTCCCGATGGCCCCTTTTTTTTAACATTCGAAGTTGTCTTCTCAAATGATATCAAGGGCGTGTGAATTATTTCAACATTCCATTTCCATCCCCACTATCTGGCACATCAATCCCATTTCTTTTTTATATAAAAAAAGTTCTCATTTCAAACACTTCCTTTAAATTACAGAAAGTGTTTTCCTATTTAATTTGTCAGAAACATTTTTTTTTAAAAATAAATAAATAAATACCCAAACAAAAAGCACGTCATTACTAAGTTTACTTGTTCTGTTTCATTGACCGAGTAGTAAATAAAAATCTGGGCTGCTGCGACTTTTGTCAAATAAGGAAACTCTTAATTGATTTGAATTATTCTCCAAATTTGTGTGTATGTGGGGAAAAGATTTCGGAAAAAGTTTGCCTATATGGATTCGACTGATAGAAAAGAGGAGCAAAGATAAATATTGGAATTTTATCATTCGAGATAATAACAAAATAATTATAATAATGTGTTATTGGATTTATTAAAGCACAAAAAAACAAGTTGTTAATCCGACAACAACCTACGACTCTAGTCTAGGTACGACCCCAACCCCAGACACAGAACACGCACTCCCTACACGAACCCAAAAACAAAACGAAAGAAAGAAAAAGAAAACCTCGCCCCCCCCCCCCCTCCCTCTCTTCCTTCCTCTCTCTCTCTCCCTCCCTAAATTCACACACCCGATTTTTTGGCGGCACAAAAATCGCTGCCATTCCCTCCTTCCCCTTTCTTCCTTGCACCAAACCCACGTCCCTCCTCAATCACTCCCCTCCTCTCTTTCTCTCACTACTCCTCAACTCCCCTTATACGACCACATCCCATCAATCGCTGCTCCACTTCCCTCCTCCCTACCGCACTCCAGATCGCCCCGCTGCTTTCAGTCCCGAGAGTGGGTGATCGGAACTCAACTGAGCAATGAGCCGTGAAATCGAGGAAAACCCAGTCGCCGGGAACTCCCTCCTCTGCGGGGAGAGCAAGGACTTCATCGGTTTCCCGGAAAGCGGCGAGCTTTCCTCTCCCGAGAGGCGTTTCGAGGAGACGGGCGGTCAAGATGTGGTCTTTGTTGGGAGTGATGAGTGTGAGCGTGTGGAGGAGTTGATCGGGAAGGAACCCAGTTGGGGGTTCGGTGGGAGGACCCCGTCGGATTCGGCAGGGGACTCCTTCCGGTCCGACGCGGTCGATTGGATTGTAAACGTGAGAGCTTTGACGGTCTTTCCTTTTTCTCATCGTGATGTCTGGTGTTTGTAATGCTGTCGACGGTATGGTGTTGAGGGGCCTGTTTGTGCTTGCAGACTAGCGCCTCTTTCGGGTTTCACCACCATACGGCCTTCCTGTCGATCACCTACTTCGATCGGTTCCTCGCTGCACGATCCGTCGAAGTAAGCAATGTCGGTTCTTTTGCAGTTCGATATTGTTTGGAGACTGGTTTGATTGGATCATTGTTGGTGGTGTTGTTGGGGTTTTGGGTTGATTCCTGATAGGCTGAGAAGCTGTGGGCAGTGAGGCTGCTGTCATTGGCGAGCCTCCTGTTGGCTGCGAAAATGGAGGAATGCAAAGTCCCAGCATTGCCAGATTTATGTGTCCAAAACTATGTTTTCGACAACAAATGCATCAAGAAGATGGAGTTCCTGATTCTGACTACCTTGGAATGGAGGATGGCCTCGGTGACTCCCTACACTTATCTCGGTTACTTCATCCGCAAGATTTTTAAGCTGCCTCGCGACAAAGAGAAGGAATTGTTGTTCATCGCCATGGATCTTGCCCTTGCAGTATCAAAAGGTTTGCAACCTTGGATTTCGTTTTTTTTTACTCTACCCTGTCTGGGATTGCAAGTTCATGGCGAGCAAGTGATTGTCAAGGAGGTTTGTGAATTGTGTCTGCGTGTGCAGAGATTAATACAGTCGATTATAGACCGTCGGTCGTTGCCGCTGCAGCGGTGCTTGCTTCCTCCGGAGATGAACATACCAGGAAGTCGATCGCGAGTACAACCTGCAGCATCTCATCCAGCGTTTCCATTGATTGGGTGAGCTTTCTGTTCTAGTCTTTTCTCATATCCGCACTATCATGACAGTTTACGTCGTGTTTCGGTTGCATGGAATGGAATAGTTAACATAAGCAGCTTGTTAGATTAAAGTGGAAATAGGACAAGTATAATCAAGGCTAACTAAAAACGGAAATACGTTATGACGGTTAGAAAGCTTCCAATCACGTGACTTAACTCGAAATGGAAGCTCTTTTGACGGTTAGAACATCCATCTGTGCCCAGCCTACCAAAAAATGTAAATGGCTGTTCCACGGGAAAGATATCCTGGACAGAATTGCTATACATATAAACCAAACAAACTGCTAGCTAATTACAGAAGAGCGGCGGCGATCCACATGGCGGGAAATTCGCTAAACCAGTTTGCCAAAAACGTGCTGATATTATGGCAATTGTGTTAACTGTCGTTACTGAATCTATACTTGTTCCATGGCATTTAATATGGGCAGGAACGCGTATACGAATGCTATACCCTAATCCAGAACATCAAGTCGAGGAGAGATCACAAGACGCCAGGGAGTATCGCCATGATTTCGGCCGAGAACATCTCACAAGACCCATGCTGTAACCCTGCAAAGAGCACCAGGAAGAGGCTTTTGTTCAGTGAAAGTCAGCAGACCTCTGTTAACAAGATGCACAAGAGGAATACCAATGCCAATGCCAATGAATATGCCAGTGCAGAGTAGTGGTGGGGGCTCTGATGTTTTTTGTTTTTGCTTTTTGACTTTTGTATGATGTGGGAATTGATTGATGGATGGTTTCTTTGGTTGGGGTGGAGGGAGGAGGGGGAGGGGGAGGGGGTGGGGGGGATTCAAGTTCCCCCAATAAAACACATCAAAGGGCAAATTGTTCTGACAACATTGACAGCCAAGCAGCTGTAGGTAAGAAAAGAAGGGACAAAAGAAAACAAAAGTAGGCCAAAATTAAAGAGCTGGAGGAATAGGAGGAACTTGTGATTGAAGCAAGGGAGCAAAAATCTGGAAGGGCAAAGGTCACCATTCTCTAGCCCCATGTGTTAGAATTTGTCTATATTCATGCAAGTGATATGGGGGGGTGGGGGGTGGTCTTTTGAAGACTTGTACATTTTTCTTTTCTCTGGGATGGGGGGTGAAGTTGATTTTGTTTCTTTTGGGTGTTTTGTTGGTTCAATATTCATTGATGGGGGAGATATAGTTGCCTTTGCCTCTTTTTGCCTTTTGAGATGGGGCCATTTTGTAATTGGAGGTTACATGTGTTGTACTTTCATTGCCTTTTGTTTTAGAACATACATATTTATGTACATACTCTTTTGATGGGAAGAGCTTTTACCTCTGTGATGATACTTCTTTTTTGTTGTCTTTCCTAAAGGGTGAAAATGTTCTTGAATGATGATGGGGTGGTGGCACTTAGGAATGGGGAAAATCCATTTGGTGCTGTGAAGTATGTTTGTTACTTGGTTTTGACATGTAAATGAGAGTTTGTGCAAACAACTTTACCTGTCTTGGATTTGATCTTAGGGAAATGACTGATATGCTCGAACTATACTAGTTTGGGCGTCTCGGGCATAACCAGCATCGGAGCAGAATAGAATCAGGTTGCCGCGATGAATGAGTTGGTGTTGTTTTAGGCCAAACACGAGTACCTCACATCACCGGAAGCGTCCATGGATGATGCAAAGAAACGAGTGGGAGACAAATGATTGTTGCAAAAGCAAGAAATATGTGACCAAAGGATTGTCCCTGCCCCGCGCCTGTCGTTAGGTGAAACATGTGAATAATGTAGCAGAGAGATTGTGCGTGTTTGTGGGTGTGTCGTGTGGCCCCTAACTATTGTTTCTTTGTGGGAGGGTGTGGATTTCGTGTGTTTATTGTTGTCCCTTCTCACATAAAATCTTAATAAATGAAAAAGGGGAAAGAAAGACTCAAGACGAATAAACCCCCTTTAGGAGGGACAATGTTTGTAAGCTTTTCCTAAAGTCCTTTGGACAGTATTTTACAATAAGCATGGAAAGAGAACATAATGTTTGAAGACTAGGAAATACAAATCCCTTGGAATCAGAACATATCTTTAAGGCTTTTGTTTGGATTGATGTGAGTCTTTGGAGTAATAGGAAGATAATGCAAAGTCATATTGAGAAATGTGACTATCTTTGACTTTCACAGTGAACTAATTGCATAATCAAATGAAGCATTAATTAAGGTATTAATTCCAGCCTCACTAATTAGTAAGGCTAAAAGAGCATTGAGTTGGAGCAAATTACAAAACAAAGGAAAAGGACTATATTGTAACAGGTAACAAAGTTTTGGGGACCAAAATTTGAGAAAAAATATTCCTTTGTATAACTTGATGTTTTGTTTCCCTCCCTTTCTCTCATTTTCAAATTCCAATTCAAAAATCTGTCCGCAAGAGAGTCAAAATCAGGTCAACGATGGAGAAGAGGAGGAGGCTCCGATCGTCGCTGAATTCCTCCGCCCAGACCTTCCTCTCCTCAGTAACCGCGGGACTCCCCTCGCCTTCATCGAAATCGATACGCCCCTCAGTCCTCAGGACACTGATCTCGTCAATCCCCGTCTCTTCCCCGGTCGCCTCCTCCCTCCCGAAATCCCTCCTCGATGCAATCTCCAACCTCGTCGACCAGATCAGGGACCCGAAACCCGGTCCGGCTTCCCCGGTTTCTCCCCCCTCGAAACGACCCCGACGATCGGCCCGCCATGCAAGCCCCCCGCCGCCCCCCGAGGGCTCGGATGGAGACCTCGCTAAGCAGGCCATCGAAAAGATTCGAACTTTGGTATCCGTGATCTCGGTTTGTGTCCGGGACGGCTGTGGGTCGTTCTTGGCGATTGAATTTTTCCCATCGGTTAAGTTGTTGCACGATAATCTGGTGAATTTTGAGTCTGACGTTGGGTTATGTTCGGAGGTGGTGAAGTTGTGTGAGGTTTGGTGGAAGGAAGGGTTTCCGGATAGGGAAGGGGTGATTTCACAGTTTCTCCCGTATTTGCTGTCGAGGTCATTCGTTTCGAAGAAGAAGGTGGATGTGCATAGGGTGTACGCACTGCGGGATGCGTTTAGCCTGTTCGATTATGAGGATGCGAGTATTGAGGACTTGAAGATGCTGTTGATGAGGTGCGTGATTAGTCCGGTATACTTGAAGGCTGAGGAAGGTAGGAAGTTTATATCATTTATGTTTGGGTTGAGTAAGCAGGTGGCGAAGGAGGCTTTGGCGGTGATAAGGTCACAGATTCCATATGGAAGGAAGTCGATATTGGAGGCTTATGGGGAGATACTGTTTCGAGCTTGGAAGGAATGGAAAGAGGATTTGAAGGATGAGATTGAGGATGGTTTTCTTCAGGGCTTGATCGAGGGAGCTATACATGCAAACACGAGGGAGCTTGCAGCAGCTATTCGGAGGGTCTTGGGTGGGTTTATTTGTCAGCGGATGGTTGATGGAGTCGAGAAACTTCTGTTTCGACTGGCTGAGCCAGTCTTATTCCGATCTTTACAGGTGAGTTTGATGTATTACCTTTTGAATTTGCTTACTTTATCCCAATCTTATATGTTCACACGTGGTTGCTGGGGTAAAATGCAGTACTTTAGTCATCAGGATGTGGAAACTGTGAATATGAGCTTGCAATCGTGGCAGTAATTGGATAATTAATATGCTCTTGCAGGTCTCAAACTCGAATGTCCGCCATAATGCGTTGCATTTGCTTTTGGATATGTTCCCCTTGGAAGACCCAGATTCAACTAAAGAAACGAAGGACATGCTAGTTGAGAGACAATTCTATTTGTTGGAACGTTTGCTTATGGATGACTGTCCAGATGTGAGAGTTATCGCTGTGGAGGGTTGCTGTCGCATACTCAATTTGTTCTGGGAGATAATCTCTTCTTCCATCATCTCCAAGTTAATTTCCAAGATTGTTGATGACATGGCGCATGACATAGCTAGCGACGTCAGGCTTTCCATCGTGAATGGAATCATATACTTGCTCGGCAATGAACGTTCTCATGATATTCTGAAAGTTCTCCTTCCAAGGATCAGACATCTAGCAGGGGATAGTGTCCTTTCGGTACGAGTTGCAGTGGTAGATCTCGTCCTGCTTATAAGGGATATCAGAACATTCCAATTTAACAAGGTCTGAAATCCTGTCTGATGTCTGAGTGCTAACATTGATGTCCAAGACTCTCTTGCTTACATAGGCAGTCTTCTTACACCCGTTTTTCATCTGAGTAGGTAGTTCCGTTGGAGGATTTGTTGTCCATGCTCGTGAATGATCAACCACCGGTTGCAGAGAAGATTACGAGATTACTCATGCCATCATATTTCCCTTCGCGAGTAAATGTTGAAGAAGCTTGTAAGCGATGTATCACACTCATTAAGAGGTCTCCTGTGGCCGGAGCAAGGTTTTGTGAGTTTGCAGCTGCCGAAGGAGCACCACTTGAGTCTCTCATGGGACTTTTCAAAGTGTTGATTAATTTGGTATTGTCCCCGGAAAACATGACAACAGATCAGGTAGAGGGTTTTCTTGATTGTGCCACACATCTTTGCAGGAACCTTGCAAGTGAACCATCTCACAAAGTCGAACTAAACAAGATATTTGCAAAGGACAAGCTGAAGCGCCTGTATACCGCTGCGCCTTCTGTACATTCTAAGTTCGCCGTTTTTGGAATTGCGTCCATGACCTCACAGAATGGTGTCTCAGCACTTATTGAGGAATGCATAGGACTGGTCACCAATTGCGTTGACACTGTCGACAATGAGACGAGGCAGACCGAAATGAGAACTGCACACAGATTTTTGTTTTCTTGCCACAGGTTTGATTACATGTTAGAGGCTTTCGCCAAAGTACTCGAGAAGGCTTCCTCTCATTTCAGTGAGAAGACCTACACTGCAGTGCCAAATGTAGGCAGTAAGATTTCTCTGAAACGACAAAGAAACAAGTCTTCTGCTCGTAAAGATAAAACCGTCAGAAGCTTCAAGGATGATTATTCTGTTGCTGTTGGGATTGCTTGGCAAATCAAGGATATTATTGAGAACGATGAATTGCGTCCAGCTATTTTGAGTTCTGCTTATCTTGAGCCAATCATCCATGCTCTTAGAGTAATTTCTGAGATCAGCATAATGGAAAGTGTGACTTGTGATTATATGAGTCATATCCCTGTCCAGGCGTGTGCATCACTGGCAATTCATAAGGCTGCTTCTAATCCTAGTAAGAAGCAAAGTCACAGAATCAACAATAACAGATCAGCTTCAAAGGCAAGTGATTTCCTATACAACTTTTTTCTATGAATTGCTATAACTAAAAATGTTAACATCTTTGGCTGGTCGTGAGGTACTCTCAGATTGCTAATGGTGAAGGGATCGATCACTTGGTGAACTGTTCCCTACGTCTAATCAATGGAAGAGATCGTCCCGCCACAAGCGCTCATCCATCAGATGATGGTGAGTTCAGGTGCTAGTGCAGATCTCTTATTACAGAAAACCACAAATGGTTTAAGGCTACTGTCGAATTTGTGCATCAATGTTCCAAGTTATTAACTCATTTTCAGATCAACTGACTCGAATTATGCTGTTTCTATTGACAGCATAAATTCTCTCAATTTTCTTATCTGCTTTTCTCCTTCTATTAATGCACTTCAGTTTGAAAACAATTGCAGGAAGTGTCGATAAGTCTCGCAACAATATTGCTCGGAAGGTTCAAATGCTCGTGGCGGTTCTGAAGTATGTGGTTGATGCTATTTCTGTTGGATCAGACTGTCACAATACGCAAAGTTCCCTGGACTTGGCATCAGCTTTCATACAAGACATTGCTCGTGGCTGCACTGAGCCAATGGACTTAGCAGACGATGACATGAGAGATCTGATCCTATGCATAAAGAGTTCGTTCACCTATGCAGCAAAGTTAGTAAGCTCGACTCTCGTTGAAGTAAGCAGCAACAAAGATCAAACACTGATTCTGGGAAGTTTTCGCGTGTCTAATAACTTGCTTGATCTGATTGCACGCCTCGAGTCATTCATGGGTTCTGGTGTCGCTGCCCGTCTCGTAGGTGTGGTGAAATCCTGGCTGCCAGACCTGGTGGTGGGTTTGGGATCCCCATATCTTTTAAACAGGGTCAAAAGTGACATCTCATTAACATTTTCGGAGATCAAACAGAATTTCCCATTCTGGCCATCTCTGGTGGCTAGGATTGAGCTGCTCGAGCCAAGTGAATCGATCGATTCCACAGACGAGAAGGAGAACAGTAATACTAAGTCAGAGCACCCGGTATTCCGTAAACTGATGGAAATGGTTTTTAGCCTTGCAAGAGCCAATAGATCTGTTCAAGATGCACTCGGGGTGATTTTCATGGCCGGCGCAGCCTCGGCCCTCGAGAGTGATGATTTTGACTCCTTGTTCATGCTATTACGCTTTTTAACCCAGAAGTTGGTGGGCGAAGAGGACGTCTACTGGGACCGGCTCGATGCTATGGCCCACAATCTTCAAGAGTTATTCCCTCTGGTCGTGAATAAGTTGGGAGAACGCAGGCCAGAGGAAGCGGCGGACGAGCTTGCGATGGCACGGGCAGTGCTGGAGCCGGTGTGGGCGAACCGCTACGGGACAGGGAAGTCATCTTGGATGGAAGAATGAGATTAGGTGCGTTTCATCCATGAGGATAAGTCATAAAAATGAATTCATTCCGACAGGTTGTTGAATATATATATATGTTTTTTTTTAATCATGTAGTGGTCTGTGACATCACATCTGGACCATGGAAACAGACGTGTGAATTCCACGACATCTGATGTGGACTGACAGTGACTCCCAAACACCAACTAGCAGGAAAATCTATTCAGCTTTGCTGCCTTTTCTTCCGACAAAAAACGTCTCCTCTGTCCGCACCCACCCGAAAATGGGACAACAAGTATGTGCGAATCCAGGTGGAAAGGAATCATCATCCATCCAACTAAGGATCTTTAATTTCGATTACTTGAGTAAATCCAACTTGACTCAAATATGTCGATTTTGTAAATAAAGAGCTAGATCGACCAGATTTTATAACTGCTCTGCAAATTAACACGCCAACCCCCAAGAACACGTTTTTTTCCCCTCCCCTGCTACCAACCCCCTCACTCCATTCAAATCCATCTGGACACCCGACCGAAATTAAAGGCCCCCCCTTATTAAAGAGTACGGAATCCGTCGTGACCACTACTATTCCGAAATTTTACTTTCATAAGTTTGGGGAGGGGAAAGGCCGGATCTTTCTTGGTTTTTTTTTTGTTATTGCACAGGGAGATATGCCTGCGATTTGCGAAGTAGGTTCATGGGTTTTTGGGGTGACGTGTGAAGGGTTGAAGGGTTTGGAAGGGAAGTTGGGTTTGGGAATTGGCGCTGGAAATGTTGTGAGGTTCGAGGCGAGAGGGAAGAGGAATGTGGGACAGGTCTTGGCTTTGGAGAGGGGTGGGATGAGGCAGCATGTGAATGGGAAGGGTGATGGTTCTCAAGGTATGTGATATGCCGATCAAGAAGTGATTAGATTCTGCATCCGGGGTCGATTTCTTGCCGTGCGGAAGGTTGTGTGCTTGTAGTCACGGATTCTGCAATTGATGGCTGCATGTGTGATTGAGCGGGGCCTTGCTTATGCTGTTGCTGTTTGGAAAGTTTATAAGGATTGGTACGCGGCTCCGGGTGTGATTTCCTTGTGTTTGTGTATTGGCTGGTAGAGTAGGATACCTGCTCTATTAGGAGTTAATTCGGATTCAGCTTTTTATCCCCTGATATTGTTGGAATCTGATTCAGATCTTGCCTCTTTTTTTCTTGATCTTTGATTTGTCGAAAAAGCAATCTGATAAAATGATAAACATCAGAAAAGAAATGGCTGCTCTGCCCTCTGCTTTCTCTGGTTTTTCAACAGTTTGCTTTGTGTATCTGGGCATAGAACTTTTAATGTATTCCTCCTTTTCATGATCTGTTCTTCTCTAACTATATTTCTTGATTTCATTTGAGGCCTGCTATCATATTCTGTCGCAGAGTTATCTGTTTAAGTGATTTGACGAGAGATTTTCTAAGAGGCTACTGCAATCTTGGGTTATAATTTTAATTTTCGGGTTACATTTTGGGAATAATCTGATCTTCCCTAGAGTCACTCGCTAATGATGTTATGAGCTTCAAACCCAGGTTTTCGGTTTCTGTCCTAGTGGTTTAATTGTTCTCATTTTGACATTCTATTGGCTAGGTGAAAATCTCCACCAGATATCTACAGTCGGGAACTCGACGAACATCAAGTGGCACTGTTGTTCAGTCGGAAAACTTGACAGAGAAGGATTGCTCAATCAGAAAGGCTGCGTTATTTGGATCACAGGGCTTAGTGGGTCAGGTTTGTCCTTGAAATTCTTGTAATGGAATATTTGTTCTTTCAAGGACATGAATTTTCCATAAAATGCCCGTGAAAATTACCTCATGCTTTTAGTCTCCATGCCTTTCGTCCTGCGTTTTGTTGATTTTCCAAATTTATATGTCAGGAAAAAGCACTTTAGCCTGTGCTTTGAGTCGAGAACTGCATTCAAGAGGAAAGTTGACGTATGTGCTTGATGGGGACAATGTTCGGCATGGTTTAAATAGTGATCTAACCTTCAAGCCAGAGGACCGGGCAGAGAACATCCGAAGAATTGGTGCGGTTTACACTTCTACCTTCGTGGCTTAGGCCATTCCCTTCCTTTCAGTGTCTTATGTGCCTGTTTCTACCCAGGGGAGGTGGCCAAGCTCTTTTCCGATGCCGGGATAATTTGCATCGCAAGTTTAATATCTCCCTACAGGAAAGACCGAGCTGCCTGTCGTGCTCTTCTACCCAAAGGCGATTTTATCGAGGTTGGCGGTTCTTGTCCTGTGATGAGAGAAGAACTCAAAGCATGTGCCTGGCAAGAAAGGGAATAGATACCAACTCGATAAAGTTTCGTTCGGCAGGTGTTTTTGGATGTGCCAATCCATGTTTGTGAGCAAAGGGATCCCAAGGGCCTTTACAAGCTTGCACGAGCTGGAAAAGTCAGAGGTATCCTTCGCAGAGTCGCACCCGGCCCGTGGATTATGAAAAAATTCAAAGCGTTGAGCTGGAAAGAGAAAATATTTGCACATGCTCTAAGTATTTATAGAGATTGAATCTTAAGCACGTTCTCAAGATTGGAGTCAGGTGCATCTTTTCTCACACGAATGAATAAAAACTTGTGGTAATGATGCAGGCTTCACGGGGATTGACGATCCTTACGAACCGCCAGTTAGCTGCGAGGTGAGGTTTAGTCTTTTTGAGATGAGTTGCCAGTCAGTCTGCTCGATACTCACAAGCCTCATTCCAACGAATTTTGGGTCGAAGAGGTGACAAACCCAGAGGGTCAGTCATATTTATTTATCTGGTACAGATAGCGTTGAAGGAAGAGGGCCGAGAAGCCACGCCCCCGTGCGAACTCGCCGAACAGGTGATATCTTACTTGTACGAAAAGGGCTACCTCCATGCTCAATGAACGGGAAGCAGTCGAAGCTTTTGCAAAAGCGCATGTGAATCCAGGTTGCTCACCTGGACTCTTCTGCATGAACGGGTGATTTAATGTAGGCGAGATTGAGGGGCTTTTTGTATAGAACTAACTGTACAGAGAGGACCATGTTATATGTTAAATAAATAAATAAAGAGTTGAACTGTTATATTATTGTTTAGTTTTTAGATTAAACAAAAAAAGAAAAGCTCATCATAACCCTAATTTCCTCCTTCCCCCACCGACGGCCGCCCCTCTCCAACCCTAATCCCCACCAAAAGCAAGTCTCTCGAAGTCATGGCTGATGAAAATCCGGTTGATTTGAAGGAAGAAGCAGCAGACGTGAGTTCTTTCGTCCCTCCTCCTCCTCCTTTTGTGTGATTTCGTTTGGGATGTTGTTTGGATGGATGCTCATGCCGTCGTTCCCCTTTGCAGCTCGCCCCTTTCGATCCTACTAAGAAGAAGAAGAAAAAGAAGAACGTCAATCAGGACCTGGCCGATGATTCCGTTGATAAGATTGTTGAGAAAACCGAAAACCTATCTGGTAGTATTTTTCATCCCCGACCATCCGTTCTGCTGTTACTCACACCTCAGACTCATCGGGCCCTTGCTTTGTTGCAGTGGCTGACGGTGTCGATAGTACTTTTACTGGCTTAAAGAAGAAGAAGAAGAAGCCTGTGAGTAGCATCTTTGTTTCTCCCCAGAATTCTCTGTTTCTGTTGCAATTTGAGAATGCAATCACGGTTATGTCAGGCCAAAGGCCTTATTTAAAAGAATGTGAGCCTTTTGTGATCTTTCAGTGCCTCCGGTTTTTGTCGGCTAATTTCACGGAATGATGAACTTTTTATGGGAGATGCAGTTTTTTTTTGAAGTTGTTGGTCAAATTCCTGCTTATTTGTTACAGGTGGAGGCCAGCTTTTTGACTGACGAAGCCGATGAAGTAAAGGAAGATATGGATGGTAAGGAAGTTTCTTTCGCTACATTTTCTGTTAAAGTCGATGTTTTCCCTGTTTGAAAATGTTCTTCAGCTACTTCAGATCTTGGTGGAGATGATGAAGAGGGAGAAGGTATTGTTCTCCAGCAGCGTTATCCCTGGGATGGGACTGATCGGGATTACCTGTATGAAGAGGTACATTATATTGCTTTTAGAAATAATAGCATAATGATAAGTCTTGTGCCTCCAAAAGGTTTGGAGCTGTTAAGGTAATGTTTTCACATGATTTTGTAATTAAATTTTATGCGGTTCTATCGCGCTCGTATGAGCAAACACTTTTCCCTGTGCGTTGAAGATGAGATTCTGCTTTTTGTTTAAGAAGCTGTGACAATACGTTAAATGGTCTACTGGGTCTTTTTACTTTTGGATGTGGAATTCTTGGACATTTTAGAGTCAGTTATGAGTATGGGATTGTTATTCTATTTTGTAAGAATCGATTGTCTAGAACGACAGATTCATATGTTTCTGAACTTTCACATGGATTTTTTCTCATCAATTTAATGTCTGGCAACAACTACGTAATTAATTCCAATTTTATTGCATTATTTCTGTTTGTGTTGATTGCACTTTGGTTATCTCAACTTAAAGGTGGTCCTTCAAGTTTTCCTGCTCCTGTTATTGTTTCTTAAATAGGGCAAGTCCTGTTTGTTAAAAGCAGCTGAGTGTTCGTGTATGTTGCATCCTTATCCATTTGAAGTCTAAACATTGTGTTTTCAGCTTTTGGGCAGGGTGTTTAACATTCTGCGTGAGAACAATCCTGAGCTTGCGGGAGATCGGCGCAGGACTGTCATGAGGCCTCCACAAGTCCTGCGTGAAGGCACAAAGAAGACTGTCTTTGTCAACTTCATGGATCTTTGCAAGACGTAGGTTTTCCTTGTTCTAAAAGGAGTGTGGAATTTTTGTGGGTAGATCTTGACTGCTTTTGGACACTTCAAAAATTTGCATTCTTCCTTTATTGGCCATTGTTGTCATTTTGTTGTGGGCATATCTTTATAATTTGAAACTATTTGTTTTAACTAGGATTGTGTTATATGTGAAACTTCTTAACAGGATGCACCGTCAACCAGACCATGTCATGGCCTTCTTGTTGGCTGAGCTGGGAACAAGTGGATCGCTTGATGGGCAGCAGCGTTTAGTTGTCAAGGGGCGTTTTGCACCGAAGAATTTCGAAGGGATATTGCGACGATATATCAGTAAGTACTTAATCCACTTTGTTATTTAGTATCTACATGGTCAAACACCATGGGTTGCCTGCATAATTTAGCTGTTTTAGCGACTTGAAATCTGCAATTTGATCAGTTGGTTAAAAATTGAGCTTCTGTCTTAAGATTTTTATATATGGTCTGCGAAAAGGATTGTAGGCGTGAACTGACGTGGCAGCTTAATTTTAGGTCTCTTCATAATTTTCAGTTGAGAAATGTCATCAGGACCAGTGAGTTAACTCTGATTGGTGCTCACTTAAAATAAAAATCGTTGGGTTCTTCTAATAGTACATAGAATTAGGTATTTCTTTCACTCATTCTTTGACTGTGCCACGTAATTATTAGTACAATCAAAAGTAGACTTTCACACTTTATGCTCTCTCTGCTGTGGTATTTTCTTGTTATCCAGCAGTTCTCCTGATGTGCCCTTTCTTCTCTTTGTTGTGCTTACTAGATGAATATGTTATCTGCCTCGGTTGCAAAAGTCCCGATACTATCCTTTCTAAGGAGAATCGTCTGTTCTTTCTCAGATGTGAGAAGGTAATATCCTCTTCCCTTTTCCTTTCTATTTTTGTTAGAACAAAGATGCATTGTAAGTGCACAGAAGACACTGAAGAGTAGCCTAGAAACATGTTGCTTAGTAAAATCAGAGCCCAGGGAAGAGAAAGCCTCAAAAGCTACAGCTTGATCGCTTTTCTTGCTGTGGCTCATGTCAACTTTATAAAGGAATTCCACAGATGATTTCCTTGTGGGCATTTGTAGCGAACCATAGTTTAAGTTGTCATTTACATTTCGTGCTGGACATCCTAACTTGCTAAATGGAGTCTTATGATGGCCTTAATGATTCATTTGGCGAGGATCTTTCATATTAGATTGAGTAATAGGAATGAAATTATTGTTTTTCAGTTTCGTATGTCAGTGTCAAACGTTTGAACATAATTTCAAGTCTGTGTCGGTGTTCCTAATTTGATGATGGGTAAGCATTGTTTTGTGATTGGCAGTGTGGCTCTGGGCGTTCCGTGGCACCGATCAAGGCTGGTTTCGTTGCTCGTGTCGGCAGAAGAAATGCGGGGACTTAGTGTGGTGTATCGGGCGCTTTTCCCCATGCTCTGCCTTTGATTCCCCCCGATTAACGGAGTTAATTTGGGTTGATGAAAATATATTCTAGGATATAAACCGGTTTTTTGCTCTAATCTCCTGAAGAACTGTTATTCCCATGTTTAATTGTTCTGGAAATAATTTCCCTCTTGGTCGGCAGATGAGTCCCCAGCCATTGCCGTGATGGCAAACGGGTAATGATTAGGAGTGAATATGGGTGCAGGGGTTGAGATGCCATTCGTCCAAACTAAAGGAATGGCATGAGGTGCCAAAAATGAAATGGGATGGGTGATTAGAGATTTGTTAGGATTAATGACGACGATATTCATCTTATCCACGCCTGCGACCGCTAGAGGCACAAAGTCACGAATTGTACTGTAATGTAAATTGGTTTAGGGTTTAGAACAAAATGTTGGCAACGGAGTTCATAAATCAATATTTTGTATTTTGAAATATAAGTGTAGACGTCAAATTTTTGTCTACTATAATTAGTGGGTGTTACCCAATTTTATGATTTATAAATGGGCTATAAACCCAACCCATAAATAAATGAGAATGGGTTATAATCTCAAATCCACAAAGATATATATATTGGGTTATAAATGAAGGCCACAAGCCCAATCCAAACAAAAGTATTTTGGGCCAAACAAAGCCCAAGTTCAAGCCCGACCCATAGTCTGGTCCACAGGAAGTTGCCTAACATGCAATTACTAGCTTCCTAATTTAAATTGGCCCTGAAATCCTATAACCAGAGACTTCCACATTCATTCAACATACAACACATATAAGTGGAGAGAAGACTCTTGGAGCTCTCGAAGACTCTCGCCGCCTCCTGCTCGTCGAAGCTCTGCCGACATCCATCGCCCGGTGTTCTTCTGCAACGCGCCCTGAGGTTCTACCGGATCACGCCCAAAGGCCTCGACGACTTCATCAGTATTTCATCCCGAAGTTCTGCTGAAATCCTGTCAGAGCTCGAGATCGCCATTTACAACCGTTATTCTTCAAAAATCGAATCAGATGAATCACGTGTTATATTCGTGACTAGAGATAAAACCCGCTACACATTTTAATACGACAATTTGTACGCTGATATTTCTCCGCGAGATTTTAGTGTTCACAAATTTCTGGCACGCCCAGTGGGACAATCTCTACCTCCCATCTCTTTACTTTGAGGAATTCACATGGCGCTAAAGATGATCAACGCCAAGAATGTTGTCGCGTAGAATCGGCTTGCTGATTTTCCTTCACTCTCATCCGAGGGCTCTTCATCTACTGAGTTTCTAAAGTTGGTCAAGGCTAGGACCATTGCTAAATTATATAAGGAGACTGAGGAATTGCTCAAGTCCATCTCCCCCAAGGCATCCCCATCTTACAAGGATATCGCTGAAAAGAATACTCTCAATGACGGGGACTCTCCAAAGTGAACTTATACCCAGTTTGTGGCCATGACGCACAAACAGGCTGAGGAGATAGAAGAAATGCTCAAGTTCATCTCTCCCAAGGCTTCCCCATCTTACAAGGATGTTCTCAAAGAGAGGGGCTCTCCAAAGTGGACATATGTCCAATCTATGGCCAAAACTCGTAAACAGACTCAGGAAATTGAAGAAATGCTTAGAGCAATTTCTCCTAAGTCGTCTCAATCAACTGCTAGTGATAATCCCTTCGACAAGGTTCTAGTGTCTCCTGTCCCGCAAATAAATTTTGAAAATATCTCGTCAAGTGACTGTCCGTCGGATTCTTCCCCAGAAGCAGATTCATCTGAAGGCTTTGGAGTCATGCCTGTGATGATGGCGGATACTCATTCACTTGAAAATGAGGTCGCAGGTCTCACAAAAACAGTGGATGCTATGATGCTTTTTATGAAGGAAAGAGAGCAGCAAATGGACTATATTGTCAAAAGGCTGGAGAGTAAAGATGCCGACAAAACATCTATGGAGGAAAGTTCGCGCACTCAAGTTGACAAAGGAAAGGGGGTCATAAATGTTGATGATTCGACAAAGCACATGTCCGTTGTTGAAGATCCTATTCCAGCGAAAACAATGATGGAGTTAATAAAAGAAACGGTGAAGAGCGAGCTTGAGGGCAAATCATCATCATTTTCGGCATACTATAAGCCTTATAGTCGAAGAATCGAAGGTCTCAAGATGCCCGTGGGATATCAGCCTCCATACTTCCAACAGTTCAACGGAAAGGGGAATCCACGTCAACATGTGGCTCATTTCGTTGAAACTTGCAATAATGCAGGCACGGATGGGGATTGGATGGTTAAGCAGTTTGTTCGCTCTCTGAAGGGAAACACTTTTGACTGGTACATTGACCATAAGCTAGGCACTATTGATAGTTGAGAACAATTGGAAAGGGAGTTTCTGAATCGCTTCTATAGCACGCGGCGCGTGGTGAGCATGCTGGAGCTAACTAATACTCGCCAATGGGAGGAAGTGCCCGTCGTTGACTATATCCAACGATGGAGGAATCTAAGCTTGAACTGTAGGGATCGTCTATCAGAGGCAACGTCTATCGACATGTGCATTCAAGGCATGCACTAGATAATTCGATATATTCTACAAGGGCTCAAACCACGATCATTCAAGGAGTTGGCGACAAAGGCTCATGATATGGAGTTAAGCTTTGTTGGGACCAACATAAGTAACATCCCAATACCTGAGCCACCTAGAGGGACAGGAAGATCAGGAAACAGAACTGGGGGCAAGCCCGCTTTCAAAGATACCAAGAAACAAGTAATGACTACAGATGCAACTCCTGCGAAAGTGCCAATTGCAAAAGGAAAAGTCCCAGCAAATGGACAATCACCTGTAGAAGCACCCAGGATGGAGAGGCAACGCCCAATTCTTGAAGAAAGTCAAAATAAGAAATATCCTTTTCCCGATGAAGATGTTGCAGAAATATTTGACTATCTATTGTCTTCTAAAATGATCGAGCTTCCGCAATCAAAGTGACTGCAACAAGCGAATTTAGCTGACAATCCCAACTTCGACAAGTATCATCGTGTCTTAGGCCATCCAATTGAGAAGTATTTCGTCAATGATACCCCTAACATCATATTCGGGATTGTCGATTCTGCTAAGATAATTGGACTACAAAGTCTGGGGATAATGCAACGATATACGACCAAGGTATCAAGTTGCGTGGTTAGCTCCGAAGAAGCATCTACTGAAGAAAACTGGACTTTGGTGACTCACAAAAGGAATCGGAAGAAGTCTTCTAAGCCCGTTAAGAAATGCCTCCTATACGAGCAAAGGTTGCGATGAGGTCACCAATAAAAGCGTATTCCAGGAAAACGGTGAAAGAGGAGAGTTCGCTAGATGACCAGTCCTTGAAGAAACCAACCTCGACTACGTTATGGGATTTCTTTCCGGAACGTTTTCGAAAACTTGTAAATCTGTCTAGGAGTTGTCACCACATTGATGCAGACAAAGAAGTGACAGCCGCGAAGGTTGACACACCAGAAGATCCCGCAGTGATGAATATTGTGAAGTCACGTGAAGATGGCACAACGATCACATTTTTAGATGAAGATCTTCTTATAGGTCACAAATCTCATAATCGACTGCTATTTGTATCAGGATATACTTATGGTACGAAGGTCAATCGCATATTGGTCGACTCAGATTCAGCAGTCAATATCTTGTCACTAAAATCCCTGAAAGAGATTAGGCTAGGGGTTGACGATTTATCAAGTAGCCGGCTAATAATCCAAGGATTCAACCAGGGGGGAGAACGAGCCGTTGGGAAGATCTGTCTCACCCTCACTATAGGAGATATGGAAGCCGGAGCGGAATTTTACGTCATCAATTCTAACACCACCTATAATATGTTGTTGGGTCGACCATGGCTGTATGAATATGGAGTTGTTGCATCCACGCTCCATCCATGCTTTAAATTTGTGAAGGATGGGGTAACCCACACAGTATGGGCAGATGCAAAACCCTTTACGGAAGCGGAGTCATACTTCGCCGATGTCAAGTTTTACTTTAATAAGGGTACCGATGCTGAAGAAAAAGTCTTGAAGCTTGCACCGGTTGTGAGAGATATCACGAAGAAGTCGGACGTAGAAGTTTCACCTATTCAACAAGAGGTACCTTCAGTTAATTCGACAGTTAAACATGAAAGGACGGATGAGAAGTCTAAATAAAATGAGCCAATCTTGCGCTATATCCCAAGAGCCTTCCGAAAAGCCAGGAAACCACCTTTCGTGAGTAGCCATGCTGAAGAAATAGTGGTGCCAATGTAACTCAACTGGCTGGTGAGAAAATGACGACAATTGCTCAAACGAGTACGCCTTTAAAAGGTTTTGTCCAGCCTAAATAGGGGGCAATTATCTATCCATATTCATTGCTTGACAGGCGCACCAACGGATTTGATCCAAATGCATTCGGGCTAATCTCTGCGGCCGGCTACATAGAGGACTTGAAGGTGCTTGGGGCTGCTTCAAAAGAGGCTAATTCAGGAGGTTATAGTCAAAAGTCAAAATTCGATCTTGGGTATGACACTTCTAAGCCCGTCAATCAAGCAGTGAAGAAGGCATCAACTCAATACATCGAAGCTGATGATAAAACTACAACCGAATCGACGAGAACTTCGGTATTTGATCAACTTGGAGCCCCGTCTGAGTGAAGATCGGTATTTGATAGGCTTGGCACTCAGCAAGAAGAAATTAAGGTTCGAAGATCGGCACGATTAAGATTGAGTGAAGCTCTAAAAAGTCGAATGGTGTGGAAAAGAGTTGATAAAAAATAAGATATCCCAATTATCATAGAAGATACAAAGGATCTTCGAAGCAAAGTTCCCTCTCGAATGAAACGTCAAACGGTTGTTCAAGTAACTACCGGCGATGTACTGAAAATAAGCACGAAGACCTGGGTATCTACCAATAGCAATGGGGAATCGTCTCCTAGTAATAGCGGAAATAATGTTGTCGCTTCCCACCACGCCACAATTACCGAGGCTGATGAAAACACTTCCCCTAAAGAGGATGATGCATAAGAGGCTCCAGAAGTATTCGAGGACCAAAAAAGATCTATTGTCGACGAATTGAAGGAAGTCGATTTTGGGGAGGAAGGGGATCATCGTCATACATTCCTTAGCGCAAGTTTAACCCCTGAAGAAGAGGAGTTATACATTCAACTGTTGAAGGAATACAAAGATGTCTTCGCATAGACCTATAAAGAAAAGCCCGGCCTTGATCCAAAGATAACAGTCCGTAAGTTAGCTGTTAAGCATGGAGTTCGACCCATAAAGCAAGCTCAACGACGTTTTCTCCCAGAGCTGATCCCATTGATTGAGGCCGAAGTTGACAAGCTTATCGAAGCTGGATTTATTCGGGAGGTGAAATATCCAACATGGATTGCAAATATTGTACCTGTTAGGAAAAAGAACGGTCAACTCCGAGTTTGCGCTGATTTTCGTGATCTCAATAATGCATGTCCCAAGGACGATTTTCCTCCTTCGATTACTGAGATAATGGTAGACGCGACCACGGGCTATGAAGCCCTCAGTTTTATGGATGGATCAGCGGGATACAATCAAATCTGAATGGATCCGAAGGATGAGGAAATGACAGTTTTTTGTACTCCAAAAGGAATATATTATTATAAGGTGATGCCTTTTGAGGAAGAATGCGGGAGCAACTTATCAACGAGCTATGCAACGGATCTTTGATGTTATTCTCCACAAGAATGTAGAGTGTTACGTGGATGATCTGGTTGTCAAATCTAGACAAAGGCGCAATCATATTGATGACCTTAGAAAGATATTTGACAGATTGCGCAAATATCAACTGAAGTTGAACCCATTGAAGTGCGCATTCAGGGTCACTTCGGAAAAGTTCCTTGGATTTATCGTTCGACATCGAGGCATTGAAGTCGATCAAACAAAGATAGATACGATTATGAAGATGCTAGGGCCAATGAATATACATGAGTTGAAGAGCCTTCAAGGGAAGCTTGCATACATTCGAAGGTTTATATCAAACTTGGCCGGACGATGCCATCCCTTTCATAGATTGATGAAGAAAGGTACTCCTTTTGAGTGGGATGAAGCATGTGAAAATGCATTCAACAACATAAAGGCCTATTTGTCGAAGCCGCCGGTCTTAAATGCTCCAATTCAAGGAAGACTCCTCATACTTTATATCGCAGCACGAAAAGCTTCCCTAGGAGTTCTGTTAGCTCAGGAGAACGATAATGGAAAAGAAAATGCCCTGTACTATTTAAGCAGGACTTTAACCGGAGCGGAATTGAATTACTCTCCAATTGAGAAGACATGTCTTGCTTTAATGTTTGCCATTCAAAAGTTACGACATTATCTGCAGGCACACTCTGTTCGTCTCATATCACGGGCAGATCTTCTCAAATATATAATGTCGAGGCCGGTTTTATTTGGTCGTCTCGCGAAATGGGCACTGATGCTCCAAGAGTTTGAGATCTTGTATGTTCCTCAAAAGCCTATGAAGGGACAAGCTTTGGCTGACTTCTTGGCAGATCATCCTACACCAGATAATTAGAAAGTATCGGAAGAATTACCCGATGAGGAAGTAATGTTGGTTGATGTTCCCTCTCCATGGAAAATGCTCTTTGATGGGTCAGCTACACAAAGAGGCGCGGGAGCTGGAGTTGTCTTCGTCACATCCGATGGAGATATCATCCCTTATGCATATACCCTCACTCAGTTATGCTCAAATAATATGGCTGAGTATCAGGCTCTAATACTCGGGTTAGAAATGGCCATGGATAACAAATTACATAGTTTGATGGTATATGGAGACTCCAAGCTTGTGATTAATCAACTTCTATCCACATACGAGATGCGCAAGCCAGAGCTTTTGCCTTATCATGACTATGCGGTTAAACTCGCAAGGTGATTTCCAGATATTACAATAAGTCATATACCGAGAAAGGAAAATGCACAAGCAGATGCCTTGGCGAGTCTTGCTTCTGCTCTTACTTCGGTAGATAGGTAGGTCAGCATCAGATTATGTCAAGCATGGGTAGTTCCACCAATCCCTGACGAGAGGGAAACAAACAAAATAAATCTCATATCCGTTTATAACATAGAGGACCAAGATTGGAGACAACCACTCATCGACTTTCTCGAGCATGGAAAGCTACCTAACGAACTACGAAAAAAAGTAGATGTAAGGAGAAGAGCACCTCGATTCATATATTTTAAAAATACTCTCTATCGGCGATCCTTTGATGGAGTATTCTTGCGATGCTTGGGAATGGAAGAAGCCACCAAAGCACTAGAGGTTGCGCATTCCGGAGTTTGTGGGGCTCATCAATCTGGTCCTAAACTTCACTTCTAATTGAAGAGAATGGGTTATTATTGGCCGACAATGGTAAAGTATTGTATGGAATATGCAAAGAAGTGTCAAGCATGTCAATTTCACGCTAACTTTATCCATCAATCGCCCGAGCCACTTCATCCAACTATAGCATCTTGGCCGTTTGAAGCCTGGGGGCTAGATGTCGTACGGCTCATTACGCCCAAATCATCAGGGGGTCACTCATATATTCTGGCGGCAACCGACTATTTCTCCAAATGGGCCGAAGCCGCATCCTTTCGAGAAGTGAAGAAGGAAACGGTGATCAACTTCATCAAGAATAATATCATTTTTCGTTATGGTGTGCCTCGCTATATCATCACAGATAACGGCCGGAATTTCTCTAATAAGGCCATTGATAAATTTTGCGAGCAATTTGGTTTCAAACAATGTAACTCTTCCATGTATTATGCGGCCACAAACTGGTTGGCGGAGGCGTTCAATAAAACGCTATGCAATCTTCTGAAGAATGTGGTCGATAAAGCTAGAAGAGATTGGCATGAACGAGTCGGAGAAGCTCTATTGGCGTATTGTACGACGTATAGAACTGCGACTCAAATGACGCCATACTCGTTGGCCTATGGTGTTGAAGCGGTCCTTCCACTTGAACGACAAATACCGTCGCTGCGAATAGCCATACAAGAGGGACTTTGTCAAGAGGATAATGTGCGATTACGCTTACAGGAACTAGAAGCTTTGGATGAGAAACGTCTTGAAGCCCAGCAGCGGATTGAATGCTATCAGGCAAGGATGTTGAAGTCTTTTAACATGAAAGTACGACCTCGCTCCTTTCAAGTAGGTGACCTTGTTTTGGCGGTGCGAAGACCCATAATCGTCATGCATAAGACCGAAAGCAAATTCACATCAAAGTGGGATGGCCCATACGTCGTCCAAGAAGCTTACACCGAGGGCACCTACAAGATTGTTGATCAAGATGGAGTGCGCGTCGGACCAATCACTTGGAAGTTCCTGAAGCGATACTATGCCTGAAGAATAATGCTCCATGTCGCATGAGCCTAAACTGCACGACATAAAAATAAAAGAAAAAAAATAAAAAAAAATAAAAAAATAATAAAGAAATGGCAAAAAAGAAGAAGAAAAAAAGCAAAAAAAAAAAGGAATAACAAAAAAAATCAAAATGTAATACTCCTGGCCACACAAGTATAAACTGTGAACGGCTTAATAAAAGAAAAATCAATCATATCTCTCTACTAGTTTCGCAAGGACGAGCGTATGAACACCAGCCAAAGGGCTTGATGAATTAACATGATGAAGATATTCGCGGCTTCAGAGTCTAATGGCTTTAATACATAGTAGATACAATGATTTTCCATCCTCTTGTCTCTAGAAGCTTTATGAGGATTTTCCTTTCGGTCTAAAACTATGTGATGTCGTCGCATTTTTATCTTATGGGCATTTTCTCAGCATGCGATGGACATCGACCTCCAGTCTTTACGTGAATGACCCTCGAAAGATTATGAGGGAACTTGGTGTTGAAACACAAATGATTATTTCGGTGTATGAATTTAATCTTGTCAAAATCAGAGAGTTGTTGCAGCCCACTATAGTCTCATCCTCATAGTATATCGAATTCCTCAGGGACTATTTATCGGTAAATATTATTGTGTTCTCTAAGGTTAAGAATAAGCATTCCACTTGTCGATGGGTTTGTTTAGTTACACCACGACTCTGAAGCAGAGACCATACTGCGAATGGGAGGTATTGCTACAACCTGAAATGTGAGAATGGCTACGGAAGCACATACGAGCTGGAGGCACATACAGCCGCAGACAACGCTTATGCCGTGAATGAGGACATTTCTGACACACACGAGTTCGATACCATGGAAGAGTTCTACAAGAAGCAGGGTATCCGCAAGACCAGGGAGTTTATGTTCCTTGAGCAATCGGTCCAAATACATATAAAAAAACGAATTGGGCGTGAATTGAAAGGAAAAAAAAAAAAATATTGTCATATATATAAACCATTGTCTTGTAACAATAGCAACCACCTGCCAAACGTTTGTTTGCGGCTATATATATATATATACATACAAAGACTATGTCCCCTATTCTACATCATACATGGTCTGAGTTGAGGCCACAAGAGCTAACCGATTAATGGAGCCTTCCTTTTCCTTCTCTTGTAGTCGCGAAGCACTTCCTCCCGTTCGGAGACACTTGCGAAGAGCACCCACCGGCTGAATTCAAGCTCCCCCATGTTGCGAAATTCAGCTATGTGCTTGAAAGTGGCTCTTTTCTATTCCGAAGTCGAATGGGACGTCTCGTCGCTTAAAAGCATCAGGGACTTGCGGCCGTGTATCGCCATGGTGGACAGTTGCCTTAGAAAATCGGAGTCCATGACCGCCATTAACTATGTCTTCATTGCGATGAGCATGGACAATACCTAAACAGACAAGGATATGTTTGATAAGATTACACAAATGACAACTAACACAATGATGGTTAAGTGATCTCACCCATATCTTTAAAATTTGGGTTTCCAGTCGCATCTTCCTCTCTATTACTGAGATTGCCCAGTAGCAGTTGGTCCTTCGGCGAAGTCCTTTGAAAGACCCGGAACGTCACCACAGCCAAGTTCGACAGAGCCCTTTGGTGAAGAGAAAGTTGCTTCCTGTAATGGTACCGACTTTTCATTCAATTGAACTACTTCACTGGTGAAGAGTTTTCTCGGACAGGTCTCGGAATAAGTTGCAGATTCCGAAGACCTCGCCTTGAAATTCCTTACAATCCTGCAGAAATGAGAAACGAAAAAAAAAAAAAGTTATGACGTCTTGATAACTATAACCATCACAAACTAGCGAAGCTCGAGAAGCGCTGCAGAACTTCGTCTGTTGATGGGGTTACTCTTTCGGAGAAAACGCATGGTGACCCTCTTTGCAGGATCAGATACTATCCTGTTCATGTCATGCTGGTTGCTGAAATGTGTAAAACCCAGGAAGTAATGGGAGTTGTTCAAGGATGCATTAAACGCATGGAGACTGGTAATGTGAGGTCATGCTTGACGTTGGATTGCTTGCTCGGCCTCCGAGTCACTCCGAAAACACCTCCCATTCGATTCCTATACATGGCCGACTCCAACATCGCAAGTTCGTTCCTGGGGCACAGGCGGCTGCCCAGTCGAAAGGGCATGAATGTCCCAGCTTTCGGAGTGAAATTCTGTTCAAGAGAAAGACTTAGCAAGAAGAGTAGTACCGGCATCATCAGCAACGGTGGACTATTTACGCAAGTATACTTACATCCCATCTCGACGGATCAAACTTCTTTGGATTAGGATAATATTCTGGATTCAAATGAAAGGATCTGAACCACACCAACACTCTCCGGCCCTTAGGAATAATGTAATCTGAAAATTCGAGAGAATTCATCGTCAGTTTCGACAAAATCTATGAACCGTATGCTGCAAAGTCCTTGACTAACCGCTTATGGTGACATCAGTTTTGGCTTCTCAGAAGACCGCTAGGGAGAACGTGATCAGGCGGAGAGTCTTGTTGATAACCTTGGAGAGATAATGCATCTGTCGATACTCGTTCAAGGTCATTCCCTGTTGCGATTGAGGCCTTCATCTCAAAATCTCTTCTTGCTCCGCCTGTCATCGGATGTGATTGAATTCCTTTGTCAGCCTTTTGATTGAATTAAAGCATCAAATTCAAGTTAAAAGTTACATACCCTGGCCTTCTCGAGGAACTCTGCGTGTTCTTGTAAGAAAATGGTCGTCCACATCGTGATGTGTTCGGAAGATTCATGACCCGAGTTAAGGTACATCAGCACAAGGTCTATGATTTCCTCGTCGTCCAGCCTACGACCATTCTCGTCCTCAACTTCTAGGAGAGCATCATGTCCCTCCTCTTGTGTGAAAAGTCTTTATCTCTCTGTCTTCTCTTCTCATCCACGATAGACTGAAACATCGCCACGAGATTTTTCCAAGCCTGAAATCATGCGAAAAAAAACACATTGGGGTCACCGTCGGGGATGAGATCTTGTACAATTTTAAGATTCTCATAATGCTGTCCTCAGGCGGGTCGCTAATGTCCATGAATCTCACACCAAACTTTGGAAGGAAAGCAACAGGAAGCAAATCACGATGCAAGGAGAAATACCCAATAATGGAAGGGGAAGACGTGAAAAGAATTTATTCAGAAGGATGTGGCTAATGTTCATTACAAAAAAAATGGGTAATAAAAAAAGAGATCAACGACAAATCTAAAATTTCCAGCTAAAGTGCACAATGTCCTGACGAATCTTCATCAATCGAGCATGTGATTCTTGAGGCTTAATTGACTGCTTTCGTCCCCTCAAGAGTTGATACGATTTCACTCAAGTTGAGAACTTCAGCCTCTACTTCATCGACTTGGTTGGAACACTCGCGGAATAAAGTCTTCAGTAATGATTCAGCTTCGATACACTCGGCGAGCTCTTTTCGAAGTTCGGAGATTTTGTCTCTAACATCAGCCATTTGTTCAGACAAAGTAGCCATATGTGCAATAATATATTTGACACTTTCCTTAGCTTGGGTAAGATGAGCTTCTGCCAACGAAACCTCCTCAGCAACATTCGGAAGCGCTTTTTCATCGGCTACTATTAAATCAGGAGAGCCGGAAACTTTCTCTATATACTTCATGACTAAAGCACGAGCATGGGAAGTGTCCATCGAGATATGTCCATCAAAAAGGTTGAGCACTTCCTTTACTTCGGCAATAATTGTCTCAACCTTCTCGAGCGGCGTTTGAGCAATCATCTCCTTAACTTTCTCCAACATATTAATAGCACATTTCTGATGAACGCGAGAGGCCGTGCGAGTAGAAGAGTCTGTTAGGAGGATATGTTGTCCTTCACAAGCTGAGTTATCTTGCTTCAAAGGCATCTTGTCCCCATCTTTTATCTCGGAGACTGTAAAAAAAAAAAAAGAGCATAAGTAACGGTTTTAAAGGAAACTGAATAAATTAAATATTCACTGATTGTTTGAAAGTTGCCGTAACATCGTCGGATATATCTTGAGGACGCCTTTTCTGTTTGAAATAAGTTTCATCCGGCCCCTCGAAGGAATCTTCTAAAAAGAAGAAGAGAAGAAACATCGATTATATAGTAAAAACAATAAATAAGAAGAAGAGGATGGACTCCATCTACCGAGTGCTGCTAATCCTTTTGGCGAAGCTACAGGAATGGGTGTTCTTTCTGAATTGATGTCTCACAAGTACCGCTGTCTGTTTGTGGGCGAGGACGATTTTTGGTGACGAGTACTTCGAGCCCACACAAGAGATAGCCATCATGATTTAATTTCCACCATTCTTGAAATTGCGTGGTCATATAACTCCATGGTTCGTTGGGTGCCGTAGGGATATAGAGTTGGGAGCCGTTTCTGAATTACGTAGAATGATTCCAAAGAGCCAAGCCTTCTTCTAGGGAAAATGATCGAATATTGCCTTTGAGAACGCGAGGGATGTCTTGACAGAAGCCAAACTGACGACTAAAGTTAGCAGGATTATATGGTTCCGCAATAAAATGATCTTCGCGGCGTAATGTCAGGTAACAAAGGCGAATACTTAGAAAAAAACTCAAGACTGGATCATTTAACTCAGAGTCGTCTCTTAACAGAAGATCGCCCTTTTTAGTAAGGAGATTGCTACGCCAATGGATATTTGCTCCGCTGTGGATATATTTTTGAGCTTCACGCTTGTTATAACAACGTGCGCGGCCTTCGCCAGAGTATCTCACCATGGGAGGTCCAGAAGGTAAATCGGGAACTGAGTGATGAGTTCGGAAGTAAAGTGCTAACTATGCATATAAATAGTGAATTGGAAAGCATACTTTAGAAGTTTCAGCCTTCTTGGAGATTTCATTTAAACCCCGATATAGAGTCGCTAGTACGGGAATCGCCATGCTGAAACATTTGTCGGTGGCTATTATGCTAGATACCTTGAATGTCTCAGGACGTATGAGTGCGTCTTTGTTCGAAAATATGAAAGTGCATAGCCAACAAGAAATAAGGGCAGTAAGGTATACCGAGGACAATTTTTTGGCCTCAATTTTTAAGTCTTCATATACCCCCTGTGTGACATCACCCCACGGAGACGCTTTCGGAATTGGCCCTTCTGGATTCCGAGTGGTATTATCATAAGACTGCTTTTTAGACGAATGCTTCAGCCGACAATATGCACCCTTATACCAGAAGTCAATCCAAGTCATGACTCGCACAATCTTTTTACCATTCTTTGATTCATAGAGATGCAAAAATGCCGTAAATAGATGTTGACAGCTCTTAGGGAGAGTCTTGAATTCGTCCGAGGCTGGAATTACTTCTTCATAGCATTCTCCATGAACAAATAATCCACCAAGCCTGTAGAAATCCCATAGGGAAATCGAAATAGTACCACGAGATGTTTCTAAGGCATTCAATTCTAGATTTCATGCCTCAATAAAGGCGCGGATTATATCCGGATCCCGATCATAGCTGTAACGTGAACAATAAAGGGAATTTAAAATTTCGTCCTCCACGAGCATAGCCTTATAGCGAGATAGTACATCCTTGAGCCACTCCCAATATTTAGGGATGTGAGTTGCTTCGCCGCACACACGGAATACGGCGCTTCAATACGATTTCCCTGCAATAATATTTCTGCCCAGCGATAGAGGAATGGACGTCGGGAGATGCAAATATGAAGGCGGTTTCAGCATCCAGACGTTTGATAGAGAAGAATCTGCAGGGACCTTCTCTGATAGTTGGCTCGGATCTCGATAGTCAATAAATTTGAGCCGGACTGGGACATAAGTTTGAATCGATCGAAGCAATAATATCTGTAGTGTGCCCTCGTCACAGCTGTCCTTGAACTCCGAGATGTAGAGAAACCTGCGACCGGAGATGATTTTTTCCGAGAAGTGAACCATAACCTTAAGGGAAAGTCAATAGAAAGAATTATTATACAGGTTGCAAAACTGAAGGGTAATTCTGGACAAAAAAAATGAGAGCAACGTAGCCGCAAACACACGAGGAAAGGATTCATGCACTTGATTTCCTCTCTGGTTGGAGTTCCCAAAATCTGTTGCAGAAATATCTCCCATCAGTATGTCACATCTCACGAACAAGCAAAGAAAGCGCCTGGACATAGAGGTTCTCCGGTTCTTTCAGAGACAAAAGAAGAATAAATAAAGATAAAACAATAATCTACCTCGATTATCTCCACGAGCTGGTCAACTTCACTCTCACCGAGAAACAAAGGCTGCAGCAGAGGAAAATATACTTTCAGATGGTGAGACCAAAAAAAAAAGCTCGAGCAAATAGTGGCTCAATATTCGGGGTTAAGCAAGACATGCCTATGAAATGAAAACCACAATAATTAGCTCAGGCAATCCAACCTCGACATACTTGGCAACCTTTTGAGAGAATGTTAGTATCGTTGTCTAAAATAATATAGTCAATGATAAACACCAAATCCCAATAGACTTACAAATATGAGAGGCAGAAGTGTACCAAGAATCAAAAGCAACGTATCAAAGGGAAATGTGGGTGTGGAGACTCGCACTCCTATTTATAGTGGCTTAAGAGGATGAATCGAGATATTGCCTAGTTAAAAAAATCAATCATCCAATCACGTACATTATTTCCCCCAAATTGTTTTAGACGAGGTTTAAGGATGAGATAGAGACAAATAAAGGAAAGCGTTAATTCTGAAATATATATTCGCAACCCATGTTTTCGCTAATGGATAATGGTGGATTTAGGGGAATAGGAATAATCACGTGGTGAATTCCTTTAAGATTTGGAACCTCCAGATTTGCAAGATTTCCTATATTCATGTCCCTCGAAGACAAATAAAGAAAGAAAATTTTATTATGGGGAAATAATATAAGTCAACAGAAGGTCTTTGGAAAAACCCACAGGTTTCACCTCTGCTGGTTTTCTTGAGACGCGTTCATCTTCTGAGCAGGAGCACCAGACGACGACTTTAGCATCCATACTTTACTCAGACAGAGGGCCACAAATGCAACAACAGACACCGTCGTGCAATAATTCAAGGAGGATTTCTTGTTGTCAATCCTACTATATTTCCATATTGACATGTTTCACCTAAAGATTTATCAATCTTTCCCCAAATCTGATCCGAACCCCAATAAGAGAAACGCGTTATCTTTCCGTCTCTTGTTTTGGTTATAATATATCCGGGCAAATAATGTTACCTTGGGGAAATAAAAATAGCCCATATTAATAGAATATTGAGAAGGCATGTATATTTATTGCATATATTATACATATCCGCTTCACACAAATCCACGTAAGAAACAAGCAGGATAAGTGCCTAAACATACGTTCATTATGCCGAGGCTAGCAAGGACTAAGCGAAGGAAGCAAGGAAAGGCAAATATTGAGAAGGAGAAGAAGGGAGAAATTCGTCCCAAGGGAGAACAAAGTCGTCCCAGGATCACAAACCGGCTGTTCGAATGGGGAGACGACATAGTTCCCGAAAAAAGTTCGGAAGTACTTGAGTTGGAGAGGCTTTGGAGAGAGTTCGCCAATTGTCGCAAAGATTTTAAGGAAGAAATCAAGAAAACTGAGGATCTTAATAATGCTACAAGGAAGGTCGAAGCTGAAAAGTATGTGCACGAAATGTGTCACCTCGGAGACCACGATGGGAGATTAGATGAAGAAATTGGGATTAGATGTATCCGTTGCGACTTTATTATACAGGAAATTCGGAATGTACAAGGTGATATGTATAAGGTGATCAGATAATAAAATTGATAGTTTTATGCCGCTATAATTTAGTGGTTGTAAAAGAAGACAGAAACCTACATGACTCGTTAGTCATTCCTCGCAGGAAACGCCTCGAACGTCTTTTCCTTTTTGCTCTTCTCTTACGCCTTCTTCTGTAAGATCTTTTCCGAAGGTATTTCTAAGGTACCGCCGAGATGGTCCTTTGTTGGCTTCACGATTGCAGGAAACACGACCAATAATGACAAGCCAAATAGCCTCAAGAGAAGAGATAAGCGAACAGACTTTTAAGAGAGCGTCGAGAAACTGCAAAGAGTTTGATCCATCCATACCAGCGCAATACCATCTACAAAAATAAGACTTAGGCAAGCTTCTACGACACCAAGACATCGGGCAAGTTCAAGACACTAACTAGCTGATCCTCGTCGCTACGGATGCCAGAATCACGTACCATAAGATCCATCAGGATTGAGCTTGGCCTGGACGATCATGGTAGAAATGAAGTCGGAGGCCTAGGTGGCGTCATCAAGTAGTTTGCGAACCTTGATTTTCGAATTCACGTGCCGGATTAGCCTCGAATTTGCTCCAAATCTCAACAGCCGACTCCCTCAACATCAACGGCGAAGGTCTTGCGCGTGGCCCCGAGCAACGTTCTGTACACCCTAAGAACTTCCCCTGCCACCACTGCAAGACTCGGGAATTTTCCGGCCTCTGCATCTTTTGGTGGTTTCATCCCTTCGCTGTTTAATTTCCATGTGCACAGGTTGGGCAAAAGCAACGTTTGGCGGGTGGCCTGCATGAAGGTGATCTTTCACCCATATGATATAAACTTATAATTTGAGATTTCTGGGGTATGTAATAGATCTTGACTTTATTCGACAGTATCCCTTGTCTTCGGTCGTAACCCCACGAGCGTTAAATTTCGAGAACGAAACAAGCAAAGGATAGAGTTATGGCTAAGGCAATATCCATGTAATATAAGGAAAATCTCATCCAATCAACCCAAACTGCTAAGCGGCCCCGCTGATCTGTACAGCTTGATTTGATGAGAGCAGGTGTATTTTAGTGATGTTACATGAAATCCGACGGAGAAAATATAGTCCACCATAGACATGGGCCGGCAGCGGAAAGACAGGAGGATCACCAAGTGGAAGTTAAAAAAAAAAAAAGAAGAACACACTATGTTGAGCGTCCTATCATCCAACCAGATAACTTCTAATAAAAAAATAGGAACGACATACCTAAACGCAGTCATTGTGTCAGGTTCGCCGGTGAAAGTTTCCACATGTCCGACTGACAATCTACAACGTTCTGCCTGCAAACCTCTTCAAATATCTAGCAATCAGGATGCAATATATATTCTTTGCAAGAGAAAGACAATGCCGCAAAAGAGAATGAAAAGCCTCTAATTTCTACATTTTAGACTTTGCATATATATATATATATATCTATATATCTTGGCCTCATCAGCAGCACAGATAAAAGTTCAATGTCTATGTATATAGGAAAGATTGACCATGGTCTATAGGAAATTTATGCACTTTAATTCCATCCACTCGGCATTATATAATTCGAGGAAAGAATTAAAGCGATGGCATTTGTAGACGTCAAATTTTTGTCTACTATAATCAGGGGCTTCATACAAAGCTTAGTGGGTGTTACCCAATTTTATGGTTTATAAATGGGCTATAAATCCAACCCATAAAGAAATTAGAATGGGTCATAATTTCAAGTCCACGAAGATATATATATTGGGTTATAAATGAAGGCCACAAGCCCAACCCAAACAAAAGTATTTTGGGCCAAACTAAGCCCAAGTTTAAGCCCGGCTCATAGTCCAGTCCACGAGAAGTTGTCTAATATGCGATTACGAGCTTCCTAATTTAAATCGGCCCTAGAATCCTATAAATAGAGGCCTCCTCATTCATTCATCACACAACACATATACTTGGATAGAAGACTCTTAGAGCTCTCGAAGACTCTCGCCGGCCGAAGCTCTGCCGACGTCCATCGCCCGGTGTTCTTCTGCAACGCCCCCTGAGGTTCTGCTGGATCACGCCCAAAGGCCCTGACGACTTTATCAAGTTACCGAAGCTCTGCTGGATCACGCCCAAAGGCCCCGACGACTTCATCAAGATATCGAAGCTCTGCCGGATCACGCCCATAGGCCCCGACGACTTCATCAAGATATCGAAGCTCTGCCGGATCACGCCCATAGGCCCCGATGACTTCATCAATATTTCATCCCGAAGTTCTGCTGAAATTCTGTCAGAGCTCGAGATCGTCATTCACAATCGTTATTCTTCAAAGATCGAATTAGAGGAATCACGTGTTATATTCGTGACTATAGATATAATCTGCTACTCATTTTAATACGACAATTTGTACGCTGATATTTTCCCGCGAGATTTTAGTGTTCACAACAAGTTACCTCAAAGTTCAAAATTAAGGGGCACATGAGGTGGTCTTTATGCCTTAAAACATTAACGCTCTGTTTGTTTGGATTTGGGGGCCGAAAAAGAAAAGAATGGAAAACACAAATTCTCAAAAGAAATCTCTCTCCACACATTTCTCAATTTGTTCATTTTCCATTAGATTCCACGTCCTCCAAACAGAGTGTAAGGGCTTGCTTGGTTGGCGAAAATTTTCGAAATTTTATTAATTTTATTAATTTAATTATACTGCATAGAAAGAAAAGATCATAAAACATATTTCCAAAAGTTTTAAAAACTGCTTTTACGTGTTTTCAAAATGTTCAAGAAACAGTTTTCGTTCGATCCAAACCAAACACGCCCTACGAAAGGACTAAGTAATAATTAATTGGCAAATTATTGATATTTGGCCTGAACTATATGCCAACTTCCTTTTGTGGCATATCGTTTAAAAAGTTTTGGATTTGGGTTTAATTCGATTTTAGTTTTTGATTTGGCCTTAAACCTAACGTCCGTTACGACTCTCGGATGTGTCATTGACGGCTATGTTTAATGTCCAACGTGTCTTCAAATTACTCAACCGTGTATGTGACGTGGCAAAATTGTCTTCGGACAAAACTTTTTCATTGCGCACGTGGGTTGTAATAAAATAAATGAAAGAAAAAAAATGGGGATTAGGGTTTGTGTACGCAGGTGATTTCAATCAGATGGAGCTACTGGAAGGCAGTAAATTCTGGCCACCAGTTGAGGGCGATCCAATTAGGCCGCCACCTTATAAGAAGTTGCCAGGAAGACCTAGGAAACAAAACAGGAAGGAAAGCAAAAAGGAGGACCCAAAGACAGGTCCAACTCAGTTGAATAGGAAGGGCCTCCGGATGACATGCAAACTGTGTGGCAACTTTGGACACAACAGGAGAACCTGCAGAAGACAACCTTCTTCACAGCCATCATCATCCCAACCATCTTCACAGCCAGGCAATTCGCAAACCACATAAGCCACATAACCTGCAGAAGAATCACAAACTTATCGTGATTATGGTATGGAATAACGTCACTTATTACATATTTTGAAATTCTTCATATAAAAAAAATGACTATAGGTTGTATTATAGGTTCTGGACATCACTGGAGGGTGAAGTGCAAGTTATGTGGCAAGGAAGGCATAACAAGAGGACTTGCATCAAGAGAAGGGGTGAAGGTGGTTCGGGTCTGAGTACAGCAGCTGAAACAGGAGACATGATTTCTGAGCTTGGACAAAGCTAAATGAGATTGGGATATTTCTGAGCTTTTGGTTTATGGGACATTTCTAAGCTTTTGGTTTAGGGACATTTATGAGATTATGGCTAAAACATTTCTGGAGCTTATGGCGTATGATCCTGTCAAAACTTATGGTGTATGGATCTTATGGTGTATGGAGCTTATGTATGATTGGAGCTTCTGCCATTTTCTGTCAACTCAACTGATTAATACACAAACTGATTTAAACACCATCTGATTAAATCAAAAACTGAATAAAACACCACTAATTAAAACCAGTCATGGCTACATACACAATAACTATGTCTGGACTACATATACAACAACACTTATTAAAACTAATACAACAAAGGTCATCAACTTGAAATCTCTATCTAATTTTTTCATCATCGCTTGATTTGCACGTTCTTCCAGCTGATGGGACGACTGGAACATCTTATGCTTAATCACCTGAGCCTCGAGATGCTTGATTACATCTTCCATTACAGATTCCCTCTTATGCATCAGCTCGACCTTACTTTCTAACAACTTCTTAGTCTCAACAAGGTACAATATTATTTCTTTTTGGCGAGGGGGTATTACATTGTCATACTAGCTGAAAAAGTCACAATCATCATCCTGTTGACATAATCAAAACACACAACAAAATTCAGAACACATAAATCAGAGACAACAAAAGATTCACAGACACAAACATCACATTCCACACTGGACAACGAAAGAAACGTCTCCCCGAATTGCTTTTACTCCAAGAGATGTACAATACAGCTCGCATCCCATGTTTGCACCTCCTTTCACTAGAAACAGAGCTGGAATTTACAGATTCTGCACCCGTTTCGAAGCTCTCGCTACAACTCATACTTACCAACCTCTGCATTTAACAAAATAATTGAAAAGCAATTCGGAATCATAAACCCAATACCATATAAACATCCATTCAGAATACTCGACCCATAAACTCGACCCAGAAAACCATACAGGAAGGAACATACGACAGGAAGGAACAAGACTAAGGAAGTGATCTGTTGAAGAAGAACCTGATGAACCAAGGCAAGACGGAGCGACGAACCTGATGAACCAAGGCAAGAAGGAGCGAGGAACCTGATAAACCAAGGCAAGAAGGAGCAACCAAGAGCAACCCAGGAAAGGAGGACGAATCTGATTAAAATCACCTGCGTACACAAACCCTAATCCCCATTTTTTTTTCCTTCATTTATTTTATTACAACCCACATGCGCAATGAAAAAGTTTCATCCGAAAACAATTTTGCCACGCCACATACACGGTGGAATAATTTGAAGACACGTCGGACATTAAACATAGCCGTCAACGACATGTATGAGAGTCGTAACGGACGTTAGGTTTAAGGCCAAATAAAAAACTAAAATCGAATTAAGACCAAATCCAAAACTTTTTAAACGATATGGTACAAAAGGAAGTTGGCATATAGTTCAGGCCAAATATCAATAATTTGCCTAATTAATTATAAAAAATGATAAGTTTATGCCTTAAACATTTTGAAAACGAATATAATTTTGTGAAAGATTTTCTTTTTACAAAATAAATCAATCTTACATTACACTCTGAAATTTCCTATTTAGATACCCATAATTTTCTTGTTGCAAAACATGCCAGGAACATACAAAACACACTAGAACAATTAGAAAAAAAAACTAAGTACGAATACCCCAAACACATCCCACTTGACTATCTATACACAACTATTTACAAAAGCAACTTTTGCTCTTTTTTACGTCTCATCTCAACGTAACTTCTTTTGCTTCCTGATTGAGAATTATTCTCCCACATACTTCATAACATTCTTAATTTCAACCATACACATATCAATGCCTCGGAATCCTCCCATTCCGGCGAAGAGGTTCTAGGTCCTCTCACCCATCCTTCATAGATGCGGATTCTCATATATGACTTTTTTTATAAATTACACAACACTCGGATCCTCTTATCCTGCGGTATATACAGTCTGGGTCCTCCTACCCGTCATTTGTGGCACGGATCCTCACATTCGTCCCCTTTTGGCCCCTTGGCTCCTTTTGGCCACTTCTCGCTTCGGATCCCTTCATCCGGCTTCATTTCTATCCATATCATTTTCATCATTTCCCAACCACTACGCCAAACATATTCATTCATTTAAGTTATTACTCACAGCTTTAAGATCTTATTACGTACATGCCACCCTCGCCAGCCCTCACGGGTGGCCTTCAAGCGCTCTCTTCTCAAATACCACTATCTATCTCCTCCACAACCAACGTTGTATGCACAGGAACATCACAAGACTAAAAGGTGAGAATAACCAGAACATTAAGAGTAAGGGAAAGGAAAGGAGTCGTACCTCTTTGCCCCTTCTACGCCCTCCCGTTCGTGACTCGCTTTGCTGGATTCCTATTTCTCTTCTTCCCTTTCTTCCTCTTCTTCTTCTCTGGTTTTCTTCTCCTTCTCCTCTCCCTTTTTCCACCAACACGATTGAGAATGAGAGTCCATCATCTTCCATCTCCCTTGTTTTTCCTTTCTCTTTCCTTACGTCACCTCCTACTTCTCCTTTATGTAGAATTGTGCTTAATGTCCTAATCATTCCTTTGGGACCCACCATAGCAATTTAATTAATAAGGTCTAAGACTTTTAACTATCATTGGACTAAGTTTAGGTCCAATAAGAAGATGACCGTAATTGTTGACGATGTGGTCAACGTGGCTTGCCTCTTGCTTTATTGAAGGCAGCTTCTTTCGTGTGGCCACACCAAAATCTCACGTGGCTACACGGATCTTTATGTCTAAGCGTACTCCTTTCGTGTGGCCACACCGACCAACCTTTCTATTCGCGTTCCCCTTAGCCTAACATCTTCCCTTTGCCTGTCAGCTTCGATTCTCATGTGGCCACACCGAACTTTCTGTTCGCGCGTGTCCTTCTCGTGTGGCCCCATCGAACACTAAACTTTCTGTCTATATGTGCCCCTTTATACACATACATTATATTCCCTTCGTTTGCACACACATTCATCCTCGTTACAATCATTACATACGATCACACTTACATTTATAAATCTAGAAAAAGACAAGTAGTTACACTTTACATTATGAAAATTTTAAAGTTTAAGCAAATCCACGAATTAAAAGGACCGATAAGAAATTTTAATATTTTTCCCTTCAAATCCGAAAAGATCAATCACTTTTTCTTTACGAATCTTTTCCTACGTAACAGAAAAAAGGAAAAATGGATATTTTTTATTAACAAAATTGGGAAGATTTCAACAACACATTGCTTGAGAGTTATTGCAAAAGTTCTAAATCAAATAAGTAAAGTTCCAAAATTCTGTATTTTATTTGAAAAGGGTCTCGCCGCAATCACCTTATTATTTTTGAAAGTTGATCTGTAATTAAACATTTCCCGCCAAACATCGACCTTCTTTTAAATAGCGTTTTCCGGGGGGGAGGGGGGGGGGGGGCTCTTTTTTTCTTTTACGTAGCAACAGATGAAGGGTTCATCTTCGTTCCGCCGCAAGATCTACTCGGAGGTCACCTTCTCCCATTTTGGTGAATAGGTTTTGATCCATTTCTTGGTTGTCCGCAAGAATCGGTTTTTTTCTCTCTTTCCCTTTTTCCTGATTGTTCATTATCCAGCTCAATCGCTTGGAATTCGATTCCGATTCCGTTTCTTTCATCAGTAGCTTGGGAATTTTTGCTGTTTGCCTAAGGAATCGTTCATTTGATTCTTCTCGGGGGAATACCTAGTGTGCCCCCCATTCGTTTGACGGAATTCTCCTGACAAAAATAGAGAAAAAGGATCAAATCACGTGTTCCCTTAGTTATTCAAGAAGTTGTTGCGTGTTGGAGCAATAGTCTTTATATTGCAGATCGAAGAGGTAGGATGGGAGCACCTAGTTCGATCCAGCGATGTCTCACATTAGTTAAAAGATACCCTCGAGCTTCTGGGTTTCGACAGCTACATCCCGTGCTCTTTCTATTATCCGGGCGGAAGAAATCACTCTGAGAAGACCCCATCGGCTCGAGCGTTCAACGTGGAATAATATGGGGCGCGTTCTGAAAACACGCCAAGACGGGCTTGCTTCTAGTCTTTGAAGAGAACACGCCCTCTAGAAAACAACACCACTGAATAATAGATAGTCGTGGTGGTTGGAACTGGAAGAGGGCCTTCGGCCAGATATAATTTTCTCATTATGAACGGGACAGAAGGTCCACGCGACCAAGTACCTCGAGGGGGGGGGGTGGGGGTGGGGTCCCAAACAGAGGGCTTCCCAATGCGAGCTTCACGTTTGGAGCTTGCACTTCTGAATCCCAAACAATTCGATTAGGGATCGAAATCGGGTTTGAGGGGGCGATGCTGAAGGCCCTTCTTCGGCACGTGACTTCTGTTCTCAGAGATCTTGATAGGCATTATCATAGGCGATGGACCACCTGCGCGCCCTTCATGGAAAATGTTGCATGCCTTACACTGCAGCGCCTGGTTGAGTGTCGGTTGGCAGCAGGCTTGCCAATCCTTTGCACCCGCGGAGGACCTCCTCGTTCTGGCAGAGGCCGCCGATAAAAGAAGAATTTCCTCACTTTGGATTCTTAACTCTTCTCAGCTTCCGCGTGTCGTAAGTTATGTTCGTTTTTTCGGGTTTATTTTCTGGTCAAGATTGCATTATGATTCCGGGTGACGATGTGCATAGGCCTTTAGCAAGAATATAACATGTAATTTCAAGTGAAACAGCAACATTAAGTTCACATAGACAAACTTCAGTCAGCGGCATCTTTCCTGTTGCTTCTACTGTAGCCTCAAATTCAACCATGTTTAGAAATTAGAAAAAAAAACTGGGCTGGATATTCATATTTGAGGGTGGGTTTGGTAATAATTATAAAACTTACATTTTTTGCCACTCTGTTGTTAATGAAGGGATTCTTGTGGAAAGATACATGTCCTAGAAGTTAATTTGGGTGAACATTATCCGAATCACCCTCCATCAGTCTCCGGAGTTCGTTGCCTAAAACTTTTCATTTCTCTAGGACCTGAAGATCTAGCATTGTCAGTGAACCTTCCTCCTACGTAGGATGTACCGGCCTTGCCCAAACTAGAATGGAAGGCTACCTCGAAAGTAAAGGATGCTGTGTCTCAGTTCAGAAAGGTAGCATCTGTTCTACTATCATTGTCCTCCTCCTCCCCAGCAAAGTGCAGGAGCTACTCTCATGCATCCTCATGCCTTTATCACTTGAATTTGCTTGTTGGTGATATCTCATTACTTTCCTGCCCCCAGCATTTGGATGAACTTGAGAACTTCTGGTCTGTATTGGATGATATCGACCGGTCTCTGTGCGTCTCATACCCCAAGTTGCCGTGCCGTGCAGAATGTGGTAGAGAGATTGATGTAGGTGAGCGTTAGTTTTAAGTAGTTACACCATTCCTTTGTAAAATTACTTTGTTTGAGACTATTTTATTTTTCTCTCATCAAGGAAACGGTTGCTGCATCATGGTATGCGTATGTGTGGAGGAACCAGGTTCCTTACCAGAGTGAGAATGAAATTAATACCAGCAGATAACATAACTCATTCATGTAGCAGCAAATGATTTGCGATTGATTGATAGGTGCCGTTTCATTGGCTCTAGAGAAGATACAATGCGTTTGAGAAAAGGTTGGATGAAGAATTGCAGAAAATGGTACGTACTACTTATAAAAAAAGGGATGCATGGTGTTTAGTTCCTTTGGTCCTGTCCTGCTTTCCAAATCATGTCTCCCTTTTACCTAGCTAAAAAGGGGAGTTATCTTTACAGGTTCTAAAAAGTAGGAATCAATATTTATAGGTTCGTTTCCAGAATCTTGGCCAAGATTTGACTCGACCTGAAACCGCTTAACTCTAGCTTATAACCATAAAAAAGCACACCTCTTGACTTCTTTTGAGGTGTTTATTTGGATTCATGTTCATATAACGATTGTTTTGGGGAATCAACAGGTATGTTTTTTTTGTGGGTTTAGAATGACGATTAATGGATGTCATGGGACTTTAGCTGTCAGAGAATATCTCCCTGAACTTAATATTTTCATTTTGGTTGCTATGCTAAATTTCTTCATTGAAACAGTTGTTTCTTAGCTAGAGGTTGATGTAGCTATGTATTGGACAATACTTATCTAAGATAGCTCATCTTTTACGATCTTCATAAAATCTTTATCATAACTGCTTGGTTCAGATTGGAATCCCTCCATTGATTCACCTGAAATACAATTTATTCTTATAGAGTACAAAGCACAACCTATCACTTCGGAATAGGTGCATAAGCAGTCTGAAAATTTAAAATTGTAAGATGAGCCGAAAATGCTTCCAAGTGGAATATGTTTTTGTGTTTTGTGTTCCAATTGAGTCCTACATGTTTCAAAAAAGTTGTTTACAAGTCATCGACAAGGATGATATGGCTGGATAACTGCTTACAAATTGATGACACATTGATAAAAACGATACAGAATTCAAAACAGACAACAGACATATAGGACATCAGACACATCTCTCCTAAGTTTATCAATTCATTCCCAAGGTTTCAATAGAACTGAACTTTTAAATTTTTATGCCTCTTATTAGTCATTCAATCTGGTGATCGAATGTATTAATCCAATTCTATTTCTCTCTTTTTGGCTACAGGGACAAAGAAAAACCCTTCAGCGAGAATCTGGAGAGTGTTCTGGGTTTTCGTTTGCCTAAGCCCTCGAATGAGGAAAACAGTGATATGCAGGCAGAATGTGGTAAGTATTTTTTTTTTAGAATGTTGCATATCCATTTTTCCATTACTTTTTTGTTCTATGAGATTTTAACCTCAGCCATGTTTGTTTCCAGAGGATGAACTTGGGCCTAGTAGTGGATCTGGAACTGACTTCACATGTGAGAATGCTAGCTGCAGCAGGGCTTTCCATTCCATTTGCTTGATAGATTGGTTGCGATCCATAACGACCACAAGACAGTATGTAATATACTGCGACAATTATCTTGGCCTATATACATGGAGGATGAACTTCTTATCAACACATTACCTCACTTCACGTCTTCTCATTCATTAGCATAAGCTGATGAAAATCCCTTTTTTTCCGCAGGTCATTCGATGTCCTGTTCGGTAAATTGCTCTGAAGCAATTGCAGTAAAACTCAACAAGTCATGAATGAGGTGAAGTAAGTTTGTTCCAGATCAGAAGGGTCTGCTATATGACTTTCTCTTCCCCCTTCATTGTCCAGCACTGGTGACTCTTAATTGACCACCACCACTGATTTGTGAGTAATATCTTGACGATTTGATGTGAGGTGGATCCTCGAATGTATGATGCACAACCAAGATTGCTGCTGTAGGTTTAGTGGGGCCACAAAATTATCGGGGGGGGGAGGGTATCATTTCGAGATGATTGAGAGGTGTTTGTGTTGCCTGGATGGAAGCTTTTGATAGTAATCCACTAATCATGTAGCCTTTTGCTAGGTTAAGGTGAATTTGTCAAAGCCGAATTTGTCTGTAATGGGGTAGATTAGTGCGCTCGTTTTACCTTTTTGAGTTGACCTGTTTTTCCCTTCTCCATGACTTTTTTGCTCTTTTACAAAGGTGTGTCCTTTTTTTTTCCCTTTGGCCTTAGTACATCCAGACAACCTTTTTACACCTATTTCCTGGTAGAAAGATGTCAATGAGTGTATCCTTGGCAATTGCTTTTTAAATATTGCAAGGAGATCGTTTGCCTTTTGAGATCAAGTGTAGGCATGAAAATCGCGTAATGGGGCATGCTGACAAACATGGAAAAAGCTAATGAAACCCAGAAAAAGCAAAAGGGTGGTGCTTGGAAATAGTCAATCAAGTTGTGTTTTTGGTGATGCATTCACGGACAAGGATTTCTCCGTTTGCTTTTTTTTTTTTTTCTGCAGCACTAGAAAAGTTGCCAAAGGGAACTTTCATGGAAGCTCGGAGAAAATCCCCAGTTCGCCTTTTCGGAAACCACCTCCCGTCGTTGAACGACAGCAGATGATGCCTCGAGAAGAAATCAACCGCCCCCTCGAGATCAGACATCCCAATGCGTACGTCGGGATCGCCGCCCTCGAATTCTACAACCCGCACGGATCTCGAAGAGTTCTATAACTTTTTTGAATGAATGAAACGTCCAACTAAGTGCACGTTAATAAGCCATTCTTTTAAAATCTGCCTATGCGTTGAACATGATGATTCTACATTCTAAAATTCTACAATTTTTTTTTGTCAACCAAATGTCATCAGGGCAACAAAGACTCGTCAGTAAAAAATATGGAGGACGATTTAATTAAAAAAAATTAAGTGATTAGACATTTATTTTTTTGTGGTTTTTGGGCATGGAGCTGGTTCAACAAACAAAAAGAGACAAGTGAAAAAGGAAAAGTTGATTTTGGGTAATCAAACCCCGAAGGAGAGAATTGATAGGGGGCGGGTCGACGTAAAGAATCGGGTGGCCTACCAATACGACCATTTCAATCTCCTCCTCAGGTTGTTCAAAAAAGGTTACCAAAAACCCTATCTTCTCCATTTCATTGCCCAAAAATTCTCACGACATAATTTTTTTTTCTTTGTCATGAATCTGTCGCCAGCTTGTATGTCATTTTCTAGTGAACGATCAATGGATACGCCATGCCAATGCCAGGGCGAGGCGGCCGCCCGAACTTTCTTACCGAGGAGGCAAGCCCCACCGTGTCCGGCAACCTTGTTTTTTGCCATATGGGATGCGAGGACCGAGACCTTATCGACTTGTCGCTTTGTTTGGTTTGATTACATGGGGCTAAACGCGGGCAGTCGTGTTCGAACTTCTCGAAGGAGAGAGCGTAAAAGGCGAGGTAGATGCTTCGGTTTTCAACCTTGGAAATGTTCGTATCCTCCTTTTTCTAGAGAAGGGAAACGGAGCGGACATTGGTTTCTAACACACAAAAAAAAAAAAAGAAGGTAAGAGTAGATTTTTACACTACACATTCTTTGTTTTCCCTTCTCCCCCACAAAGTCATCCCGACAAATAATTAAGAAAAAAACACAAAAACACATTACACGACATGGTTTTAAAATCGTTCATTGCACAATTGTTAGAAGATAATATACCGACGTAATATAACAGACAATATACAAATTCCCTTTTCGTATAAAGAGCACAAATCCGACAAAAGCATATCAGAAAAATAAAACGTTCATTCCTTTCACACTTTCAGAAAAAGATGAAGAAGAAGAAGAAGAAGAAGAAAAGCATTAGTCCAACTAGTAGATATGGACAAGGCACAAACATGTCTCGATTGCTGACCTTAAAATGGACGTTGATAGTGGGGTTTCCTTTCACCCCTCCTAATTACGCATTTTTCTCCTAATCGTGTTCAGGTGATGCAATCAAAGGAGCCGTGTCCGCCTAGTCGAGGCGCGACCTTCCCCCGAATTCAACCCCGTGACGTACCCCCTCCCTCTCCTTTTGATTAATCATGTGCATAGTAACGAGTCGTCGCCGCGGTCTAATTCGAAGGGTTAGGAAATATGGCGACATGAGGATATATATAAAACATCGATTTGTTTACTACAAGGGTCGGGTCATGTTTCTGGGATTTGGTTGGTTGGTTGGAAAAAAAAATGAATAAACTTTTTGACAGACAGAAAGCCATCAATTATGTGAAATCCCCCTGTTTAATCAATATAAACTAATCGGTTGGGGAGGAAAAAGTCATCCATTATTGCCTCCCCCTCTTGTAGTTTAAATTAATCATGTGGCTTAACTTTACAACTATTATTGCTCATAGATTAAAAAAAAAAAAGAAAGATAAGGGTCTTGTGAATGGTGATAGACCTTGATGTTGTCAAGGTTTATCTTGGCTTTATTCTCCCGGCATCCCATTGTGGGGGGCAAACTCTTTTCTTTTTCCTTTCTTTTCTTTTTATATCCTCTGAATTTCTTGAAAGCTTTATTAAGAAAATGAATATGGATGTCACTCTACGGTTCATTGATAATAATAGAACATCGTCGATTTCTATTAATGGCATGCTCCGAAGATTTTTTACTGATTAAACCCCAATAAGTTAAGGATAACATTAGCAATCCCAAGGTTTTCTTGTTGTAAATATCGAGCTAAGTTAGCTTACAGAGGCAGATGCATTGGACAGAATGTCTAAAAAGCACTAAAGTAGGGAAATAGAACTCGTGTCCCAAGATTACATCGGATTCCTTTGCCCATGTCTCCTGTACTTCTATTATCTAATCATTGTGTAATTTCTTAGTTTGCTCCCACCGGTTTTTCTTATTAGTACGTATTTTGTCTTTCTTTTTGATACGCTAACATATGCGAATCATAACAGACTGAGTCATGGGATCGTGTCATTTCATCAACCCATGACCTCTTTTGGTAAGTTTATGATGCCCGTATAAATGAAAGCTGACAAATTATTCCCCCCGCTAAGAAACCTCACTTTTGAGGTATTTCTACATGATTGAATCTCAAAGCTTTCTTCTAGATGATTCGATTCGATATTATTAATGACTTTGTTCATTAGGGTCGGATTCAAAATGTTTAGTTGGTCTTTCATCGCAAAGTTCTTGGATAGAGCGTGAATAGCACGGCTTCGCCGCGGCCGGACCGAACCGCCGGGCTACCTGAGATTGTAGAAGGGAGTGCATAATGTGGATGGGTGGATTGGAGATAATGTCAAAAAAGGGGGGACTTTGGATACCTACCTTTGCTACTATTGACTATGTGAGGAGAACATTCATTCCCTCTCTTTGTTAGTGGGGGTTGAAAGAGTCAAGGATGGTGGTACGGAGGAAAAACTCAACCAAAAGATATACATAAATTTAATGCAAATGGGACGACTATGATTGTGATTGTGGTGCATCTTTTCGTTGTTGAATAATTTGGTTCCATATTGTTCATGTTATGTACTCCAGTTTGTAACAATAGCAGGTAGCAGGTTACGTATGGCCTATTCCTCAAGTCGTCCGAGTCCCTATCGTCGGCTGTGAGCGGCCCCCCCGCAACCATGTTCCGTCGGGTCTATGTCCGCTCGGCATCACGTTGTGAAGCTTCGCTTGATTATTACGGGTTCGGAAATCGGGCAAGAGTTGAAGCGGGACGAAGGGGGGCGAGGTTTATAAATACGTTGAGATCATACTCGTTTTACATTTATTTTTTATTAATTATGAAGATTTAGCTTTGTCGTTTGATAGAATAAGAATCTATCAAAGGGGAAGTGTCGGATGGTGGTATGTCTCCATGCATTAATATCATTCCAAAATAAGTCATGTCTCATCCCCCCCAACTATTTAAAAAAGAACTCGCTCCAATCCATCACGATCGACCAAATAATAATAATAATAATAGTAATAAAAGATTCCAAAGCAACAAGAACACAAACAAGAAACGACCCAAGTCTTTCCCACTTCTCTCCTTTCTCACAAATTAGCCATCATTCCCCATCATTTAATTAACTTATCATCATCATAGACGTATTAAATGGTATAATTTGAATCTTACATATGAAAATATAATCCATATATTGTCTTATTATTTATTAGAGAAATATTGCATAAACTTTTTTCCATTTTGGTGGCACCTTTTTTTTAAGGTGGGTGGGGAGAAAAACCATGAGGAAAGAAAATCCCTCCATGTCTTTCTTCCTCCAGCTATCATTGTCTCCTTTCCCAATGTGCTCACACAAATATAAAATGAAATAAAGAAAATGAGAAATAATTTAATCCACTAACAGTACACCAGAAACTTTAATCATCATTATATCTTTGTCTACTTATATACCTTTGTCATGAATGTAAGAATTCCCCATTTCAAAGACAACCAGACCAACAACAACAAGCACTTGGCCTTTGCTCCCTTCAAAGAAAGTGGACGACATGGGAAGAGCTCCTTGTTGTGACAAAGCCAACGTCAAGAAAGGTCCATGGTCCCCGGAGGAGGACGCCAAGCTCAAGTCTCACATTGAGAAGCACGGCACCAGCGGCAACTGGATCTCCCTCCCTCAGAGGATCGGTAAACGCCGTGTCGCTTGTTATTCCCGGGTGATGTTTTCGTCGGTTTTGTCGCAACAGTCAGAGGGTAACCCTTTCTGTTTTCGTCGGGTGGTGTTGGTATTGTTTAGGTCTGAGGAGATGTGGAAAGAGCTGCCGCCTCCGGTGGTTGAATTACCTCAGGCCAAACATCAGGCACGGAGGATTCACCGAGGAAGAGGACGCCATAATTTGTAGCCTCTACATGGCTATCGGAAGCAGGTGATGTCTTGTTTATATACATGATCTTATTGATATACTTATTGGTAGCAAGGTCTTATTAGTGCTTGATTTCTAGGTGGTCGATAATTGCCGCACAATTACCAGGAAGAACTGATAATGACATAAAGAACTATTGGAACACCAGGCTGAAGAAGAAGCTCCTTGGAAAGGCACGGAAAGAACACCAGCAGCGCTCTCGGCAAAACCCTCCTGCAGCCGGAGTCTCCAAGCCAGTCCCCACGATTCCTGAATTGTCCACCAGTCCCCCCTTCTCTTACTTGCCCGATATCCGAGCTGAAGTCTATTATCCGTCAGCCCTTCCCAGCTTGCCAATAGGGATGCCTCATCTCGAGTCTTTCCAGACATATGACAGCGACACCATGTCATCCCCGATCATAAACTCTTTCGCCTCAGGGACCTATTCCGTGCCGATGAATCCATGGATTGATCCAGGTGAGGCGATTCCAGGGCTACAAAGCATGGCTTCACTTGATGACTTCGGTGGGAAGTATATGCTCAGTAGTTGCAACAACAGTAGTTGCACAGATATTAGCAATACAAGCTGGAGTGACATTACTTCCATTGTGAACAATTCTCCAGTCATGCCGGAACTGGGGGCGTCGCAACAACAAGAAGCAGATCGTGCCATGATGCAAATGGGTTTCATCCCGGACAATGATTTCATGTGCTTCAGGCCTGTATGAGCACCGGAGCCGTGATGCACGTGGGCGAGAGATGTCTCAGGGTTTTCGTTCTCTAGTTCTATCTTTGCTCTTCTTATCTATGTCATGAGGAACCCATTTTTTTTTTATAGCTTGGATCGAGTTTCTTTCATTCCTTTTTTTTTTCACATAAATTCTCTACAAAATGATCTTCTTCCTATAATAACCAGATCACATCATTAGTTCTTTGACATGTTTCACGTTAGCTTAAAAAAGTCTACGTTAGTCTCATATTTTATTGTAATTTTGACGTTCGATATTAATGGAGGATAAACCTACGCCCTAATAAAAAAATACATAAAAAAATTAAATCATCTATTTGTGTTGTTTAAATAGTAAACTGATTTTGGATAAATGGACTTGAGCCCATGAAGTCCAGATAGTGTATATTTAGTTGATGGGTAGGAGTCGTCGGCGATGAAGCAAAACATGGTTTAGTCGACGAGTACAATCCGGTCGATTGACAAGAGGGAATTGTTGACATGGTTTTGATAATGAACTTAAGCGACATGTTACTGGTGGTAAGCGACATGTTACTGGTGGTCAGTAATAATGTTTCACAAGTTATGTGTGATGAGCTTGAGCAATACGTTGCTGAACCACAGCTAGTAGCAGTTATATATTATTGCGTTCCAGTACACTGTTACTGTGATATTACGCATAGAAGTTGAAAATATGGAAACATACTTTTAATAATCATGATTTATTCCAAGATTTATTTTAATCTATCTCAGATAATTATTCTGAGTGTCTAGGTTCGTTTAACGTAGCCTAATGATCTTATTATAAACTATTAGGTAACAAAATATATTGAGATTATCTTTCCAATTGTTATTTTTGGAAACAAAATATATCTCCGATTCCCTGCAGCAACGTCTCGCTGTAATGGGAGAAAATATCAAGACAAATATTGTTGATTATCACAATCGATCAGATAAGATAATATAGATTGGAAATAAATTATCTAATTGATACGAATGGAGGAAGTTACCGTTGGATCTTTCCTTCTATGGGACAGCGAACGTTGAGCAGACCGTTGCTGTGTCCTCACGGCCAGTTTTGGCAATAAATCTTGTTGATTGCCTAGACGATTTCCGTCCTCCTTCTTCTTTATAATTAGACCAAGGACGACATTTTCTCTCGGCCTTTGTGCATCTGTGTGGTCTGTGTGAGCTTTGTGCGTCGACGGAGAGCGGAAGGTGCTAAGTGTCTCCTGGTTCTTTCTCTTGCAAGCTGCGTATGAGAGTGTCAAGGGGCTGAGGTCAGATCCCTTGAATCGTCTGAGAGGGACTAGGTGTCCTCGGTGCATTCAACGAGCAACCGGCGAATCGTCTGAGGGAAGCTAAGTGAATACCTGCTCTGAATTCAGTAACCGGTTGCTAACCGATCGGCAAGAAGCCGTTCTTGTCGTGTCTTTTCGCAGGGAAGTCTCGTGCCTACGGAGTTTGAGCAGTTAGACACGCACTTGCGGCTGCGCGCCAGAAGTCTCGTGCCTGCAGGGTAGAGCAGGAGTTGGGAACGCTGCCGGAGTGGAAAGAGTTCATCCCGAGCAAAGGGGTGCTGTGCAGAAGTCTTGAACGCCTGATACAGAGGGTTAGTAAAGTAGGTTGCGTGGAAGCCAACGGATCGGAAAATTCCACCCTAGGCACTGGGTGTGCAGTGCAGTGAGTCACGGCTGTGGTAACCGTGCACGTCCAAACTGAGTGTAGGACGGATACCTTCTAAGTGGCTTTGTGGTTTTCTTTGTGATCTTTGTGGTTCCTATCTTCGTGATTTTTGTGGTTCAACTTTGTGGTTGTCTCTTAAGCAAGTGCAGGCTTATCTTAAGGAGAGACAAGATCTGTGTGGAAATCCTCTGCTGAACGATAAAGTGCTGAAGCAATCCTTCGCTGTGAAGCAGAAACGAGCTGCTCTCTGAGAATACATTCTTCACCGTAAGGAGTTATCTGCGAGGATTTATACTCTAACATAACGCTGTCTGTGTTCTTTGATAAGTCAGGTTTATATTAAGCGACAACGAGCTGTGTGGAATCCATTGAGCTACCAACTGCTGAGGATAAGCATCATTCTGCTGGAAACGAGAAGACGTCCACTTTGTGAGGAGCTGACCGTTGCTAGGAGTGATCATCTATTGTACGGGATTCTAAATCTCACTTTGTGAGAGGAACATACGCCTAGTGCAAGGGCTTTTTGCACCCATTATTTTATATAGTGGAATCACCTTGTTGGTGGAAAGTGGACGTAGGTCAATTAAGGCCGAACCACTATAAATCACTGTGTCCATTACGATCGCGCAACACTCGTACGAAAACCTACTCGACAAAATCGTAACAGTTACAGTAAGGTATTTCTCATTCTGAGAAACGCTCTGCTGTGATACAGTACGCTTCCGCTTACACCGAGAAAGGGCGAAAAAGTGATAAACACTAATTCACCCCCCTCTTAGTGTACATAAACGATCCAACAATTGGTATCAGAGCAGGTTTGCTGGAAAGCTTTCTGTGTGATTGCTAGTACAGAACTCTGTTGCTGAACCAAAACAGCTTATTGCTGACAGTCTTACATTAAGCACAGTAAGGTGCTACTGAGTACTGAACAGAATGTCAATGCTCTTGACTGATGGTCATTCGACCGAACGTCCACCGCTCTTTGCTGGACAACATTTCTCATATTGGAAAATGAGAATGGAGTTGTTCATAGGAGCAAAAGATGCCGATTGCTGGCAGATTATAATGGAAGGAGATCTTGTAATTCCTCCATCTAATCCCAGCGACTCTCGACATGAATTTGAAAGAAAGAGAATTATCTCGCTGAACACTAAAGCAAAGCACTACTTAGTGTGCGCTCTTACTGGAAATGAGTTCAATCGCGTCTCTACTTGTAAGACAGCGAAAGAAATGTGGGATAGACTTGCTTTGATCTATGAAGGAACAGAACAAGTCAAGGAGTCCAAAATAAATGCTTTAGTAACTCAATACGAAGCATTCAAGATGAAAAAGGATGAGTCAATAAATCAAATGTTTGATAGACTCACCGAAATTACTAATGCCATGGAATCACTTGGCAAAACAATTTCTAATTCTGAATTGGTCAGAAAGATACTTCGCTCATTGCCTAAAACTTGGGAAGCCAAGAAGACGGCAATTGAAGAAGCTAAAGATTTGACAAACTTAAGTCTTCAATAGTTGCTTGGTTCTCTCGTTGCGTACGAAAATGAGAACAAGGTTGCTGATGATAAGAAGATCAATGCTGTTGCATTCAAGGGAAGTACCGAAATGTCCGATGAATCCGAGGATGAATCTTCATCTGATTCTGAGGATGAAGTTTCCTTGATGGCAAAGAAATTCAAAAGATATCTTCGCAAAAATCGCTTTAAGGGAAAGCGAGATATTAAAAAGAAGAATACTAAACCACACCAAAGTAAAAGTGGTGTATGCTATGAGTGCAACAAACCTGGTCATATGCGACCAGATTGCCCACTTTTGAATGAGAAGGGCAAATCTTCAAAATACAAGAAAAATGCCATGATGGCATCTTGGAGTGATAGTGATGAAGAATCAGATCAGGATGACGAAACAGCAAACATCTGCTATATGGCGCAAACTGATGCTGACACTGAGAAGGGATGCTTCAAGTCCATCACTAAGGACCATGTATGGTACTTAGATAGTGGCTGTTCGAGGCATATGTCAGGAGATGTCTCCTTATTCTCCACACTGGTTTTCCAGGATGGTGGTGCTGTCACTTTTGGTGATAATGGAAAATGGAAACCATTTGCTGTTTTAACTCCCTAACCATTGAAGGAGTTCTTTATGTTAAAGGCCTCCAACATAATTTGATTAGTATCAGCCAATTGTGCGATAAAGGTTACAATGTTTCTTTCAATGAGAGAACATGTAACGTTTCACGGGATGGTGTCACTTGCTTCGTTGGTGAACGCAAGAAAAACATCTATATCCTATCCTTTAAGAACATCTCCGCTGGAGAAAATTGTCTCTTGTCCGTTAAGGACGAAGCTACTCTGTGGCATAGAAAGTTGGGACATGCTAACTACGACTTGCTGTCCAAACTTGTCAAAAAGGACATTATTAAGGGATTGCCTAAAATCAAGTTTGACAATGATCAGGTTTGCAAAGCTTGTTCTATTGGCAAACAAACAAAGGTATCCTTTAAAAGTAAAAATATGATTTCAAGCAAAGCTCCGCTTGATTTACTTCATATGGACTTATTTGGTCCAACAAGGACTCAAAGTCTTGGAGGTAAACGTTATGGATTAGTTGTGGTAGATGACTTTTCCAGATTCACTTGGGTTAAATTCTTAGCTCACAAAAGTGATGCGTTTGCAACCTTTGAAACTTTAGTCAAACAACTTCAAAATGAGAAAGGTGTTTCTCTAAGAAGCATAAGAACGGATCATGGTACCGAATTTGAAAACCATGACTTTACTTCTTTTTGTGAAGAATATGGTATAAACCATAATTTCTCTGCTCCATATACTCCACAGCAAAATGGAGTTGTAGAGCGAAAGAATCGAACCTTACAAGACATGGCGAGAACTATGTTGCTGGAAAGTGAGGTTGCTAAAAATCTTTGGGCTGAAGCTGTAAGCACAGCATGCTACATCTCAAATCGTATTCATTTGAGGCACTCTTTAGGTAAAACGCCTTATGAGTTATATAAAGGCAGAAAGCCTAATATCTCATACTTTCATCCATTTGGAAGTAAGTGTTATATCTTGAGACCCATTAAAGATGGTGTCGGAAAGTTTGATGCTCGATCTGATGAGGGCATATTCTTAGGATACTCCCTAACGAGCAAAGCATATAGAGTTTTTAATAAAAGAACTCTAACTGTTGAAGAGTCTATCAATGTTAAAATTGATGACTCTCTGACACAGGAGGAAGTTGCTGTGGAAGCAGTAGCACAATCCTCAACAACAACATCAAATGAAACCTCCCAGCAAATGATTGCTGACAATAATCCGAACGGAAACACTGTAGCAGATGTACAGCAAGTGCCTGCTGCACACACTGAAAATGCTTCTGGTGATTTCCAGGATATTCAAATTGAGAATCGTGTTCCTTCGTTATACAAGAAAAGACATCCTATTGATCAAGTAATAGGTTCTTTGCACACAGGAGTGCGAACCCGCAATACAGCAAGTTTGTACTGTGAACACTCTGCTTTTATCTCTCAAGATGAACCTCAAGGCATTGATGATGCGCTTGATGATCCTAATTGGATTCTTGCTATGCAAGAGGAATTGAACCAATTTGAGAGAAACAAAGTTTGGAGTTTAGTACCTAGACCCAATGATCGTTCCATTATTGGAACAAAATGGGTTTATCGAAATAAACTTCATGAGCCTGGAAATGTTGTAAGAAACAAAGCTAGACTTGTAGCAAAAGGTTACTCACAAGAAGAAGGCATCGATTATGATGAAACGTTCGCCCCAGTGGCGCGTCTAGAAGCAATACGGTTACTCCTAGAGTATGCTTGCTATAATAACTTTAAGTTATTTCAAATGGATGTGAAAAGTGCTTTCCTAAATGGTGATATAAAAGAGGAAGTCTATGTTGAACAACCTCCTGGATTCACCGATCCAAAGTATCGTAATCATGTTTATAAGCTCTCTAAAGCTTTGTATGGGCTTAAGCAAGCTCCGCGAGCATGGTACGAAAAGCTTAGTTCCTTTCTTATAGCAAAGGGATATAGGCGTGGAAAAATTGATACAACATTGTTTCTTAAGAAACAGGATGCTGATCTTTTAGTTGCTCAAATATATGTCGATGACATTATATTTGGTTCAACTAATGAAAAATTATGTAATGAATTCTCTGATCTAATGAAAGGAGAATTTGAAATGAGTCTCATGGGAGAACTTACTTTCTTCCTCGGACTTCAAATTAAACAAACGGAAGATGGAATTTTCATCCATCAAGAAAAGTACAGCAAACAGTTGCTCAAGAAATTTGATCTTGAGAATGCTAAACCTTTGTCAACTCCAATTGGTAGTAATACCAAAATTGATAAAGACGAAAGTGGAAAGGAAATTGATTCCAAGCTATACAGAAGTATGATAGGATCATTGCTATATCTTACTGCTTCACGACCAGATATGATGTTCAGCGTATGCTTATGCGCTAGATATCAGTCTGCTCCAAAAGAGTCACACCTTGCTGCAGTTAAGAGGATCTTTCGATACCTCGCAGGAACTGTTAGCTTAGGTCTGTGGTATCCAAGAGAATCGTTGCTGGATCCTAGAGGATATTCAGATGCTGACTATGCTGGATGTCGTATTGATAGGAAAAGCACGTCTGGTACTTGCCAACTATTGGGAAATATGCTTATTTCCTGGTTCTCTAAGAAGCAGACAACTGTCGCTTTATCCACAGCTGAGGCTGAATACGTATCAGCAGCTAGTTGCTGTGCGCAGTTACTATGGATGCGACAACAACTCGAAGATTATGATCTTCATTTTAATTCTATTCCAATAATGTGTGATAACACAAGTGCAATTAATTTATCACGAAATCCTGTCTATCACTCAAGATCTAAGCATATTGAGTTAAGACATCACTTTCTACGTGATAATGTACAAAGCGGTAAAGTTGATATTCAGTATGTAAATACTGAGCAACAGCTTGCTGATATTCTTACTAAACCGCTTGACAAGGAAAGGTTTGAATATTTACGAAGTGAATTAGGGATATGTAATCCCAATCTCTAAGATGATATTGTCATTCTTGAGAAATTCTCGATAGGAATATAAAATTCCTAAAAATGATGCAGAAATATTCGTGGGGTGCCAACCAAAATTTCTATATCTTTTATTTCCTTATTTTCTCTTTTCAATATTCTATAAAAACTAAAACTACCTACGGTTTCTTTTCAAATCCCTAACTTCCCTCGTTTCTTCTTCAACCTCAACCCTCTTCCTTCTTCTCCATTTCTCCTCTGAAAATGGCACCCAAATCCGCGAAATCTGGAAAGGGCAAGGGAACTCCCAAGAAACGGTCACAGGCTGTGGCTGCTTCTGCCCAGCAACTACCTGTTGTGGAGCCTCCGTCAGTTACTGAGGGGGAGCCCTCGACGATGCAAACCCCTGCTCCGGTGGTCACTGAGACCAAGGAGACACCTGCTCCGGTTCCTGCCAAGGACAATGTGGCTTCGACTGGTGATGTCACCACTTTTGGCGAACCTGAGGGTGCTACGGAGAAAACCCTCATTGTTGAGGAGGAAACCGCTCCACCGGAGGCGGTTACCAAGTCTACTTCTGCGTCTCCCAAAGCAGCAAACTCCCCTGCTACTGATGAAGAGACTCAAGCCGAAAAAGGCAAGAAAAGCGCTGAGGATCCTGAGGATTTCCAGAGCGCTGATGAACAGGACTCTTTGGCTGAAGAGACTCCTGACGAGGATGAGAATGTGGAGGTGATCGGCTCTGTTCAGATTCCTCCGATTCGCTCTTCTCTTGGTGTTGCCTCTCGCACCAGGATGAAGCGACCTTATGCTGGTATAAGGGATGGTATGCATTCTGGCTCTCCTATTCACAAGAAAGTGAGAAATGCAGATTCTTCTGTTTTTATTCATGCGGTTGATTAGTATGTTTCTCTGGCTTAATTAAATCGGATTCTTGCTGATGATACTATGCTGAATAGAAACATGACCAAGCGCAACATTGCTGCATGCAAGCGTGTAGACTTTGATTGGTTTACTCAACATGAGCTCTGCTTTGCTGAGATGTTTGAAAGGTTGACCTGGCGATCCTTTTGTGAATATGATGGCATCAGTTCCATCTCAAATGTCAAGGAATTCTATGCCAATATTACCTTTCATAAGGAAGATTCTCTCATTAAATTCATCAAGGTGTTGGTAGATGAGAAAACCTTTGTTTTCTCTGTGTTTGATGTCTGCCGCCTCTTTGAATCTGATCTTGTTAACAACCTGAGGGTGATCAGTGAAGGAAAGCTGGAAGCTTATCAGACCATCAACGATGGTGAGGTGGTTGCTGTCAGCGGATATCTGCAGAACACCGGGCTGAGTTTCAGCAACCGGATGTTTCACAAGGCAGTAATGTCTTGCTTGGCCCCTCGGATTGGCAGTATCGACACTGTCATGCCAAGAGATTGGAATCTGATGGTTCATCTTAAAAGAGGTATTCCTGTGAACTTGGGAAGTGTGATATTTGGCCATATGGCATCTTGTGTTCAGGACGAGAACAGGGCACTTCCATTTGCACATGTTATCACTGCATTGCTGCAGTTCTATGGGGAGCAGATTGTTCCTGTAAATCAAATGGACACCTGGACTACTCAGGTTATTGGAGATAACTCTATAGCAAGTATAGGCTACCAGTATGTGGATGGTGTTTTTGTCAAGAAACCAACCAAGCGACAGATCGCTGCTTCTGTCCGTGGCAAGTCCACAGCTGCACTTGGCAAGCAACGCTATGCTGAACGTGAGAAGGCGGCTTCTTCATCCAAGGATGAGTCCCCTTCTTCTTCCAAGCTTCAGAAAGTCCTCTGTGAGGAACTAAGCTACACCAGGCGCTCCATTCTTGAAAGGCTGGATGGATTTGCTGAGAGGCTGACCCGCCTGGAAAATATGGTCCAGACCTTGCTTGACAATGCCGAGGATTGAGCCATGCTCTCCGTTTAGGATTGAGCTACTCTCCTCTATCTTTAGGCGTCTGCTTTGTTGTTCTAGAATGAGCTATGCTCTTCTATTTCTGAACTTTCTTAATAACTGTTTCGTTTTGATGCATCGCAGCAACTGTTGGCTGCTGACTTTGTCTTTTGGGTGCTAGCATATTCTTGCTACACTAGTAATAGAACTATCCTTTGTTATCCTCTTTTCTTTTTCTTTTTGATATGACAAAAAGGGGGAGAAGAATAAGTTCAGGGGGAGTTAAGGATTTAAGGGGGAGTTGACACAAGCTCGATCCCCCTCGATCCCTAAGTCCATATTTTGTCATCATCAAAAAGGGGGAGAATGTTGACCTGGTTTTGATGATGAACTTAAGCGACATGTTACTGGTGGTAAGCGACATGTTACTGGTGGTCAGTAATAATGTTTCACAAGTTATGTGTGATGAGCTTGAGCAATACGTTGCTGAACCACAGCTAGTAGCAGTTATATATTATTGCGTTCCAGTACACTGTTACTGTGATATTACGCATAGAAGTTGAAAATATGGAAACATACTTTTAATAATCATGATTTATTGCAAGATTTATTTTAATCTATCTCAGATAATTATTCTGAGTGTCTAGGTTCGTTTAACGTAGCCTAATGATCTTATTATAAACTATTAGGCAACAAAATATATTGAGATTATCTTTCCAATTGTTATTTTTGGAAACAAAATATATCTCTGATTCTCTGCAGCAACGTCTCGCGGTAATCAAGACAAATATTTTTGATTATCACAATCGATCAGATAAGATAATATAGATTGGAAATAAATTATCTAATTGATACGAATGGAGGAAGTTACCGTTGGATCTTTCCTTCTATGGGACAGCGAACGTTGAGCAGACCGTTGCTGTGTCCTCACGGCCAGTTTTGGCAATAAATCTTGTTGATTGCCTAGACGATTTCCGTCCTCCTTCTTCTTTATAATTAGACCAAGGACGACATTTTCTCTCGGCCTTTGTGCATCTGTGTGGTCTGTGTGAGCTTTGTGCGTCGACGGAGAGCGGAAGGTGCTAAGTGTCTCCTGGTTCTTTCTCTTGCAAGCTGCGTATGAGAGTGTCAAGGGGCTGAGGTCAGATCCCTTGAATCGTCTGAGAGGGACTAGGTGTCCTCGGTGCATTCAACGAGCAACCGGCGAATCGTCTGAGGGAAGCTAAGTGAATACCTGCTCTGAATTCAGTAACCGGTTGCTAACCGATCGGCAAGAAGCCGTTCTTGTCGTGTCTTTTCGCAGGGAAGTCTCGTGCCTACGGAGTTTGAGCAGTTAGACACGCACTTGCGGGTGCGCGCAAGAAGTCTCGTGCCTGCAGGGTAGAGCAGGAGTTGGGAACGCCGCCGGAGTGGAAGAGGTCCTCTCGAGCACACGGGTGCTGTGCAGAAGTCTTGAACGTCTGATACAGACAATTAGTAGAGTAGGTTGCGTGGAAGCCAACGAAGCGGAAAATTCCACCCTAGGCACTGGGTGTGCAGTGCAGTGAGTCACGGCTGTGGTAACCGTGCACGTCCGAACTGAGTGTAGGACGGATACCTTCTAAGTGGCTTTGTGGTTTTCTTTGTGATCTTTGTGGTTCCTATCTTCGTGATCTTTGTGGTTCAACTTTGTGGTTGTCTCTTAAGCAAGTGCAGGCTTATCTTAAGGAGAGACAAGATCTGTGTGGAAATCCTCTGCTGAACGATAAAGTGCTGAAGCAATCCTTCGCTGTGAAGCAGAAACGAGCTGCTCTCTGAGAATACATTCTTCACCGTAAGGAGTTATCTGCGAGGATTTATACTCTAACATAACGTTGTCTGTGTTCTTTGATAAGTCAGGTTTATATTAAGCGACAACGAGCTGTGTGGAATCCATTGAGCTACCAACTGCTGAGGATAAGCATCATTCTGCTGGAAACGAGAAGACGTCCACTTTGTGAGGAGCTGACCGTTGCCAGGAGTGATCATCTATTGTACGGGATTCTAAATCTCACTTTGTGAGAGGAACATACGCCTAGTGCAAGGGCTTTTTGCACCCATTATTTTATATAGTGGAATCACCTTGTTGGTGGAAAGTGGACGTAGGTCAATTAAGGCCGAACCACTATAAATCACTGTGTCCATTACGATCGCGCAACACTCGTACGAAAACCTACTCGACAAAATCGTAACAGTTACAGTAAGGTATTTCTCATTCTGAGAAACGCTCTGCTGTGATACAGTACGCTTCCGCTTACACCGAGAAAGGGCGAAAAAGTGATAAACACTAATTCACCCCCCTCTTAGTGTACATAAACGATCCAACAGGAATTGAAGACGTTCGGCCAATTGATGAAAGAAGTCCAGTCGAATAATGAGTATCAGTTACAAGCGTCATGAGTTTAAATTTGCGCATATACTTTTTCGAAATTTAAGCACGTGAAAGCAGTTGCGGATGGCAATTATCAGTAGTTGGCAAAAATTATTAGTAGATAATATTATGCTACAGTATAAATAGTTAAATGTTTTTGTTAGAAGATATCACTTTTGGAGAAATTCAGCTGTCGTGTCGAGCCTCGATGGTGAAACTTGGACGAAAATCAGCACTCGCAAATTTTACGTGGTTCGGCCAAAACCGGCCTACGTCCACGGGGAGGTCCTCCGGAGATTCCATTAGACAACCGAGATTACAAAAGCACCAAGTGTGTCGCTCACCCACCTGAGATACAAGAAAATCCTAACCCCAAATCCCGTAGAATTACATCTATCCTGACCCGATGATTTTCCTCTCGAATGCCACACACTCACCGTGTCACACCATCCTAATAAACTAGACAAATCCCCTATTTATAGATCTCCACTAAAAGGAAATCTTAGCCAAATAGGATACTAGAATATTACCCATATATAATCTAATATATCACAATATTAGAAAAATATATGCATGTAATATCTTCCGTAATATTGCGTAATCTCAAAAGATCTCAACTTCGGACCAAATCCTAACAATCTCCACCTTGGGCCGAAGTTACCGAATTCTCCTTCCCTGGACCTCCGGAACCCCGAAGAGCTCACCCCTTCATTCGTCGTGTCTTCTTGGGAGCGTTGCCACCACATTTGACTATCGTTCTACCCTTCACACGATCGCAGTACTTGCGCTCTCGAGCAACCACCGTGCACTGTGGCTCCAGCTCTATCCTACACTCTGCATTCAATACCTTCTTGGTATCCCGAGAAGTCATACATGTCGACTGTTGTCAGGCCTCTCCGCCTGAAACTTTAATTCGCTCCACCTCACTCTTATCTCACCATCAATATAAGCATCATCACCGAACTTCCTCATCGGTTTCACCTTGCTTGACACCCTCAAGCCTGTACCTGCATTGCTAGCTAACGCTCCACCTCGACAAATAACCCCGGATCTGCATCCCGTCGAGCCACGTGAGAAGTTGTCACTGACGACAAATACCTCTAATCTTCTTCGCCTTTATCAGTACAAGGGTTCCCTGAATAACCTTTAGAACTCCGCCTCCTAAATAACATCGACATCCCTTGTCATCCAAGGCTCCAAGGGAAATCAAATTTTTCTTCAGCTCCAGCACATGACGTACCCTCGTCAACAGCCTAACTACACCGTCATGCATCTTGATGCTCACTGTACCAACTCCAGCCACCTGACACTCTGAGTTGTTTCCCATGTAAACCTTACCCGAACCAACTTTCTAGTAAGCTGAGAAGTACTCTCTGTGTGGTGTCATATGATAGGTACATCTAGAATCAAGAATCCGTTGATCACCTGTAAGGTTTGTTGTGGCCGTAAGAACTTTGTCGTCGTCACCCGTCGAGCTCGTCTCCGTGAATACAGCTATGTTCCTACTCGACGACCCATCCAATTTCCCCTTCTCCTTGCAATCCATTTTCCAATGTCCCTTCTTTTCGCACCTCCAACACGATGCATGCTTCCTAGACTTTGACTTCGATCGGTCACTTCTCCCACGATCTTGCTCGTTCCTTACTACGAGCCCAACGTCGGAATATGAATTCCCTTCACTGTTCCTTGTCCTGTGATAGTTACCCAACAAAGCACCAATGATATCCTCAAAGTCTAGCGTCTCCTTACCCCACGTTAAAGTCGTATGAAGATTTTCATAAGCATTCGTGCTTGGTAATGAGTTCAGAAGAATTAACGCCTTGTCTTCCTCATCGAACTTCACATCAATTCTCAATAAATTACTAATGAGCCGATTGAATACATTGATGTGTTGGCTCAAATCCGAGCCCGGCCCCATCTTTAAACCGTACAACTTCTGCTTGAGATAGAGCTTGTTCAACAACGACTTTGACATGTACCTGAACTCCAGTTTCCGCCACACCGCTGCTGGCGACTCGTCATCCATCACGTCGTACATCACGTCGTCTGCAAGACAAAGCCTGATGGTTGACACCGCTTTTGCTTCCATCTCCATCCAATCTGCGTTGCTCATGTCCGTAGGCTTTCTTTCCGCCAATGCCTTCACCATCCTTTGCTGAATCAACAAATCCTTCACCTTCCGCTGCCATAGTCCGAAGTTCCCAGTCCCGTCGAACTTCATCACATTGAACTTTGCAGGCGAAATCCCAGTCATCTTCACGACCCGCTCTGATACCAATTGTTGGGGAAATTCAGCTGTCATGCCGAGCCTCGATTGGTGAAACTTGGATGAAAACCAGCACACACAAGGTCTACTGTTTCGGCCAAAACCGCTTACGTCCACGGGGAGGTCCTCCGGAGATTCCACTAGACAACCGAGATTACAAAAGCACCAAGTGTGTCGCTCACCCATCCGAGATATAAGAAAATCCTAACCCCGAATCTCGTAGAATAACCTCTACCCTGACCCGATGATTTTCTCTCTCGAATGCCACACACTCACCGTGTCACACCACCATGCCTAATAAACTAGACAAATCCCCTATTTATAGATCTCCACTAATAGGAAATCTTAGCCAAATAGGATACTGGAATAATACCCATATATAATCTAATATATCACAATATTAGAAAATATATGCCTGCAATATCTTCCGTAATATTACGTAATCTCAAAAGATCTCAACTTCGGACCAAATCCTAACAATGACAATCACTTGAGACTCGATATTGGCGTTTGGTTTGATTTGTCTTCCTCTATTCTCAGTTTGTGTTCCGGTATAACCCTTTTGTTGTAATATGACTTTTTCTTTGATCTTTATTTTCACTTATTTTTCTCTTTAATTTACGATAACTACGTTTCATTTCGAATTCATCTTTCAAAGTCATATGGTGACATGTTGATGTAAACACTTCTGATTTCTTAGACTCGTCGATAAAATGTAATTCTCTAAAACACTACCAACAAGAGGAAAAAGCGACGCATAGTTAAGCGCCACTTCTTCTCTTACCTTTTTATTTTCAAAATAGAAATTGTGCGATTTACATAATTGGGATTGTCAGGTTTAAATAAAATGTATATCAACAAACTGAACCGGCCATCCCTTCAAGTTTTCACGAAACAATCGAACCATTCGTGTCTTATCATGTCTTGTGATTCAAAATACGAAAATGGCTTCTGACAAAAAGGGTCACACTCAAACTGATCCTCATCTCCCTCCATCCATGGCTAGTATGTGTTTGTTTCGCATAAATGTCATCCGATGCATGCATGAAATAACTCTGACGGCTCGAGCCAGTACGTGTCCGAAATTCGAAAGATGAACTGTTCGCCATGAGAGAAGAAAGCCAAGAACTTCTTGCTCAAACACATCCCCCTTGACATCATATCAAAGCCATCTCATCCATGCGAATGCCTTCCCCACATATAAAAAAGAAGTCCCGTGATAAGAGGAAAGGTTGAAAGAGAAAAGCTTAATTTGACATTTTTGGAAACAACTCTGTTGGCTGCATCAACCTTTGGGGCATCCTAATTGTTGTTGTTCTTGGGTGTCAGCTTGGCTTCACAGTGAGATATCTGTACACGAATATTCTCTTTCCTTTTCTCCTGGGTTTCATCTCCCTGTCTTTATTACCAGATGGAAAAGATAGAAAGATGGGGAGAAAGAAAAGAAAAGGTGAATATTCAGATCACCCAACTCACCACTAGTCATCTGTTGTCTGATGCCGGTCTCTCTTGAAATGAAAGATCACCCAATTCTCCTGTTTCACTTCTCTTTGCTTTAAATGGTTGTTTTTGGACTCTTATCAATCGTGTGAGTTTGCGGGTAATCTTGTTATTTGGTATGACATTCTCCCAATATCTTTGTTGTATGATTACTTTTTGCAAACTAAGGAAGTTTTCATGTGACAAATGTGGAAGGAATATTTGGTTGATATCTGAAATGCATCTTGGGCTGGCCTGCAGAAATTCTTAAATATCAGGAACAATTTTTACAATTCCTCAAAAAGGCCCGAACTAATCCATGCGATTTGACTCACTTGGGGGAAAAGAAGAAAGACCCCATATCCAGAACTAGGCCCCCCCGTTTGTTTCCATATATGAAAACCAACACTCCATCTTTACGTGAAAGATCAAAAGCCCATCCCCAAATAATCATAGTGAAGTAGCAAACTGTAATTGTCCTAAAAGCTCGAAAGTAAACGCGACATATTTTATATTTCATTTTTTAATAATAATATATCTTATCATTCAAATGCTGATTTTTATTTGACTTAGGAACGAGTCTTCTCCCCTGTGGAAGCATTCACGACATGGGCATCGATTATATCACATGATTTTCAAGATTTCATGTTTTGGTAACGAGAGTTCATCGAGTCTCATGTCCTGTCCATGTTCTTGTTGACCCTTCATGTCCCCCCATCCCAAAAGGAGAATGAACCGTCGGCCAAAATGTTGCTCCATAAATCAAATGGGAACCATCGATTGAAACGGAAACATTAAATCCACTCATCCACCACCATCGAAATAATCCGATCCAGATTTACATTTCATGAATACATTCTCCGATGCCCTATAAGATCTATATCCATTCACGTACACAACAAGTCACTATTAATCACGAGACCCACATTTTCCTTTAATATATACATGGGTCAACGCTAAAAAGAAAAACAAAACATTCTAACGATTACGCGAATCACACCAACCAGTCGTACGATGATAAAATACTATTGATAAGTAGGCACGCTCTAACGATAGTGTTAAAGGAATGTACCTATAAATAGAATGGAATGAGATGCTCGATCCGTTGCCTAAAAATTAGGGAATGGATAGAACGAAAAATGAGATAAAATGTATTTTCATTGACATCGAACGATGAAATGGGCCGGAGTGTAATTAAATCCATTTCATTCTTTTCAGAATGGAATTATTTTCACATACAAATAATATGTATTTGTCATTGTCTAAATGTCCCCTCCCCTCCTTTATCAACCTAATCATAGATTAAGGTTTTTAATCTCGATGTCGGCCTTTCGAGTGCGTGCCAACAAAAAACCAGTTTTAATTAGTTGGTTTCCCTTCTCTTTTCTCGACCGACCGCCGATCTTACTTATCTTTTTTTTATTAGGGAAAAGGGAAAAGCAAATCGATTTTCGCCTCCAAGTCGTGCTCTTGTTGTGTCAATATTTATGTGTGTGTGTGTGTCGGAACAAGGCCCCCCATAAAAGCTGAGATTTTGGTGTTTGGGATGAAAATAGGGGGAGTATTTTTTGAAACTATATTATTATTATTGTACACATACAAATCATAAGAGTGGGAGGGAACATGAAATTCAGGGGATTTCTGAGGGTGCACATGTTTTCGGTCGACATGAACGTGGATGATGGCCATACACTCATTATTCAAGACACATGAGTAGTCACAGTTTCCATATTACTTGAGAATAGACAAGAAGCAAGGGGAATCCAAAGTCCCTCTCTATATGAAATGATATAATATTTGGGATTTGATTTGATAAATACTTCCCTCCCCCCATCTCAATCCACAACATTCACGCATTAATTAAAAGTGTTCATCCACGTTATGGGCTTTGGACACGAGTGAGAATGTAAAAGAAGGTCGAGTTGAAGCATTCCCATTCATTACTCATTTATTGCCGGCCGGCCGACCAAACAATCAGATGTCGGCCCAATTTGTCATTCTCACTTCCTTCCATATAGAAGACAACATTGGACCGTCATCTTGTAATATTAATACTAGATAGATCCTCCTCCGTTATTCGACATGAAAACAAGCACATGTCGAATTACCACCAGCTTGGGGCAAGTGTTATGTGCTACTCACTCTTCAAGGAACAGATGTTTAGTGATGCGATGCGATCGGATCACATGAGGAGCAATCGCTAGAGCCATAGAGTTTATGATATAAGTATGTATATTGATATATGATATTACTACAAAGGGAAGAAGAAGAAGAAGAGGAGGAGGAGTAGGAGGAGACGATGAGTAGTCAACTCTTACACTTCCAATCCATAAGACATGGATGGAGTGCAACATTTTTTTTTTTTTTTTGTCTTTAGATCATCAACAAAATTACATCCATTTGAGAGGGAAAAAGAGGAGAAAAATGAAGTGGATGGTGGGTAATGAGTGAAAAACCTGCTTGGATTATGATCCAGGCAATGATTCTCGATCACTCGAAAAAACCCCGACTATCGCTCCGGGCCATCGTGGAATGATAGTCGGAAAACCCACTTGATGATTGACTTGGTCGATACGGGACTAGGGAAGAAGGATGGATGACGGTGATATGACCTTTGGTTGATGGTACAACCGTGTTTTGTGACGGTAAGCTCCGCCACGAATCCTTCGATACGTTTCATCGCGATGTCCAGCGTCGCCTCACTCATGTTGGCGAAGCACACCCGGAACCACCCGGGTTCGAGGCAATGGCACGATGATCCTGGGGAGATATTCAGCTTGACTTGATATACGATCTTCCTCCACAGCTCCATTTCAGCCTCGAATGTGTTCGATCTCAAGAGGTGCCTCATGTCGATCCAACAGAACAATCCCGAGTTGCTCTCGAGGCAATTGATTCCAGCGCTCCGGAATCCCGACACGAGCAACCTGTGACGAAGCTTCAATCTTCGCTTATTCTCCTCGATGTAATTGCGGGTGAATTTCTCGTCCGACAACAAAACCGAGAGGAAGTACTGGGTTTGCGACGAGACTAGCCCGAAGCTCGACATCTTCGTAGCCGCCGCAACCACGTAGTCATTGTTCGAGTACAGAGCGCCAACTCGGAAGCCGGGGAGGCCAAGGTCCTTGGATAGGCTATATACAACATGAACCCTATCCCACACCTCATGTCTTTCATACTTGGGGGCGTTGAGTACCTCCATGATGCTTATGTAGGTGGGGGGACCGAACACGGTGCCGGAGTAAATCTCGTCGCTCACGAGGTGGATTTCCTTGTCGATGACGAAATCCATGAGCAGCTCAAGTTCTTTCCTAGTCATGGTCGTGCCTAAGGGGTTTGATGGGTTGGTGACAAGTACGGCCGTCACATTGAGGTTGAGTTTTAACGCCTTTTGGTAGGCTTTCTCGAGGGCGGTTGGGGTGATCTTGAATCCATTCAAACTTGTGCATTGGATTGGGATTATCTCGGCTCCTGTTCTCCACTTGAGGTCTCTGTCAAACCTACAGAAACGAAAATACATGGAGAAAATAATTTAGCAAAGATGGTACCAATCCCCATGCAATGTATCGGTAGTGAATTTACTATACTACCCATCATGAAGAGAGGGGAACAAATTTTGTTTTTGGCTACTCCTCGAGTTGGCTTTTAAAAACATGGACATGACACATGAGGAGGAAATGATGATTCATTCCAAACACTGAGACAATGACTTTCGAAGTCAGAGGGAGGGAGGGGGGGGGGGGGGACCGGTACAATCCCTTCTCCCCCTTTCGCGATAAGCGTAGCGAACTAAGAATAGACCATCAAGTTGTCTGAACACGGCGAACGAGCTCTCGAACATGATTTATTGCGATGATTTTGTCACAAATTGAGTATGGTGGGCAAGTTGGGGGTTTATGCCACTGAATGCGTCACGTTGGTCCGAATACTTGGCGATTATTAGTGTTGTCGGTTTATATTTTGTTGAGAAATTCAGGGGGGGGGGGGATAGGGAACGGAGGACAAAAACATACCCAGGGTAGTAAGGCGTGGGGATGAGGATGGCATCGCCCTTCTCCGCCAGGCAAAACATAAGAGTCTCATTTGCTGAGGTTGCACCAGCTGTTAACACCAACTTGCTTGGATCAAAGCTCACTCTGTTTCCCCTTATCTCTGCCATGAATTTCACCATCGCCTGCCAACATAAAAGAAAAATTTAATGGATACCCAACTCCTGGAAGTTGGTAAACATTCGTATAATTTATTTACTTTTTACCTTTTTGAAGGCAGGGAGGCCATGATAGTCTTGGAAGAGGGCAAGCTCCCTAAAGATAGATTCCCCGTTGCTTCCTTTGAAACCAGCCACGTTCGGATTTTCCGACAGCCATGACTCCAGCAGGTCAAATGATAGCTGCCCCCCACAACCAAATTTTTTTTTTAAAAAAGACATGCCACTTCATCATGTCACTCTCCCAAGAAGACGATAATAATTTATTATTATTATTTTTTTTTGAAAGTGAAGAAAAAGGGGGGAATACCTGATTTTCAGCGAGTCCCATCTGAATAATTCCACCGGGGTTGTTGATTTCATCGTAGGGGTTCTTCTCATACTCTTGCCATCCCAAGAAGTACGACGAGTCCTGGCCATGGGAATTGCATGTGGCCTTCTTCGACAATAATGGCCTCATTATCTCTCTCTCTCTCTCTCTCCTTTTTTCCTCTTCTTCTTTGTTGGAGAAGAGCGATGAGTCTCTTGATCTTTTCTCTCTTTTTTTTTTTTTGTGGGAAGTTTGAAGTTGGAGAGGAGAGGGTTGTGATTGACAAGGGAGGAAGGATGGACACTCCAAGGTGGTGTATATATAGTGCTTTTCTAGTGTGAAGTTTGATGCTAATACAAGTACACTTTTTTTGTTACAGGAAAGAAAGAACTCGAAAAAAGGGGCCTATGTGCTGCTCAATGTAGTAACTACTCTCCGCGCATTGTTCACAAGTAACCAAAACCGAAATGAATTCGATCGGGGGTAAAGTATTTCCACATGGTGATTTTAGTTACTAAAAACAAAGGTAAAAAAAAAAACATGAGCTGTTTTGTGAAGACATCCACCCCAATAGGACAAGAAAGGGAAAAGGGATAAGACATTGGGAATGAGATTGTTATGTTGAGGGAGTAAACATTACCGACAGAAATCTAGTTGAAAGAGGGGGGGGGGGTGATGACCCCACTTGGTCCCTGAAAACCTTAATGCCCGCACTTGAACTCGGGTCCATCTGCACCCCTAATGTTGCAACACCATCCTCTCTCTGATGTCGGCATCTTTCCCCCTCTCACCACGCCCCTCCCGGCCTCCGCTGCCCCCCCGCCCCCCCGTTTTCCCCGACCTAGTCTATATGAATGCATACATTATAAGAGGTCTGTCTGTACTTTTTGTTTTCTTTAATTAAATTATGAAATAAGATATTAAGTTTGTAAATTCCAGTTTTACATGTTTTTTATTTCTGTGATAGAAATAACGTATTTTTTTTTATGAAAATTTCACGATTTATAAGACAACGAATGAAATTTCCTGTTTCTAACGGCGAGTGTGCCGCATTACTTATATATTTTAATATCCTTTTTGTTCGATCTTCAGCTATCGATATTGTGCTCGTACGCCGTAAATTTCGTTGGCTCCGTCTCATTTTTCTCTACGTAAAGGGAAATATTGGAAATCACAATTAACGTCGAATTCGGAAATGCCTTTCTCCCTTTGTATCATGCGCCTTTGGAGCGCGACTTCCAAATTCCAGCGATTTCGAAATCACGACAGTAGCAAACTGTGACGAAGTTTCAACTTCCGCTTATTCTAACAGAACTATGAGGAAGTATTGGGTTTGCGACGAGACTAGCCCGGAGCTCGAAATCTTCATAGTTACCGCAACGGCATATTCGTTGTTCGAGTATAGAGCGCTGACTAGGAAGTCGGGGAGGCCGAGGTCCTTGGGGACTTCGAGTACATCCATGATGCTTATGTAGGCGGGGGACTGAAAACAGTTCCGGAGTAAACCTCGTCACTCACGAGGTGTACAAGGAAATACATGAAGGTCAAAGTTCTTTCCTAGTCATGGTTGTGCCAAAACGAAACTCTACTGTATAAGGGAGTTTCAAACAACAATTTTGTTTTTGAAAACTAATGGTACGGAGAAACGACTTTGCGTGAGTTGTAGCGGCAAGTGATGAAACCTCCGGAATCGGAAAATATAATGTTATGTCCAAGAAAACTTCTTTCGCATTCATCACGAACTCATTTAGTCTTCTCGTAAATGATTACCATATGATTCCCCCAAAACAAAAAAAAAAAATACAAAAATGAACCAGACACGTCACAAAAAACAATCTACGGCAAAAGTTTGCTTGCTTCGACTGCCGGAATATGGTAGAAACGATACTCGGGTGACATAAATTTTACTTTCTAATAATCAGTCGAGCATTTGGCACGTGCTTTTCTTAATTATTTATGTAAAGTTAAGAGTATACTTTTTTTTTAACCTTTTTAAAACATGATTGAAAACCCAGATTGTGCAAACGAAAGATTTCCTTTATGCAATATACTAAAAAAATAATACTACTATTATTAAAATGAAATTACCTATGATTCTAAATATGTTATTAAAGCAATTGTGGTTCTTTCTTCGCAAACATTTAAAATTTGTTGAAAAAGCAAGTGATATTTCGACAAATACTTCTTACTTACTAAGGTTATTTTTATTTATTTTAAGAAGGTGAACTTTTATGAGTTTCCCACGCACCCTGAATGGATATTATATCTCCTTGCTAAGATAAACGAAATGGGTAAATTTGATACGGCTAATTAATAATATATTTATTGAAGATGATCGGGGCATGGAAAGAGAAACCGTCGTTATCAGCCACCAACTAAAGTGAAAGCATTGCTTTTGTTTAGACGGCCATTTAAAGCAATAACCCCTCGAGACGAAGGAAAGGGTCGAGATATGGCGAGCTTCTGTGACCATCACCCACCTTTTAACATTTTACTACCACCACCACCCTCCGTAAATATAAAGCTAGTAGATCGTGATTGAAGATAATTAATGAGTGAAATAAAAAGTCAGTCGACTTGGGTCATTTTATTGAATTCAGCCGACTGAGGTCATTCTGCTGAATTCAGTCCACGGTGAATCTACACAGCAATGAAAACATGTGTTTTGTCAATAACGAAGTTAAAAGACACGGCATATCAAGGATTCTCTATAAATAGGACTGTATTATTTTGTTTACAATAACACAATCTGAGACAATTTGTAATTAATATTAGGCTTGGAAATCTCTAGAGATCTTATAAAATCTTTGTAGTTTGTAATATCTTATAAATTCGTCCTTTTGTGTTCTTTTTTACTTAGGATCGTATTTTCTTTTCTTTGAATCCAATGAATTTTGTCACACTACAATCGCGACACATTACAATTTTCATAATCAACTAGAATATCGGTGCCCCCATGTGATGGAAATTGGGAGATTCAATCGCACCAAATCGAAGAAGGCGGTCCTCCTTCAGACAATAAGTGGGACAACAATATCTTAGCTCCCACATATGTGATATTGGATCCATCATAAATCATTTACATCATTTCCTACTGCTCCTATTGCAATTTCTTCATGTATTACCAGAAACTTACAAGCTCCTACAATCTATACATGTAATATAAACTTAGATATTTGTTGACTTGGGAAAATAACCTCTATCTGTCCGATGAACATCCCTAACCACGAAATACTTTTAGTTATTTCTGGAGCATCAATGCCTGCGGCAAGATTATTTATTTTGGCTTATATTAAGTATGTAAAAAGAATAAGAAGAAGAAGAAGAAGAAGAAAAAGAAGAAGAAGAAGAAGAAGAAGAAGAAGAAGAAGAAGAAGAAGAAGAAGAAGAAGAAGAAGAAGAAGAAGAAGAAGAAGAAGAAATTGAGCTCCCCCCTCCCCCCCCCCTCGTACTTAATTTAAGCGTCCGCTCTGCTTTTGCTAATCTGACGTGATTGACGTAATTAAGAATTATGTTGAGGATTTGGAGGAGCATCGCCACATGACACACGCAAATTTGAGAAGACATGATTTGAGACTCCTCCACAATGTCACTTCTCTTCTTTTATTTTCCTCTCTGTGGCTCCATTCCCGAGTTACAAGGACTATCGTTGATTTCCTTTAATTCCCTCGGATAGGAACATAACAAAAATCAAGCATGATCGTCGTAATAATACTGATTTGGCTGTCGGAAAACGATGTTTATCAGCTCCCCCTCCTAGTGGCCTTCATTAAATGAGGACTAACAACGTCGATAGGCTAGCTCTATGGCATAACCCGTCCCTTATCTGCCCTTCTCGTGGTCAACATTTCGAACGCTTCAAAATCACGGAATCGCGGCCATCGTAATCGAGGGAGATCGTAGCCTCGCACGGGGAGGGTCAAGGGGTTTTATGGTCCCAAAAGAGTAGGATGGACCACTGGACATATATTTCCGGGTAATATTGTTCATGAGAGAAGGGGTGGGGGAGGAGGGAGGGATCATGTGAAAGCCTCGTGTAAATGCCCCACCCACGAATTCATATCATGGAGAGGGAGGGAGGGGGAGAAAGGGGAATTGAATTGGGGGTAGTCTCCAAATCTGGGGACCGATGTGCCGCGAGAAATCATAATCCCTTGACAGGTAACATGATGTTCATGCTTATTTGGCCCCCTCCCATACTTTCCTATGAGACACCCCCCCACACACATGGACCAGACTTTGACTGCCCCCTCCCTCGGCCCTTCTACTCTCTCTCTCTCTCTCGATATTTATTACCAAGCTAAACTCCATTCTTTCCTTCTTTCACTCGTCCAACATTGTTTTTACGGCATGTCATTGTTTTCTTCCAACTCCAACACAAGTGGTTAAAGATGGGGGTTCCTAAGAATCGACCACTTTTTCTCAATTTCTTACTTTCTTCTTCCTCTTCTTCTTCTTATTATTATTAGTAAAGTTTGACTTCGGATTTTATCCGGACACAAAAATGAATGGATTATTAACTCTAACACTTTGGTTACATTCGAATTATTTGATTTCATTTTTTCGAAGGGGGGGGGTGGGGGGGGGGACAAGGGCATACACCATTTGCTCCCTTTTGATTCAACACCGATGGCCCCATTTCTAATTACAGAAATTAACTTCTTCTGTCCTTTTTTATCCTCATTGCCAGCCGCCCCAACCCCCCCCCCCCCCCCCCCCAAAAAAAATGTAGAATAAATAATAAATTTGATTTTTGGGCGGCGGAAAAAAAAATTCCTACGGTCATAATATCAAAAGTAAATTCAAGGAACGGTTAATTCTAGAACAACTTTGTATACTTTCGTTTTATCATTCATTCGGGGAAACAGTGCACGTAAGATCTCATCGGAGCGTGCGGCGAATGGCGTGGACCCGTGCGGTAAAATCTAGTTGCTTCCGAGGCGACAAATCCAGCCATCAATTGAAATCCATGATGTATGCAAATATCAGAATCAAATTAGGTTGAATAAATCGCTCGGCCCCTCTACTCCAGTAAAATCCGATTTCTCATACTCCAAAACACCCAATTCTTATTTTCTTACCCAATATAAGTAGGGCAAACATGTTCCTTTCAGCCCCCTCAAATATGAGTTTGTCCTTTGTGGAGGGAGGGGCAAGTGGGATTTCGAACATATAGACGTGGGTTGTTGTATTAAAATAATAATTTCTTCTCCTCAACGTCAAAACTCTCTCCCCCCAAATCAAAGAGTTCCAATCATAAATTGATTATTTGGGGGAGGATATCAGAAGGACAATAACAGCATTTAGGTTGGGAAGAAAACATTGCAGCATGGCCTAATTTGTTTGTCCCATGATGTTCTTGAAGGGAGAGGGCTTTGGGGGAGGGGGGGACTTGTACAACCATGCATTGAGATTGATATTTTGTTCTTTTGTATTTTTTATCTCTCTACATTTCTCGTTGGAGATTGATTTGTTGGAAAACCCCGTATCAAGTACAAGTAATGGGGTATGCGGTCGATGTTAACCGCTCTCGTGTCGCTCGTTCGTCGCAGCGGTGTCATGGATGAGTAAGAGGAACAGAGATGATGGTAGTGCTCCTCAAAGAAGAAGACTATTTTTTTCTTTTGAAGATATATTCCCACTTGAGATGGGAAGCGGCTAACGACATGTGCACGTAACGGTTACGTAGTTTACTAATTTCGACTAAAGAAAATTAGTAAATTTTACTAAAAGTTAACTGTTTTTAGTAAAGTAATATGGGAATTTAGTAAAAAAAGTAGTAAAATTTATTTAAAAGTGCTTTTTTTTAGTAAAAATGTGTCAAAATTAGTAAAAAAGTATGAAAATTTTACTAATCTTGTACTGTTAAATTGTATGCAATTTTACTAAATTTTCGTTGACTTTACTAAAAACCACTATTTTAGTAACGTCAACGATAAATTAGTAAAAAAAGTAGTAAATTTTACTAATTTTTTTACTAAATTTACGTTGACTTTACTAAGAAAAGCACTTCTTTCGTAAAGTCAACGCAAATTTAGTAAAAAAACTAGTAAAATTTACTACTGTTTTTACTAATTTCCCGTTGACGTTACTAAAATAGTGGTATTTTGTAAAGTCAACGTAAATTTAGTACAAAAAGTAGTAAACTTTACTACTTTTTTACTGTTCAATTTTAGTAAAAATTACTACTTTTATTTCGTAAAACATAACTATAATTAGTAATGGTTTACTAATTTTGGTGTGATTTTTAGTTAAACACTCTTTGAGTTAGTAAAAGTGTTAGTAAAGTCTTACGTGTTTCGTAAATGTTTACTGATTTCTACATGATTTTATGAATAAAGTTAGTAAACTGTTACTAAAAATCTAGTAGTTTACTAATTATTTTACTAATTCAAACAGTAAAACTCGAACCTATTTACGAACCTAATTTCTATGTGAAATTAGCGTTTTACCCCCGTTACTAAATTACTAAACATATTACTAAACTTCTTAGTAAATATTACAACTTCGTAAATATTTTACGAACGTAATTACTAATATTGTGGGGTAGTTTCGTAATTTTTACTAACTTTGACCCCAAGATCCGCATTTAATTGTCTGCACTTTCTGTCTGTAGTTTTGCGTCTGCAGTTGGAGTTGTTGCACCCGTCTGCAGGACAAGTTGTTGCTCCCGTCTGCAGTTGTCCTTGCTCTCTCATCTTTAGGCAGAGGTGTACGTCCTAGCTGCAGACGGTCATTCAAGGTTCCTCCGATTCGGCTGCAGGTCTTTGTCCCTGCTTCCTCCCATTAGGCTATCTGTCATCGTCCCAGATCTTCGGCTGCAGGGCATCATCGTCTCTTCGGCTGCAGGTCATCGTCTCTCCTCTTCGGCTGCAGGTGGTGTCAGACGATCCTCTTCTTCGGCTGCAGGTGGAGTGACACCGTACTCTTCTTTGGTTGCAGGTGGACTGAGAAGTTCCTCGTCTTCTGCTGCAGGTGGAGTGACAGCTTGCTTTTCTTCGGCTGCTGGTGGAGTCCCACCTTCCTCTTCTTCGGCTGCGGGTGGAGTGACAGCTTGATCTTCTTCGGCTGCAGGTGGTCCGACAGCTTCATCTTGTTTGGCTACAGGTGGAGTGACGGCTTGATATTCGTCTGCTGCAGGTGGTCCGACAGCTTCGTCTTGTTCGGCTGCAGGTGGAGTCCCACCCTTCTCCGTCGGCTGAAAGTGGAATCCCAGCTTATTAACACGGCAACCATCTTTTTTCCGCTGTCCGGTGGAATCCGAGCTTCCTCCTCGGTAGCCTGAAGAAATGGAAAGTGTATTCAAGGCGGATCAGCCAAGATTCGGTGAAGACATGCTTCCTCCCTTATTGTAGATAATTTGGGTCATATTTCTAAGATTTAGAATCATATTTGTGAAGTTGGTAAGCTGGCTAGAAGTTGGAAATGGACTAAACAAATAGTAGCGTTTTTGTTATGGTTCGACGAGAAGTCAAAATAAGTGAACTACGATACCATTTTCCGAATCTATTGATAACCTCTTCTTTTCATTTATGTGAATGTAGGTGAGCAGGATGTGAACGACTTCTTCAATATAGTCACTGATATGAATGAAGAACAGTTGTTGAATATGCCATTTGGTACTGCCAAAGAAGTTAAAGAGTTCATTTGGTACTGCCAAAGAAGTTAAAGAGTTCATTAAAATGTATGCGATTGTTCATGGGTTTTCAGTTAGGAAAAGAGATCGGCAAAAACTAAGAAACGGTGAATGCGTCATGAGAAAGTGGGTTTGTTCAAGGGAAGGCGAATCTTCTGATACCCCGCAGTGGACGGCCAATAGTTGGGTTAGAGCATCTGTGAAGAGAGGTTGCAACTGTTTCTTCAAAGCGAGAGTGGAGGTTAATGGACAATGGAATTTGGTTGCAGTTCAGTTGGAACACAATCATGAAATGGTGAGTGAAGGTTTGTCATATTTCATGCGAGAAAGGCACCATATTTCCGACGAATATATGACTTTTGTCCGTCGAATGCTTGACGTTGGATTTAGATAGTGTGATATTATGCGACTAGTTGTACACACATCTGGTGGACACTCACATGCCGGTTTCCTAATGAAGGACCTCAATAACCGGAAGTTGAAGGAAGAGTCTGCTGGGGTGGTTAGTCGTTATGATTCCGTCCTTGCATATCTCCTTTCTAGGAGGAATAGTGAGAATGGTATGGCCTTTAAAACATTTGTGGAAAACAATGAAGTCAGTCGCATATATTGGGCCGACAGTACCTCAATAACTGATTACCAATCATTCAGCGATGTCGTAGCCCTAGACTCCACGTTCAAGACGAACAAATATGGAATGCAAATGGTGATCATCGTCGGTGTGAATCATCATCATCAAACTACTGTATTTGGGGCTGCCTTGATGACTTATGAAACCATTGCTGACTACACTTGGCTCCTATGTACTCATACACAGATCATGGGAGGCAAACGTCCGATGAGCGTGGTCACAGACGCTGATAAAGCGATGATTGCATCTGTGAGAGAAGTATGGCCATTGGCAAGGCACAGGTTATGTCTTTGGCATTTTAGTCGGAACATAAACTGTCGTGTACAGGATCCGGGAATGCGAGCTCGTATTTCGTCATTCATGTACAACAGTAGACCAAGTGAAGAAGTCGAAGAGGAGTGGTCTTCTTTAATGACCCATACAGGATCCATAAGCATTAGATGGCTACAACAGATTTATGCATGCCGACATATGTGGTGGCAAACGTTTCTTCATGGTCATTTTTGGGCAGAGCTTAGAAGCACTCAACGTTGCGAACGAATGCATGCATATATGAAGGGATATGTGAATATCAAACATAAACTGCATGATTTTGTACACACTTTTGAGCGTGTAGTAGCTGATCTTCATCACAAGGAATACGAAGAGGATTTTAAGTCATTGCATAAGGCAATCAGGCCAATTACGATGTTGCGCCGACTTGAGGAGGATGCAAGTCGACTGTACATCATGAGTTCTTTTCGTAAAGTTCAGTCCGAAATACAAAAGGAATCACGATTTTATGTGGAAGATATAGTTGACGAGAATATCGCGAGGGTATACACTCTTTCGTGTTATGACGGTGAGCATAGGTGCGTGCAAGTGTCATCTGCCAAGTCTATTGTCCAACTCAGTTGTAACTGCTTACATTTTGAGACATTTGGTTTTCCGTGTGCTCACCTATTCCACGTTGCGAAAATAGAAGGATTCTTTTCCATACCGAAGCATCTGGTCAATAAAAAGTGGATAAAGTCAGCTAAAAGTATAACTTTTGAAGGTCTCTCGGGCCGTCAATACGGTGTCGACCTTGCTGATCTACGCCAGGGTATTCTCATGACCGTATGCAGACATATGTGTTTTCTAGCAGGGAGATCAAACAAGGCATTTCGGAAGCTCCGGAAAAGCATTCAATCATTGACGTTGGAGTTGGAGAGTAGCTGTGTGGAAGATGAAGGTAGAACAAGGGTTGATGATCGCGTGGCTGTTAATATTGGTGATGAGATTCGTCGAGAATATGTCATTCATGGAAGCAAGGAAGACTGTGGTATCGGCCCGTCTCAACGGCAACAAAATTGTGGCATCAATATCCACAAAGAAGGTAACGTATGTAGTGAAAGTAATTTTGACATCGAAGATAATGTGTTCTATAAAGATAACTTAGTTTATGGATAGCTAAATATATACCCTTAATTAATAATTTCGACAGCAATTCGGCAATAACTTCCGTTTACATCCGCCTGTTCATTCAGCTTTCCAATAGTCAGCTATCTACAGGCAGTAATGCAAAAAGAAACATCTGCCATATTCACCACAGCACAGTATTGCCACCTATTACAAAAAATGACCATTCTACGCATGCAAAAAGAAAACTGCAACAGGCTGCAGGTCGGGCAACAGGTCTGGCAACAGGTCGGGCAGCAGGTCTGGCTACAGGTCGGGCAAAAGGTCGGGCGATAAGTCCGGCAAAATCTTGACAGTGCAGTGGCTATCGATTTGCGGGATCCCATGTCGATGCATCATTGCTCTCCAACCTTTTCATCTTCTTGTTGGCATCATCCTTCACCTTCTGCTGTATTCTTTTCCTAACGTCATTCCCAGGCCACTTGATCAAGCTTACAATGAGCCTCAATCTATCAGCAATTCCTACAATCTAATCCACAATGCCTCAGGATGTTAGGACAAATATCAGCTCACGAATCCAACATGGCTACTAATCCAGAAATCCAGCAATGGCTAATCCAGCAATTCATACAGTCTATGACATAAATGCTAGGAAACAAAATGACCATACCACTTCGTCAGCACCTTTCGAGGGTTCAGCCAAGGACATGAATTTCATCACATATATTCCACATTCGTTTCTGCACAACACGAATGCATAGGATGTTCCCTAACTCCATCTTTCAAAAAGTAAAACAAAAAAACTGCAAAGTTGAGGGACGTACTCATTTCCGGCAGCCATCTGGTCGGGCACGTTCATCGAATATATTATTTTCCAGTTGCAAATGTCTAGTAATTGAAACCCTTTTACCTTGGATTTTACTTTATTCTCTTCCATAATGACGGTCAGAAGCTTTAACACACGATGATGAAGCTCCGCTCTTCCTAGGACGTTGGACAGTTTGTTGTAGATTGTGTCCATTATGATGACTTCCATTGTCCTGAATGATATGATCTGTAATGCCCAATGTGATTCTGCTACGCAAACCGGAATAAATATCTGCATACAAGCATATTGCACTTTTACTAAAAAAATTACAAGACATACATCAATTATTAAGAACATATAACTAATTGTTTTGATGCACTTTTTGTAAACTGTGGGGATGCTTACCCATTGCACTTCATGGTTCTTCCCAATGTGTGACCTGAAGTGCGCATATAAGGAAGCGGCATTTGCTTTGGTTATTACGGGCATTTTCGCTGCACTGTACTGCTTCGATGCAAGATTCTGGTGATCGTGTTCCTGGTTAGTACAAAGTACATAAACGTCTTACGTCATATTTTAATTCATCACTTACCCCTAACCAACTTAGAAGGTACCAAATCCTTCTCTTTTCAGGATCTACGCTGCTCTGTAGCATCACGGCATGAAAGTCTATGATCTCCATCATAGAATTGTACCTCATATACTCAAATAGATTAGGTGTCATTTGTTGATACTCATTTCGGAGATAATCTTACATCGCTATTTATCCATCTCTTTGGCAAAAGAGAGAGCATTACATGCCTATTAACGTAGCCTAATTCCATCATACAAAGACATTTACTGCATAATCAAATCCACATAGTTGGATGAACAAACTAAAACAATATCCCAATACATAAAGATCGAGGACAGTGACACTAACTGTACGCGCGCCTTCCGGCCTAGCACGCGCGAGGCGGTCCGGACGACCCGAGGATCCGGGTCCACTCCCCTAGAGTCTTCCGGTCGGCGTCGCGACTCGAGCGTCGAACGCTGCGGAAAAAAACCAAGGTGGTTCCTCCTTCGATTCCTGACCAGGTCTGCCCAGACTCTTCGCCGATCGTCTCCATGCTCCTTAAGAGGCGACGGGCGAAAAGAAGCGCATGGCCCGAGGAGGAAGCTTCAGGAGGTTCCAAGAGCGGCTCGCGTCGTCAGTCCCTCATCCAAAATGACTTCGTAAAAAATGTGTTGTTGTTTAACCTAGGTAAACTATTACGGAGTCGCCACCGACTTGATTATAAAAGCTTGGTTTAAGTCGGAAAAACCAGAGTAGATTCGGGGATTCCTAGTTACTAACTCTTACATCTAAACATGCGAAAAGGTGGCGTTTGCTCCAAAAGGTTTGCTTTTGGTTAACGGGCATTGGACCCGATTCAGGCGTTGGACCCGAACTCATGTGTATTTGTTTAACACTCACATGCGACGAAAATCCTATGGGCCTAAGGCATGCGGACAGACACGGACAATTATTGAGATCAAAGGGAGCGGGGAAGGGTGGTGATTGCGGGCCTCTGCACTTGGGCTCGCAATCCGTTACATGTGGGTTTAAATAAAAATTCGAGGAGGCCCGCACCTCCCCTTTGTACCTTAGATTGAAGGTTGGGGCCGCTTTAAGTCTTCGAGCCCACGGTTTCTCAGGCTGGGGTAGATCTGCGCGGACTGATACACGCGCCTTCGAGTTAATCTTCGAAATTTGGGATTGAGCTTCCGAGATTAAATTCTCGCGTTTTGATCAGGGATGTGCATTTGGTGTAGATTGTTGATGATGTTCGAGAAATCCACCGTATTTCACGTGTTAAACAAAGAAAGATGGATATTAATAATGCATAATAAAAATCAAATATTGATTCACGAAATGTAAATAAACTTATGTGAAATAAAATGTTTAAACTTTGAAAATTCTAAAATTTGATTAATAGCAACTAACTTAAACGGCGGACATACTCATGCTACATTATTTCAGAATTGCCAAAAGTCTTAAAGTTATAGTAACATAAAAATTATAAATGATCATTATTAATGTGTAATTCACCTAAACAATAAAAATATGAAAGCCAAAGAGATTATGAATTAGATTAGAATGTACAATCTGACAATGCTCAAATTGTAAGACGCAAGCAATGAATGGCCATTTATCAATTAAGATTTCATTATATTACCTGGCTGAGGATGTTCCCAATTGCACCTTCTCTATGATTTGGGCTTCTTTGAATAGTGGTCTGGGCCCCATCATTAGAATAAGGAGAGAGTGCCTTCATTGGATAAGTCGACCCGCTGACCATGGGAGTTACATCAGCCTCGGGCTTGGGGAAATCCACCAAAATTCAAGGCCATTTCCTTTGGAAATTTGTCGAGGCTTCTTCACCGATTGGGGCACAGTCAAATCCAGGTTGTGGGTGCCCAGGGGAGGCTGGATTCTCGGAGCTGCCGAGGTGTGGCTGAAGAGGTCGGCCGGAGAAGGGAGGCCGCTGCCCTGTGATGCGGGTTTGACCTGGGATGAAGCCGTAGAAGGCGGCTACTCGGCTGCCGTTGCCGGACTTGGACGAGGGGAGAGGAGATGGGATCCGCCTTGGGGTTTTGGAGATCGTCGTAGCTGGGAGTCTCCGAAGCTGCGTGACTGGCTGGCTAATCTCTCCGGAGGCTGAAATAGGGATGGGGAGCTGCCGGGGTTGAGACTGAAGATGATGACTGCCGGTGATGAGCCGCTACCGTTGAGGAGGGCTACTGTGTAGCATCACCGGCGCAAAAGGGAAGGGTGCCGAGGACTGCTGGGGAGGCGCCGGTCAGGACGGTTCACCGGGAGGTGGGTCGGCTGGCCGTCGCTGGTCCCTGGAGGTGAGGGATGCTAGAGAGGTTGTTCTCCATGACAGGATTCAGAGGAGGGAGGTCGGCTGAGGGAAGCGGCTATCAGGGAACTCCAGAGAAGGAGGAGAAATCCTTTGCTGGTGTCTGGTCTCTGCTGGTTGGTGAAACGCCATGAAGCCGGGTCACTGCCTCTGCTTCGTCATCGATTTGGAGGATGGAGGTGCCGGTGAGGATAGATTGTCAGCTGCCGAACTGCTGCAAGTCTTCCTATCGAAGGTCATCATCTTCAAGGTATGTCCCTGCACATGAAAGAAACAGATTAATACGAAAAGAACCCCTCGAGACGCCGATGTTCGTCCGCGGGGAATTCGGAAGTCGGGTTCTGTCGATGGAGGATGGCTGATCTGGGACTGTAGGGATGCAGGAGGGTGACTGCTAAGAGGAGCTGAGGGTCGCATCCTCCTAGATGTGCACCAGCGACGGCTGATGAGGCTGATGCAGGTTCGTGTCGTTGTTATTATGCTCAGGGACGCAAAAGCTCGCTGCGACTTGAGGTACGACGCGCTCCTTGCTGTCTTTGTCGAGCATCCGGCCTGAGTTGGTCGTTGAGGGGTTCCCCGTGGAGGTTTCGTTCCTCTTACCTTGGTGAGGAGACTGCAGAATGTCGAAGGATGACGGCTGGAGCCTGTGAGAGTCGGAGAATCTGTCAGAGTGAGAGCCCCCTGGGAGTGTATCTGTGTGTCTCCTTTTAACGTTGGTCTAGTCCTCCTCCTTTAGGAAAAAACTCATTAAGGAAGGTAATAAAAATCAAGGCAAATTGTCAATTGATCCGGTGCTCACATAATCAAATAAATATCCTCGAAATCATCGTGATTGATTGGAGATGCCGTGTGATATATATTTTTATTTCCTTTATTCCTTTTTTTAGAAAATCTTAAATTAATGGAAGGGTTAGGGAAAGTCAAGGTACGTGAGATGATAAGGTTATTAAAATAAATTTTATAAAAATGGAATTGGGTTTAAGGTGGGCTTTGGCCCTTTTTGTTAATCCAAGATAAACTAATGTGTATGGACCGGGCTTATGTAGTGGGTTAAAAATAATTTGAGGTATTACAGTTTGCCCCTCCTTGAGAGGAAATCTTAGAAGATTTTCTCACAAGGATATTATAAATACCTCAAATTATGTTTTAGGATCGTCCTTGGCCAACATGTATCCTGAGAGCTCAGTAAGAAAATCATTAGCAGTGACAAAGACTTCATAAAACTGAGACGATCAAGCATGTGTGATTATGATGCACATGCAGTTATACTTTATTTTGAAGAAATATGTTACAATTCCTTCTGAGTGAAATTGGAGAATAGCTTCCTGACTTCTCTCACGACTCATTTTTATTTTCCTGAAATATACCTTGGTTAGACTTCAGAATTCCTTTGATTGGGATGCTCATGTACCAGTCAAAGTAATCTTTGTATGGTTGTAATGTAGGTTTGGCGTAAGGCCTTTTTAGGTAGAGGCTGAATTTATCATTTAGAAAGAATGAGTCTAAGGACATCATCGGAAGCTGTTGTACCATAGAAGTTCCACCGTCCAAACAAATTCTCCATCTTCCTGACAGCAGAGTTGTTGAGATGCGTCGTTAGGGACATCACTATTTTACTTGAACTTGGGAATATGTCTTTGGGAATGTCTTCTCTTCGCTTTGTCCGGGACATAACACCTTTGCTTTTGCGACCGTTCATGTCGGCCCTGGTGCTTTAATTTGCTTTTTTGTTCATTGTGCTTTGCTTTTGAAGAGTCTGATCACTACGCTTTTTTATGACTTTTGGGAACATTTCTTGGTCTTGTCCCTTTCTCTATTGAGGATGTTTTGGACTCTTTGGTGATTTTTGCAGTGTTGATGAAGACGATTATCTTTGGAAACGTCTCAACTGTGCATGTCTGTTGATGGTGTTTCTTCACTTGGACCTTGAGGAAGTGTCGCATCTGTGGTCCATTATTTCCGATTTCTCACTACAGGATCTCCATTTACCTCAATGGGAGGCGGTCCTTAGACTCGGAAGGCGTAGTATACAGAAAACTTCAAATTTGGCTCAAAAGGGGTTAGCAATGGTCAATTTTTGTGTTTGGGGTAGAGAAGAAGTGTTCGATTTCATCCCGGTTTGAGCATCTTTTGTCAAAGGATTCGTTGTCCGCCCAGACGTTTACATGTGAACCCTCATAGTGTTTGCACTCATCTCTCTGGGGTAGGTGTTTAGGAATGGGTTTGCCTTCTCCAATTCCGCTCAGAAGCTATCTTATTATCAAAAATCTTTTCAACTTGTATGCAAATGGATACACAAAAGCTGAAGGAATAAATAGGTTCAGATACACAAACCTCTTTGGAGATATCATATTGAGGTGGTGCTCATGTGCAAGCTTCGCGGGAAAGTGTTTGCACTTTCATGCCCCAGTCATGGTCCTTGAGATTAGACTCGGAAGGGCTTCCACCCGACCACCCACGCCGTTGCCTAAGAGTTTGTACCGTACTGTGCGGAATTCTTGTGCCTACACAGTTGACAACGGACGCAGGTGAAGTTAGCTCATGTACTTCGACTCTCGCTTGGGGAGATTATAATAAAGTTGGGTATTCGCTGGGGATATGAAATGAATATGCCCTTCTCGATGGTCGTTCTGGAAGAATATGCTTGTATATTCTACTTTTGTTGAGCATTGCGGTGTTTTTAACCGACTCCAGCTGGAGGTATGACTCCGTCTGGGGGATGATAAGAAATTTGTTAGAGAGTAGTGTAGTGATACTCCCTTTTCGTATGATTATCCTTGGTGACAACAAAGGCAACTCCGAAACTTGGGTTCGAAATTTTCCACCCGACCGCCCGCGACTTTGTTTGTAATGTAGGATGCTCATGTACCTACACAAGGCAAAGGACAGATAACAAGTAAGCTCATGTAACTTGTTTCTCTTGAAGTAAGAATGAAGTTTGCTCATGTAACTCCGTTTATATGAAAGATAAAGTAGAGCTTTGATACTTCCCCCTTTTTTTGTTTCGTCATTGCATCTTCGTCCGATGGAATCGAAGGATTAACGAAGATTACTCCTACCCAATGTCTATTTTGTAAGGAAGCTCATGTACCTATCAAATAGATAGCGAAAAACAAGTACGTTCATGTGACTTGTTTCCGTTAGAGTAAAAATGAAGTTTATTCATGTAACTTCATTGATAAAAAGGGTGAAGTAGAGTTTTGGTACTCCCCTTTTGTATGGTTTCGTCATTGCATCTTTGTCCGAAGGAATCAAAGGATTGACGAAACTGCCGCAAGACTTTGGCTTGAAGCTTTACCACCCTGCCACCCTTGCCTTCGTCACAAGATTTTTTGTACCATTCGTGTGAGGAGCTCTTGTACCTGCCCACGAGACAAAGGACGTAAACGAAATAAGCTCATGTAACCTCGTTTAATTTGATGAAGAGAGTAGTAATCGTAAGATTCTCCCTTTTTTTTATGAATACTACTCATTCAGAACCCTGACACCATTTAAGTGTAGTAACGTCGGAGAGCGTCCGCATTGATTGGTTGTGACAGTTCTCCTCCATCCATCTTTGTTAGAATGGTCGCTCCTCCTAAGAAAGCGTGTTTGACGACGAATGGTCCCTCGTAGTTTGGAGCAAATTTTCCCCTAGGATCTTTGACGTTTGGAATGATCCGTTTGAGGACGAGGTCTCCTGGCTTGTACTTGATCCCTTTGACCTTTTTATTGAATGCCCTGGACATGCGTTGTTGATAACATTGCATGTGGTCGATTGCAGCAAGTCGTCTCTCATCGATGAAGTCGAGATGGGCGAGGTGGTGATTAACCTTCTCTTCTTCGGTCATGTTGCTTTGGGACGAGATCCGAAGACTAGGCAGCTTGACCTCTGCTGGAATGACTGCTTGAGTGCCATAGACGAGTTCAAAGGGAGTTGCCCCAGTCGAAATGCGCATCGTCGTCCGGTAAGCGAGTAATGCGAAAGGGAGCTTCTCGTGCCAATCTCGATATGTGATTGCCGTCTTCTGAAGAATCCTTTTCATGTTTTTGTTGGCAGCTTCGACTGCACCGTTCATTTGTGGACGGTATGGTGAAGAGTTCAAGTGTTTGATTCGAAATTCAGTACATAGAGTATTCATTTGGTTGCCGTTGAAGTTTGTGCCGTTGTCGGTGACGAGCAGCTCTGGTACTCCGTATCTGGCGATGATGTTTGCCCGCATGAAACGTATAATGTTATTCGCGGTGACTTCCTTGAAAGATTGTGCTTCGATCCATTTAGTAAAGTAGTCAATGGCGACCAGTATGAATCGATGTCCGTTTGATGCCTTGGGATTAATCGGCCCGATGACGTCCATGCCCCACATTGAGAATGGCCACGGTTCAAACAGTGGGTAGAGCCTTGTTGGAGGGACGTGCACCTTGTTGCTGTAGATCTGACATTTGTGGCAGGTTTTGACGTATTTGATGCAGTCGGCCTCGATTGTGAGCCAATAGTATCCTTGACGCATGATCTTTTGAGCGAGAGCATAACCGTTCATGTGTGGTCCACAAACGCCTTCATGGACTTCAAAGATGATGGCCTGGGCTTCCTGTTTGGTAACGCACCGCATGAGGGTTGTTGTGAAGGACTTCTTGTAGAGCACGTCGCCGTTGAGGAAGTAGCTCCTTGCAATCCTTCGGATGAATTTGCGTTCCTTTCCTGTGCTGCCTTGGGGAAATGCGTTTGTCTCTAGGTATGATTTGATGTCTGTGAACCACGGTGGTGAGTCCCCAGGTTGGCAAAGCTCGACGTGCATGCAGCTCGGATCCTCGGCAATGTCGATGCGAAGAGGCTCGATGTTCATTTCTCCTGCTAATGGAATCATTGATGCAAGAACAGCAAGAGCGTCAGCGAAACGATTATCTGCCCGTGGGAGGTAATTGAATTCAATATCAATGAATTGGCGGGCTAGTGTTTGTAGGTATTCCTGATATGGGATAAGCTTTGGATCCCGTGTGCGCCATGCCCCGTTTGTTTGGGAGATAATGAGTGACGAATCTCCATAAACGTCAAGAAATCGGATCCGCATGTCGAGTGCACGTAATATGCCGAGGATGCATGCTTCGTATTCAGCAATGTTGTTTGTGCAAGGGAAAGTGACTTTTGCAGCTGTTGGATAATATTGTCCGTTTGGGGATATCACTACCGCTCCAATACCTGAACCAGAAGAGTTGACTGCACCGTCGAAATACATTGTCCACCTTTGCTGCGACTCGGTGAGGAAAATGTTTTCGTCTGGTAATTTGATTTCCAAAGGAGAATTATCTGTCCCTGGATATTCCGCAATGTGATCAGCGATTGTTCTACCTTTGATTGACTTAGTTGAGTGGAATCTGATGTCGAATTCAGCTAGCTGCAACTGCCACTTGGAGACTCTTCCTATCAGTGTTGGTTTGTCAAAGAGATACTTAAGGGGATCATTTTCGGATACTAGTAAGATCTCATAGTGGAGAGTGTACTGTCGAAGTCGGTGTAGCACCCAAACGAGTGCGCAACAGGTACGTTCTGACATAGTGTACCGGGACTCGCAATCAGTGAATTTCTTACTCAAGTAGTAAATTGCATGTTCCTTGGCGCCTGGCAGCTGTTGGGCAAGCATGGTTCCGAATGACTCTTCTCGAACTGTGAGGTAGAGCGTGAGAGGGTCCCCCGGCTTTGGCGGGATGAGGACGGGCGGTTCTGTTAGATAAGCCTTTATCTGCTCGAACGCGGTTTTACAGTCGTCGTCCCACTCAAATTTTACATCTTTCCTTAGTTTCTTGAAGAGGGGTTTACATGTATCTGCCAAGTTAGAGATGAACCTTCCAATGTAGTTGACGCGACCCATGAAGCCCCGAATCTCCTTAACTGACTTTGGTGCTGAGAGATCACGAATTGCCTTGATTTTGTCGGGGTCGATTTCGATACCTTTGCTGCTGACAACGAACCCTAGAAGTTTGCCTGATGTCGCCCTGAAGACGCACTTGGCCGGATTGAGACGAAGCTTGTACTTGCGAAGTCGTTCGAATAGCTTGCGGAGAACAACAGTGTGGTATTCTTCCGCTCTGGATTTTGCGATCATATCGTCGACGTAGACTTCGATTTCTCGGTGCATCATGTCATGGAACAGGACCACCATTGCTCGTTGATAAGTTGCCCCGGCGTTCTTGAGTCCGAAAGGCATGACTCGGTAACAGAATGTGCCCAAGGCGTTGTGAAAGTTGTTTTCTCCTTGTCTTCTTCAGCCATGCGTATTTGGTTGTACCCGGAGAATCCATCCATGAATGAAAATCTGTTGAAACCAGCGGTATTGTCCACTAGCAGGTCGATGTGCGGCAGAGGAAAGTCGTCTTTGGGACTCGCTTTGTTAAGGTCACGGTAATCAACACAGACTCGGACCTTCCCGTTTTTCTTGATGACGGGGACGATGTTGGCGACCCATTGTGGGTAATTGGCTACCTCGATAAAGTTGACCTTGAGGAGTTTGTCGACCTCTTTCTTGATCGCAAGAGCTAGCTCGGGCTTGTACCGACGTTGTTTCTGCTTGGTGGGACGAATTAGTGGATCAGTGGGGATTTTGTGCTCCACTATCTCCGGGTCTAGACCTGGCATATCCGCATACGTCCAAGCGAAGATGTCTGAAAACTCCCTGAGTAGGTTGACGATGCTCTTGGCCTCATCTGTTGGGAGATCAGCACCGATGTGTAGCTCTTTGGGCTCATCATCCGTTCCGATGTTGATTGTTTTGGGTTCTTGTAATGTTATCTCCTTTGGTTCTTCATGTCGTTGGAGACCTAGCTCGAGACCATGGTAGCCATCGAGGGATCTTGGGTTATCTATGATCACTTCGTCATGTTCTGGGGTATTTTCAGGTACGTCCGAAGCGCCGTTCCCTTCGAGCGGCATGTCTGACTCAGCCGGGTTCGACGCTTCCATCATGTTGATTTCTTCTTCGGGCTCTTGTGCCTCAATCTTCAAACCCTCCACCTGCTCGGAGAGGATCTCACCTTCCATTGTCGTTGCTGACGAACGAACAAAAGGGATGGCTGACTTGCCGCCAGTGCGCATGTCCTGGATTGTTATCTTAGGCCTCCGTGGTTCATTACCATTGGATCCGAGAGCGCGTGTCCCCAACTGGGTAGGTATGTCGATCGGATGTCGGATGCCCTGCCCTTGAGCTCCGAGTCCTTGACCAGGCCGGTACCCGAATCTGATGAACTGTCGAGCAGCGCTGCGGTTGCCCCGACCCATTAGGGGATCTGACCTGAAGTCCCTCCTGACCATGTTCACCATCTCGAACGCTTGAGCCGTCGATGGTTCGCCAGCTGGTTCTCCGACGTAAGGCATGTCAATTTCATGGCACAACTCCATGGTACATTCCCCTTTGACTGTGATGAGCTTGCCATCTGAAGGAAAACGGACCATCTGGTGCAAAGTCGAAGGGATTGCCCCGGCTTGATGGATCCACGGACGTCCTAGCAGCATGTTGAAGGATCCGGCGGTCTCAAGGATTTGGAATGCGGAGGAGAAGAGAGTGGGCCCCACTTTGATCTCTAGAGTCACTTCGCCGTAGGCCTGACGTTTTGCACCGTCAAAAGCTCGAATGGTAAAGCTGGAAGGTGGGAGTTTCTCGATGTTGATACCGAGCTTATGAGCCACATCGAGTGGGATGATGTTGACTCCAGACCCTCCGTCGATGAGCACCTTGGAAACAATAGTATCGCGACATTTGAGCGTGATGAACAAAGCGCTGTTGTGGTCCTGTCCTCCTTCCGGGAGGTCGTCTTCCGAGAAGGTGATGGCATTGTTTGCCAGCATGCCGTTCATGTACGAGTCCAGCGCGTTGACCTCAATCTCTTCCGGTACGTGTACTTCAGCCAGAAATTTCTCCAACATCTCCCTGTGTTTGTCAGAAGAATGGATCAAGTCGAAAAGAGAAATATGGGCGGGTTGCTTCCTCAGCTGCTCCACAATGTTGTAGTCGCTTTCTTTCACCGAGTAGATCACCTTGCGAATTTGCTCATTCGACGGCCCCTTGGGCTTTGAAGACTCAGGCTGCTGTTGAGGCTCTGGAGCCGGCACCACTCTTCCCGAACGGGTGATGAGCTCGACTTCTGGGCTGGGTGTCATTCCACTTGGACCAATGACAACTGGACCCCTTGGTTCCGTCTGTATCGGTGCAGGTACTTGGGACGGCATCTCCGATTGTGCTGGACCCAATGGGATGTAGACATATGGTGCTTGAGGGAGTACTTTGGGGAAAATGTCCGGTATAGTGGCATGCATCTGTAGAGGGTGTGTATCTCCTCCGTAGGATCCGCGTCCACGTCCACGACCACGGCTTCGTCCTCGTCCTCGTCCTCGACCGCGATTGGTCTCGATCATGTTGATATATTCTTTTCCTTCGAAGTCAAGCGTCTTGACCTCCGTATCATCCACCTTCTTAATATCAGACTCCTTTTGCTTCTTGGCTTGTCTAATATATGTCGACATAAGGTTCCGGGGTATAGCCACATTGGGTGGTATGTAGTGAGTGCGCATGCGGGGTCGACGTCTCCAGCCTCGTCCCCTATTGAGCTCCGCTACATTGCCGCGTTCAGTGATCTCCTGCTCCACTTCATGTAAATGCACCTCCTCTTCATGATCAACCAGCGGTGCGAAGGGATTTGTCCCGACATAATTGACGTGCGCGGGCAATGGGTTGCTCATGACATTTGGAGTCGTAGCCGGTGTCGCGAACGTAATAACGCCGTCATCCAACAAGTTCTGAATTTTGAATTTGAGCGCGATGCAATCCTTGGTGTCGTGCCCCAGTGCTCCAGAGTGATATTGACAACTCGCCTTGGGGTTGTAGCCAAAAGAAGAAGGGTTGGTCGGTTTGGGGTCCACGGGTGAGATGAAGCCCATGCCTCTCAGCCGGGTAAACATGACATCTAATGGATCGGGGGTCGGAACCAGGTCCTCCAATCTGCGTCGGGGACGTTCTTGTTGTGCAGGCTTTGGCTGCTGGCGCATCATCACAGGAGCGGGCGGTCTAGGATTGGCCACCATAGGCACAGGTGGTCTAATGGTAGCGACAGCGTAGGTCCTCGGTGCATATGAAGTCGGCGATGCCATTGCCTTATTGTGCTCTGCAGCCGCGACGAGCTCCTTGGGCTTTGGTTTGACGACCGGCTTTACTGAAGGGGAGGGAATCAGTCCTTCTCGGTTCACCACATCGAGTTTATCAGCATTAATGACCGCTTGGGCAAAGGTTGTGATGGTTTGGCCAATCATGTAAGGTAAGTACTCGCGCGGGAGGATTTGGAAAAACTCGTCTATCAACTCCTTTTCTTTTAAAGCTGGCTTAATCTGCGAGGCCATCTCCCTGAACCGATAAGCAAATTGTTTGATGTCCTCAGAGCGGTACCTTTTCAACTTCCGCAAGTCTGATATCGTGGGTGCCATTTCGACATTGAAACTGTAGTAATTGAGAAAGTCAAGAGCCAACTCCCTGAATGTCGCGTACTGGTTCACATCCTTGGTGTAATACCAGTGCAGCGCCGACTCCGCTAAACTCTCCTGAAACATGGCGATGCGAAACTTATCATCCACCGGGTACACAGCCATCTTGTGGCAGAAGTGTTTTAGATGTAATTCCGGGCAGCCGTTTCCACGGAACTTCTCAAATTCAGGCATTTTAAACTTCGGCGGGACTTGAATTTGTGGGACATGGTAGTTGGCATACTCCCAGTTGTGACCTCGTTGTCCCTGAATGGCGTTGAGGCGCTCTTCCATCCTCGCCATACGACGCGCCTCCTCTTCTTGCATAGAGGCAATCTTAGCCTCGAGTCTTGTCTCGAAAGCGTCGGCCTGCTGCTGTTCGCCAAATAGTTCATTCACGATAGCCGCGTTACGGTTTCTTAAGTTTGGCACGGTCGGGTCTGCATGCGCTGGCGAGGGCGGTGTGATCAGTGTGGGGATCCCGAAGCCGGCAGTTGTAGAGGTGACAGGAAAATAGGGCGATGGCCCAAGTGGTGCTGATTGATAGGGAGTTGACCCTGGTACGGATGGTTGAGGGTAGTATGGTGGAAGGTATGGTGGTGTTGTGGTTGAAGGAAAAGGCGGCCCACGCATGTATGGGTTATAGAAGGGTGCTATACTTGAGGAGATAGCGGATCCGGAGATGGCATGGTTATAGGGGGTTGGAAGGCTTGATGAAGCGATTAGACTTGGCTGAAAATGTGGGTAGTAAGGTGGCATTGAAGACGTGGTAGATCCAGGCATAACAGGGGGAAGATGGGGGTTTTGGGTGACAACAAGAGCAGGTATGGCTGCAGTCTGTCGTTGGAGTAGCTCAGTCATCATCGTCTTCAAAGATGACAACTCTGCGGTGAGCGACTCGACTTTGTTTCCCAAGGAATTGTCGTCGGCACTTTGGGCCGGTGCTGGTGGTGCAGGAGGAGATGACGCAGCGATTGGCACCGTTGATCTTGGTATAGCCGGTGTGGAGAAAGTCATCGGTGGGATATATGTCGAAGACGCATTTCCTCCTGATGATCGCCCGATGGTGAAGACCGTGGCTTGGGAAGACAGCGGTGGAAAAGTTTCCAAGGAAACCACGGGTACTGCCGTTGATGAAGGCACAACGACGGCGGGAGTTGGAGTAGCAATCGCTGCGGTTGATCCTATGTTGGACGTCGTCATATCGGTTGAGGAAACTCCTGTGCTGGCCATGCGTATCGTCCGGCTTCGCAGCTCGAACGGACGTGTCCTCGGGAGATTAATTTTGGTACCTTGGCGAGAAAATCGAAATGAGAGTTGAATCAGCCTCAATTGTGAGTTCATTTTGGACGCATGATATGTGGTGATGCATGATTATGTCTAATGCAAGGATTGGATTGTAATTACAATGAACACAATCCAAGAGAGAGAAAACAAGCTAGCAACACGACGTCTAAGCTAAAGTTTATTACAAAGAGTATTAAAAAGTTTGATGAATATAAGATGAAATGAGATTTCAAGTCCGTTATGATAGAGTCGATCTTCAAATGCGATCCCAAGGAGTAATGCGCTTCTTTTGGAAACGGGCTGACTGGGCGTCGATGTCCTTCTGATGTTTTGGGGGAAGGTCGAACTCTTTCTCTGTGACAGTCATCCACACGCGTGCGAAGTGTGTCGTTGCTCGCCGAATTACGCCCCTTAATGGTGGGTTATCAAGGTCGATCGGATCAAATGGTTTAATTGGTGCTGCTCTGATCCGCGGAAGTCCTCCGAACTGGTGCATGACCCGTGCCGGACAGTAGTAGGACGTCCCGGTGATCCCAACGATCGGGATGTAATCTCCATCTAGGGAACTTATGATAGCCCAGTCCACGTCGAAGCATTTGGCCATCTGATAGAAGTCCTCAGGCTCCAGAGAGCGGAAGAGAGCTCGGACACCAGCAAAGGTGCGAGTCGGAAGGCGAGCACGTCCTGATATGCGGTCGAGCAAATCTGGAAATTGTTCTCGTCTGAACGATTCTCCGGTGATGCCGATGTGGATGTAGAACCATGCCTGGAGTAGTGTCGGGCTGAAGGTGAACTTGTGATTCTGCACCCCCTCTCTAGCTCTGCGCGCAATTCGGGTAAGGCTGTAATTTGTTTCGCCGACCAGGTTGGGAAGAAAAGGTCTTCCTTCGATGATTGCTTTTGTCAAGTAGACTGTTCGCTTGTTGAGCAATGCCTCACTGTATGGGTAGAGTATCGTCCCTGTGAACAAGAGGATAAAGGCCCTTGCTGATCCTTGACCGTCTCCCATGTGTGGCTCATATGGTGTGTTGCGTAACTCGAAGAGCTTGTTGACGTTGATATGTCCTTCCACGGTAAACAAGTTAGGTACCACTGCTGGTGAGATTTGAAGGAGACGAGCAATGTAGTTCCTCGGCTTATCATCGTAAGGTAGGGGGAGGATTCCTGAGTGAGGAGGTAGTGCAGAGAAGTTCCCATATTCTACATAAGTTGGTGTCAGTTCCAAAGTGCCAAATCTGAAGGTATAGCTCTCGGGATCCTAGCGAGCGACGAGATGCTGAAGCAGGAACCAGTCGACTTCCATGCGGATGAGGTGAAAGAGACCTCCAAGCTTTTGTTGCACGAACTCCCTTTCTGAGGGTCTGAGCACATCGAGCCACCGTCGAAGCAATTCCGTAGATGGAACCCCCTTGCGTAGCGCTATTGACTCCATGAGATCAACCTACAAGCTTGGACGTCATTCAATTGTAACAACAATCCAATCCAAATCCTAATATGAGGTGAATTTGCATGCGAATTATTTACGTTTGAAGAGTATTGAACAAATATAAATGTGTTGATGCGAACTTTTGCATAGCGGGCACTCATGCAGAATGAATGTTAATGGATGCAGTAATGTAAATAGGGGAGATAGGGAAGGGAGAAAGAGAGTTGAGGAAACCCCCGCAACCAACCCAAACCGCTGCAAAATGAACAAAATTAGTTATTACGATTTATCGCATACAAAGCATACCTGAGACCTGTCCCTGCACAAGTAGCAGTCACTTAGTAACAAACAAATGCATATGCGGCGTCTGGTACCTGTAGTGAGCAAACAATGCTAGACTCTCGGATGAAGGCTTCTAAACCTCCCTCGGACTGAGGGAAGTGGGGCCCCGGCTAAAAACCATACCGCAAATAGCAGCAGGCTGAGCCTTTCGGTGACCCCCCTAAAAATCCTAGCCCCGGGTTCGGGCACACCTAGATATGCCTAGGAAAGCAGTAAACAAACACAACCATGAGAGCATTCAAAGGGCACCGAGCCCAGCAATGACACACGCAAACAAGAACTCCTCTCCACATGTGGATTAAAATGTAAGAGCGTTCGAAAAGAATCCACATGCAGTTTCCCCAGCGGAGTCGCCATCCGGGATGTACGCGCGCCTTCCGGCCTAGCACGCGCGAGGCGGTCCGGACGACCCGAGGATCCGGGTCCACTCCCCTAGAGTCTTCCGGTCGGCGTCGCGACTCGAGCGTCGAACGCTGCGGAAAAAAACCAAGGTGGTTCCTCCTTCGATTCCTGACCGGGTCTGCCCAGACTCTTCGCCGATCGTCTCCATGCTCCTTAAGAGGCGACGGGCGAAAAGAAGCGCATGGCCCGAGGAGGAAGCTTCAGGAGGTTCCAAGAGCGGCTCGCGTCGTCAGTCCCTCATCCAAAATGACTTCGTAAAAAATGTGTTGTTGTTTAACCTAGGTAAACTATTACGGAGTCGCCACCGACTTGATTATAAAAGCTTGGTTTAAGTCGGAAAACCAGAGTAGATTCGGGGATTCCTAGTTACTAACTCTTACATCTAAACATGCGAAAAGGTGGCGTTTGCTCCAAAAGGTTTGCTTTTGGTTAACGGGCATTGGACCCGATTCAGGCGTTGGACCCGAACTCATGTGTATTTGTTTAACACTCACATGCGACGAAAATCCTATGGGCCTAAGGCATGCGGACAGACACGGACAATTATTGAGATCAAAGGGAGCGGGGAAGGGTGGTGATTGCGGGCCTCTGCACTTGGGCTCGCAATCCGTTACATGTGGGTTTAAATAAAAATTCGAGGAGGCCCGCACCTCCCCTTTGTACCTTAGATTGAAGGTTGGGGCCGCTTTAAGTCTTCGAGCCCACGGTTTCTCAAGCTGGGGTAGATCTGCGCGGACTGATACACGCGCCTTCGAGTTAATCTTCGAAATTTGGGATTGAGCTTCCGAGATTAAATTCTCGCGATTTGATCAGGGATGTGCATTTGGTGTAGATTGTTGATGATGTTCGAGAAATCCACCGTATTTCACGTGTTAAACAAAGAAAGATGGATATTAATAATGCATAATAAAAATCAAATATTGATTCACGAAATGTAAATAAACTTATGTGAAATAAAATGTTTAAACTTTGAAAATTCTAAAATTTGATTAATATCAACTAACTTAAACGGCGGACATACTCATGCTACATTATTTCAGAATTGCCAAAAGTCTTAAAGTTATAGTAACATGAAAATTATAAATGATCATTATTAATGTTTAATTCACCTAAACAATAAAAATACGAAAGCCAAAGAGATTATGAATTAAAATTAGAATGTACAATCTGACAATGCTCAAATTATAAGACGCAAGCAATGAATGGCCATTTATTAAGATTTCATTATATTACCTGGCTGAGGATGTTCCCAATTGCACCTTCTCTATGATTTGGGCTTCTTTGAATAGTGGTCTGGGCCCCATCATTAGAATAAGGAGAGAGTGCCTTCATTGGATAAGTCGACCCGCTGACCATGGGAGTTACATCAGCCTCGGGCTTGGGGAAATCCACCAAAATTCAAGGCCATTTCCTTTGGAAATTTGTCGAGGCTTCTTCACCGATTGGGGCACAGTCAAATCCAGGTTGTGGGTGCCCAGGGGAGGCTGGATTCTCGGAGCTGCCGAGGTGTGGCTGAAGAGGTCGGCCGGAGAAGGGAGGCCGCTGCCCTGTGATGCGGGTTTGACCTGGGATGAAGCCGTAGAAGGCGGCTACTCGGCTGCCGTTGCCGGACTTGGACGAGGGGAGAGGAGATGGGATCCGCCTTGGGGTTTTGGAGATCGTCGTAGCTGGGAGTCTCCGAAGCTGCGTGACTGGCTGGCTAATCTCTCCGGAGGCTGAAATAGGGATGGGGAGCTGCCGGGGTTGAGACTGAAGATGATGACTGCCGGTGATGAGCCGCTACCGTTGAGGAGGGCTACTGTGTAGCATCACCGGCGCAAAAGGGAAGGGTGCCGAGGACTGCTGGGGAGGCGCCGGTCAGGACGGTTCACCGGGAGGTGGGTCGGCTGGCCGTCGCTGGTCCCTGGAGGTGAGGGATGCTAGAGAGGTTGTTCTCCATGACAGGATTCAGAGGAGGGAGGTCGGCTGAGGGAAGCGGCTATCAGGGAACTCCAGAGAAGGAGGAGAAATCCTTTGCTGGTGTCTGGTCTCTGCTGGTTGGTGAAACGCCATGAAGCCGGGTCACTGCCTCTGCTTCGTCATCGATTTGGAGGATGGAGGTGCCGGTGAGGATAGATTGTCAGCTGCCGAACTGCTGCAAGTCTTCCTATCGAAGGTCATCATCTTCAAGGTATGTCCCTGCACATGAAAGAAACAGATTAATACGAAAAGAACCCCTCGAGACGCCGATGTTCGTCCGCGGGGAATTCGGAAGTCGGGTTCTGTCGATGGAGGATGGCTGATCTGGGACTGTAGGGATGCAGGAGGGTGACTGCTAAGAGGAGCTGAGGGTCGCATCCTCCTAGATGTGCACCAGCGACGGCTGATGAGGCTGATGCAGGTTCGTGTCGTTGTTATTATGCTCAGGGACGCAAAAGCTCGCTGCGACTTGAGGTACGACGCGCTCCTTGCTGTCTTTGTCGAGCATCCGGCCTGAGTTGGTCGTTGAGGGGTTCCCCGTGGAGGTTTCGTTCCTCTTACCTTGGTGAGGAGACTGCAGAATGTCGAAGGATGACGGCTGGAGCCTGTGAGAGTCGGAGAATCTGTCAGAGTGAGAGCCCCCTGGGAGTGTATCTGTGTGTCTCCTTTTAACGTTGGTGTAGTCCTCCTCCTTTAGGAAAAAACTCATTAAGGAAGGTAATAAAAATCAAGGCAAATTGTCAATTGATCCGGTGCTCACATAATCAAATAAATATCCTCGAAATCATCGTGATTGATTGGAGATGCCGTGTGATATATATTTTTATTTCCTTTATTCCTTTTTTAGAAAATCTTAAATTAATGGAAGGGTTAGGGAAAGTCAAGGTACGTGAGATGATAAGGTTATTAAAATAAATTTTATAAAAATGGAATTGGGTTTAAGGTGGGCTTTGGCCCTTTTTGTTAATCCAAGATAAACTAATGTGTATGGACCGGGCTTATGTAGTGGGTTAAAAATAATTTGAGGTATTACACTAACTTATGATCCCGGTCCTCATTCGAAGCATACTCTATGATATTCCATTGAGCCAGTGTAAAGGCTTTCAGCTCACTTACGGGGACATCCTCTGGGAAAAATTTTTGAAGTGCCTAAGCATGAAAAATTACAACCATAATGAACATAGTAATCCTCATGATCTTCACAGTCGCTTGATGTTTTCAGCCAATGCTGCCAACTTGTTATACCTTAGGCATAGATGTCCGACGGGCTTTGGGGGTACAAATGGGGAGCTCTTAATGAGGACGGCTTCCTCTCAGCCGTACGACGTGTGATCTTTCTGTTGAAGACAGCTGTGGTCGATGATCCACTTTCCTGTCACCAATAAGCAAATTAAATCAATTGTCAACCACTTTCAGCATAGTTAACAAAGGAATCTAATCATACTTCACCTTCAAATGAACTTCAGCCTCTTCTCCAATCTTCTTCACCCCTTTAGTACCAGTAACAACTTCCGGATCAGCATCCATGGGATCCCCTGTATTCTCATCGACTTTAGGTGTGGGAACAACTTCCTCTTCATTCTGAGATTCTTCTCCTTCTCCATCCCACTCCTTACCTGATCTGTGGGCGTGCCAGGATTCTCCTCTTGAACTGCGGCTTTGTTCGCGCACGAAACGGATCACGTTGGAAATATTTGGCAATGGACTCACAGTAGTTATATTGTGGTCGCCAGTAAGAAGATGCACTAACTTTATACAGAAATAATGCAAGTCTTACAATCTTTAGAGAAATAAAAGAAAAGGGCTTACAGCCATTAAAAGGGAAAAAAAGGGAAACGGTGGTGACGATGTGGGATCTTGTAGCGGCGGAGAACACGTGACGGAGGCCTTGGAAGCTCGCTCCGTCTGTGGTGGTCGCTGGCGGAAGGTCGTGACGAAGGCCTTGGAAGCTCGCTTCGTCGGAGGTGGTCGCTGGTGGAGAGATTGTGACGAGAGACCCTACGAGCTCACTTACGTCGGTGGTGTCGCTGGCGGAGGATTGACGGCAAAGGCCCTACGAGCTCACTCTGTCGGTGGAAAGGGTAATTGACCTATAAACCGGGTTTCAGGGCATCTAATTCCCTAATGGTTGACGAACAAACTTCAGAGTTTTGGCTGTGTATGGTCGTGTCCTTTTCTTAAAAATTTCCCTCTGCTATTTATAGAGGACTTGTTACGTGATTAACACGTAACAGATAGATCGTTTTTGCAGATCGTGTTATAGATCGTGATCCCTAATATCGTGGGAGTGTCTTAACAACCCCCCTTGATATATGGGATCAACGTTCCTGGATATTTAAGATCAGTTACGATCCTTCACAAACGTGTATGAAAATAAATTTATTTCAAATTTTGTCGACTTGACTGATCTGTGACGGACTCACGATCGACTCTGGTCGACTTATCCAAAATTCCGTCGACTTGGACCGCACTACAAGTAGGCCTAGCTACTGTCGATGTCATCTTGTTTGACTTTTGATTACCGATGATTCTTCCGTTGCGAGTCGACCTAGTCGACCCACGTTCATAAGTGTCCTAGTCGACTTCGTCATGTGTTCGACCATAGTCGACTTCGTCAATGAGTCGACCCTAGTCGACCTTCGTCATGAGTAGACCTAATGACCGACTGCATTCTCGAGGCCGTCCGACTCGGAGTATGACTTGAAGGCATTACTGGGGTTTCTGTTATAAGTTCAGGCCCAATAATTATTTGCCATGTCAACATAAAGCCCCCTTTTATGCTGGGGTTGGCATGTGTGGTATATGTATGTGTCGACTCCAGCAGAAATCCGTGCCTTATATAAAGGAGAGTCATCCCTCCTTTTCCCGCAATTTTCTTCCTTGCACAACACTTCTCCATCTTCTTCAAGGAAAACAGAAACCCTCGCTTCCCAGAAAACTGTCTTCGTCTCCACTCTTCAAAACTCTTGTCCGATCCTTAAAAAAGATGTTCGACTTTTTAAGTGTTTTGAGTTCCATAATTTGCGTGCGGGGCCAACCGGACCCCGTTTTTTTTTTTTTCCGGTCGTGTGAGGAAACAGGGATTGAGGGCGTCACTCTCGACCTATCTTGACGGAGCATCTTTTCCCGGGGACGGTGCCGTCGTCAACTATTCTCGTCACACTTGAGAAAGCCCTTCTGATTCTCGCCCGACTACACTTCGTCGATCCCCTCAAAATCGGGAAGGTCAGGTGATCCTTCCTGTTGATTTTCCCTCTTGGCCTCTAACGACAGAGATGGTATACTGGCTTGAGATTGTGGGAGGGAGCCATTTTACCAGAGAGGTTTAGGACTCAGGTAAGATTCTGAGAATTTCTTTTTAGAGAATGTCCGGTGGCAGATAAGAACTGTGACCCCTATTTGACCGGATTATGCGTTCAGCGGCCTTCGGCCAATGCTGCCTTTTTGGAACTCTGCCTGCTGTCAACTGCTTCTATTTTCCCGGAAGGTCCTATGTCTGTTACATGGCCAGATGTGAAGTATTTTGAACCATGTGCGAAAGTCAATGGCGCCTCCCTGCTTCGGACAATACTCTCAGGCAGGGTGATATTAATCCCAAGCGGGCGCCCTTCAGTACATGGAGGTGGGTGGTGTGAAAGGGCACCATGAAAAATGGCCTCACAGCAGGCAAAGAGGTCAGATGAGAAGTCTGTCCGCACCGAAGGTTCCAGCCAACCCCCCTTCCCACGCGATCAGATTTGGCGCCCTGAAGAGGACTAGAGTTATCTTAGCACCCTGGGTTGACGCAAGTTTGTTTATTGCTTTCCCACCTGGGAAGAAGGTTTTAGACCACACTCTTCTTATGCGGTGTGGCCCTAATTTTTCTGAGGATGAGGGGACCAATGAAGTAATCTCCTGGGGCCCCTTCAATCCTTGGGTACTTTTTTTTTACCATGATCTGGACAGTAGCAACGATCTCAATTATCAAGCATTCCAAAAACATTCCAGCAGGAGGTGTTGCTCTTAGGCAACTACGTACCATCTCTGGTCGGCCATGTGGATGCCGGGATTTGACACGGGTTCAAGGGTTCCCTTCGTTCGGCCACCTTGAGAATCCTCTACTTACTGGGAGAAGACCATCCTTGATCAGTGCTTGCCAGCGGAAGGATGCAATGGATTATGACATCGATTCACTGGGCCGCATTGGAGCAGCTACATTAGTCGAGCACTTCGGCAAGGTAGATCGACGACAAGATGGGCAACCCTGTTCAAGTCGGCTAAAAGGTACAATTTGCTCAGGAAAATTAATTCTTCAAGCTGCTCGTGGATTCTGGATATGGTCGATCACATCTCGTTAATGGTCATTGAACCCGATGAGATCTGCCTGTGTATCCTCTTCGACGGCTACCCTGTACCTTTTGAAGTCTATATAACCTCAGCTGTGTGTGCAAGGCATGTGTTTGGGTTTATCCAGGGTTTTGATGATAGCAGTGATTCCACTCTTGCCGACCCTACCGAGGGCTTGTGCCGCGGGGCACCAGGAGGCGAAGGAGGATTGCGGTGCAAGTCAAATTTGACCTAGAGGACCCTTCGGACTTGCTCATATCCACCAAGGCGCTAGCTCTCACGAGATGGAATTCCCCGTCTGATACTCCCTCTGACTGTTCGCACCACAGTTCTTCCTCTGTGACTGTGGTCGGCTATCTTTTGAAGAGATGCGGGTCCTGGATGCATTTCTTGGAGGTTTCCAAGGGAGCCTAGATTTTTATGTAGATGAACAGCGCATATCAAGCCTAGAGGTAAAATACTTTAGCGTTACTCTAAAAGTATTGGTTTTCTTAATATCTTTAAATTATAAAGCTTTTTCCTTCTCAGATTCAACGATTCCCTCGGGCCCCTTGGAAAACCCAAGCCTAAAGCCCCCCTTGCTCCTGACTCCTTCCTGACTCAAGTCAGACTAGGCAAGGGGGAAGGCTCTAAAGTCGACGAGCTCCAGCGACAAACAAGCCGAAGGTGGATCCCCTCTAAGGCTCGATCTAAGAAGATGCTCCAAAGCGATAGGGCGGGCCGCAAGAAGAAGAAGATTCTTGGAGGTGATGCCTCCTATTCCCTAGAGGAAGTGGCTGGTGAACGGTGGCGACCTTCCTCTCGGAGGTCTGCACAAATATCTGCAGCGGCGACCCCCATCCAAGGCGTCTGCCCAACTTACAGGCAGCGGCGTCCCCTACTCCAGGTCGTCATACCGCCCTCAGCGGCGACCTCATCTACCAGGGCAACGGCTGTGGTGTGCTGTGTATTCTGTGTATGTATATCGTCGCTCCAACAACAACTGGCCGCAGAGGGAATTAAGGACTCTGATGACTCCAGATTTTTGTTTTGAGTTTTCATTATTCTGACCCATACCATATTGTCTAGGGAGACGGCTAAGACCAAGGGATGACCCACAAGCTTATCATCCCCACAATCTTGGGCCAAAGTGTTCAACAGGCTTGCGAATAGCCAAGGTTAAGTTTAGCTCTCACGCTGGGTGCATCCATACACTTAGTTCATATAAGCACTTGTTGGTTTTGCGTCATACTATGTTTTAGGATCACGAAATCCCTGAGGCCCTTGGCTTCTAGAAGAAACCAGGCTGTTTCTTGGTTCACGATCCCGGTCTAGAAATTAGCTCGACAACGGTCGACTCGGGAAGGAGGAAGACAAACTAATCCCTTCTCCAGTTCAACACTCCTACACCAGGGATGGTATGTGTTGTTTAAACAGAACATAATATTACTATTGCGGATCTTTATTGAGGCATTTATATCTTTCGCTTATAAGGATCGTCCGAAGAGGGTGAAGGTGGACTGCTTTGTCGACTGAAGAATTCCCACTCCTCCTTCTTCTTCGGATCGGAGAGCTCTTTGAGGGACATTTCGCCTCACAGATAGTAAAGTACTCTGAATCGCACGGAGGGTCGTTGACCCTTTTCTCTTTTAAGGTATTGTTCAACAACATTTTGGTTCCTATTATTCACTTCAAGGGATCATGCTTGCGGCGCGACTTCTAAGTCGGACCCAAAGACCCGTGGGTGAAGCTTCACGAAGTACATATCAAAGGAACTCTGGCTCAACTTCTGCTCATCGAACCCACTTTATAGCGTCAACGAACTTTAGGAGGATGACAGAAGCTGTTATAAGCTGCGATCGAAGACTATCCTGCCTCGGGTACCTGTACGAAATAAGAGAGGGGGCCTAGCAAAGAGCTTCAGGTCGACGTACTGGGGAACCCGTTGGAGGGATTACTACGCCGACTCTGCTCATCCTTGGGTACTCGACTGACTTTAGGAAGTATTCATGTCGATCAATCGAAGCTCATGAGGGCACGGCCTCATAAAGCTTGCTCAGGACGCTCGCAAAAGTTTCGGTCGACGTGGACAAGAGAAGATGACCGAGGCAGAGAGAGACAGATAGAGCTTCTACACGAACCTCAAAGAATGGACCTGACTCGGCAAAGCTTGCGTACAATCAACACCCGAGAAGATAATAACGACTGAAGGAGATGGACTGGCCAAATGCTGAGAAGGCATAGGGGAAAAGGTCGTCGGACCTTTATTGCCCAGCGAATACAAGGTGAATCGCCGACAGAGCGACGAACTCGGTAAATCCCTTGTCCTCGATTTCAAAGTAACAGGTTGTGCGGTGTTGGTTATGGAGATTAGATTCGTAACAACGTGAAACAAAGTGTTATTCCATTGTTTTTGTTTTACTGAACAACCAAGTTCCCTTGAGTTGTCCCAAAAAATGAATTCATTGCACATGACGCTCGGATCATTCTTCCAAGACTGCTGTTTCTGAAGTCCTAGCGGGTGATTTCTTGTTAGGAATTAAGCGTTTCCCAAATTAAAACGGAGTCCCTTAAGGTCTTAGGATTTTATGGTGAGCTTCCCAATAGCTTGGCCGATAGGGTTTGAGGATATTTACCATTAACCTTAAATGGATGTTCTGACCCCACTTTCTCGTCATAAGCGCTTTAGCTATTAGATGGAGTATGATTTCACATTCCTTCATGTGAGACCTTCCCAATTAGGGGGACCATTTACCCAAAAAATATGGGTCTTTCGATTTTAAGGGGGTGAGCACCATCATTACAAACCTAAGTCCGACCACTTTAAAGAGCTTATGGTCATCCTTTTTGTTATAATGCCTAAACAATAATTTGTTTATGGACCCTCGAGTCGGTCTATTACATCAAGTCGCTTTTCCTCTAATTCGTCCAAAGCGTGGTATATTGCATCGTCTTGTAAATCCGGGTGAGTCACCCTGACGCGACTTGTATCGAACCTCAATTAGTGTAGGACGGCGGTCTTGCCCATATACTAGTGAAAAAGGGGTTTACCAGGTGCTTTACCTTTTTGTAAATCTTAAAATGACCACAAAGATGTCTTGTAATAGTTTGGTTGTCATTCTCTTGGATTTGCATGACGCTTCAGCCAACCATTTTCTGAATATTGTTCTTTATGAGTTTTTTGGTTGCTTACAGCCTTTTTGGTCCTTTAGCACTGAGGATTATATAGGTGTTGATGTTGGTGATCGAGAAACCGAACTACGTAGCGGTTTTCTCGCCATTTTCTTCATTATTGAAAGCGGTACCATTGTCTGACTACTAATATTCTGGGGAATTCCAAATCTATAGATGATTGGATGATTTATAGAAAATCGATCACTTCTTTTGTGATCGATATTCTTATATACCTGAGCACTCGTCCCTATTTTAGTAAAATAATCGGTGGCGACTAGAAATATAGGCGTCACCTTTACTTGAGGTGCGGATGGATTTCCTCGATTATATCTAAAAGCCCAAGACCTAAAATGGCCAAGGTCTTGACGACTGAGACTAAGTCGGACGCTTGGTGGCCTCCTTGTTCACCGGACCATGTTTTTGACACTCTTGGCATCCCCTAGCCATTTCTATGCAGTTCCTTAGCAATGCATGGCCAGTAAAAAACCATGTCTTTGGATAGTCCAAGACATTTTGGTGACAGAATGGTGTGACCCCCGCATAAACACTGAGTGAGTCTCCAACATAATTGGGGTCGAACTTCATCTAAGTCGACGGGCACCTTAGCTAGGACCTCCTTCTTTGGTCTTTCTGTAATGTACCCCATCTATAAGGGTTATACGACAAAGCCAGTGTATTGATTCTTTGGACTTGCCTTTTGTGTTGGGTCGGAGAGGAAGTCGATGATTGGCCCTCCTCCAATCCTTATCACTTGGCAATATGTCTATTGCGAAACAAATCGCTTTGTGGGACCTACAATGAGAAGCTTATTTCGGGGACACAATACGTTTTCTTCCTCTAGCCTTGTATCCCGATGCTTTTTGAGCTAAGTCGTTAGCGATGGTGGTTTTCCTCCCGGCTAACAAAGAGGAATGTAATGTGCTTCGAACCCCCGCTCGACCTAGCCTTCCGACGCGACTTGATGATTAGGGTGCGTGTTTCTCTCTTGACATAGTGAGTCGCCATTCATCTGGTTAATAATCTGTTGTGAGTCTCCCATTACTTTGGCATTTCATGGCTCCCAAGGCTAATAATTCCTTCAAGAGCGTGATCATCGCTTCATACTCAGTCGCATTGATTTGTATGAGTCGCCGACAATTCCTGATACTGCACTAGGCGAACGTCGCTTTCCTAGTGGCGAAAGTATTGTGGAGGCCTATGCCTTCGCCGGATTTCGGCGAGGATCCATCTTACCAAGCTTGCCAGACATCCTCAAGGGATTCCTCTTGATCGTTTGATGTAGATGGATCGGGGTTTCACTTAAGAAGTCGGCTAAGGCCTGCCCTTTTCACCGACTGTTGAGGTTTGAAACGCAGATCGTTTGCGGATAGGTCCAAATGCTCCATTTACTAATTCTTACGCGTCAATAGAGGACTTTCTGAAAAAGTCATTTTTTGTATGGGAGACTTGGCGAAATAACATGAACCTCTTGGGATCCGTATAAATAATGTCTCAGCTTACTTAAACAGCATTAGAAGTACTGATAGGCACAACTTCTCTCACTCTTAATTGTATATAGAGCTTTTCTGTAGCAGGTGAACCGCTTGCCCATTGGACAATTAGTACAATTAAACTGACTACATGTCTCATAACCGTTTTGTCGTCTGTCTACTTTGAGCGATAAAAAACAATTACCGGCACCATCATGTAATGAATTCAGTCCGCGGCAATGCCTCGTAATAGCAGAGTAGGGCCTTTCATCATACTGACGCGAGGGGCACATGCAAACCTAGCGGCTTCATTAAAATTACATCCCTTTAAGCTCGTAACCATATAACGGTATCTTTGTCGGTGTTCGTCCGCTTCCCACAACATAAATTTCCTCTATCGCACTGTAGTTAAAAGTCGAAATAAATAAAAAACGTTACTGTTAAGTACTGCAAGCGACTGTTATCACAAGAATTTCGCCTTAGATTAATTGTATCCTCTGTTCCCTAAGATAGAGCCTTAGTAACTGCCCTTCTCTATTAAACTTTCGGGGGGTGGAGGGTTTTAAATCTTTGAATTTGCACATACATAAACTTTCTTTTATGGTAGACCATTCCTCATGTCCATAGTTTGTTGTATTGGACTAGGAACCCTTAGGAATATGTTACGCATCTGCTCATGACTCCGAAGGACAGCATTTGAAGAGGGTTGTTTAGTTTGAGCTGATGCTTTCTAATATTGAATTGAATAAGCATTTCTAAGGTCATTAAAAATGCAACCTGTGACTCTTCTCATCTCTGCGACTTGACCCCTTATATCGAATTCTATGTATACTTCGGCCTGTTTTGTTAATAGAAGTGGCAGATCAAGATATTGACGCTCTATGGACTACGTTGGTAGGTATAGTATCGCCACCTGAGACGGTTTTTTTGAAGTCAGAATGCCATGACTCTAACCCATTACTCGTAAAATGACTAAGGGGAACACCTGATATTACGCCCTGTTCTTAATGGATATTTCCTACCCTCAAGCTAGAGAAGGATTTGGTTCAATCTGTAGGTAACAGAATAACCCACATACCTTTACATGAAAAGGACCGTCAATTTTTGGGTGCCCTTGCGACAGTATAGTACGTGAGTACGCATTCAGCAGTCGTCTGCAGTATAGGCATCATTGGCGGCTAACTCCTCCTTTGGAGTTGGCCAACGATTCACACAGTCTCTGAGAAGTCGTTGCCAGCTCCAGTATCTAATACTTATCCATTCTTTCCCATTAATGACAGGATGGAACGATAAATTGGTTATTCCTTTCGGGGTACTCCTAGATTATTGTACCTGCTAATACTATCCAAGCTTTAAAGAGCATTCTTGACTTCCTCGAATTCTGCTTGAAATGTGGACTTCATGAAGTCATTCTCAGTCAGGTTTCCTTTGCCCTGTGCCCTGTTGGTTGGACTGGTTTAAATCCCCGTTTGGATTTGGTATAACTTGTTGTTCCACAAAATTGTTCGGAGATCTAGGCCATCGGCTGTCTCAGTGTATTCCCATAGCGAAAACAGTTCTGTTAAAATTCTATGTCTAAAGTTAGCTTCTATGATAGGATAAAATTGAAAAAGTTCCCTTTTTTTTAATTGTTCAGTGAACGAACTGATTGAAGAAACAATTCGAGGGACTTGATGCCTACGCCTAACTTGACGCCCTTTTACGAGTCGAAGTCACATTGGACTCAAATAATTCAAGTGAGTCCACGACTCTGCGAACACCAAACACTTAATATATCTCAATTGGCTTGTTCAAACGTTATTACCATGAAACTCTTAGTCTTCCAGAGATGGAATGTTGGCCCCACATTATTATGGTCTCATTTACTTACTTCACTACGACATACTAACGCATGCTTACCTGAAGTACGACTTATGTCAGGCGATTTTCAGCAAGAAATTGCATGAGCCTTTTTCCTCCTCACTGATCACATTACATCCCTTTCGGTGTTGGATTCCTATCGGGGTCTCAACTTCTCCGTACGTTAGTGACTCTCTTAGGCTTCGCATTTAGGAGACTTTCTACTCACCTTGTTGACCGCTCTGGCGATGATTGTTCGTCTCGACCTCCATCACTTGGTAGCGGAATACCTATCACGCATTGGACCAGAAAACACCTCAATATCTGTACCTTGTCATGTGAAGTCGGCGGCAACCACATCAACTGTATGGCCACTATTCGAGTCTCACTTAGTCAGGCTATAGGGTATTGAAAGATCGCACGGTTGTTTAGCTTTCGTATGAAGTCGATTACTTCCACACGATAAGGGTTCATCTCTAGGGGTCTCAGCTCGACTGTGGGGTCTCTCTGCTTTGTAGCTGCTGAATCACAGTTAGTAAAGAGGTCCTTGATTGTCCATTCACACGTCATCTAGTGTAGATGCAAAACATACCCTCTTGTCCTAGCAATCGAGGAGTAGTAGTCATTATGACCTTAACGAATTACTATTTCTGGTATGTCAAGCCATATGATTACATAACTCACTATGCACTAAATAAGCTTAGATGGAATCGCGGCGGCCTATATGGATAGACGACTATAGCGCGTTCTCTTAAAAGAAGCAATTAAATTGAAAGGGGCTTATATCTGCATTACACAAGAAAATAGCAGTTTACACTCGCTCGTGTCTCCCCGCGTGGTGGATCGCCTCAGGCGCACGGAGCATAACTGCCCAAGGGCACAGCTCTGGATTTTCTCACCATTAAAGCCACTTACAGCCATACGTACGGGTTCGACTAAACTAAACTCGCATTGCGATAGTCATACACAGCTAAGATAATCTTACACTTGGCAACAGTGGGGAAATGAACATTGACATGTAGGACCATTTGTCTATTAAGATACGCGCGGTCCAATTAAGACACTCTCATACTAAAAGGTGGGACTGATGTATGTACAGGCGAGATGACTATGACAATGTTTACATGCTGAATACTGATGGTTATCCTCAACCTAGTGCTGAGGAGAAAACTCAGGGAAGAATGTAAATTGACATTATACGGCCATAGTCTCGACGAGTTTTACCTTTACAGTTGCCTCCCGACTTGTTGTTGTAGGACATGTATAATCTCTCAAGCAGGGAGGGTACAGGAGCGTTACACGATCGCCACGAGAGTGGCCCTTGCTCTGCCGTTGACAGTCGACAAGGGACTTATCTACCATCGATAGAGGACTGTAGGCTCGGAGCTCGAGCCTAGGTGTTCTTATCGAAACGCAGTTACGTCAGTATGATCTCAGACACACGCTCGGGCTCTGGAACTTGTTTACCTTGTGGCGTGGTTCCGGCCAAAGGGTGGAATCACATGGGGTCATTCTTTGGTTCTTCTGGGCGTGACTCGTAGACCAGCCATTTCTTTTCTCTTTTGGAGCTCTCTCTCGGGAACTTGACAGGAAGGCGTAACCTTCGCTCACTTACGCCCTTCTGCAAACTTGAGACGACTGGGTGACTTAAGCGGACTTTTGACGTAACACACCCTTGGTTTATTAGATACCACACAAAGGAATGATCAGTGAACTTACACTAAACCTCACTCAAACCTTCCGTCGGCTGGGTCATATCACCTACCCTGCAAAGAAGTTATCTCTGATGGCCTATTCTGAAGAGGGCTTGTTAGGGGTTTTCGGAATTACCTGAGCTACACTCAGGAAAGGACTGCCTTATCTCCACCAGACATCTTTCCCTTTTGCGGGACTAAGTCGACGAGCACCGCACAAGAAGCTAGTTAACCGCGAGCCATGATGTGACAGGAGCGGGTCGTTGATTTGAGTTATGCTGAGTTGTGATCTCACGCGAGTCACAAGATCTCGCATACTTTTGGAAACATTACAGCACTTTTTGCACTGTGCCAGGCATGTGGGACAATGGCGTGGCACGCCCGACATCCCGCTATGTTCCTGAGGACATGTCAATCTGTCTACCGATGCGTTACCTACTCAAATGGACAGGAGATAGGACCAAGAAATGACGACATTCGACGGGACTGCTGAGGGTGGCTCTGCTTCACTTATGAACATACTCTACACGGTCTAATCCATCAGATCGCCCATGTCATAAGGGGTTAGATCTAAGTGCCTATCCACTGTTTGCACCTTAGAAACCATTCTGGGTCCAGACGAGTTCTATGAACTTCCCCAGTCGATCCTCAGTGGACCAGGTGCCCGTCTATGTCTCACACTGGGCGGACTGCCTACTCACATTCCCATTGTGACACACTGGCGGTTCGGCCCTACCCTCTTCCTCTCTACGCCGAAGGGCCAATCCAGGCGCCTCGATCTGCGACTAGGAGGGCCTGTCTTGAGCGCATTGTAGTATGTTCCTCGGTGCGAGTGATTTCAGCAAGGGTACATTGCATGCTTAACTACGAATCGGGGTCAAGCGGTCAAGATCACGTTCTCACAATCCTCTGTCCCATCCGCATTTGCCTTTGTTCGATGTAGGTACGTCATTTCTTGACACGCTTGTTGGACACACTGATCAGTTAGTATGAGTAGTCGTGTTCCAAGTTGCCACAGTATTGGCATAGCACATCCTTTAATCCTTTCCTGTTGGGCAGAATGATGATACCGCACACACTTCACAGACCAGAGACGATCCGAATTTAAATCAGGGGTCATTCAGTACCTCAACACCAATAAGTCTCGCCGGTTGCCTGTTATGTAAAGAGTCCTGCGACCCGGGTGACATGCAAGAGTCATGTTAATAACTTCTAAAGAGTTTGTTTATCATCTAGCCACTCATAATATGTTCATAAATGTCCGATACGAATTTCCCTTTTTACTAATGCAATGGGACGATCGTCTTCAACACCGAAACTGGATATATAATACCATCTAACGGGCGACTCTCACTGTCACGCAGGACCTCGCGGGATAGAACCGGAGTCTCTCTTAGACTCTATTATATTCATGGATGTTATTTCTTACAAAGGAACATAACTAGTCCTTAGGTCTGCATGGGTGGAAGGGGACCCTATGCACTCACTTGCAGTGCACTTATCCGCTATTCTGTAGTACCCTCTTCTGTCTGAGGGTCATGATGGACTGGGTCGTAGGCCTCTATATATCCTTTTCCTTTGATATTATGCCACGTCGTCATTATAGCGTCGACACTTTATCCGTTTGTTCGAAAGTATATTTCTTCTTTCCTCAGGGCATTATTTTGGGATGCACTTATTCTTTTGGAATTCTTTTTGAAGTTTACTGCGGCAGATTCGACCTAATCAGTCGAAGCACTCCCACTAATTTGACAAATTACCGCCTCATTGTCACAGACTTCATAGAAGTGTCGATCCTTAGGTAGGCACGTCGAGATTCACTAAAGCTTGGTGCTTCATCCGTAAAGGAAGCTGATAATAGAGAGATCTCAAGTAGCGCCCATACCTTGATAAAGTAGCATAATCGTCAGTAACATAAGCGCCATCGCCCTCTGCAAGCTTTTTAGGAACTAGGGATTAGTCAGGCGCTATTTAATCGCCGAGAAAGTAATTGATCCCTTCTACGGTCATGGGGGAAATGCTGTCTACACCGCAGTAGAGGGAATTCCTCTAAGATTTCAATTAAGTAATAACTGCTACCCTGGGTGTTTCTCCGTTAGGCCTTGACTATATTGGTGCAGAATTTTACCTCAAACTCATCGATATGGGCGAACGGTGTCACCAAGGTTCGAGCTCAAAAGGTCTATTAATCGAACATAGATCTCGCATTCATGTAGTCCTCCCGAGTGTACCTTGTCACCATGGCACGGCCTCAATACGACGCACTACTTACCAGACGTATATCAGGATATCTCTGCCAGTTAACAGCAGTTAGGGATAGTGCTTCAGTCTTCCAATAAGTCGTATCCCAGCCGCCATCACACCCAAGTTGAGTGAGTTTGAACTCTGCCGAGCGACATGCTCGACGATTGGGGTCCACTTTCATCTCTTCACCCGTAAATAAAACGTGTATAATGTACATGCCAGTGCACCTTTTATAACCTTGTAGGAATAGGAGGTGAACCTTAACTTCCTCTGTGATCGAGTCATGCAGGATTTAGGGAGGAGCCTGTAACTAACTACAACTGGCATCGTTCACTCGACGAGCCTATTCACTCATACGCGCTAGGATACGACGCCTTGCTCGTTTAATAACCTGAGGTTATGGGATCTCTTCACAAGTCTTAGTGGGGTTATAAACCGACACTATAATTGGGAGCATTGCGCTGTGATGGTCTGAGTTAGACACTCACACATTATCAGGGCGGTTTGTTATTAGGAGAATCTTTACACCCCAATTGACCTGATCTCGCTGGATCACCCTTCAATGTTGAAAGAACGGTTTCATCCACGAATAGATTTACTCCTCAGGGATACAAGTCTCATCAGGGGTGTCTCCCAAAGTCCGCTGATCTCGATTATACCAGGTTTCTGTTTATCAGATGTGGCGACACGAGACACGGAAACAAAATCTTCCCACCTCGGATTCGGTTGTCTCATACTTGGAAAGTGACTCTGCCGACATTCCAGTACGTAATTCGTAGTGCGGTCTCAGAATTACGTGGAAGTTAGAGCGGTAAAAACAATCGACACAGGTTGGGGAACACAGATTCCTCCGGGAGTTTCTCGGAACAATATAATAAAGAGCATTGGCTCCTTAGATGTCGTCAGAACTGCTCAAAAGTCACTAGTTTCCGTGAGACCTCACTCTCATAGAGCCAGTACCGCATATGAGAATCGTTAATTATGTGTCACTGTATAACGTTGCAGACTCCCTGAAAAGGGTGTTTATCCTCTCATACACTGATGGTCTTGAATCTCTTTTCCTACGTCTTCCTACGCGGCCAGAATAGACGCCATTTTTTAGTGTTGTGGAACTCAGCCATATTAGTTAAGACGCACAATTACATAGACCACGTTCATCTCCCGTCCGCAACTATCCCACACAAGTTCCTTTGTGGATTCTACAACAAAGTTATTGAAAATAAACTTTCGGACGTGGGTGATTGTTGAATCTCATATGGTTGGACCTGGTTGGTATGCTGTACTTGGCACTTCCTAGGGCCGGCCGATGGCTTAAGTCCATTCACGTGGATCTGGGAGGTTCTGAATGGGTTTGTTGCTGCCTACGGCAGCCTTCGCTGGGGGGGCCGGCAGCTTTCGCACAAGTTCCATCTCTCAGGAGGGACGAAGTTCTCTGGTTCTTTGTAGCTCACCCATACTTAGAAGGAGATTCTCTGAAGAACTCATCGGTTACTGAGTTTTTCTCGGCATTTGAGAATATTTATAGATCCTGTCATTTATTTTGTTTTTAGTCAACGTTACTCTACCACTGGGGTTCGGTCCATAAAAACCCGTGGATTTTCTGTGCCACGGAAACGGATTCAACAGTAGAAAATTTTTGGCAATGGGAACTCATTGTAGTTCGTATTGTAATTGGTCGCCTCAGTAAGAAGAGATGGCATCGCACTTATGACTTTGATACAGAAAATAATGCAAAGTCTTACATAATATTCTAGTGAATTATAAAGCTAATAGCGGGCATTTATCCAGACATTATAAAAACGGAGAAAAATAATGGGAAAACGGCTTCAAGTGGTGTCGAACTGCTGGGATCTAATGTAAGCGCGGCAAGCAGAAGTTGAGCAACACCAGTGACGAAGGCGCTTGGAACCTCTAGCTCCGTCTGTAGGTGGTAGGCTGCTGCGGGGAAAAGGTTCGCTTGACGAAGAGGACTTGGTAAGCTCGACTTCGATACAGGAGCGTGGTCGCTTGGTTGGAGATTTGTAGACGAAGGCACCTGAACGAGCTCCCTCTTCGTCTATCACGGTTGGTGCGATGGCTGGAGGCGTAGATTTGGGACCGGCAAAGGGCTCCTACGGAGAAACTCACTCTGTCGGATGTGCAGTGGTAAGGGGTAATTTGACCTCTTACTTTAAATAAGTGGTCAGGAGCATCTCTCACATTCCTTATTGGTTGCACGAACAAAAGACTTCATGCTGTTATTGAGCAGTGCTACTGGTCGACTGTCCATTTTCTCTTCAAACAAATTGCCTTCTGCATATTGATAGTGCGAGAACGTATGTAACGGTGTATTAACCAAGTAACAGATACGATCGTTTTTGTTGCAGACTCGGGTTAATAGATCGTGATTTAATTAAAATTCTAGTCGGGAGATGTCTCTAACTCAAACACTACCCTTTGATATATGGGATTCACGTTCCACTGGTTATTTATAGATCAGTTTCGAGCCTTCACGAACGTATTTGAAAATAAATTTAATTTCAATTTTGTCGACCTTGGACTGATCTGTACGGACTACGATCCGTTTGGTCGAATTATCCAATATTCCGGTCGGTACCTTGACCCCTACTAGTTAGGCATTAGCTACGGTCGAGTCATCTGGGTTGACTTTGATTACATTATTCTTACGTTTGTTGTGTCGACCTAGTGTACCCAGTTCATAAGTCGACCTAGTCACCGACTCCTTCGTCATGAGTCGACCTAGTCGACTTTGTTTCATAGTGTCGGACCTAATGACGACTGCATCTCGGGCCGACTCGGAGTATGACGGAAGGATGACTGGGATTTCTGTTCTAAGTTCAGGCCCAAAATTATTTGCCATGTCAACAGGCTTCTTCCACCATCTTCTCCTTTCCTTTATTCCAATGCAGCAAAGACTTCACACCCTCCTCAGATTTAGTCATACTAATCTCAGATTCACTCTCAATGTTATGGTTAACAACATCCGAAGTACCAACGAATGCGGCAAGTTTATTCAGAGCTCGAGCAAGTTGTACTTTACGAGGGTCCGAATAATCGTCGGAACCTTCTGGCAATGTCTGTTGACCCTAAGGAGGATCGTACGACACCAAGCTTCTCTCCGAAATCATAGTGGACCCTACCTCAACTACAGGTATACTGAAGCCCATGTCCTGTTGACCGGGGTCAATAGGTGGAGAAATACGCTGCTCCACATTATCAACAGCTCCGGTTGGATCAACTCATTTATTCACTCCTTCCTGAACTCCTACTTCTCCATGGTCTTGCTTATCATCTCCTACCACCTTCTGTTGGTCATTACCACATTCAGGTTGCTTCATGGGACGGCCTTGTCGTCCTCTTTCTCTTCTGACTTCGGCGAGAATCATACCCAATTTTCGGATTATGTGCTCATTACTGGCATGGAGTCTCATAACAGAAAGTTCAACGGTCTGGTAATGAAGTAATGCATACAATAAGTAATCAAAGTAATTTACCAAATTATAAACACATACAGACCAGCACACGAAATCAGACATACCTTCAAACGACGCATCACCATTTCCATCTGCCCAGACTCGTTCGCACAATCGACTTCTTCCTCTGGGTTAGTTTCGACATCGTCGGATTCCTGTTAATGGAATTACTAACAATAAACTTCGTGTTGTCAAAAATACACAAATAGGTGCATTACAACATGGACAAAACTTACAAGTTCCGCAACTTCAGCATTTGCAACTTTGAAAATGTCTTTCAGCCGATCATCATCCCAATCTCGACACAGAGGCGTAGTCCTACTCGTTCTTGTTGACATGGTCTCCTCCACAGACTTCTTGCAAGCATAGAATAACTGCATGGATGAACAAAACCAATACATGCACAATGAATATCCAACAATATAAAATCACTAAGAAAGACTGTACTCTAAATTCTCACCAGCAGTAGATGGACCAACCTCCTATATACTTTACGTGATGACCTTTGAATGCCCTCACTTGACTACAAAGAGCATCGACCACGTGAGTGGCCCAGCCAAACTTACAAATTATGGCGACATCCCGTGTGGCCAGCAGGTACTCCTTGTCGATATCGAAGGCAGTTGTCGAGCACAAATAGCATCCTAGCATGAAAAGTACGACCTCCACTTTCCAAAGGTCATCTGGAACATCTCTTGACATCAAACCACTTTCAACGAACTTCAGAGAAATCTTTCCTCTCTTCAGGTGAAGTTTCAACTCATCCTGGACCGTCTCCATGTGTCCACTAAATGGGACATTGACTTTCGTAGCTGGTAGGCCAATTAGGGCTTCAACATCAGAAGACTGCATGCGGTGTTCCACACCGTCAATTACCATTACCCTCTTCACCGGGTCGAACAACTTGAGACAACACTTCAATGCCTTGCGATGAACTTGCCTACTTGCCAAATGCAGCAGCCCGTCATATCCTAGCTCAGAAAGGGCTACCCGCTTCGCCTCATTAAATGTGTTCAGGACAGAAAACAACTTCCTTGGACTACACCTTGTATAAAGGTAATCCTGTAACAATACTACTGCGGCTACCTCAATACTACTATCATGATTACTCACAACATTCAGTAAAGATGGTTATGGATTTACCTTAGATATACGAAGAGGCTTAGCCTTCTCCTTTTTAGAAGTACCAGGTGTGTTGCCTTGATTTGGTGCTTCTGGAGGATCTTCACTGAATGCCTCGGGTGAATAGTCTCTTGCCAAGTCTGCGTCGTTCCCACCACGAAAATCAAAATCTCCTTCCATATTTGCATAGTCCAACAAATAAATAAATAGCAAAATCCAAAGGTACACTACAATCTACAAACCGAGAAGCCTAACCCTGTGACAGCCATAAACCCAAAGCCAAACCGTCAGAAAACCAAACAAAATCAAACCAAACCAACTTAACATGACAGTCACGGTCAAACCAAACCAAATTAAACCCAAAGCCAAACCATCACAAATCCAAACCAAATTATGATCACAACCCCACTCAAACCAAACCTAATTAAACCAAAGCCGAACCATAACTAAACCAAACCAAATCAAACCGAACTTTATTAACATCACAATCCCAGTTAAACCAAACTAAATTAAACAAAATCAAATTAAACCCAAAGCCAAACCATCACAAATCCAAACCAAATTAACATTAAACCAAATTAAGGTCACGGCCCCGCTCAGACCAAACAAAATTAAACCAAACCTAATTAAACCCAAAGCCAAACCATAACAAAACCAAACCAAATCAAACCGAACCAACTTAACATCACAGTCCCAGTTAAACCAAACCAAATTAAACCAAACCAATAAAATCAAACCCAACCAGTCCCAGTCCCAGTTAAACTTAACATCACAGTCCCAGTCCCAGTCAAACCCAACCAAGTTAAGTCAAACCATCACAAAACCAAACCAAATAAAATCAAACCAAACAAAATTAACATCACAGTCCCAGTCAAACACGCCAAGAATAAACCAAATCAAGCTATTAAAAACAGCAGCAACAGGCCTTCCATAAACCATCATCGAAACCAAGGACGACTGAAGACATATCAGGATGAATGCAGACATATCAGGACGACTAACAACAAATCAAACCAAGGACGACGGATCATGACTGGTAGGCACGACGGATTCCAAAAAACCAAAACCCAATTCATACACGAATCACCTAAACCCTAACAATAAAACTCGCACGATTCACCTAAACCAAACTCCAGGAGACAATGCACGAGACTAAAACCAAAACACGTTCAGTTACTGCATCGGAGGAGACGGGTTAGGGTGCTTGGTTTCGAAACATCGACATGTGCCGATTAGGGTTTCCGGCCCAAAACGCAGAAAAACGAAAGGCAAAAAAGGAAGAGGAGGCACACCTGATGTCGTCGTCGTCCAAACCAGGAAGGCCTCTCCGACTTTGACAGCAACAGGGAATGGAGCGCCGGCAGGGAAACGAAGCAGAGGAAGCGGACGATCGGAGGTGAGGTCGGAGATGTCGTACGAAATGAGGAATGTCGAACAAATTTAGTAATATGTTTAGTATCGGGGGTAAAACGGTAATTTCACATCGAAATTAGGTTCGTAAATAGGTTCAGGTTTCACTGTTTGAATTAGTAAAATAATTAGCATACTTCTAGATTTTTAATAATAGTTTACTAACTTTATTCGTAAAATCATGTAGAAATCAGTAAACATTTACGAAACCCGTAAGACTTTACTAACACTTTTACTAACTCAAAGAGTGTTCTACTAAAAATCACACAAAAGTTAGTAAACTATTACTAATTATAGTTATGTTTTACGAAATAAAAGTAGTAATTTTTACTAAAACTGAACAGTAAAAGAGTACTAAATTTTACTAATTTTTTAACTAAATTTACATTGACTTTACTAAAAACAGTTAACTTTTAGTAAAATTTACAAATTTTTCTTAGTCGAAATTAGTAAACTACGTAACCGTTACATACGCCTATCGTTAGCCGCTTCCCTTGAGATGCCACCTTTTGTTTCACTGATATCATTGTTTTCTTCTTGCCCCTCCTTATCGCGACCTCGTTCCCAGATGGCTAGGAATTTGATGTTGTTATTGGGAGCAATTGAAGGCATCAGCATGATCAAAGTTCATGATAATATTCTTTTCTCGCGGATCATTCCTACTCTAAACTCCGTTCGTAGGGCGATTGCAGAGAGTTAGAAAAGACTCCCAAAAGGAGCAACCTCCTTTTGTTTAGCATCCTTCAGCGGCGTGTGGGGCACGACCACGGAATTGAATACCTGTCTGGGCGGTCGTATATCTAGGGCACAATGAATTCAAGGCTCCTCGCAACTATTTCTATCCCTCCAGTTTTCATGAAAGGGGGCCTTGCTCTTATTATATGTGTAGGCTAGACTCGAATTGCAAGCCTGAACTTGAAAAGCTAATACATTTTCGATTTATCTAATTTTGATTCTGCAACATATCCCTAAATATAAGAAGCATGCATGAAAAGTTGTCAAGTTGGTGCGATTCTTTCTGATCAAAGGCTGGAAAGAAGGGTCTCCAAAGACACTGTTTATAAAAAAAGTGACAACCTCATCAAGCCTACTTGGAGCCAATAACGGAGATGAGTTCACAAACTGTCTTTGTTGACATTGCTTTTACGTTATTCTTTGTTTTATTATTATTGTTGTCGTTTCTTTCATTATCAGAAACCATGTGAAGTTTTGCGCAATTTGCTACGAGATCAGCGTTGCTATGAGACAACTTAAGAGAATCCATGCACCCTTTTGTAAAACTTCTGGCGCTTAGCAAGACTGCTTTGAAAGCCCAGTGGCTGCTGCACTGCACTCTCAGAACCTCTATCTCTTGTCCTTGCATTGCTGTAGGCATGACCAGAGCATCTGATAATGGGCATGAAGGGACGACGAAACAGTGGTTAATGACTCCAATCATTTGAGCCTCTCAACCAACATACTTACAGTTTGCTCACACAGCGGTATGTGTATAGTCACAGATCAAACACTTCGACTGTGGATCAAATACCGTACTTCCATAAAAAGCGTGTGCGTATAAGGAAGAACAGATGCACTGTGAGATAGGTGTTCATGAAAAAACTTCCCTTCACAGAAGAGAGGAATTACTATGTTACGAATAGAATCAATGGATTCAGAAGATATAATTGAAGCGCCAAACTGCTTGAGTAAAGGACTAATTATTCCTCTACCTTGTAAATTTTCCTTTCCTGCAAAAGATTAAGATAGTATGGATTTCATTGACCTATGTTTGTGATCACTGATATGATTTGAGGTGGAAAATTTGGCAGCTCGGTTCATACGAGCTCTTCGTGACTGCCTGTTCGAACTTCTTGGTGGCAGCCTCATTTTCCTCCAAGCTCATCTGCTTGAAGTATTGTACCCACCATGACGAGCTTCGCAACTTAGCCTGTGCCAGGAACAAGACCATAGAACTTGCATTAGACAATATCTGCAGAAAGTTATGGTGCCAAGTTTTTACCAGTGGAGCACCACTTTTGTCCACAATAACAGATTTAGTTGTCTAGTGTATTATACCCCTCCGATGGAACGATAAACATTATTTTTTTCTCATCAGTTGGCAAGGAATTTTATGCAATGAAGCCAAACAAACAGATAATAGTTTCATCTCAAGGAAGAACAGTATGGGTACTCACCGGTCGCCCAAACTTGGACACCTCTGCTACTTTAGCTTTCTGTTTACCAGGTAAACCTGAGGAGGGCGAACCATCATTTTAATCAACTCATCCCAACAGAGCAACGTGATTGATTTTTCTAATGGATCTATGATATAGGGATAAAAATAACTGTATTTTTTTTATCAACTGAAAGGATCGGAAAACATCAAACGAGTAGGGGAATTTACCAGTAAACGCAACAAGACCTTCGGAGGAAATTCTTGCAAGATCAGGAAGAGTTTTATTCAGATATTTCGGGGATAGATAATCCAACGCATCAGACACGATGACTAAAGAGAAGGATTTCGGTCGGTAAGGAAGGGGGAACTTGATGTCAGCCACGCGCACGAGGCCCTTACGGACAAGGCCTTTGCAGCTAGCGTCAGCGTCTTCAATGTCATAAGGTTCTACGCCCCATGCTTCAGTTTCTTCCTCTTTAAGAAGTATAGATACCACGGAACAAGTATCAGGACCCACATGCAAAACCTTCCGCATGGAATCGCCGTAAGCTTTCTTCATCACTGGGATTGCCTTTTGAACTTCCATTGTACATAAGAAGTCACCTGAAACAAAGGCAGATGTAGAAGAGCATTCAATATTATACTCAAGAATGCCATAATTGTCTGTCAGGATTCTGAGGTTATAAGTGCGAACAGAAGAATCTCTTAACGTATTATAGGCATCTGCCCATCACACATGGCATGTAAATCGTAAAAGTAAGTCAAACGCGAACCACACATTCTATGCTGGCAATTGTCGTTTTAATACAGTATTTAAAACTTGACACAGTAAAAAATTTGGTATTATACCTTCAACTTTGCTCATGTCTCTGTTGACTGCAAATAAACCTACAAAAATAAAATAGCGAAGTTACTTCACTGAAAGACTGGGAAAGAAGCACAAACCATGCTGCCCAGAGGTGATGCAGATGATCATCCTCGCATTATTGTGGTCATAAATCTAAAATCAGGGTTCATCCCCAAAAAGAAGATTCAGAACTATCACAGCAAAAGGCATGATAATTGATAAAAACAAGAAACAAGAAGACAGGCAGAGTGAGAAGCCTGCCTGAGCCTCCTTTGGCAATGCAGATGAGAACTACTGCCCCCTGAAGCGATTGATTACAAACACAAAAAAAAAACAGATCAGATTCGTGAGCAGAAACCATAGTGAATTTCCAGCTATGATACTCCATTAAGGGTAAGTAAACGAATAAACTAGCCACAGCTAGCCAACAATACAAATGGTCTAAGAGTAATCGGTGCAGAGCTAACATACCACGAGGATGAGGGCCACAGACAACAGTGGCGAGGACTTGGACTTTGAATTCAAGGAACCTGAAAAAGGGAAGCTCCCACCGTCCGCTAGCCGACGGCCAGATCCCACAGGCCTCCTCGACATGATTCCTCCGAGTCAGAGGTTTGGAAACTTTTCAACAATCTAAATGCAGCATAACAACCACAAAAAATTATCCCATCAACCCATAACATCTGCAGACAAACATAAAACCAAAACACCAGAACCAAACCAATTAAGAGCCCAGTAATATTCCTATTGCTTTCCTCAAACATAAAGCTTCAAACTTTTTTTTGATATCAAAACTTCAAACTTTACAATCGTAAGGACAAACCCAACAATTCTCAGATTAGAAAACACTATCTGATCCAGAATTCCCAGAAGTTTCCCGCACTCCTCATGTCAAGGACGAATCAAATCCCACCTGACAAAACGATTCATAAGGGAAAGTTGCCGTACCTGAAGATGCGAAGAGGGAAAGCGGCATTTGGGATCTAAATCAAGATCTCGACTGTCAAAAGCATTTTAGATCTGATGGAGATGGGAAAAGAGATTTTGCGATTTCGGGGACTAAGCTAAATTAAAAGAGAGTGAGAAAGAAGTGGGTAACAACGAATCGAGGAACAAAGAACTGTTCCTTTGTCCTTTCTCAGTCTCCGACAAAACAGTGTAATAAAATCCCACCACCGACGGTGTTGCGTGTCATGTCGTACACGAAATTCCCTTAAAATCATAGACAAATGTTGTTTTTCACGGTTGTTTCCAAAATAAATTTATCTTTTGCGATAGTGAATTTTAAAATTACCGTTTTACTGCAATTTCTCATTTAATCTTTTCTTAATTTAAAAAATTAATCCAAAATTAATCATTCAAGACCTTCTTAGGAAATACTTCTGAAACGGCTCTGATACTAATTAGAAAGATTGAAGGCTAGCGAAGCAAATTAACTCCTCAAAGAGTTAAAAATCAGCATGCTAGATATTTTTTAGAAATGTCAGGAATCGAACTTAAGAGGATTTTTCTAATTGTCTTTGTCGTCGGCGTTCCACCAACCTCAAATACTCGTTTGAGTATTTTGAACTAGCCATAAATCTGAGATTGGATTTACCTTCAAGAAAATATTCCTCAAATTCACTATGTACTAGAGTCAGTTCTTCTAATTTCTTATAATAACTTTCTACCAGCTTGGATAACTACGTTATTTGTGCCGATAGAATTTCTAAACGATCTACTACAGTATTGAGAAAACAGGTAGTAGAATCCTTGCCCACACCGTGATCCAGATGGAATAATTCAGGATTTGGGCAATTAGTCATCAGAATGACTCGTGCATTTGCACCACTTCACTTAAGTTTTAATTAAAGTCTTTTCTCAGGATAGAAACATAAACAACTCAAGAAATGCTTATCATATCTTACTCAATGGGATAGCTCCGAGGGTTCACCAAGCTTCCGCAACTTCTGGAAATTCAAGAGTTACTCACTTCTCCAGTTTGAGAAATCTATGAGAATGAGAGGCTCTTCTGTGTCATCCCGAATGCTCTTACCTTGAGGGTCTTACATAGACACTCCTCATCCAAAAACCAAGGTTTAGTCATAAAGATTTTTCCTTCATGGTTTCGATTCATAAATCTAACCTTTAGTTAGTTTTAATTAATTTTGATTAATTCTAACTACTCTTGATTCCTTAAGGTATTCTTGGAGAACAATAAAAGAATTTTGACTCAGAGAGATGTGAGAGAAAATTCTCTAGTCAGATCGCCTCCCCAAATGAGGTAGAGGGTCGTGAAATATATACACAAGGAGCTGGTGCCTATGCACTGTTTGCCACCTCAAAAAGTAAAAGAATCTACTTTATCAAAAGCTTACAAAAGCTACAAAATTGTCTAATCTATCTTTATACAATTTTCTTCTCCCGTCTACATCATTGCTCTCTCCTGGGAGATTCCTTCTTCGTTGGTGTTTGAAGTTTCGCCAACTCTCTCAGAGAGTCCTCGTCATACAAAATTTTGTCGGGCTCTCTCTTCATCTTGTTCAAATCGCCGGGCTAAAGATTTGTCGGTGTATTCAGCGATTTTTCTCCAGACTTCAAAGGTGTCCGTCCGGAGGCACAACTCAGAGTTTTCTCTCTTCCAGAAGATCCAAAACTCTTTCCCATCCTCGCTCCCCTGCTTGTTCATCTGCGTAACTCAGATAGGAACGAAGGATCGTGACAGTTGTCATCCCGTCATTGAGCACATAATATAACTCCTTGCGGGCGAATACGTGCTCCAACACATCCTTCAAGAACTCAACTTTTATGGATTTCCTTACAGTCTTGTCTTTGTAATATTTTCGCCATAAACCCCTCTGATCAAGGTCCTGTCGTTGAGGTTCTATCAGATGTCTACTTTCACTAGGATGGATGTCCCAGACTTGCATGTTGGGAAGAATTACTTTCCCAAACTTTTCATGTTCTTCCTCTTCCATCATAGTGCTAGTAATCAATGCCGTGGCATACTTCGATCCGTATCCATGCCATCCGAGTATGAACTTTACCAAGTGAGGCAATGGTTCTATCTGTTCTGGTTCTGATCTATCAATCTCTAGAATGTCGACAAAACCTGCATACAAATATGGTAAAGCAACTCCCACCATACCTGAATTAATTCCCAGGGACGACCACTTCTCCGATATCCAGTGTAGATAAGGATGAAGTACAGAGTTTTCCTCGAGTGAGGACTCTCTCATATCCACTGCTACCTTTAGGGTCTCATAGTCTTTGATGGTAACATGGACATAGTTGTGGTGAGAATCTGCTGTCTATCCCTTACGGTTTTAGACAGTTCTTCTCCATCCGAAGCCTTGTAGGATAATTTAGGCTCCAGATCTTTGATGTACTCTATCGCCTTTGCTGCAAAAAACTCAAACTGGCGTTGGTAATTATTTTTAATACCACCCATGAGTCCTCCACAGACAACAGTTGCATCCCAAGATAGGGATCCATCTTCGAAAGAGTCCAAATCAAAAAACCAAGATCCATCTAGATCTTCATGACCTTTATCATCGCGAGCTTGCTCACCAGGTTCTCTAACAGAACCTCATTCAGGAATTATTTCCTCAATGTTTTCCTGAGTTTTAGGATTACCTTCTTCGAGTGTGCCTAGTATTTCGTAATTGAAATACTCGTCATACTCTATTTCTGCCGTATCATCAGGTTGTTTTTCCTTCTGAATTGGCTCACCTATGAAGGCTTTGAACTTTGCCTCCTCCTCAGCATACTCAGTCTCCATCCGCTCCTTCGCCTCCTCTCGACTTTGTAATAAAGCCTTATAGGATTTGACAGCTTGATTTACGGAGATTTTCTACTCTTTGGCAAGGTGATTACGACAGTAATCAAATTGTTCCGTGGTTAGTGGATATCACCAAGGCTCTTCAACCTTTCCATCCTTCTCAGGACCAGAAGACTTAAGCTGCTTCGCTTTTCTCTTCTTTTTGGTTTTTCCTTGGGAATCAACCTGAGCTTCTTCCTTCAGATCTACCATCTTCGCCTTTCCTTTAGATCTTACCTCTTCAGGATTAGCCACCCTCTCTTGAGAGTCTTTCATCACGTTTCCTTTGGATTACCTCCTCCTTTAGGACCCGTCATTCCCTTCTGGGAATTTTTCTCTGCCTTCCCTTTGGAATTGGTTATTACCTTTTCCTTAGGTTCGGCCATTCCCCTCTGGGAATCAATTTTCGTTTTTCCTTTAGAGTTAGCCGAAGCTTTCTCCTTTGGATCAACCATCTCCTTCTGGAGATCTGTTTCCGCTTTTCTCTTGGAGTTGATGACTACCTTCTCCTTGAGATTAGCCACTCCCTTCTGGGAATCCGCAGTTTTCAGCTTATTTGGACATTCGAATGATCTATGTCCAGGTCGCTTACACTGCCAGCAAAGAGCTAATTTCGTTCCTGAATTGGAACCAGCATCACTATGCTCACTTTCTTTCTTATTAGGACATACCTTCTTGGAGTGTCCCTCTTGCTTGCATCCTCAGCAGGTCTTCCTCTTCGCGGCTGGATCCATCTGCAAGTTCTCTAGAGAGAGAGTCAGCTATTATGTTTTTGTCCGAAGAGATATACTCGACATCATATTTATAATAGCTAAATCATTTATGCAACCTCAAAAGTCTAGTTTGCCTAGCCTATTTGAGGTTCAGACTCATAAACTTTTTTCATAGGTCGAGTCAGAGCGTACTAAGAATTTATTTGGTGCCAAAAAGATGTAAAAGGCTTTTATTCCATTTTTTAAAACCAATACTTCTTTTTCGTGTATTAGGTATCGGAGTTCGTACCCCTTAAAACTACCCGACTAATACTTACAAACGGGTTTAGGCTTTCTTCCTTTAATTTTTAGGACGGCTCCCCAGAACTCGTTAGAGGCATCAATTAACAGGACTAACTCATCTTTATCAGGTGGTAAAGAGAGTTGAGGTAAATTTTTAATCTTTCTCTTAATCCTCTGAATAGCATGAGTATCCTCATCTTCCCATAACCAAGGATTCACAGAAGATGTCTTCTTTGAAATCCTTCCTAAATCTTGTGAAAGGTCTTTCCCAAACTTTCGAGCATAGTTAACAAATCCACAAAACCTTTGGCCTTGATTTCAATCTTCAAGTCTGTCAGGAAATTCTACAATTTTCTCTGCAATATGACTTTGTAATTTAATCTTTCCTTTTTGAATTTCTATGCCTAGAAAATTAACTGATTCCTTAAACCATTCTATCTTTCTTTCTGATAGAATCATGCCCTCCTGTCAGAAGACATTAGTCACCTTATCAAGGTGCCTCATGTGATCGTTTCAGTCTGACTGTAGACTAACACATCGTCTATGTAGAGTGGACCTGATTAACAACATTATCCATTTTGCGCGGAAAGACGCCTGAAGCATTCTTCAGGCCGAACGACATCACCAGCCATTCAAACATTCCTTACGGAGCATTGAAGGCAGTTAGAGGAACCGAATCTTCTTCCATCTTGACTTGCCAGTATCCACTTTTCAAGTCAAATTTTGAAAAGAATTTTGGTTGGCTCAAACTAACTCTATCAATTAAGTCTCCCGCTGTAGGAATCTTATAGCCATCGTCTTTGGTAGCTTTATTAAGCTGACGATAGTCTATAACCATTCGTGCTTTTCCTCGCACCTGGTCGGCATGATTAATTACCATAAAGGCAGGACTAGAATGTAGACTGTAACTGTCCCTAATCAAGCCTTTTCCAAGCAACTCAGAAATTTGTTTGTCAAATTCCTCAACCATCTCAGCCGTGTACGTAATGTTTCTGGCTCTTATAATGGTTCCGGGATCTTTTAACTCGAGTCTAGCCTTTAGGCTATTCCGACTCCATAATTTTAATGGATCTTCACTAAAATTATCAGCAAGTTTTACCAGGAACTTATCCCATTTTGTCGCGGTTAACTTTACTGCCCTACACACTTCTTGTTTAGGAAACAAGTCGTCATACCAGTTGGAACTCCTGCTATTCGTTGGAGAAAACATGGTTTGTTCCCATGAGTCGTTTTCTTCCAACTGTATATCACCACGTTGAGCTCGCACTCTGAAAGCTCTTTCACACGGTGAACTACCACAATATTTCGTCCGTTTTACTGGATAGAACCCAAATTTTAACCTTAATTTAGGTTCCTGTAGAATACTACTGATCTTTACACCCCCTATGGACACATGATGGACATCCTGCACAAAAGGTAAATTTTCCTTTTGTCCTTTTAGAAAAGCATTACCAAGAATGATGTCTCCTTCTAATAAAGGATGGGCCAGGATCTCTTTAATGATGAACTTTTGTCCACCAATAAAGACAGGCACATTATTGGCCTGATGGCTAACAATTGCTGCCATTCCATCTACATTCACCATATGGATGGGTTTCTGCAGTGGTTTCCACCACTCATCTGGTAGCGCGTTGAGTCTAGCACAACTTATGCTACACCCAGTGTCTATCAAAGTATCCAGTGAATACTCATAGTATCCAGGAAATTTGAAAGTCAGAGCTACATATGTGCTCAAATCTTCTTTCCTGACGCTAAATCCAATGTTTCTGGGTACTTCTTGGGATGGTTCTATCATCCTCCAGATTTCATCTACTGACAGAGACCTCTGTTCGGCTATTTGCTCAATAACCTTACGGACTTCAGGAATACTGGATAAAGAGTTATCTGGATAAGTAACTGTCATCATCCGTATTGATTCCTCTCTCGGTTGATCTACCGGATCTTCATAAACTGGTAATGATACCTGTCTATATCCTACGATTCTACCCGTATGTTGAGACGGGCTTCTCGAATCTGTAGACCTTCGAGACATTTCTTCTATTAGTGGTGGAGCAGATGCTTCTATTAGTCGTGACACGATTATGTCTTCTCCCATATCACTAGCTCTAGAAGAAACTTCAGAGGGCGTTTGCATTCTTGGCTCTCTCAGGATTGGTATCCTCACAGGCAGATGCCTGTCAGCTCTATTACTACCTCTAGTCGGTTCTCCTAACATCAAGGTAATCTCGTGACCTCGCTGTCGGATATTAGCCGCACTAATCGGTCTAGAACTACTGCCAGGTTCATTCCTAACCTAATTTCTTGGCCAGGTTAACTCTAATGGGTTTACCTCTCGCCTATGAAATTGTTGATAGTTATTATGACCCTCTTCAAACAACTCGGTCAATCTTGAGATGTTTCTCACACCAGGACTAGTGGTATTTACCAATCGATAAATTACCCTACTGTAATACGCCAAAAACTTGGCCTGGGGATTCATCCTATCCATTAATTTAATCCTTAAGGTCAATGAATTCCCCAAACAACGGTCATTCAGGGCCATCATAAAATTCGGATGGACCTGAAACCATACAGGACCATATGCAAGGTTGGCCTGTATCCCTGATATCAGCTGATCTCTGAATTCTCTCCATCTTTTGTCTATCACAGCTGCTACCACAGGACTATCCGCTGAAAGATGAAATAGCGGAACTAATCCTACCTCGATTAACCTAATGTGTATATAGTTATATACACCTCTCGTACGTTGCATGGTTTCCCTAATGCGTTGTACGTTTAATAATGGGATATCCAAAGTCTCAAGTTCCGTACTTGTAACTTGAGCCGTTGCTTCTGTTTGTGAGATGTCTATTATAGATCTAAAACTGAATCTTGAAACATTATAGACCTCTCTTACATTAACATTAGGCAACCTCCATTCCAGAACTGACTGGGATTGATCTTCGTACTGGTGGGATTCCTCCAGTACCTGATTCATTGCTTCCAAAGGAACCAACTCATCACCGTCTCCATTTTGCTCTGCTCTCATCATGAACAGATGCATTTTCCAGAGATCATAATCCTCTTCTGAGTTTGTATCGTAATTGGATACAACTTCATAGATAGATTCTACTTCTGAGTCTAAATCAGAAACATCCTGCTTATCTATTGGTTCATAAGCCATGATTTCTTCCTCATGACTCCTGTCATTCAGAAACACTATTCGGAGTCTTTCCCTCTTTTGGTTCTTCTAAGGATAAGTATCCGCTTTGTGGGTTTTTGATCCACAAAACCGGCAACAATTGCAATTGCTCAACGGTTTTCCTTTTGGACTTAGGTTCTCTGCCATGCTTTCGCATGAAGGCATCAACCTATCTTTATCCTTAAGGTTAGTCCGTCTCCTCACAAACCTCCTTGGTTTGTAAGCAGGACCTCCTCTTTTATTTTTCTGGAGGTCTCTCTTGGGCTAAATTTTCCTCTTATTGTATCCAACAAATTTTTTCTTCCTCGGAAAGTTTCTTGTTCTCACTGATTCTCCTGAGGTATCGCATCCATACCTTCCAGGTACATATTCAATTTGAGAACAACAGCTCTTGTTTAGGTACGGCAGCTTTTTAGCCGCTTCCTTAACCTGGAGCTCAGTACACGCTTTCCTCATCGTGTACTTAACCACCTGAATCTTTCCTCCGAGTCCTATAACAATCTTTTCTTCACTCAGGAGTAATTTATAGGCCTTTTGCGCAACTTCCGGCCATTGCAAAAAAGGTTCCCAATATGAACTGTTGAGAAACTACATCCAGATTGTAATAATACTTCTGGAATTCACATACGTAGTTATCAAACAGACACATATCACAGATCTGTAGCTTAACCAGAGCAGTCAACGATTGCTCTTTTTCCACAGTCTCGGTGGATAACGGAAAACCACAGAACTCCCGTTTTAATGCATGAGCGATGGTTGCCAATACACCATCAACGGTCAGCACTTGATCTATCTTTTTTTTGATGTCAGTATGAGCCACCAATGATTTTCAATATTTTTGCGCCGTTCCCATGAGGGCTGCCACACATAATTCGTAAACTGACCCAGGGGATAATATCTCAGCAGACGCAGTCATTCGAATTAGTGATAACCACTTATCTATCTTTTCAGATACGTGATTTTCACAATCGATATCTAGACAAGCACCAGGGGTATTTATTGGCTTTAATACATTATCCCTTGGAATAAATTCCTGCTTGGTTATATGGGGATAATCAGGCCTATAAATTTCCCTTTCCGCAGTAATCAATTCATTAAATGTTCGGTTGTCTAAATAAACTGGAATTTCTTTTGCCAGACCTAAGGCTTTCCTTAAGTCTTTTACCAACTCCCCACTTTGGGAGTTCAAATTTGCATTTCACTTTTGTGAGTCTAAAATGTAATGAGCTACTAACTCCTTGTAAATTTCATCCACACTCTTGCCTTGATCCTGTTTGAAATTTCTTCCTCTTGGTTTCAGTTTTTCGACTGGTTTTCCTATAGTACTTTCCAGTCTACTTCCCGAGCAAGGTGGTTTCGGTTCTCAAGACTTTCTGTATTCCATTGAATAGTTAACTGAGTTAAAATATCATTTATACTCCAGCTAATTCCAAAAGGAGACATTGTAGACTTTAAAACGAACTCCAACCGTGACGGAGTTCCAGAATAATTTCCCAAAGATTTTCCTTCTCCGGCCATTTCGATGACTTATTTGAAAATTTTTCGAAATTTTGGGCTAAATTAAACTATTAGAAAAGATAAAAGATGAAAGTGCGCTAAATAGGGAATTTTGAGACTTACTGTCCTAAAAGACAAATTTTTTTGTTTTCCATGAGTAAATTGGAACTATCCTCTTAAATCCTAAGTCAACATTTATTTAATTAATTAATTATGAATCCCGAATGTCATTCTGTCGGTGGGCCTTCTCGCCCGCTTCTCCACATAGCAAGATCCCATGGACTTTACATTCAGCCCCGGCTAAATAACGTTGACGTTGTTCAAGCAGCCACCGCTGCATTGTCCCCATGCGGCGGCCGCCACTTCCTGTAGAAAGTACCATGTTCCACTACCTTCTCGGCTCTCGATTTGTCCTCTTGGGACGTCAGCTTCCCGTCGATGAGCTCCAGCAGCTCCTGCAATCCTACCCCCGTTACGGCAGATGTCCTCACGTGGGGACCCTCACTAGCGAATGAGCTGCAAATATCAGCAGCTTTACTAGGCTTGCCAGTTTTGTCGGAAGGCATCTCTTCCCCCAGAGAAGATACGTCTGTAAACTCAATGGGACCATCATCACCGCCTTGATCACACTCAGTTGCAGTTTCGTTGCCTTCCTGGTAGTCGTCGTCCATGATATTCTTATCCTCCAATTCGCCCGCTTCTACTTCTGAATCAGCCTCCTGTTCTTCATTCTCAGCATCCAAGAGATGATCCTCTTCCCTCTCTTCTTGCTCATCTTGCAGGTCAATCTACCAACGATACATCATTGATCAGGAGGATCACATTTGATGAAAACGTGAGTATGAGATGATTGTGAATGAAGAGCACAAACCTTGTTCCAAACTTCGATCATGTCCCGGAGCTTCTCCTCCGACACGCCTATTTGTTCAAGGACCTGTAGCACCGTTGACCGGTGATCCTCAAGGTTCGGCGCACTGGAATCTAGGACATGCTGCACGAGTCATAGAAACTATTAACGTAATTTGAAATCAAAGTAAATCCTTTCCGTGCTAAATTAAGTGGATGTCTCTAATCTCTATTCCTTGGAAGCCAATCCAATCCCCTTTTAGTTGTACTGAGCAATGACAGGCAATAACAATGTGTCTGAAATTCAAAACTTGTCACTAAAATATAACAAAACAAGAATCGAGATGGAGACGTACTACAAGAAGATCGGCCTCTACAACTTCTTCTAAAGTTGCATGAAAAGCTTCCACCAACTGCAATAGATCCACATTAACCTAACTGCAACATTGGTCCTTTGTCAGTCAAGTTCAGAATAGATAAGTAAACATGGGATTACCTGTACCGGCAGGTCGGAGATAAATCCGACTGTATCACTCAGCAGCACTTTCCTCCTGAGAAATAATCACCCATCAGCTAAGACGATAGATCAGAAAAAAATACAGAAGTCGGACTATTGAGTCTGTCACAAAGTATAACAAGAAGATGAAGAAGGCTACCCCGAAGGAAGAATAACACTTCTCAAGCGTGGGTCCACAGTGGCAAACAGCCTGCAGATATTCAAAACTTAGACCGAGTTGGACAGAAGGACAACTTCAATTTTAAATAAAAGGATGAATTACAAGAATTATGCAAAGTTGGCGTACCGGTCATCGCTATAAAGATCAGTCTGTGAAAGCTCCCCAACTAGGGTTGATTTTCCCTGTGGGACAAGTAAAAAGGACATGATCAACCATGAGGTGCAACAGAAGGATGATTTCTCAACCGACGAGGAAAAATCTTTAGACCACCCACAGCATTCGTGTACCCGACAACAGCAACAGTGACCAAACCAAGGCCGTCTGCTCCCTCTTGCCTTTTCCGTGCAGCTCGTTGCAGAGCTCGAGTGCGCCTGACTTCTTTGATTTGGGATAGCAGATGGCTGCGCCGTTCTAAAATCCTGGGTAGATGAGAGGATAAGACACAGAAAGAACATAACAGGACTCAAAGGAACAACGTGAGACAATAATGAGGAAATAGGTATGCTTCATCCCACTTCCCCTAATAGTAGGAGTATTTTATGACCCTACTGTTTCAATTTTCCGAAAACGTTGAGGTGCAGGATCACGAAATCGAATAGCGCAACAATTAAATCTGACATATTGGGGGAGATGAGATTATCTGTGCGACATTTATCACGTATACACCAGACATAAAAAGTTCGGACCAACAGTTTATTTCTAAATTTCTTCCACAAGACGCCAACTCCCACAAATACCAAGATGAAAAATTTAGTCAATATTCAGAAATTGTAGATACCACTTGGAATTCCCAAGTATTATTTTAGTATTTCAGTAAAGGCAATTATCTAATACATGCGGTAGGATCTTATCAAGAAAAGATCAAGGGAAAGGAAAAGACCTTCTTCGCTGGAGCTGCAACTCTGTTTCTCCAGCTCCACTAATGAAACCACGTCCTCCACTTCCTCTCCTGAATCAAAACCCAAGGATTAAAAATGCCTATGTGAAAATGATGGTCACTGATGAAGGAAATGGGCCTTTCTACATTTAAAATATGTATTGGAAAGCTGAACTTAAAAGGATTTTGGGACGCGTCACAGGAAAATTCATAATCACAATCGTAAAATCATTCAGTACACTGACCAGAGTTACGCTCTTAAAACCTCAGTTCACAAAGGTTATTTTATCATTGATCAAAGATGCCCTTACCCTCGAGCACTAACAACTTCGGCTTCTCCTCCAACACCAAAGGCAAATCTGCCATCAAGGCCTCGGACACGGACAAGCCTAGTTTTCTTGTACATCAAGGCTGCTAATTCAGCCTTAAACAGGAAATTTCCCACAGTGATCGCCATTAGCATGAATTAGAGGTTATAAACTAGGTCAAAGCCATAAATGAACACTGATTTCTGGGAATAACCTGAAGTTTAGCCTCCTTTGTGAATGCATGCGCATTAAAGATCTCTATGATTAGACCCACACGATCCAGCACCGGCTTGCCCCATATCCTCTGACACACAAAATGATGAACCACGAAAAATTGCACCCTCAGCCATGTCTAGAATGAACATATTTGGCATCTAACATGTTTTGAAATCAAGAAATAATATTTTAAAAGTAAAATTTCAGAAACTTCTTGCCTCCAAGTTCCTCTGTTGAACCCCGGATAATATTGCGTTAACGAACACAGCATCTACATCACCCTGTCAAGGATATTGATCAATTAGCGCAAGCACTTAGAGTCTAGTAAAAAATCAACACCAAGCTGCTAAATGAACAACAACTGGCTCTAATATTTAAGTGGGACACCCCCCTCATACTAAAGTAACCTAGCTCAAACTCATAACAAGGAGATTACAATTGAATGGTCGACATAAGCACAGCCCTGAAAATTTATAGCACCATCCTAAAATCAGACAGTAAAGCCAACTAGTCGAAGCATGATCCACACGCTTCAATCACTCTCCCACCACTGACCCAGCCTTAAAAAATAAAACTACTAAGCCAGCATAAAAACTGCCAAAATGTAGTCTGTCGCACGTAGATTAATAAAAAGAAAGCCAAAACCGTTGTCCCGCCTTGGTTTCAGCCTCGTTCAAGAGGCACTTCACGTTGTCCACAGTCCCTGGCCCGAAATACGTATCTACCACATATCCAAACAGGAAAGGAAACGGAAAATCATCATTGTTACGGCATTAACCCGGAGGATCAAAGGGGAGCAAAGAAATAAGAAGGGTTTAGGGGGCATGGGACCTGCGCGTGCTACGCGGCCACGGGCGAAAGGGTTCTGGACGACGGCGTGAGGAGGCAGGCCCTTGTCGAAGAAGTCGGTGGCGAAGAACCCCTCCCTCTGCTCCTCCAGGGAGTTCGCCAGGCACAGCGCCTCGTTCAGCTTCGGCTCTAGGGCCGAGTCCGGTCGCAGCCTAGGCTGCACCACGAACAGCCGCGGCGGGTCGGTGGGGTCGCGGTTCCTGACGCCGGCAGTCCCCAAGGCCGCTCGTCGGCCGATAAGGGAAGGGAGATGGCCACGGCGGCGGACAGCCTCGGACAGGAGCCTCAGCATCTTCCCTTTCTGGAGGGCTTCAGTTCTTCCGGCCGAGGCCTCACCTCGCACTTCGAACGCTGTCCTGATGTAAATTGGGCCTAGTCATGGGCTTGGGCTTGATATCGGGTCAGAGCCCAAAATCGGATGGTCCTCGACGTTAACCCTTTTGTTGGGACTAGTGGGAATTTTGATTATCATGGAGGATCAAACGCCGTGGAATCAAAGAGAGGGTTAATGTTAATGTCAGTGAGGATACTTGGAACCAAAGCATCGGTTATTCTTGCACCCGATTGCGTAAATAAAGCCCATCCATATCATGTGGAGCCTCACTTATTATTAGAATCAGATTATAACTTCTTCGTGTACTTGCTCACGTGTCTCATAGACTTAGTCTCATAAACACTCTCCTGTTTCGAACTGATAGACACTTTCCTCGTAGACATTTTACAACATGGTCCAAAGACACTTTGGAAGTTGTTAAGGGGTTATTACCCCACGAGGGAATTGTGGGGTAGTTAGCCATGTCCTTTTTAAAGAAGAGACTGTTCAGGGCGAGTCTACTGCACCAATGTCTATAGACATGTGTCTAGGACTCAGGTTTACAATGCGAACTTATCTTGAAGTTTTAGAGACATTATGCTCCCGTTTTCCTTAGAGAAAAACATAGAAGATATTCAGACTTGATCAACAAGGAATGATTCTCGATAAATAAGAGAGGATCTTTACTTAACAAGGACATGACATTCACTTAAGGCCTAAAATGCATTGTTTGTCGCAAAGCCTTCAGTTTCTCCAAATTTTCAGCTCTCAGCTTCTATTTCAGCCTCCAGTTCCCTGATTTCTAGCTTCCAGTCTGATCGTCTGCATCACGTCAACACCACCAGCCATCTAGACTTCATCACATTCCACATTCGACATACCACAGGAGACCAGAGTCCACCACACCAGCATCGAGACAGCAACATCCACACCGTTCTAGTTTTAATTTCCTTTTTTTCCATCGCTTTTATGGCTGTAAGCATTTGACTACAGTTGTAATTCTTTCGTTTTTCAGCAATGGAATCGCATTTCGATTTATTTTTATTACGACGACCACATCCAAACCCCTGTGAGAGTTTGTGCCAAATATTTCCGACGTGCTCCGTTTCCGACGCAAACTCGTTTTTGGCGACCACAGTGGGAGTCGAAGGAACTAAACATTCAGAATGTCGTGAACTAGAAGTTCAAGCCAGTTGGGTGATTCCTACAACCCCGAACATGATGGGGCAGATGTAAGTGCAATGGGCTACCAACCTGAAAACAATCTGGCTCTAGGTAGCCAAGACTCATCGCCTCAGCCTCCTACGGCTCTGCATATCTCGTCCAAATTGATATTGAGGATTGAGTTCCGCAAGGAATTCAGAGATATGAAAAGAAATATGGGGGATATGAAAAGAGATATAGGAGATGTACATAAAGCCATATGACTTGCAGAGGACCTGAGAAAGAACATAGAAGAAATTATGCGTGTAATGGTTAAAACAACAGTTGACCCAAACAGGGGTGAATCTCCAAAAAAAGATAACTCGTTCATGGGGGATGCTCAAAGGGCAGCAACTGGCAAGCATGTGGTTACTTTTCAAGAAGAAAAACATAGGAAGACATATGATGTGATGAACCAGAGACAGATAGTTTCGAATCCTTGGCTGGAAATACTGCCCCCTTAAGCCCTCGTCCTCTTATAAGATGTCTGGCCCCAATTAACGGGACCTAGTACAAGGAGAGCCAAAAAGAATCGAACTATGCTCCCCCACATCGTCGTAGGGATAATTCCTATAAGACTTGGTCGACGGGGGTATGCCTAAGGTAAACCCAGTGCTGGAAACAGGCAGAGGTGAACAACCCCTTAGAGAGAGTTTCTACATGAGACCTCCTGTGAATGAGTACATCGTCAGAATGAATTTAGCGCCATAAGTTGGTGAGGTCTAGCATCCTCGAGGAGAAAACTTTCATGCAGGATTCCCTACAGATGATTATGCTCCTAGAGCAAGACGGTGGTAGGGCTGAACAGCTCGCTCCACACAATCTAAGGGAAGTCGTGGCTCAAGTAGTGGAGCAGATGGTACCAGGCACTGCCCGGCAGGACGACATGTACCTTTATAGGAACCCCTATCCAGGAAACATAGGCGGAGAATTCCCGTTGCCGCAGGGGTCCCGGGTCCCCGATTTCACACGCTTTTCAGGGGAGGAAGAGATGACGCCTATGGATCACATAGCTCGTTCCACCAAGCGGGTGACGCTTCGACCAATGATTTCTGTAAATTAAGACTTTTTCCGAACTCTTTAACAGGAGACACTTTCACTTGGTATGCGAGTTTACCCCCTGGATCGGTGGCGTCCTGGGCAGAGATGCAGGCACTGTTTATGAAGGTATTTTCCCACTTAGACACGCCAATGTCAATATTTGAAGTGATGCACCTAAAACAGGCTGCTGGAGAAGCTCCAGGCCAATTCTTGATGCGCCTGCGCAAAGCGCTCCTTTGTTGTCGTCCTGCCATTCCGGAGAGAGTCCAATTAATGTTCGCGCTAAATGCGTTAATCATCCCCCTCATGAAGAAACGCTAAGGACAAAGGTTTAGGGCGACCAAGTACCATCAGTTTCTGATGGAAGAAGCACAGTTAGCCCGAGCTTATCGGATTGAGCCTAGCCATGTCGAAGCAAACATGGCTGAATTTGTGAAGGGCGAAGCTACTATTTGCGACCCGCTGGCTAGGAAAAACTCAGAGCTAAGGCATCTCTAAAGTCAAACGAAAAGGGAAAAAGACGCCTTCGACATAGAAAAGGCGGATGCCATCTTCGAATAGCTGTACCAATGAAAGCGAATCAAGTTTAAACCAGGGCATAGAGTTCCTCAGACAGAGAGGGATAATAATTGGAATTACTGCAAGTGGCATGGGTCGTTCACGCATACCATCAAAGATTGCTTGTCCTTCAGGAACATAATTCAGGATTTAATTAAGTCTAAAGAATTGTGTTTTCTAGTAGTTGATGAGGTCTCAACAGTGGACAACCAGCCCTTTGAGAATGAAATAGCTATTCGCACTTTTGATATCTTTGAAACAGAGGTAAACGTCATAGAAACTGACTTTAAACCTTTTGTGTAGGAGTCAAAGATACCAGGCGAGATGATCGTGGCAACTCACTTTTCCGACGTCTAGCCAACAAAGGAATCGTCACTTGTCCATTGAAGCGAATCACTGAGGGAATTTATTGGTGGCATGTTGATGAGACACATACAACTGACCGATGTCACACTTTCCGCAAATACTTGCAAAATAATAGAGAGGGTCATTGGTATGATCTTTCCCCACTGGAAGAGGTAGCTATGGGGCTAGTGTCACCACCGACACATTTCGCACATGGTGGGCCTCCAAAGCGACAAGCATATATTACGAGTCATTTGGGAAATGGAGTAGAGAGCCAACAGTGATCTGCACGAGGAGGTAGGGACGGTCCTTATGGTCTGGGAAGAATCCGAGATATGCAAGATCGACGCGCTAGGATCTTGAAAATCCAGGCCGTATACTCAACTTTGGGGGACCTGTCATGAAGCAGGAGCCCATCCCAGAGCATGATTATGCTAAGTCATAGAGTGGTGAAGGAGAAACGGCAGAGAAGGTAGTTCGAGTGGAACTGCCCCAAAAAACATTGGATCTTGTGAATGGACGGAATAACGGCCCCAGAGCTATCAAGTGGATGCTGAAATTATAAGATATGAACCGCCTATAGCCCATTTTTTAGAGAAAAAGATGTTATGCCAGAAGTGCAAATTGATTGCGGTGAACAAGATCCTCATCCCACAAATGTGCTCCCCATGTTGTGTCAAATACTTCCTGAAGCTCGTAGACATGTCATCGAAGGGGACAATCATTGTCGCACTAGCTCACCTAAACAATCCAGGTACTAATGACCAAACTATCGTACTTTGTCCAGGTAAACCAGCTCATCGGCGATTTTAGGTACAGGAAAATGGTGAAAATTACTAAACCTTTGGTTGGATGTTGGCAGCAAGCAACCCGAAAAGCGTCCTTGCCACAAAAAAACAAATCGAAAAAGGAAGGAACGCCGTTTGAACAGCGCTGCTAAGAAATTAAAAGCAATGGCTGACAAGACTTGTACCTCCGAGGAAACGTCTCCCACCCAAGGGGAGCTGATTCTAGCCCTTGGGAAGGTTGACTTAACAGATTACACGGTAGGTTTTGAGTCTAGAGTTGATTATGTTCCACTTAAAAGCGGTAGTCCTAGCAACGCTGAGGGAAATGAGTCTCTTGTCAACTGCAACGCATTAATGATGCCCATGGATTTTGCAAGACCATGAAGGGAACTCACAGGACAGAGGTAAAACTCCTTCCACTCAACATACAAGTCGTCCTTATGGTTTCCCCATCCATTAGTTTAAAAAGACATTGGAAAATATGAAACAACACATGCATTTACTGCACATTACGGTTGAGTTCAAAAGAACTCCATTGAACAAGGTCCTGGTAGACAACGGGACTACTGTTAATGTTCTACCATTTACGGGTAGACATTTAGGGTATGACCCCTCTGAGCTAAACATGACTGATATAGCCGTGAGCAGCTTTAATGGAAAGAGGTCCGAATGCTTAGGCGTTTTACTGGTCCAACTACAGTTTGGTCAACAAGAAATGGAAATTGCTTTCTTTGTTATCGATATCACCCCCACTTTTAGTGCCTTCTTAGGATGCGAGTGGCTACACAAAGCCGTCGCGATACCATCCACTTTGCTTATAGAATTGATGTTATGGCTAGATCCTAAAATAGAGGTTATCCAGGCTGATAAATATGTTTGTGCTAACCCTCAAGTTATGAATTCGGGTGCAAAAAAGCAAAAGACGATTAAGAATCTGACCCCAGAACAACGATACAAACTGGGGGATCCGACCCTAGGACCTCTTGGACAGCCTTCAGGAAAGTTTGATTATATCATTTCCTATGTAGTTCAGAGGCTAGAACCAGAACCAAATGCACCAATAGTCCCGACTAGGTGGGGAGATGAGTTGACATGCCAGAATGTTGAACAAGTGTTGCAGGAGGTGGACTCGAAAGAGGCGATCGACAACATAAATTTAGTAGATAAGGAAATCGTCCAGGCGCCAAATGCCGAAAAAGGGAAACAAGGAGAGAACACCACGAAATTGGGGCCCGATGACTTTTGCTGGAAGGTACTTATGGAGCATAACAGTAAACAAGGAGGGGCAGTCACTGACGTGTTACGATGGCTGAAGATCTACCAAGAAAGTCGTAAGTGTTGCTGCAAATTTTTTTCTACAATAAACTCTGACTTTACTCTACAATCTAGGCTACCCGAGCATAGACGATATTTGTTGATTGCGCATTTAAGGAATAATAAGACGCATGAATCCTTAATGATGCCTGTGATCCTCTTATTGGTATTATTTTGGATGTGACGAGACACTTAGACCCACGTTTATTAGTTCATCTCTTAATAAAAATTTATTTGATGCAATCAAACGAGTATTGGAAGAATACAAAGACTGTTTTGCCTGGGAATACTCTGAAATGCCAAGCCTTGATCGAAGATTGGTTGAACATACTCTGCCAACAAAAAGTGATTATAAGCCAGTTCAACAAGCAAACCGAAGAATGTCTAAAGAGGTAATGCAAATGGTCTTTGAAGAAGTTAAGAAGCTTTTTTCAAGCTAGGTACATACGGACTTCCCGGTATACCGAATTTATATCCATCATAGTCGCAGTCATGAATAAGAATGGGAAAATTATATTTTGCATAGATTTTAGAGATCTGAACTGGGCTACCCCAAAGACGAATACCCAATGCTGATAGCAGATGATCTAGTTGATAGGACGGCGGGACATAAAATTATGTCATTCATGGACGATTATTCATGGTATAATCAAATTTTCATAGCAGAAGATGTTCATAAGACCGCGTTTAGGTGCCCTTTAGGAATTTTCGAATGGGTGGTCATGCCATTAGGCCTAAAAAATATTGGTGCTACATACCAAAGAGCAATAAATGCGATATTCGATAAATTAATTGGAAAAACCATCGAGGTTTATATTGATGACGTCGTGTTAAAATCCAAGGAAGAAGAGTTACACGTCAAACACCTGCGGAGTGCTTTTGAGAGGTGTATGCGCGCCCTCCGGCCTAGCACGCGCACGGCGGTTCGAACGACACGAGGATCCGGGCCCGCTCCCCGAAGCCCAATCGGTCGACGTCCCGACTCGAGCGTCGGACGCTGCGGAAGGAAATCGGATGATCCCTCCCTGAATTTTTAACTGGGCCTGCTCGGGCCCTCGCCAACCGTCTCTGTTTTCCTAAGAGGCGGCGAGCGAAAGGCGGAACATGATCCGAAGAAGGAATTTTCGGGAGAAATCGGGAGCGGCTCGTGTCGCCAGTTCCTCATCCAAAATGGCTTCGTAAAAATGTTGTTTAACTTAGGTAAACGATTACGGAGTCGCCACCGACTTTTTATTTTAAAACTGTTAAGTCGTACAAACAGTGGGTTCGGGGATTTCTACTTACTAGTCCTTACACTCTAAGCATGCGAAGAGGTGACGTTTGCCCCAAAAGAGTTTGACTTTTGATTAACGGGCGTTGGACCCGATCCGGGCATGACTCCGAACTCATGTCACTGTTTTCCGGGCATTGGACCCGATTCGAGCTTTTTGGGCTCGAACTCATGTGTTTGGAAAACAACATGCGACGATAACCCTATGGGGCCTAAAGCCTGCCAACAATCACAGTCAATTATTGAGATTAAAGGGGACGGGAAAGGACGGTGATCGTGAGCCTATGCACTTGGGCTCACGACCCGTTACATGTGGAAATAAAGAAAAGACGGGAAGCCCGCACTTCCCTCATGTACCTGAGATGATGGTTGATGCCGCTTTACTTCGAAGCTAGCGCCTTCGAGCTTTCTGTCTTCGAGATATTGCTTTGTCGGGATCCCATAAAGCTCGGTTGATTTTTCATGTAAAAATCAAAACACCACAGGAAGACGACATTCAGAAAATTCCAAAATACATGGGATAATTTTGGAATTAACTGGTGAGGCCCGTTGATGTTGATCCTTTATGATGTTGAAAGATATTCTCTCGTTGTTTTAACATGTAAAACAAAGGAGAGCAGCAGGAGGAACGATTATATCAACGCATATTTAATCATACTGAAACGTAAGGCATGACTTACCGTTTGAGAGCGGTTAGAAGATTCGTAGCCTACCAATATATGCATGTATAGTAATTTCGAGATTGCTCGAGAATATTCACCAAGGTCCCGTCGTGTTTTCATGAAAAACAAGAAAATAGACATTAGTGACACAAATTAAAAAGGAATTCTCATGAACGAATGAAAATTAAACGTTTCTCCTATAATGGCTACGTCCCCATGTAAGTATTTCATTATTATTACATTTTAGAAAATGAAAGGGGCGACTTACCTTCGTTCCACGTGTGCTCCCTAACTTGATTTTGATTTTTTTTACTTTTGATTTTTTTAAATTAAAATAAAAATAAAATAAAATAAAATAAAATAAAGAAAAGGAGGGGACAGACTTTTGACAACCCCAACGCTCATCCCCCTCCAATTTCAATTTTTTTCTTACTTTAGTAAATGAGGGGACAGCCTTTGCTCTGACAACCCCAACCCCCCCCCCCCCCACGCACATCCTATTACTTATAGTTAAAAATAAAAATTAATAAATAATAAAAATAATAAATAAAAATAAAAGAAGAAGAACTTACCGTGTGGGGAGGGAATGCTCGCCTCTCAAAAGAGGGAAAACCCACGTCGTGCTCTCCAATCCGGGCGAACAAAGGTTGAAGACGACGGAGGGGGTTCCGACGCATGCAAGGGTAAGAGGACTTCATCGCCCGCAGGAGGGCTGGGCGCGTCGCGCCAAGGCTCCCATCGCCGTCGGGGGGCAGATCTGGGCGCAAGCGGGGGTCCAAGGGCGAAACGAAACTCGGGCGGCCGAGGGGGGTTCGAACGGAGGCTAGGAGGGAGGACGCCGGGGCTGACATGGCTGTGGGTTGGCGAGGTGAGGACTCCCCCCACCTTTCTGGTGCTGCGCGGGTCAGCTGAAACGGGGGTGATCCGTCATGGGGTGGCGCCGGCTCGGTTGCGGACGGCGAGGGAGGCGACGGGAGGACGATTTGAAGCCGGGGGGTGCTGGGCGGGTCTTCGCCGCGGTTGGCTCTGGGGATGGTTTGTGAAGTGGGTCAGATCTGGGACGGGTAAGGGGGTTTGGCCGCCGGGGAGGTCCGTCCTGTAGTCCCCGGTGCTGCACGGGCCGGCTGAGGCTGACGGCGGGGAAACGGTGAGAGGCTGAGGGGGAAGAGGTTGGGCCTTCATCGCGATCAGATCCGGGCGCGCCTTGGGCAGTCGAACGGAGACCGGGAATGGGGCCGACGGCGTGGGCGGTCGACCGCGGCTGTTGGGAGCCGAGCGGGGAGGGCTCCAGTGGGTGTGGCGTCTTTAGTGCCTAAGTTCGAGGAGGAGGCGACGGCATGGAGCTAGCATGGGGTGGTGCCATTGTCACGGGGAGCCGGCTACTGGTTTGCGGTTCTCCCGTCCCTTGGCAACATCACGACGGGCGAGACAGGGGGGGCCTTTTGATGTCCCAGAGATTGAAGCTGGCGCTGCCAACAGCATAGGTGGAAAAGAAGCCTTTCAACTGGGCCGCCTTGGAACTGGCTGGCTCTCTGCGGCAGGGACGACTTACGACCACGCTCAAGCCTGCCTGAACACAAAAGCAAACGAATCAGAGTAAAGGGGGAAGCTCCTCGCGACGCCCATGCGTGTTCGCGAGGAGCTCGGTCGTGATTCTCGACCGAAGGTAGGGGGAGAGGGGAGCTGGTCCGCCTATCGAGAGAGAGAGGCTGTCTTCATCGAGTGCCGTCGCTGCCACGTCCAGGAAGGAGGGGCTGAGGCTTGCCGCGATCAGAGGTGAGTCCTCTTGTCGGTCGCTTGGACGCTTCTCTTGAGTTGATCGCAAGGGGTTTCCATGATACCCATTTCTGCTTACCTTGCACAGGGTCGTTTTGTCGGGAGAGAGAAAGAGGGATCGAGAAGAGGAGAGGAGTTCTTCGATCGGAGGAGGGGAGAAAGGTTCTTCTTCTCTCTCTGTGCCTTATATCTTCTGCTTCTTCTTATAGGGGGGAGGGAGGGGCCTAATCGTTATCCTGATCGACGGTGGCACTCGTCTCAAGAAGCGAGGTCATCACCGCCTGGGGAGACCATCATCGCAGCTAGTGGTAGTCTGTAGTGAGGAGGAAGAGAAAGTCGCAGCCCCTCCCCCCTTCCATTCGCGTCTGGCCGAAGGATTTTGTCTCTTGCCATCTATCCCCCTAATTCTAAGTCTTCCTTCATCTGATGGTTTCTTTTCTCTCCCTTTCTTCACGTGCAGGTGGGTGTCAGGCAAGTGGGGGATAGGGGGTAGTCATCGCATCGCCATTCCCGTCTGTTGCGTGCAGGGAGGCCTCACCAGGTGCGGGCGTCCATGGTGGTGCAGTAGGGGAAACCAGGGGTGTCTCAAGCAGGATCACATGGGCAAAAGCTGCCGTGGCTAGGGAAGGTGCTGAGGGTTCAGGAAAAACGTCATCTGTTGGTGGGAACTGGCGCATTCCTGTAGGTGCGGCAGACGTGGTTGCCGCTATGTGTGTTGCTGTCCGGGGAGGGGGCCACCATTGTCCCTGAATGCATTGGGCCGGGCTTACCCAATTTAGAGGTTTGGCGTACGGCCCGGCAGATGGGCTGGTAAAAAGGGGGCTGGGGCTGTCTTTGTCATGCTGTTGAGGCTAGGCAGATAAGCTTCTGGCTGGGTTAGCTCCGTGGGCCACGGGTTGGGCCACCCCATTTGAGGGGGGGCCAGCTGATGAGATTTTTATTTGTTGCTGTCAGCGTAGAAAATGAACAGGAGGGAGCTGTCCAGCTGTCTCATTTTTATTGTTTGTTTCTTTGTGAAAACTCGGATCAAGGGTATGAATTCTTTTTCCTTTTTTTTCAAATTAGCCCAGCCTTAATGACTGTGGATCGGGCCTCAAATTTTTGGGGTAACTTTCAAACGGGTCCGAGGCGAAGTTGACTTGCCCTATTCGGATGGCAAACGATTTGGGGGATCTACAGTTTGCCCCTCCTTGCGAGAGAATCTGAGAAAGTTTTCTCGCAAGGATAATAATAGATACCCCAAATTGTGAGTTGGGGTATTTTGGTCAGATTAGTGCTTTGGGACCTGATCAAAAAAACGTTAGCAACAAATGAATGAACATGAATGGTTATGACAGTCACGAAGAACATGTTTTATTTCGTTATAGTTGCTTCTGGGCGGAATTGGAGTGGGCACCCAGGTTCTCTCACGGCTCACTGTTGTATCCGCAATTTGCTTCATTTGGACTTTCAAGATTCCCTTGACTAGGATGCTTTTTGTACCGGTCGAAGGAGTCTTTTGCACAGGTCGTATCATGGGTTTGGCATAAGGCCTTTTGATTCGAAAGCTCAAATTCGCCGTTAGAAAGGAAGAGCCTATGGATCTCATCGGAAGATTTAGGACCACAAAGACTTACCCGTTCGGGCGAATTCTTCTTCTGCAGATAGCCGACCAGCCAAAGCTCCTTGCTAGGACTTTGACGCTAACCTTTGGTGAGCTTTGATGATCCATCTTTGGGGAATACTTTTCTTTGCTAAAGAGATAACATATTTGCTTTTGCGACCTTTTCGTGCAGGCCCTTCGAAGATTTTATTTTGCTCTTTCGAGTGTTTTGCGCTTTGCTCTTTGAGACTTTGGTCTTCACGCTGATTTTGCTTTTTCTTTGCTTGTAGGGATTTGCCTCATCTTTCTTTTTGTTTTGTTTAGGAAACTTTGGATTTCTTGGATCTTTCCAGGGAGGAACCTGATTGGCAAGCTGACCCGCCGAGTGATACTTCTTTTCCCGAACTTTGCGAAAGTGTTGCCCCTGTGGTCCTATTGCTTCCGGATTCAGACTACAGGATCCCCGTTAAACTCGTTGCGAGGCGATCCCTAGGCTGGGAGGGAGGAGTGTAATGGAGACTCCAACTTTTGGCTCGAAAGGGCTAGCAACGGTCAAAGCTTGTATTTGGGATAGAGAATAAACGCTCGATCTCATCCCGGTCTGAGCATCTTTTGTCAAAGGATTCTTTATTTGCCAGGACGTTTATGTGTGAACTCACCGTGTTTACGCTCGTTTCTTTTTCGGGTAAGTGTTTGGAAAATGGGTTTACCTTCTCCAATTCTTGCCCAGAAGCATTATCTTTATGCGAGAATTTTGACGATGTGCATGATCACACAAATGCTTAAGAAATGCACATATTTAGGTGAGCAAACCTCTTGGAAGTGGGAAGATGCATGTATATTCTTGTGTCCCTGGTGACTCTTTCGAGGTTAGGCTCGAAAACGGCTTCCACCCGACCGCCCTCGCCGTTGTTCGTGTAGATGATCATGTGCCTACATAGTTTACAACGGACACAGACGAAGTTAGCTTGTGTACTTTGATAAAGTTGGACGCCTGCCGGGGAGAGGAGGCAGGGAATGTCCCTCTTGACTGTCATCGGACAGGACGAGAAGTTTTGTTAGAGAGTAGTGTAGAAGACACTCTCTTTTGGGATGATCATCTTTGGTGACAACAAAGGCAATTTTGAAGCTTTGGTTCAAAATTTTTCCATTCGGCCACCCACGCCTTTGTTCGTAATGTAGGATGTTCATGTACCAATATTTGCCAAAGGGCGGAACTAAGTTAGCTCATGTAACTTGTTCCGATAAAGAAGGGGTTAAAGTTAGATTTAATATCCCCTTTTCATGTTTTATTGTCATTGCATCTTTGTTGGTCTTGATCAAAGGATTGACGAAATGTTACTCTTGCCATGCGCTGTTACATAAGGTTGTTCATGTACCTAACAAACAGACGGCGAGAAAACAAGTGAGCTAATGCGACTTGTTTTTTTTAGAGTAAGAACAAAATTGGCTCATGTAATTTTGTTCGTAAGAATGGTGGAGTAGAGTTTCTTGGTACTCCCCTTTTTAATATGTCTTCATCATTGCGTCTTCATCCGTAGGAGTTGAAGGATTAATGAAGTTGCTCCAAGACCTCTGGCTTGAGGTTCTGCTACCCTTGCCCTTCTAGGTGTAATACCGTCGGAGAGCATCCGCATTGATCGGTTGGGGTAGGTCACCTCCGTCCATCTTTGTCAGGATGGTTGCTCCTCTTGAAAAGGCGTGTTTGACGACGAATGGTCCTTCATAGTTCGGAGCGAATTTTCCTCTAGGATCTCTGACATTTGGCAAGATCCGTTTGAGGACCAGGTCACCTGGCTTGTATTTGATCGGCTTAACTTTCTTGTTAAATGCCCTGGACATGCGCTGTTGATAGCATTGCATGTGGTGGGCGGCAGTGAGTCGCTTCTTGTCTATGAAGTCGAGGTGAGCAAGCCGATGGTTAGTCTTCTCATCTTCCGTCATGTTGCTTTGGCACGAGATCCTAAGAGTTGGCAGTTTGACTTCTGCCGGGATGACTGCTTGTGTTCCGTAGACGAGTTCAAGGGAGTTGCCCCAGTCCAAGTACGCTTCGTCATCCGGTTAGCGAGTAACGCGAATGTGAGCTTTTCATGCCTGTCGCGGTATGTAATTGCCGTTTTCTGAAGGATCTTCTTTAGGTTCTTGTTTGCAGCCTCGACTGCGCCGTTCATTTGTGGACGGTACGGTGAAGAGTTAAGATGCTTTATCCGGAATTCCTTGCAGAGGGAATCCATTAGCTTGGAGTTGAAGTTGGCACCATTGTCGGTGACCAGTAGTTCTGGAACTCCGTATCTGGCGATGATGTTAGCTCTCATGAACCTTACGATGTTATTTGCCGTAACTTCTTTGAAGGATTGAGCTTCCACCCACTTGGTGAAATAATCAATGGCGACCAGAAGGAATCGGTGCCCATTGGATGCCTTGGGATTGATTGGTCCAATTACATCCATGCCCCACATTGAGAACGGCCACGGTTCGAAGAGCGGGTAGAGTCTTGTCGGGGGCACATGCACCTTGTCACTATAGATGTGACATTTGTGACAAGTCTTGACATACTTGATGCAATCGGCCTCGATCGTGTGCCAATAGTAGCCTTGGCGCATTATCTTCTGGGCAAGTGCGTATCCATTCATGTGTGGTCCGCAAACGCCTTTGTGAACTTCGAAGATAAGTGCTTGAGCTTCTTGTTCCGTGACGCACCGCATGAGTGTCGTCGTGAATGACTTCTTGTATAGGATGTCACCATCAAGGAAGTAACTCCTTGCGATCCTCCTGATGAATTTGCGTTCTTTCCCTGTGCTTCCTTGGGGGAAAGTGCCCGATTCTAAATAGGCTCTAATGTCAGCGAACCATGGCGATGAGTCTTCGGTTTGGCATGGTTCAGTATACATGCAACTAGGATCGTCGACGATGTTAATGCGGAGGGGTTCAATGTCCATTTCACCAGCCAGAGGAATCATTGATGCAAGGACCGCAAGCGCGTCTGCAAAGCGATTATCCGCTCGTGGGAGATAGTTAAACTCGATGTCGGTGAACTGGCAGACTAATGTCTGCAAGTAATCCTGATATGGGATGAGCTCTGGATCCCGTGTGCGCCACGCTCCGTTCGTTTGGGAGATAATAAGCGCGGAGTCTCCATATACGTCGAGGAACTTGGCCTTCATGTCGAGTGCGCGTAACAGGCCGAGAATACATGCTTCGTATTCAGCGATGTTGTTCGTGCAAGGGAAAGTTACCTTTGCTGCTGTAGGGTAATACTGTCCATCTGGCGATATCACCACAGCCCCGACGCCCGATCCCGAGGAGTTGACGGCACCGTCAAAGTACATCGTCCATCTTATCTTTGGCTCCACGAATAAGATGTTTTCGTCAGGCAATTGGATCTCTAGGGGTGAATCATCCGCTTTTGGGTATTCAACAATATGATCGGCAATGGTTCTACCTTTAACCGATTTCGTCGAGTGAAATCTAATGTCGAACTCGGCTAACTGTAATTGCCATTTTGAGACTCTTCCCATCAATGTTGGTTTGTCGAAGAGATATTTTAGTGGGTCATTTTTAGACACTAATAAGATCTCGTAGTGGAGAGTGTACTGGCGCAGTCGATGTAGGACCCAAATGAGAGCGCAACAGGTACGTTCCGGAGTGGTGTACCTAGACTCGTAGTCGGTGAATTTCTTGCTTAAATAATAGACGGCATGTTCTTTGGCGCCTGGTGGTTGTTGGGCGAGCATGGCTCCAAATGACTCTTCTCTGACTGTGAGATAGAGAGTGAGAGAATGTCCCGGCTTTGGCGGGACGAGAACAGGTGGTCGTGTTAGGTATATCTTGATTTGTTCGAATGCAGTTTCGCAGTCATCATCCCATTCAAACCTGACGTCTTTTCTCAATTTCTTGAACAGAGGTTTACATGTATCAGCTAAGTTAGAGATGAACCTTCCAATGTAGTTGAGGCGACCCATGAATCCCCGGATTTCCTTGATTGACTTTGGAGCTGGGAGATCGCGAATTGCCTTGATTTTGTCTGGGTCGATTTCGATGCCCCTGCTACTGACCACAAAGCCGAGGAGTTTACCTGTTGTTGCCCCAAACACACACTTGGCTGGATTGAGGCGCAACTTGTATTTGCGGAGTCGCTCAAATAACTTGCAGAGGACGTCCACATGGTCTTGCTCTGCCTTGGACTTGGCAATCATGTCGTCGACGTAGACCTCGATCTCGCGGTGCATCATGTCATGAAACAGTACCACCATGGCTCGTTGATACGTTGCCCCGGCGTTCTTGAGTCCGAAAGGCATCACTCGGTAGCAGAAGGTGCCCCAGGGGGTTGTGAAGGTCGTCTTCTCTTTATCATATTCGGCCATGCGGATTTGGTTATAGCCGAGAACCCGTCCATGAAAGAGAACCTATTGAATCCGGCAGTGTTGTCCACCAGCAGGTCGATGCGTGGTAGAGGGAAGTCGTCTTTGGGACTTGCCTTGTTGAGGTCGCGGTAGTCGATGCAGACTCGGACCTTCCCATTTTTCTTGATGACTGGAACGATGTTCGCGACCCACTGCGGATAATGGGCTACTTCGATGAATTTGACTTTGAGGAGTTTGTCAACTTCTTCTTTGATGGCAAGGGCTAGTTCGGGCTTATACCGGCGTTGCTTCTGCTTTATAGGATGAACTGACGGGCCTGTAGGAATCTTGTGCTCCACAATCTCCGAATCTAATCCCGGAATGTCTGTGTACGACCAAGCGAAGACGTCAGAGAATTCCTTGAGCAAGTTGGTGATGTCTTCAGTTTCATCCTTTGATAAGTCTGCGCCGACGAATAATTCCTTGGGGTCATCTTGAGTTTCGATGTTGATTGAAACCGGCCTCTACAGTGTGATGTCATTTGGTTCTTCATGTCGTTGAAGACCTTGTTCCAAGCCATGGTATCCATCTAGAGATTCCGGGTCACGTATTATTTCCTCTTCTTGCTTATGGGATTTCTCGGGCATGACCGAAGCAGATACTGGATTGTGCTCTGTAACTTCTCCTCGTCGAATTAGGCGAGGCGTCGAATGATGGCCTACGTCCGTGAGTTGTTCATCGGGACTTGTGGGTATCCCCAAAGCGCCGTTCCCATTGAGCGGCATGTCTGACTCGGCCGGGTCTGACGCTTCCATTATGTTGACGTCTTCTTCAGGCTCAGCTGTCCTGTTGTTTTTGGTCCTTGGCCCTTCTTCATCAGAATTTGGTGTTGAGTTGGAAGCTGAAGATTCTACTTGCTCGTTGGTCCTTGGCCCTTCTTCGTCACAATTTGGTGTCGAGTTCGAAGCTGAAGATTCTGCTTGCTTGTTTGGTGGTGGTATTTCGGTCCCTGGGGACGTCCCTGACGATGCTGAGACTGTTGGAGCATGAGGAGGAGGCGCTCCGGCTCGTCGAATGTACCTCGGCATTTGGTCCAGAGGGACGGCGATGTTGGGTGGTATGAAGTGGACCCGCATACGAGGCCGACGCCTCTGGCCATGCCCCAAATTAACTTGGATAACGTTGACGTGTACGCTAGCCAAACGTCCGTCTTCTGGATGATGCACTTCCCCCTCTGGCTTACCAGCACGAATCTTCATGTCTTCGAGTTTCCCAGATAGGATTTCGCCTTCCATGGTTGTTGCAGAAGAACGGACGAAGCGGATAAATGACTTGTCGTTGGTGTGCTTGTCCTGCTTACGCCGTACTTCACCTTCGAATCCAAGCGCTGTGGTCCCCATCGGAGAGGGGATTCTGATCGGGTGGGTCATGCCTTGTCCTCTGGCCCCGAGTCCTTGGCCCGGTTGGTATCCATGCCTGATGAATTCTTTCACGGCGCTGATGTTGCCTCACGTCATTAAAGGGTCGGATTTGTAATCACGCCGGACCATGTGGACCATTTCTAGCGTCTGGGCCGTCGATGGTTCTCCGGTTGGCTCTTCGAGATACGACATGTCGATCTCGTGGCAGAGTTCCATCGAATGTTCCCCCCTTACTGTGACGAGTTTGCCATCTGAGGGAAACCTGACCATCTGGTGGAGCGTTGATGGGACCGCTCCTGCCTGGTGAATCCACGGGCGTCCTAGCAGCATGTTGAAGGAGCCCGCTGTCTCGAGTATCTGAAACACGGAGGAGAAAAGGGTTGTCCCTACCTTAATCTCCAAAGTGACCTCACCGTGAGCCTGGCGCTTGGCACCGTCGAAAGCCCGGATGGATAACCCCGATTGCGGTAGCTTTTCCGTGTTGATGCCGAGCTTTTGTGCAACCACGAGCGGTATTATATTGACCCCTGACCCACCATCTATGAGAACCTTGGAGATGGTGGTGTCTCTGCACTTGAGCGTTATAAATAGCGCATCGTTGTGATCGTCTCCTTGTTCCGGGAGATCATCTTCTGAAAAGGTAATTGCGTCGTTGGCTAATATCTGGTTCATGTACGAGTCCAACACATTTACTTCAACCTGCTTAGGCACATGCACCTCGGCAAGGAATTTCTCCAACATCTCTCCCTGTGCTTGTCGGAGGAATGAATAAGGTCGAAGAGCGAAATCTGAGCTGGCTGCTTCCTCAGTTGCTCTACAATGTTGTAATCGCTCTCCTTGATAGCGTAGATCACCTTGCGGATCTGTTCATTCGATGGCGCCTTGGGCTTCGACAGTTCCCCTTGCAGCTGGGCGTTAGGAGCAGCCACCACCCTACCTGAACAGGTGATGAGTTCAACTTCTGGGGTTGGTGAAACGCAGCTGGGCCTGATCACGACGGGAATCCTTGGTTCCTTCGCAAGCGAGCCCTCCGCCTGGGAGGGCGCTCCAGGTTGTGTCTCCCCGACCGGAACGTATACATATGGCGCCTTGGGCCTCCGAGGATTTATCATCGTGAAGCCGTCCGGTAATGCTGTAGTTGCTGACACCGGGCGGATCCCCGTGTTGGGCTGACCTCGGCCCTGGTTTCGACCTCGACCTCGGCTTCGTCCTCGGCCGGCGTGCACCACGTTGACATGCTCTGTAGGTACCACCTCACATTCGTACATGTGGATTTCTTCTTCTTGATTGGTCAGCGGCGCGAAGGAGTTAACACCGACATAGTTCACATGCTCAGGCAAAGGATTGCTCTTGACGTTGGGAGTAGTGGCTGGTGCAGCGAAGGTGATTACGCCGTCATCCAACAAATTCTGAATTTTAAAGCGGAGGGTGATGCAATCCTTGGTATCATGCCCTAGCGCCCCAGAATGATACTGACAAACTGCCTTGGGGTTGTAGCCAATAGAGGAGGGATTGGTCGCCTTGGCCTCCACGGGCTTGATGAAGCCCATGTCTCTCAGTCGGACGAACATCACATCCAACGGGTCAGGAGTGGGGGTAGGGTCCTCCAACCTGCGCTTCGGGCGCTCCTGTTGAACCGGCCTTGGTTGGGAGTACATCATCACGGGTGCGGGAGCTCTGGGGCGAGTGGTGGCGGACGCTGGTGGCCTGGCAGCTGCCGCCACATACGACCTTGGCGCATACGTGGTAGGGGGTGGTGTAGCCCTCATTGATTGCCTACTGTGTTCGGTTGTTGCAATGAGCTCCTGAGGCTTCGGCTTGACCATCGGCTTTGGTGGTCCGGTCGGAATGAGGCCATCTCTGCTGGCGTCATCGAGCTGGCTCGCGGTAATGACTGCCTGGGTGAATGTGAGCGGTGCCCGCCCGCCAATCATGAATGGTCCATATTCGCGCGGCAGCAACTGTAGGAATTCAGTGATGAGATCTCGCTCCTGCATGGGGGGCTTGATCTGCGTCGCCATCTCCCGAAAACGGTGCGCGAAGGTCTTGATTGACTCTCCCCAGAACCTCCGCAGCTTGCGGATGTCAGACAGCATTGGTGCCATTTCGACGTTAAAGCTGTAGTAATTCAAGAAATCAAGCGCCAACTCCTTGAACGTGGCGAACTGCCTCGGGTCCTTGGAATAGTACCACTGAAGCGCCGACTCTGCCAGGCTTTCTTGAAACATTGTGATGCGGAGCTTATCATTTGCCGGATAGACCGATATCTTGTGGCAAAAATGTTTGAGGTGCAGCTCGGGACATCCGGTGCCCTTGAATTTTTCGAACTCCGAGGGCTTGAATTTGTGAGGAACTTGAAAATGGAGAACCTGGAAGTCGTTGTACTCCCATGTTCGAGCCTGGTACCCTTGGAGGGCGTTAATGCGTTCTTCGAGCCTCGCAATGTGTTTGGCCTCAGCTTCTCGCATTGATGATATCTTGGCTTCGAACCTTATTTCGAAGGAGCTCATCTGTCCCTTCTCTCCCAACAACTCATCTATTATGGTCGCGTTGCGGGTTCTTGGACTGGGCGGGGTTGGCCCTGCATGTGGGGCCGAGGGACCAGCGGTTGATTGTGGCACTCCGTAGTTGGTAGCTGGAGCGCTGACAGGGAAGTAAGAGACCGGCATTTCTTCCAGGGGAGTTGGCCCGACCGCGGCTGGCACGTAGGGAGTTGGCCTCGGGGCTGGCGGCTGTGAGTAGTAGGAGGGCACCTGTGGTTGTGCCGAGGTCGTAGAAGCGGGCGGCATGCGTATGTATGGGTTGTAAAGGGAAGCAATGCTGGTGGAGGCGGCTGGCCCAGGCATGACTGGGTGGTATAATGGAGAGATGCCTGAGGGAGTGCCCAAGCCCGGCTGTGAGAAAGGATAATGTGGCATCGCCGTGGTTGTCGGTGCCGCGGACCCTGGCATGACAGGGGGAAGATGGGGATTCTGGGCGGTAACGGGAGTTGGAGCTACCGAGAGTTGCCGTTGAAGTAACTCTGCCATCATTGTCTTCAGGGCAGATAGTTCCACGGTAAGGGACTCGACCTTGCCCTCCAGGGATGTGGTGTCGGCGCCTTGGGCCGGTATGGACAGGTTGGGAATGAATGGGGGGATGGTCGTTGGAACGGTCGAGGTCTACATTGCTGGCGTTGTGAAGGCCGCCAAAGGTGGTATATATGCCGGAGACATGCCTCCGCCTGAGGATTGCCCACGGCGGAGGTCGGGGCTTGAGAGAAAAGTGGGGAAAATGCCACCGCGTCAAGGGAGAAAGTTGGAGAGGGGGTCACGTCCGTGGCTTCACTGGCGGTTGGAGGAAGGTCTCCTTCTTCTTCAATTGTTGTAGAAGCCACCACGCGTCCTGGGGATGTATTCGCCATTACCGTCTTGAGAGATCGGAATCTTGGACGTTTGTTTGGCGCAATCGTTTGGTACCTTGGACATAATCAAAAGAACCTTCGATCCGCATCAAGCGGTGATACTATGGATGCATGACATGTAATGATGCACGGCATGTCTAATGTAGGGATTGGATTGTTGTTACCGAATTTAACCCCCAAAAGAAAAGAAGCGAATTAGGTAGAAGATAATAAGTTCTACATCGTCATAAAAGTTAAAGTACAGTTAACCAAAAGAAAGATAGAGTGGGCTCGGAGGCCCGATAGTGGTGTGTCGGCGGTTAGACACGGTCCCACTGAGTGTGACGTTTCCTCCAGAAACGCTGAGACTGAGCCACACGATCGTTCTCCTCGGGCTCTGGTGGGAGTTCGCAGACTTCTTCCGTGAGGGTCATCCATATGCGGGAGATGTGTGCGATCACCCTCTGGAGCGATGTCTTCACCGTCCTATCGTCGAGGCTGATCGGTCGAAAGAGCTGCTGTGGGGGTGCTCCGGTCTTCGGAGTCAATCCCAGCTGGTGTCGGACTTGAAATGGCGCGTAGTAGGATGTGCCTCCAAACCCCATGATTGGAATGAAGTATCCGTCCTTCGAGGAGGTGATTGCATCATCCGTGTAGAAGCAGGGGGCTCTCTGGTAGAAGTTGGCAGGCTCTAGAGAACGGAATAGCGCGTCAACTCCAACGAAGGTGCGTATGGGGAGGCGGGCACGCTCCACGATGCGGGCCAGCAATCCCGGTGTGTGCTCTCTTGTGAAGGCTTCTCCTGTGATCCCGAGATGCGTGTAGAACCACACCTGCAGTAGGGCTGGACAGAAGGTCATTCGGTGGTTGCGAACTCCTCGCCTGGCTTCACGCACAATGTTGGTGAGGCTGAAGTTGGTTTCTCCGATTAGGTTGGGTAGGAAATGAGCGCCTTCCAAAATGGCTTTGGTGATGTAGACGGCTTGCCTGTTGATTGTCTTCTCATTTTGCGGGTACAGTATCGTCCCGACGAATAACAGGATGAATGCTCCTGCTGATCCTTGGCCTTCACCCATGCGCGGGTTGTACGGCAACATCTGTAGATCGATGATGCCATTGACAGTGATGTCTCCTAGGGAATTGAACAGTCCGGGTACACTTGCCGACGGAATTTGGAGAAGCCTCGCTATGTATTCTTTCGGCTTGTCAATCCTGGGCAATGACAGTATTCCTGTGCGGTGGGACATCTCAGCAAGGTGGATGTACTCTTCGTAGAGTGGCGCCAGCTTCAAATCCCCGAAGCGGAAGACGAAGGAATCCGGATCCCAGCGCGCCACCAGGTTCTGCAGGAGAGCCCAATCCAACTCCAAGCGAATGAGGTGGAAGAGTCCTCTGAGTTTGGCAGCCATTGGCGGAGGTGGTGGACGTTAGGCATGTTCTTCTGTCGCAACGCAATGGGCTCCATGAAGTCTTCCTGCATAATGGGGTGTCATCCGGAGATGATAACATTCCAATCCCTAATCCTAGTACATTATGATTCGGCACGCGATTTGTGCAGTAAATAGAGTGTATGATACTACTAGAACAATTGTGAATTGAAATGCATTCACGCGATTACAGATGGATATGGATGCATTAAAGCGGTAAAAGGAGGTAGGGAAGGGAGAAAAGACATTTGGGAACCCCGTGATCAACCCAAATTGCTGCAAAAATGAACAAAGTTATTGTTACAGTTATTACACACAAAGCGTACCTGACACCTGTCCCTGCGCAAGTAGCGGTCACTTAGCAACACGCAAATGCACGTGCGGCGTCTGGTACCTGTAGTGAGCAATCAATTCTAGACTCGGATGGAGGCTTCTAAGACCTCCCTCGGACTAAGGGAGGCGAGTCCCGGTCCATAGCCTACAAGCCGCAGGAAGCAGCGAGGCCGTGCCTTTCGGTGACCCCCTAAAAGACCTAGTCCCGGGTATAGGACTTACCTAAGTATGCCTAAGAAAGCGGTAAACAGACACAGACATGAGCGCAGACAAAAGGCACCGAGCCAAACAAGTACATGCGCAAACAAGAACTCCCCTCCGCATGTGGACGAGGGTAAAGACGTTTCGATAAAAATCCACATGCAGAGTTCCCCAGCGGAGTCGCCATCCGGGATGTACGCGCACCCTCCGGCCTAGCACACGCGCGGCGGTTCGGACAAACCGAGGATCCGGGCCCGCTCCCCAAAGCCCAACCGGTCGACGTCCCGACTCGAGCGTCGGACGCTGCGGAAGGGAATCGGGAGATCCCTCCCTGAATTCCTTATTGGGCCTGCTCGGGCCCTAGCCAACCGTCTCTGTTTTCCTAAGAGGCGGCTAGCGAAAGGCGGAGCATGATCCGAAGAAGGAATTTTCGGGAGAAATCGGGAGCGGCTCGTGTCGCCAATCCCTCATCCAAAATGGCTTCGTAAAAATGTTGCTTAACTTAGGTAAACGATTGCGGAGTCGCTACCGACTTTTTATTTTAAAATTGTTAAGTCGGAAATACAGCTGGTTCGGGGATTTTTACTTACTAGTCTTTACACTCTAAACATGTGAAGAGGTGGCGTTAGCTCCAAAAGAGTTTGGCTTTTGATTAACGGACGTTGGACCCGATCCGGGCATGACTCCGGACTCATGTCGCTGTTTTACGAGCGTTGGACCCGATTCGAGCTTTTTGGGCTCGAACTCATGTGTATTTGGCAAACAACATGCGACGATAAACCTATGGGGCCTAAAGCATGCGAACAATCACAGTCAATTATTGAGATTAAAGGGGACGGGAAAGGACGGTGATCGTGAGCCTATGCACTTGGGCTCGCGACCCATTACATGTGGAAATAAAGAAAAGACGGGAAGCTCGCACTTCCTTCATGTACCTGAGATGATGATTGATGCCGCTTTACTTCGAAGATAGCACCTTCGAGCTTTCTGTTTTCGAGATATCGCTTTGTCGGGATCCCATACAGCTCGGTTGATTTTTCATGTAAAATCAAAACACCACAGAGAGACGATATTCGGAAAATTCCAAAATACATGGGATAATTTTAGAATTAACTGGTGAGGCCCGTTGATGTTGATCCTTCATGATGTTGAAAGATATTCTCTCGTTGTTTTAACATGCAAAACGAAGGAGAAAAAGAAAGAAGAGCAGCATGAGTAACGATTATATCAACACATATTTAATCGTACTGAAAAGTAAGGCATGACTTACCGTTTGAGAGTGGTTAAAAGATTCGTAACCTGCCAATATATGTATGTATAGTAATTTCGAGATTGCTCGAGAAAGTTCACCAGGGTCCCGTCGTGTTTTCATGAAAAACAAGAAAATAGACATTAGTAACACACGTTAAAAAAGGATTCTCATGAATGAAAATTAAACGTTTATCATGTGATGCCAACGTCCCCTTGTAAATTTTTCATTATTATTACATTTTAGAAAATGAAAGGGGCGACTTACTTTCGTTCCACGTGTGTTCCCTAACTTGATTTTGATTTTGATTTTTGATTTTTTTTAATTAAAAAAAACAATAAAATAAAAAAAAATAAAATAAAATAAAATAAGAAAAGGAGGGGGCAGACTTTTGACAACCCCCACGCTCATCCCCCTCCAATTTCAATTTTTTTCTTACTTTAGGAAATGAGGGGACAGCCTTTGCTCTGACAACCCCCACCCCCCCCCCCACGCACATCCTATTACTTATAGTTAAAAATAAAAATAAATAAATGTTTCTGAAGCCCAGTGGACAATAGCACGAGATGAATCTGGATCCAAGTATATCAAGACGCATTCTGCAATTATAAAGGTTGGCAGGCTGAAAAAACATCAGAATGAAGGAGCTTAGAATCAGTCCTTAAATGGTTAAATGGTCAGAGAGGAAAAATATCACAGGATAAATGCAATTACAAATCAATCAAATGTTCTTCAAAATAAACACTTGAAGCCATAGAAATAGAAACAGCATAAATAAATTTCCAGAAGGCAAAAAAGTAATGGTGGCGTTACAAAGATACAGAGAAAAATCAGCACTGATCCCTAGATTCGTACCTTGGATCCATATCAGCCAATGCTACGACCTCATTCAACCTTTCTATCTCTCGGAGATCAACAGGGAGAAGTTTATAGTGTTCAGCTAAGACTTCACCTTTTTCTATAATGAAATGGCAAGTAATTTTGGTAAGGTATAAGAACTAAAGGAATGAAGTAGGGTAACAACTGAACCATCCAATAAAGAGAAGGCATTATACCTTACTTGGCACAGACTTAGACATCATCAAATCATGCATAAGCATCAATACGAAAAATAAAAATTTAGTCCATAAAAAATTTGACATGAAGAATGAAAAAGCCAATACCTTGGGATATAGATGAAATGTTGCCAACTTTGTCTCTCAATTGACTGTGGTTTTCAATAATGGCTGTCTTCTTACTGGTTACCTGCGGAATGAATACATCCCAAATCACCAAATCTTCTCTGGTCTATTTGGGAGAGATATCATCCCGCTAATCATTCAAACAAAATGGATACCTTTTGGCATTTATTGACCTAAATCTGGAAAAGAGAAGCATAGAAGCGGGAATCACCTCCTTAAAATCCAATTCTACATACAAGAATGGCGCTTTTCCCTCATCCTGAAAAAGGAGAAAAAAAAAATCAGAAACATTAACAGACAATACATTTGTTCTTTATTTCCAAACAGACAAACTGGAATAGAAAAGGGAACTGAGGAATAGGAAATAAATAAATGAAGTACACAAACAGGTATCCACCGAAAATGTAAAACCTTCAGCTGGAAGTAAGTCGTGTCGAACCCCGCTCCAAGTGACAAAACTTGCTTCTTTGAAAAATTACTTTCGGTGCCTTCTCCACAATCAAGAAACTCGTAAACGAGCTTCCTGAAAGCAGCCCAACGAGCAAAATACCCTGAAACAATAAACTCTGACTCGGGTGGTAACTAGCAAATACATAGACATAAGGTAAACCACGCGCTGAGGATCTGGGGAAAAGCAGACAGATCCTCATATCACAACCTTTGTTGAATTCACATCATACCACGATTAATTATAGGTGATCTTCTCACAGGTTTTCTCACAAACAGATGGACGTAATCGTCCTTCATATATCCCTTCTTAACACATGACCTGCAGTAAACAGTATACTCTTAAAATGCATTCCACAAACAGACGACGGCACTCACGTCTAATTCGGAAAAACGAACAAACGAAGAAAACAGAAATCGAGCTCTCGTTCCTGTAGGATTCAGAAACACCGCGAAAATTTATACGAGTGGCCGCAATAATACAATAGACGCGAAGGAATTAACCGAACTAGAGCGAAAGATCACTATGAACAGCAGAGAGAGAGAGAGAGAGAGAGAGAGACAGACAGTTTGCTGGCGGAGGCGTCGTCGTTGGTGGCCTGCACGGCTACTCTGTTGCTCCGGGAATCGCCGGCTCCCCTCGTCGGCTTCGACGTCGACATTGCAGCGGCGTCGTCGAGCGCGCGTTTCCTGTACGGACGAGGGCGACGGTGGGGAAGACGATGAGGGAGGGGGGTGGGGGGGATCGGTGCCTTCATGAACGGATCCCAACATTTTCCCTAATTACATAATAGGTTCAATCCTCAACTTCGGTTCCAAATTAGTCCTTCTAACTAAAGCTTTACGTGATTTAGGCAAAATATACATTTATGTCGTCAACTTTGAGCAAACTTTTTATTTTGTCATTATTTTAATTTATTATATAATTTTGTCACAACTTTTATTTTTATTTTGATTTTGGCCAACCATTTCTTTTAGCGAAAGCCAAACAAGGCCTTAATATAGTTTGACCAGTGTCCTATAATAGTAGAGTTTCAACCGTCATTGGTCTCATAATCCACTTTATCCGTAGTAGTCGCTCTCTAATAGAACATCATCCGACCTTCATCGATTTTTCATATTTTTTGACAACATCAGCAACTATCGTCAACTTCGGCTTCCAATTCACTTGATTTGTTCATTAAAATTTTATAATAATAAAGCAAATGAAAGGTTTAAATATTATTTCCCATTTTTTAAAAATTTTTTTTTCCTTTTTAGTCGATAATTGAAAATTGTCTATTAAGGTCTGTTAGGCTTACGCACGATAAAATTCAAGATTGGTCAAAATCAAAATAAAAATAAAAGTTGGTTCAAATTTGAGGTCATAAATTAATATTTTGCCAAAGTTTTATTCACGGACATGAATAAAGGACACATTTACCGGGCATGGGTAGAGACCATAAGCTCCGAGATCCACGATGGGGATTGCAAATAACCAAAAACGTATCCTTGGAAGTTTTCCGGAGCAGACTTGCAAATGCAATCTATATTTGGATAAAATAAGAACACAAGAATCGGGAGTAATGCAGGTCGCTTCTGCCAATGAGCACACTTGATTTGCCCGGAACAGAGAATCCTAGACTACCGTAAAATTGCTCATGATTCTTGACTTGAGACCTTGGGCTCAGGTTGCATGATCGGAGATGCCATCTCCGGTAGATGTACTAGGCTAATAATACTTTTTCTCCGCTGCAACATCACACGTCAGGATTAACACTCCGATAACTACATGAAAGTGAGTGAAAAAAGTTGAACATATAAACAAACGAACAGGTAGTATTGAGAAATACATCACAAAAATCATCAAACCATTTGGGCAGTGTTTTTGTTAACTTTGCCTTCCCAAAATGTCAAACAATCATTAGATGTCATTGTGCACGGCCTCGCCCAAAACACCAAGTATCATTCACTGGAGACTGCAGTGATAAATCAAGATTTCATGCCTGCCTTGATAAAGCAATCTCGTGCTTCACCATGCTTTACGTGGCAGCGACTTAATCAGTCATCGGTGCCATGTTAGCCCAAGAGGCGGAGGACAAAACTGAGAGAGCGGTCTACTATTTGTCAAGACAACTGACTGCCACAGAAAAGCGCTATACAATTAAGGAGAAGTTGTGCCTATCAGTCTTCTATGCTGTTAAGAAGCTGAGACATTATATCGGATCCCAAGAGGTTCATGTTATTGCCAAGTCTCCAGTTATAAAATACTTTTTCGAAAGTCCCCTATTGACCGGAAGAATTAGTAAATGGAGCTTGGTCCTATCCGCATACGATCTGCGTTTCAAACCTCAACAGTCGGTGAAAGGGCAGGCCTTAGCCGACTTCTTAGTGGACCACGATCCATCTACATCGATCGATCAAGAGGAATCCCTTGAGGATGTCTGGCAAGCTTGGTTTGATGGATCTTCGGCGAAATCCGGCGTAGGCATAGGCCTCCACATACTTTCGCCACTAGGAAAGGACGTTCGCCTAGCATATCGTTTGTCGGCGACTCATACAAACAATGCGACTGAATATGAAGCGTTGATCACGCTCTTGAAGGAATTGTTAGCCTTGGGAGCCAGGAAAGCCAGAGTAATGGGAGACTCTCAACTGATTATTAACCAGATGAATGGCGACTCTCTATGTCAAGAGAAACTCGCACCCTATCATCAAGTCGCTCGAAGGCTAGTCGAGCGGTTCGAAGCAATTACTTTCCTCTTTGTAGGCCGGGAGGAAAACACCATTGCTAACGACTTAGCCCAAAAAGCCTCGGGATACAAGGCTAGAAGAAGAACTTACCGTGTGGGGAGGGAATGCTCGTCTCTCAAAAGAGGGAAAACCCACGAGGGCGTGCTCTCCAATCCGGGCGCGCAAAGGTCGAAGACGACGGAGGGGGTTCCGACGCATGCAAGGGTAGGAGGACTTCATCGCCCACAGGAGGGCTGGGCGCGTCGCGCCGAGGCTCCCATGGCCGTCGGGGGGCAGATCTGGGCACAAGCGGGGGTCCAAGGGCGAAACGAACCTCGGGCGGCCGAGGGGGGGTCGAACGGAGGCTAGGAGGGAGGACGCCGTGGCTGACATGGCTGTGGGTTGGCGAGGTGAGGACTCCCCCCACCTTTTTGGTGCTGCGCGGGTCGGCTGAAACGGGGGTGATCCGTCATGGGGTGGCGCCGGCTCGGTTGCGGACGGCGAGGGAGGCGACGGGAGGACGATTTGAAGCCGGGGGGTGCTGGGCGGGTCTTCGCCGCGGCTGGCTCTGGGGATGGTTTGTGAAGTGGGTCAGATCTGGGACGGGTAAGGGGGTTTGGCCGCCGGGGAGGTCCGTCCTGTAGTCCCCGGTGCTGCACGGGCCGGCTGAGGCTAACGGCGGGGAAACGGTGAGAGGCGGAGGGGGAAGAGGCTGGGCCTTCATCGCGATCAGATCCGGGCGCGCCTTGGGCAGTCGAACGGAGACCGGGAATGGGGGCGACGGCGTGGGCGGTCGACCACTGCTGTTGGGAGCCGAGCGGGGAGGGCTCCAGCGGGTGTGGCGTCTTTAGTGCCTAAGTTCGAGGAGGAGGCAACGACATGGAGCTAGCAGGGGGTGGTGCCATTGTCACGGGGAGCCGGCTACTGGTTTGTGGTTCTCCCGTCCCTTGGCAACATCATGGCGGGCGAGACAGGGGGGCTTTTTGATGTCCCAGAGATTGAAGCTGGCGCTGCCAGCAGCATAGGTGGAAGAGAAGCCTTTCAACTGGGCCGCCTTGGAACTGGCTGGCTCTCTGCGGCAGGGACGACGGACGACCATGCTCAAGCCTGCCTGAACACAAAAGCAAACGAATCAGAGTAAAGGGGGAAGCTCCTCGCGACGCCCATGTGTGTTCGCGAGGAGCTCGGTCGTGATTCTCGACCGAAGGTATGGGGAGAGGGGAGCTGGTCCGCCTATCGAGAGAGAAAGGCTGTCTTCGTCGAGTGCCGTCGCTGCCACGTCCAGGATGGAGGGGCTGAGGATTGCCGCGATCAGAGGTGAGTCCTCTTGTCGGTCGCTTGGACGTTTCTCTTGAGTTGATCGCAGGGGGTTTCCATGATACCCATTTCTGCTTACCTTGTACAGGGTCGTTGTGTCGGGAGAGAGAAAGAGGGATCGAGAAGAGGAGAGGAGTTCTTCGATCGGAGGAGGGGAGAAAGGTTCTTCTTCTCTCTCTGTGCCTTCTATCTTATGCTTCTTCTTGTAGGGGGAGGGACGGGCCTAATCGTTATCCTGATCGACGGTGGCACTCGTCTCAAGAAGCGAGGTCATCACCGCCTGGGGAGACCATCATCGCAGCTAGTGGTAGTCTGTAGTGAGGAGGAAGAGAAAGTCGCAGCCCCTCCCCCCTTCCATTCGCGTCTGGCCGAAGGATTTTATCTCTTGCCATCTATCCCCCTAATTCTAAGTCTTCCTTCATCTGATGGTTTCTTTTCTCTCCCTTTCTTCACGTGCAGGTGGGTATCAGGCAAGTGGGGGATAGGGGGTAGTCATCGCATCGCCATTCCCGTCTGTTGCGTGCAGGGAGGCCTCACCAGGAGCGGGCGTCCATGGTTGTGCAGTAGGGGAAACCAGGGTGTCTCAAGCAGGATCACATGGGCAAACGCTGCCGTGGCTAGGGAAGGTGCTGAGGGTTCAGGAAAAACGTCATCTGTTGGTGGGAACTGGCGCATTCCTGTAGGTTCGGCAGACGTGGCTGCCGCTATGTGTGTTGCTGTCCGGGGAGGGGGCCACCATTGTCCCTGAATGCATTGGGCCGGGCTTACCCAATTTAGAGGTTTGGCGTAGGGCCCGGCAGATGGGCTGGTAAAAAGGGGCTTCTGCTGTCTTCATCATGCTGTTGAGGCTAGGCAGATAGGCTTCTGGCTGGGTTAGCTCCGTGGGCCACGGGTTGGGCCACGCCATTTGAGGGGGGGGCCAGCTGATGGGATTTTTATTTGTTGCTGTCAGCGTAGAAAATGAACAGGAGGGAGCTGTCCAGTTGTCTCATTTTTATTGTTTGTTTCTTTGTGAAAACTCGGATCAAGGGTATGAATTCTTTTTCCTTTTTTTTTCAAATTAGCCTAGCCTTAATGACTGCGGATCGGGCCTCAAAATTTTGGGGTAACTTTCAAACGGGTCCGAGGCGAAGTTTGACTCGCCCTATTCGGATGGCAAACGATTTGGGGGATCTACAAGAGGATGAGAAAAAATCAATTAAAATTAAACCTGTTAAAGTGTGCTTTTGGAGTAAAGTCAGGCCAATTTCTTGGTTTCTTAGTTCATCTGAGAGGGATTGAGATTGACCAAAATAAAGTTAAGGCAATTCAAAATCTAGCATATCTTAATACTAAAAAGGAGTTACATGCCTTTCTTGGACGAGTCAATTACCTGCGAAGATTTATAGGTAATGTGGCCGGGAAGACAAATGTATTCTCAACTCTTTTGAGGGGAAAGAATCAATTTATGGACTAGCACAAAAGAGCATTGACGGTTTTAAAGATTTACCTCTCAAATCCACTCGTCCTGGCTCCACCTCGACCCTGACACCCTTTTATCTTGTATGTGTCAGCCAACACGATGTTAATATGAGCATTATTAGGCCAAACTGATGAAAATTGAGAAAGAGCTATTTATTATTTGTCAAGGATACTAACCCCAATTGAAGTAAGGTATACCCCCACAGTGTTCTATGCTATTATCAAATTAAGACACTATATTAGCAACAACGAGGTGTAAGTGGTCTTAAGATCACCGGTGATCAAATACTTCTTTGAAAGTCCATTATTAACTGGGAGGATCAACAAATGGACCCTGATCCTCTCCATGTGCGACTTGAGATACAAACCCCAAAAGGTAGTCAAGGGACAAGTGTTAGCAGACTTTTTGGTAGAGTATGATACCGCCTTGCCTATAAATCAAGAGGCCATAGACACTGTTGTATGGCATGCATGGTTTAATGGCTCGACATCCAAGAATGGGCAAAATGCTAGTACCATTGTAATTCCCTAGCACAATTGGCTTCTGGCTTGAAAAGGGAGGAGTTTTTAAGCAATGAGGTAGGAGAAATCCTTGAAATGCAATCTCATCTGAATCAAAGTATCCTCATACACGTAGTAGACATCATGGATCAAGACAACGATTAGAGGAAACCCCTCACTGATTTCTTGTCAAATATGGGACAAAAGGTTAAAAGGAAGATAAGAGTAATGACTTAATCATACGTACTCATAGATGGAGTCCTATATAGAAAGAATCATGATGAGGTTCTACTTAGATGTGTTGACGTGGACGAAGCAACCCCAATCATGATGGAGACACATGAAGGTCTGTGTGGGGCACATCAGTTGAGAGTCAAAATGTGTTGGATTATTAAAAGGCATTGTTTCTTTTGGCCATCAATAATAAATAATTGCATCGATATGGCCAGATGGTGTGTTAAATGTCAACAGCATGAACCTGTAACTCAAGTGCCGACAAGTGAGCTGAAACCTGTAGTTAAGCCATGGCCTTTCAGGACCTGGGTTATGGACATCATTTGAGAAATTCACCCTCATTCGAGTAAAGGGGATGCATTCATATTAGTAGCCGTCGACTATTTCACTAAGCGGGTAGAGGCAAAGGTATACAATAAAATTGACCAGGATGAAGTGATGAACTTCATTAGGACATTTATAGTCTATAGATATTGAATTCTGCAACATATTGTGGTAGATAATGGGACACCATTTAATGGGGCAAAGATAAGGGAATTTGCCCAAGAATTTGGCATCGCCATAGTGAATTCTACGCCATATTACCCACAATCATACGAGCAAGCTGAATGAACAAACAAAATGATTAAGAGCAAAATCCATAAAATGATAGATTCAAACCCGAGAAAGTGGCCTAAATTATTATTAGACACATTTTGGGCCTTGAGAGTAACTAAGAGAGAAAGTATTGGAGAATCTTCATATGCATTAGTCTATGGACATGATGCAATGTTGCCGATTGAAGTATGTTACAAATCACTATGCACAGTTCAACCTTGGATACAAGATGAATCAATGCATATAGAATTAGAAGAACTCGAACAAAAGGGGCTCGAAGCAATAAACCGTATCGAAGTGCACAAGAAAAGGATTGCACGCTACTACAATAAAAAGATCGTTCCAAAACATTTCCAAACTGGGGATATAGTGTGAAAGATGATTTTACCACTAGCAGCAAGAGATCAATTTCCTGGAAAGTGGTTTCCAAACTGGGAGGGCCCTTTTCAGATAATTGAAAAATACTCAACCAATAGTTATACACTAGCTTCCATGGATGGGACGAAGCAACCGTTAAAAATCAATGAGAAATTTTTAAAAGTTTACCATCCAACTACTTAGGAGGTATATCAAAACAGTTTCAAAATGAGATTCCCAAAACTTTGGGAGTATATTTAGTTTCATCGTATTTATAGCAAAGGAAAAATCAGTTTTTCTTGGGAAGGGTTTTCCCAGCCACATCTAACAAAGATGACAATACCTTTTCCCTGCTCAACTTCAATGATATCTCATTCTTGTGCTGGTGCCAAGCGAGTAACATCTCCTTGTTCCCTTGTGGATCTTTGCATTGAGAAGTTTTCGTAGCCAAGAGTTCACCAATGTTGTTAATCTTGTCGATAAGCTCATCTCGAGTCTTCACCAATTCGGTGATCTAAGCTTTAACCTCCTCATGTTGACCAGCAAGGCTAGCCTTTTGCTGGTCAAGGAGTCGCCTGTTATATAGTGCCTCAGACAAGATCTGGTTGCGCTTCTCAATGTTGGGAGACGCCTGAGTTTGAGATTGGAGAACTCTCCAGAAAGATGTCCAGTGTTTCATTGTCGTCGTCGTCATCATCTCCTTCATCAAAATCATCTTCCTCATTCTCAAAGGCAGATTCTGGAGGGGTTACTGTATGAGAGGAAAAAAAAGTTAATACTGCAAGCTTTCAATGAAATAGTTGAAATAAAGACCAGATGATGTGTAATATACCTGGCCAGACTTCATACGCAAATCGCGTGAAGGACAGTAGTAAGGCTCAGTGGAGGTATCCAAAAATGTAATCTTCTCTCGGAGGTCTTTGTAAGTTGCAGACCAGTTCACAAAAAAAATCTAGGTGGCATAGATAGGAGTTTGCTCTAAAGGGAAAGACATTCGCTAAAGCTTCGTCTTCTCTATTATGCGAACAAAACATCTTGAGACATTGTCTTTAGAGGCATTAAAAGAATGCCTACAGTCCAGGGGATTGTTAAACGAGTCAGCGAATGGAACAATGGTGGTCTGGATGAACCCCAGCTGCCGGGCGCATAACTGAGGGTTATAGACCTCAAAACAAAAACTGTTCTAATTCATACCAACCAAATCCCTATTAGTCAACATTGAATCCCAGTAAGTGCTTGGAGCAAATTTCCTTAAGAAGCATAATGGCATGGTTAGTAGGGAAAGGGTTCCATTCTTTACGCTCCACTCGACCAGTGTCAGCAATTTTGTGCTTCATATTGCCAGTCATCGAAGCATTCAACCAGTCTTTCCTATTTGAGCAGTCATGCTCAATGATATATTAAACATTGAGCCCAGACATTTAACCGAGACATAGCTGGAAGGGATATTAACTCAATGATGTATTAAACATTCGAACAGTCTTTCCTATTATAGCATTTAACCGAGACATAGCTGGAAGGCATATTAAACTTCATCAAACCAGGCATCCATACCTGAGCCCAGAGGTGAACTAGCGAGATAGGTCCGCTAGTAGGATAGTGGGGGAAAAGAGACTTTGACGTTGAAGCATTTGTCTTCAAACTCTGGTAAACCAAGAATAGCAGAAGAGGGGCGAAAGCCAATTTCTTCTTTGATACACAAAGGAAGTTAGCCAAACCAAAGACAAATTTGAGAACCCTTTTCCTAGTGAAACAAAAATGTATTTGCTCAGCCACACCAAGTAGAATTTCGTTTCTTGGTCGGCTCCCCAAGCTTAAATACCAGACGCTTTGTGCAATTTCATGTGGGTATAGTGTTGACGGTTTGGATTATGTCCTTGAACCTATAAGCATCGCTAGCCACCGAATGTAATCGCTAAGGGGTACCATCTACTGAACAGTTGGTTAATAAGGCTACGTCCTCCAAGGTCACAGTCATAGGACCCTCAGGCAAGTAAAAGCAGTTCACGTTGTCGTTCTAGAGAGCTAATAAGCTAGCACAAACCCTATGGTCACACTTTTTGACGGTAATAGAAAGCCTAACCAGATCATGGATGCCCAACGTGTCCAACTTCTTTTCTAGCTTCTTGATCCAAAGGTTAAACCACCTGAGTGTAGCGGCTTTCTAGGCTTGGGGAAACAGATGAAACTGTTGCAGTTCTCCCAAGAGAAACGAGAAGGGAATCCTCCACGGCATAGTGATGTCTAGATCTGCTGCTAGGAAAGTCAGTCACACCAATTCCAGATATAGGGGGACTGCAAGAACAGGGCCAAGTGTGGGACCCTCGCCCCTAGCATCCAAAATCTTCACTACCCCGGCAGGGCCAGCTCACTGGTAATGCCATTGAAAGACATTGTGGTTGAGAGGAGCGAAGAACGAAGGTTTCCGGAGGAAAAGAGTAGGACACTGAAAGGTTTCTCGAGGAAGGGGAAGGATGTGATACGTCTTCTCAAACGACTATTGTGATTCCCTCTTTATTTTTAAATATAAAGAAGCAAAGGAGGGGGCAAAATGTTGATACTAGAAAATTTTGGACCTGACCCAATGCTAAAAGTGCCTTTGAGCCGTAGTGTAAAATGCCTACGAGGAAAGTGTCTACGAGGCCGAAATACATAAGAGGAGAGTGTCTACTAGACTAAGTCTATGAGACCCTCGCCCTTAGCATCCAAAATCTTCACTACCCCGGCAGGGTCAGCTCACTGGGAATGCCATTGAAAGACATTGTGGTTGAGAGGAGCGAAGAACGAGGGTTTCCGGAGGAAAAGAGTAGGACACTGGAAGGTTTCTTGAGGAAGGGGAAAGATGTGATGCGTCTTCTCAAATGACTATTGTGATTCTCTCTTTATTTTTAAACATAAAGAAGCAAAGGAGGGGGGCAAAATGTTGACACCAGAAAATTTTAGGCCTGACCCAGTGCTAAAAGTGTCTTTGAGCCGTAATGTAAAATGCCTACGAGGAAAGTGTCTACGAGGCCGAAATACATAAGAGGACAGTGTCTACTAGACTAAGTCTCTGAGATACGTGAGCACGTACATGAAGAAGTTATAATATGATTATACTCTAAGAAATCGTGGGAAGTTGTTAGGGGGTTATTACCCCATGATGAGGGAATTGTGGGGTAGTTAGCCACGTCCTGCGTTTTAAGGTAGAGACTGTTCAAGGCGAGTCTACTACACCAATGTCTATAGACATGCGTCTAGGACTGACAGGTTTACATTGCGAACTTATCTCGAAGTTTTAGTGACATCATGCTCCCATTTGTTTCCGTTAGAGAAAAACACGGAAGATATTCAGACTTGATCACCAATGTTTTAACAGGGACACGACATTCATCTAAGGACTAAAGTGCATTGTTTGTCGCAAATCCTTCGGTTCTCTGCATATTTTCAGCTCTCAACTTCCAGATTTCCAGCGTCCTCCAGCTTCCAGTTCGATAGTATTCATCATGTCAACACCAGCAGCCATTCAGACTTCATCACATTCCTTGGAGATGAAGATCATCCCGACTTTTCCTCTTACACCACTGGGAGTATATTCCATTTCCACCACTAAAGAAAGAAAAAAAAGGTAATGAATTCAATCAAATTAAATGCTTAATTAATTGGTGGTTTCTTCTTGAAAGACGGAGAATATGCTGCGAGTAGATTACAACCACAACCCCTACAAATACTCCCACCACCAAACCCGATCTCACAACACATCTTGGTTCGGAACAAGGGGTCGTTCCAATCTTCATCAATCGGAGGGGAATTCTCCTCCTCGCTCCTCTCTCTACGCCCCTCCCCTGTTGTTTTCATCCCTCGAGGAAAGAACCGACAGCCTCGGAAGGAAGAGAATCTGAAGGGTCTGATTTCATGTTCTTTGCGTCCTTCTTTTTGGAGTTTTTCGGAGGCTCCGAGGTTGTCGGATGATGAGAATATTTGTTTATTGATTTGCAGAGGGAAGGAGAGGAGAAGGAAGGGGTGGGGTGTGATTGAGGAAATTTTTCCGGTGCAATGGCGGGTCAGCAGCTGGAAGTCCTCAACGCCCTCGACGTTGCCAAGACGCAATGGTATCACTTCACCGCGATCATCATCGCCGGGATGGGATTCTTCACCGATGCCTATGATCTCTTCTGCATTTCCCTCGTGACCAAACTCCTCGGACGGCTGTATTACCACGTTGATGGCTCGCCCAAGCCTGGGACCCTTCCCCCCAATGTCTCTGCCGCCGTCAATGGAGTCGCCCTATGTGGTACCCTGGCGGGTCAGCTCTTCTTCGGCTGGCTCGGGGATAAGCTCGGGAGGAAGAAGGTGTACGGGCTGACTTTGATCCTCATGATCCTTTGCTCCGTTGCGTCGGGTCTTTCCTTCGGCCACAGTGCCAAGTCCGTGATGGCGACCCTCTGCTTCTTCCGGTTCTGGCTCGGGTTCGGCATCGGCGGTGACTACCCGCTGTCCGCCACCATCATGTCCGAGTATGCCAACAAGAAGACTCGTGGGGCGTTCATCGCGGCCGTGTTTGCCATGCAGGGTTTCGGTATCCTGGCTGGTGGAATCTTTGCCATCATAATCTCGTCCGCATTCCAGGTGAGATTCCCCGCCCCTGCCTATGAGGTCGACCCCATTGCTTCCACCGTTCCCCAGGCCGACTATGTCTGGCGTATAATCCTCATGGTGGGTGCGCTTCCGGCCGCTCTCACCTACTACTGGCGCATGAAGATGCCCGAGACGGCCCGGTACACGGCCCTCGTTGCCAAGAACGCGAAGCAGGCGGCCAACGACATGTCCAAGGTCTTGCAGGTTGACATCGAGGCAGAGACCCAGAAGATCGAGAAGTTGGCTCAGGACAAGTCGAACGCTTTCGGGCTCTTCTCCAGCGAATTCGTCAAGCGACACGGGCTCCACCTCCTCGGGACCACAAGCACCTGGTTCCTCCTCGACATCGCCTTCTACAGTCAGAACCTCTTCCAGAAGGACATCTTCAGCGCCATCGGGTGGATCCCCGCTGCCAAGACGATGAACGCGATCGAGGAAGTATTCAGAATCGCCCGGGCCCAGACCCTCATCGCGCTCTGCAGTACCGTCCCCGGTTACTGGTTCACCGTCGCTTTCATCGACCGCATGGGCCGTTTCGCAATCCAGCTCATGGGCTTCTTCTTCATGACGGTGTTCATGTTCGCCCTCGCCTTCCCTTACAACCACTGGACCCACAAGGATAACAGGATGGGGTTCGTGATCATGTACTCGTTGACCTTCTTCTTCGCCAACTTCGGTCCCAACGCGACCACATTCGTCGTACCAGCCGAGATCTTCCCGGCCAGGCTGAGGTCGACCTGCCACGGAATCTCCGCGGCATCAGGCAAGCTCGGCGCCATGGTCGGAGCATTTGGGTTCCTCTACTTGGCGCAGAACCAGGATCCAGCCAAGGCCGACGCAGGCTACCCCGCTGGCATCGGTGTCAGGAACTCACTCATCGTTCTGGGAGTCATCAACTTACTCGGGATGCTGTTCACGTTCCTCGTGCCGGAATCGAAGGGCAAGTCGTTGGAAGAGATGTCCAGAGAGCAGGAAGCCGAGAATGAGGAGAACTGAGTCCCATTCATTACATCTTTTCCGTTTACGACTTAAGAAGAAAACGAGATTTTAGGGGATAATAATTTTTTTTTCTTTCTTACTATTGTAATCCCATTGGTGTCCGATTTGTTTTCCTTTCAGGTGTGTTCGACCCTTTCCCTTGTTGTCTCAACTCAAATAATTCTCACCTTTTTGTGGTGTTGTGAATGTGATAGGGAGAGATCAACTTTGTACTGTGTAATTTATACTTGCAACAACGGGAATCGAGTACTTTCTCTTTCGGATATTTAAACGATATATTTCATAAATTATTTTATAGAGAGCTTTAATTTCCTTACTTTCCATAGCACGGTAAGCATTTGACCACATTTGATCACTTATGAGTTGTAAGGCCCTCTATATTTCTTATGCATATCTCAATAAGTTCCCATCATGTCTAACTAGAGGTTTATTTGGCGGCTATACTTATGGATTGAACAATATTTCCCAATGCTTGTTCTTTATGCACGGCCTCCGGTTTTCTTTCACTCACATTTACTTGAAGCCTGACAATCTAAGTATTTGTCGCATTTGAGCACATATGGCCCCATGAGAGCTTTAATGGATGGTGTTGGAGCTCCTCTCATTTTTGAAAGATTTATCGCCCAATAAATGCCAATTTCAGAAGGAAATTTCTTATTCAACAATTGCAGGCAAGCCAACAATCCATCATGGATATCCATCACAACCTATATGGGATCTATTTGTCGTGGATTCCAATGTTTTTATCGTTGAGGTTTATAATCCTCACGTGTGAGAGGCAGTTGGATTTCGCTCAAGCAGTTGCCCTCCCTTTTCATCGATCTATGAATAATTCTTTATCCGGCAGACTCCATGTACGCCCAGGCTGCCATGAAGATGTGGTCGATATTAAAGATCCATTGATTTTGGAAATTAGTTGTGGTCGTAGTCAAGTGAAAGTCGGAACTTCTGGGCGAACGATGGAATCCAAGGTTACACTCAATATCAAGCGATGGCAAAAACTAGGCGATGAGTTGGTATCTTCATGTACCGGGCCTGAATTTGTCCGAGAGCTTATTCTTGTTCAGGAGACCTATGAAGTAAGATTTTTTCGACTGAAACAACAAGGGCGGACAACTCTTCGGCGAAGAAGTTGTCCAATACCGGCGTTCCTCCTCCTTATCTCCCCTACCTGCCTAGTGAAAGAACGAGGCCGGTTGTCCCCGTGAGGACATGCCAAATGATTATTCAGTAGTTGCTGAGATTAAATTCCCTTCAATTGTTATTACATTATTTCCTGTAGTGTTGCTAAAAAAAAATTATAAAACGAAAATATATTTGTTTCTGTGTGTTTTTCATTTGGATGTTCCACAACAAGCCGCATTATAAAACTTGAGGCTTTGGGAATAAATATGACCCAAATGCCTTAAACCGGCCCTAAATTTCTCTAACTGTATGAGACAAGCGTAGTTGCATCGGCACACATAATTGGGCCGGCTCCGTCGAGTCGGGTCGTGGGCAGAAAAATGATTCGTTACCCCAATTTTCTTTTCTTTTCTTTTTTTTTTTAATCAAATAATAATTTACATAGTTTTCGAGACTGAGAACGATCATGCTCGACCACGCCCACTAAGTCTTTCTCTAATCCAATATAATATGCTAAGTGTGTGACGACAATGGATAACATGAAAACAAAGTAATTTGGGGCTTACAATAAAGTTCGAGATGCGGGGAATATCCGTAGTGCTTTCTTAATGTATGTATGGCATTTGTTTTTCCATAGTTAAACGGATTAATCAGGCTTATCCAAAGGGATATATCAAAAGATAAAGAGAAAAGAAAAGACAAAATCACTACAGCATACACACTTACGGTCCATTTCACAGGTTCGATCGTCAAAAGAGCCTTTTTCTCTCTCTCGATCGAGAGAGAGAGAAAGAGAAATCGTGGTCCATGACCAAAGCATCCAATTTAACACCAAGGGAAACGATAAATTAATGTTAATATCCCCCCTCTGGGATCTAAGCACTGATCAGGTGATTGCTCGATATATGCCCGAGTCGGCGCACGGCCGCGGTCGCTGACGGAATTATGTGGTGTTAATTCTAGTAACAACGAACTACCCGATTCGATCTATCGATGGGAAAGAAAACATAAATTTATGTGGTGGACGTTTGAGAGAGACGAAAATTTCTGGTGTACCTAAAGTTAAAGATCTCACTATCCATAGGAATCAACATCGACCGGCCACTACATGTTTGTGACGAATTAATAATTTTGAAGTAGCTGTCATCACCTCCACAACCCTCTACCTAAAAATCCAAACTCAATCAGTAGACCAAATTCTTTTAAAAAAAATAAATAAATAAAATGAAAGGATGAGGAAAGAAAGAAGGGGGTGAAGTGCTTCTTTAGGTAATAGATGAAAGGGACATTGTGCTGCCTTTTGTGATGCTTACATTTACCATCGATTATGGACTCTCTATCGCAAAAACACTAAGCAAACATGTTTTCACACGATTCTGTAAAATGATTCCTCGAAGAAAACCCAACTCCTAAGCATTTTCATGGCTCGGTGTGTGGTCAAATGAAATGACTACTCGAATGAGCATCGGTGGTCGAGATCTGTTTTTCGTGGTTAAGGCGACCTGAACACTTACGATCACAAAGTCTTCGTCTTGTTGAAACGCATTAGTCTGTAGATTGCAGCCTTTAAAAATTGTTGGGGAGAACCCGGCGGCTGCCGTAATCAATTATTAACAAAATGCCCTCGTTTAGTTGCCTCGTCTCTTTCTTTCTTTCTTGAATGATTCAGCCTTGACTAATATCAGACACGCCCATTTTCGTGGTTGTCGTTAGATTACTCGTAAACTATGCTTAACGTTTGATACGCGGGCGAGTCGAAATTGTGATCATTGACGTGGGTCGAGATCAAGAGACAGCCACACCCGCACGCTCGGCGTTGGTCGTGTTTGGCAACCTTAGTGGAAATGTAACGTAAAGCTTCGCTATCCAATCACAAATACTAAACAACAAAAGCTAAAGTGTAGAGAAACCAAATGATACTCTTGATTTCCAACATCGGGAACGCACTTTACCAAAATCATCCTTACAAGTTTTACAAATAGAATTACTAGTAAGTAGTACTAACTCTTGATTGATGTGATGATGATCATGTACTGCCTCCTTTCTTATACTATTTATATATAGATAGATTAAACCCACGATATTTCCGATCCTAGTCACAGGCAAATTATTCGGCGGCTGATGTCGGATTATGCTCGGATGGAGAATTAGAGGCATGATTATCTTTATCGACGCAAGTCCATGCCGCGGGAGCAGTTAATTCCTCTTGTTCCGGTTGTTGTTGATGATGTTGGTTCAACTGTTGCCTAAGTAACAGGACATGACAGACGTCCGACAGTTCCTGCCTTAGTTTAAGATTGTTGGAACGGAGCTGGTCGTTCTCTAAGCGGAGGCGTCGTCCATGGTACAGGAACAAGGCCAGCCGGTTCCCGATATCCCGGTTCTCCAGCTTAAGTCGGCTCACCTGGTTACGAAGGTTCTCGAGGTGCTTCTGCTTCCGCATACGGGACCTCCGTGCCGACTCCCGGTTCGACAGCATGCGCCTCCTCTTCCTCTCGTCGACGACTGCTGTGGGAATGGGGCTCGGTGGGTCCCCAGAGAACGTGGAGTTGGAGTTCGGGCTGCCGTGGTCCTGGTTCAGATTATCCGATCCACAACCGGAGTTTGGGGAGTACTCGTCGTTGTTGCTAACGAAGAAGTTGTCAGGGAAGTCCCAAGGGAGGAGGCCAGGATCAAAGGACGAGATCAAGGGAAGGGGGTCAGAAGGGAAGGCGACTGGGCAGGCGGCGGACGTCATGACGGCAGAATGGGCCGGGGATGTAGACTGTTGGAGGGAGGAGGGAGGGGGGAAAGGGAAGAAATGCAGCGTAGGGGGCTCGTACTTATGGACGGCCAAAAGGTCTGATGGTGGGGCCGAGTTAGGTTATAATAACATTTAGTAGTGTAATAAACTTCATCAATAAGTTCTGTTACTCATAGGCCCTTGTAATGATCATCATGTCAAGAGTAATGGTCCCATATGATAAATACTAGTTTATATTGGTGGTAGAAATCGTGGTTCGGGTTACAAGACGTAAAGAGCGAATGTGTACCAACCCAAAAAGGGGACTAAATGAAATAATAATACAAGCACATTCGTGTGATGATAATTGCCTTGACTAATCATCCAACCATGGGTTTAGACTGAAGACCCACAACCTTAACTTTTAACCCTACACCCAACCCCACAACCTAAAAAAGACACGCAATGACAAAACCAACGCCAACCAGCAAACAATCAATTAATGTAGATGTCCACTTGAGAGAATAAACTTGACTATAAAAAAAAAAAGAGAGGAAAGTATAGGAATGTATTCGTACGTGAGTATGAAAGCGTCTCAATTTATAATTATTGGGATTTAACGAGATTCATATAATCACTACTTTCTTATATACAAAAGTTTATTTAATGGATGCAAAATTATCAAGTGTTGCATATGACAAAGTACATAAAACGCTCCTTCCAGAAAAGAAAAAATGAAAGGAACGATGGGGGGGGGGGGGGGGGGGAGGAACTAGCTTAGGCATGAAGTAAATTACACGAATTCAGAAAGGTGTCCAAAATTTTAGACACATGGGATTATTGTAGTGGATGTGGTACCTCTCGTTCCTACGCGGAGCCACGTATTATGTTTTAACTTCCCCCAGACAAACCAAACGAAAAAAAAACTGTGTATCATATCTACACAGGAGATCTGATTTTTCACACGAGTCATATCTTTATTTCTTTGGATTATCTCTATTCCCTTTATACCACGCAGAAAATCCCAAAAAAAAATAATGATCGTAAGAAAATGCTCATCCTTTTGTTTTCTTTGAAGAACCGAAGAAAAGGATATGGTGATAACTGGGGAAGTTAGATCTTCTTATTTTACATGTTTTTAGTGACGTTTAGCATGATCAGGGGGTGTCATTTTCTGCTGGCCTTATTATGTTAATGATTTCTTCTTCTTCTTTGTGCGCTACTGCTCGAATGAAATGACAAATCAAGTGTTGCTACGTTCGATGGGGATGTCGCATTGACAAAATATTTCTAGCCGAAAGAGAAATGATCGTGTCTTCTCTTGCCGCCTAAAATATTATTCCCCAAAGACAATAAATAGGAAGGGGGGACGCCAAACTCATTCAAAATAACATTAACAATTGTCTTCTTTTCATCATCGTTATCGTCATTATTTTAGGGTTACAATTATGTTCCGAGGAGCCCAAGCGTTACGGCCCAAGCCCATTTTTCATCCCCATATTGGGACTGGTGAGAGGGAACGAACTACAATTGCAGACACCTTGTTTTAATAGATTCATTTCTTTAATATAGTTGAAAATGGGTTGCACGGTAATATTAGCTCATAGTCCATTAGAGCGGAATCCCGTTGATTTTGTACGCTGGGCTCGAGATATGGTCGGTCCAATATTCTAACAAATACGAGCTATGGTTACATCAATGACTGACTATGATTCATGCTTTTAGTTCAAGCTTTACAACAATTATCTCGTGTTTTTAACCCGGTCGCTCCACCTGAAATCATGCTTTTAGTTCCCCCGGCGCGCAAACCACACGGGCTTTCAATGCACCAGTGATAGGACGAGACGCTGTTGGACTCCTTGTTGGCGATGGTATCTGCGACCTCACCTTGTCTTGGAATCCCATGGTTTTCAACCAACGGCAACTCGGAGGAGCCGTCGTCAGGGAACGCGATGCAGTAGCATCGCTCGAGCGATGTGAGGAATGCGGACACAACACCATTCACGACCCTCCTACCTAAACCTACTTGGTTGGTCCTCTTGGGAGGCGGCTTGGGCGTCCTTGCGCAGCTGTTGGCTGGTTCTTGGGTGATACGATGGTTAAACTTGGGAGCATGCCACGCGCAGCAGTCGGACCAGCCTATAAGACGGTGTCGGGGATCGATGCCCATTCCGCGCGGCAGTATTGCTTTGTTTGGAAGTGAAATATGGTTCGGAAGGTAATGACTCGCATAAATGATTCATATTTCCGAGTTTTGCTTGTGTGGTACAAAACGAAGTGTTGGTCTCATACAAGCGGAACCTTTTTCGTTGCTTCGCTGGTGAATACAAGATGGGGGACCTACCTATTGGAATTGTCGGGAACGCAGGAAAACGACCAAGTAAGGAATAAAAACATTCTGTTTTTTCATGTAATGGAAGGGTTTATTATTCAAATAAGTTATCATTTTGTTGTCGCAAATTTATAGAAATTTATACCTTTCCCCAAATGGCAGGCTATAAAAGTTTAGGAATTTGTACATTCTGTTTGGATTACCACCCTGTTGTAAAATACCATCAAATTCTACTCTAACACAATCAATCATTTGTATCCTATAACTTTCAATCTCTTTGCAAAGGCAGGCAGGAGTAGAGGAGGCGATTACATATTTCTCCCCTCATCCTCTACTCCCATTTTCACTAATGATGAGTTGAAGATCAATCGCCATCACCTCCAACCAAATCCAACTATCGTCCAGAGAATGTCCCGTGAACTCGGAGGTCGGCCGCAAGAAATCGACCAGAGAAGATCTTGTGCTGAATCTTGGACGGGGACATTGTGTGTCAAAGTAACGGTCCAGCAGACTATTCGGGTCGAGTTGCACTATTTGACATTCAAGCAAGGCATCACAATCTACGAGACTATAAGAAAAAACACGCACATCACTTTGGACTATGGTGCATGACTGATGTGACTGAATCCGACCACGTCATGGCTTAGACAAGACCATGCGATCTTTCCGAAAGGTTGTTACATCTCACGGTGGATTGTGTGTCGGGTTCCCTTTACCTAAAAGTTACCAATTAGGTGAATGGTCCCAAATCTATATATGCACTTGACCAAAATCTTTTTTAGGCAATGTGAAATTACGAAAACCGATCTTTATAAAGTATATTCTTTTCATGCTCATGAACCCAAAGATGGCCAAGATTCACCACCCTGCTAATATGCTTGTTGTCTCCTTCTGCTTGATCGTGTTCGCGGCTCATGCTGCCCCGGGTTAACCCGGTGATCAAGGAAGCATCCGCAATGACCTGGTATTTTATATAAAAGCTCCTCGGATATTTGTCTCCCTATTATCAATACCCCCGGATTATTTACGGACGTCATTTGCGCGACCATGGTATTTTATTATAGGCAAGGTCCAGCGCCACGGATTGTAATATTATTGTGTATATGAAATCAACAATAAAGAGAAAAGCATTACCCTGTCAGAAATTTTCCTGATGTGAGAATTAAGCCTTTGCCCTCTCTCTTGGGGCCCATTTGTCCTCCGACAATGTTAGGTTCGACAATGCTAAACTCATCAGGGCCTTCTTACTGAATGGGCCAATTTGGGCCCATATTTTACCGGCCCAATCAGTCCTTTTCGCCTCAGGGCTCAGGGCAATTAGTCAAATTTTCTTTCTGACATAGCGAGTTTTTTGTTAAAGTATATAATGTATAACCAAGCTTTACCTAAAAGCTATAAATGTAAGGTTTCTACATGATATAGAGCGGCTCTGGGTTCAAACCCCGTGCACACAAAAATCTTCAAAATAAGGCGAGATGCAAAAAGTGCGCGCCTATCCTTGAAGGCCTAGAGCAAAAAATGTCGGCCCAGTTCGACTTGAGGGGTATTGGTTTCAGAAGTCGTTGCGGTGGTAGTCTTGTTCTGATGGAGGTAGTGTCATGCCTCCTCCAGTAGAGGTGCACGCGCGCGGCGGTTCGGGCAAACCGAGGATCCGTGTCCGCTCCCCCGAGGCCCAATCCGGTCGGCGTTACGGCTCGAACGCCGGAGGCTGTGAAAAGGGACCCGGGTTGGGCCCTCCCTTGATTTCCGAATGGGTCTGCGGGACGTTTTGCCAACCATCTTCAGTTCCCTGAAGGTGGCGAGCGAAAAGCTGCGTAAGACCTCGCTCGTGAATTTTTAGGAAGGCCCAAGGAACGGCTTGGTTTGCCGTAACCTCATCCTAAATGGCTTCGAAAAAGGGTAGGGTTTAGTTTTGGTAAATTGTTCAGAGTCGCCACCGCCTTAGTTTAAAAATGTGATTTTTAAGTCGGAAAAATCAGAGTTGGGTTCGGGGATTCCTATTTACTAACCTTTGTATTCTAAAACATGCAAAAAGAGGCGATTCGTCCAAAAAAGTTTAACTTTTGATTGACGGGTGTTGGTCCCGATCCGGGAGTAGGCCGGACTTTTATTGACGTTTTAACGGGCGTTGGACCCGAATTTAGGTTTGTTTGATTAAAACCAATCATGCGACGTAAAACCTAAAGTCTAAGTATACGCGCAATCACAAACAATTATTTTGATCAAAAGGGCGGGGAAGGGCGGTGATTGCGGGCCTATACACTTGGGCCCGCAATCCGTTACAAGTGGATTTGAATAAAATTCGGGGAGACCCGCATCTCCCCTTTGTACCTTTAATTGAGTTTGGGGCCGCTTTACGCCTTCGAGCCCACAGGTTTTAGGTCGGGGTGGATCCACGCGGTTTGATACACGCGCCTTCGAGTTAATCTTCAAAATTCCGGAGTTGATCTTCCGAGATTATGTACTCGATGTACATGCAAAGAAAAATGAAGAAGTGGTCAGAAAGTCCCAATATAAATCGAAATGAATCATTAGGACTTAATGAAATAAGAGCGATACTTACGGGGCGTTATGAGCCGGTTGATGCCGATCGTCCGCGCCGTCGAAGGATGACATTCCTTGGTAGTGAATTCCTCGGTGTTTACATGCAAAGTAGAGGAAGAACGAATGCAAATGTCCTTAATATCGATCAAATTCAAATTCCATTGAATTAAATTAGTAAGACATGTCTTACCGTATGAATCGGTTGAGTGGGGTTACGATTTTTCGAGATGTCCGAGTTTTGATTGTGTTTTTCATGTAAAATCAAGGGAAGATGGGTGTTAGTGATTCATATCGACGAAAATACAATAAATCAAAGCGAAAATGTAAAGTCCTAAAACAATGAAATCTTTTTTTTTAAAGGGAGTTTTAATATGCTCAGATTCAATTTTTAATAAAACAAATCGTAATTGTCCAAATAAAATTTTTCAGCAGGCTAATTCATCAAGTGATTAAAAAAACGGCTAATGAAGTCCGAAAATAAATTTATTACCTTTATGTTGGAAACTCGTGACTCAACTACGAAGCAAAAGGGGAAGGCTTCAAATTTTGAAACTCCCAGCAAACCCTCCCCTGTTACGCTTTAAACTTTCAGATCTGGCGTGAGTTGGAGCTGAACGAAGACGCCATTGATCATGAAAGGGAGGCTGACTTCGAGGCGCGTTGGTGTCCGGATCTCACTCCCGAGGACGTCAGAGGGAGAGCGGTCGCCACTAGAGGTTCTGAAGACGCCCCGGAAGAGTGGGTCTCGTCTGTCAGCTTTGATTCGTCGAAGAGGAGGGTCTGGTCACCGATTTCGCCACCGCCGGAGACGGGCCGTCGTCGTTGGTCCTGATAATACCAAGGGAGGGCGCCGGGAAGATGGAGATCCGTCGCGGCTGGGTTTGAGGGAGTCGGGGACAGGCTGCTGCGGGGCGCCAGATCTGAGGGTTTGCTGGGGCTTCATCGGAGGGATGCTGGGACGGAGGTCTTCAAGACTGCCGGGGGTCGCTGGAGTGGTCAGATTGGGGCTGCTGTGGGGGAGGCGCTACCTCGGGGCAGACGCATCACGGTGGCAAGACAGGAGAGCCGCCAGGTCGAGGTGAGTGGGGATGCCGGGATGTGGTGCCGGATCTGGGTTTGAAGGAGGCTTCGGGCTATCGATGCCGGGAAGCGGAGCTGGCTGTAGGAAGAGCGCCGGAGACGGGCTGCGGCCGCCGGATCCAGGAGCGCGGGGGAGGACGGGGAGGGCAAGTTGCTGCCGCCAAACTTGGTGGTGCCGGGAAGCTGGGAGCCGGGGGTGTCGTTGCCGTAGGTTTTGGGAAGCCAAGATGATGCAAGGAGGTTCGAGGAAAGGAGAGGAATTGAGATGAAGATTGGTGCTGCACACAATGCAGGAAGGACTGGTGGCTGGTGTTGCACATTCTGCAGATGAAGATGAAGTGATGAATGAAGAATGAAGAGAATCGGTCGTCATGGTTGGGTCTATGTGTGTAGTGGTTCGGTTCAAAATAAGTGAACCGGGTTGATGTTGTAGATGTTGTAAACCGGTTGTAGGAGTCTGTTAGTATAAAAGGGAATTTGTTAGCAGGGGGCAGTTAGACAGTTAGAATTGTGGATTGCAGTTGTGTTGCTGGGGAGATTGTAAGTGGAGTCGGTGCACGGACTATCGGAAGTAATCTGGTGGTCGGAGACTGGGCTGTCGGAGGTTTGTGTGGAGGTTTGTACGCCTTGTTGTTAGTGGATGAAGGTTGATTGTGGTGATTAAACTTGTTTTGTTCTGTGAATCTTTGCTGGTGTGTGTCTGTGTTGTTGCGAGTGATTGAATGGTTGATTGCGATCCTAACGACACGGATCAAGGGTATCAAAGCAATATCCTGTAGGAAAAGTTCATTGGTTATATGGATTCAGTAATTGTGAAGGAAAACGACGATTCTGGTGTTGATAGACTTGATATTTGAGTAAAATTGTTGGTATCGCTGCGAAATGGTGGAAACTCGTTTTGAAGAATTGAGAAGGGAGCAAGAAACAACTGGTGAACTAGTGGAAGGGTTAGTGGAAAAAATCGGGGTATTGACCTCCCAAATACGTGAGGTGCAATCGCAGACTCACGATGTACAGTCTAAAATGGATGACAAATGGAACTTGTTGCTGAAAAAGTTGACGGCATTAGAGGTTAGTAGAGAAGAGGAGTTATCTGTAGTTAAGGGGAGAAGGGAGGATGATGTACCCAGATCTATTGCAAGCACATTTTCGATGCCTAAAGTTGATTTTCCGGAGTTCGATGGGCATGAATTGGAAGATTGGTTGTATAAATGTCAAAGATATATCGAATTAGAACATGTGCCGGAGGACAGGAAGGTGAAGTTGGCTTCATTATACTTGTATGGATCGGCATTGCAATGGCATTATTCCTATGTTAGGAATAGGAAAAGGGACAGGCCTTTAGAATGGGAGGAATATACAATGGCATTAAATAGCAGGTTTGGAAAAGAAGTCTTCGAGGATCCAATGGGGAAAATGAAAAATCTTAGACAAGAGGGAGAATTTTCTAATTTGTATGCATATATGGAGGAGTTTGACGTTTGTTTGCGGAGGGTGTTGGACAAGATCGACCTTCCTATGTCGTTTCAAGTTAGTCTCTTTATCAATGGATTGAAAGATGAATTTAAAAGCACCCTTTGGTTGCTGAAACCTACGGATCTATTGACTGTGCAAGCAAATGTAAGAATCCTTAGTGGTGATGTGCCTGTGAGCAGAACGCCCAGTAATACCAGCAAACCTTTGCGAATATGGAACAGACCGACTGTCCCAGTAATAGAGCAAAGAACCATGGGAGTAGGGGACAAGTCAACGAGTAGAGTTGGCAATACTACGTCTGTACTGGGAGCTGGCCGAAGTGTGGAAGGGAAGGGTGGTAGTACCGCAAAATCGTATGCTGGGATGAGTAGTAATTCTGGGCAAATAGCTAGAAGAAGGTTGAGCCAGGAGGAGATTGAAGAGAGAAGAATGAAAGGGTTATGTTTTGGGTGCAACGAACCCTTCGACAGGAATCACAAATGTTCTAAACGCCAAGTATACTCCATGGTAGTAGAATCAATTGAAGAGGAGGCAGGGCTGGTGGGTGATTGTGCTGTGGATATTGGGAAACCCGAAGGAAAGGAAATGTATGTTACATTACATGCTTTGCAGGGCGAAGTTCCTAGTGGTGGTGTACAGACTATGCAGGTTAAAGGGTGGTTTAAGAAGAAGAGTTTGAATATTCTTGTTGATTCGGGTAGTACTCATAATTTCGTTGACTTAGGATTGGTTAAGGGGATGAATTTGCTGGTGGAGACAATATCTCCAATCAGGGTCACGGTGGCCGATGGCAGGAGTCTAATATGCAGAAGCATGTTGAGGCAATTTGGGTGGGAGATGTAGGGAGAAACATATGTAGCTGATTTCTATATCATTCCATTGGGGGGTTGCGAGTTGATTTTGGGAGTGTCTTGGTTGGCTCGGCTGGGAGATATTACTTGGAATTTCCACTTGTCTTTAATGAAGTTTATCTGGAAAGGAGTCGAGGTGGTATTGGTGGGAGATTCGCAGGTACGTCAACAGACAGTGTTGCAGACCACTACAGTTGAAAAAATGCAGAAGATTTGTGGTTCATCTGCTGTGGTTGGTTGGATGACTAGTATGGTTGGGCAGGAGGGATCGTTGTTGCAATGTTCTTTGGTTAGTACAGAAGCTGAAATGGCTGGGATTGAAGCTATGTTATCTGCTTATGCAGATCTTTTCTTGAAGCCAACGGAGTTGCCACCTTTTAGAGGACATGATCACTCAATTGTTTTGAAAGATGGGGTACAGGGTATTAGTTTGAGACCCTATAAACACTCAGCTGCGCAGAAGGATGAGATTGAAAAGATGGTGAGGGAGATGATGCTTACAGGAGTTATCCAAGAAAGTAAGAGCTCATTTTCTTCTCCCGTTGTGATGGTTAAGAAAAAAGATGGGTCGTGGCGCATGTGTGTGGATTATAGGAAATTAAACAAACAAACAATCAAGGATAAATATCCTATACCGGTGATAGAGGAGTTGCTTGACGAATTATATGGGGCTGTCATTTTTTCTAAAGTGGATTTGCGAGCAGGTTATCATCAGATAAGAATGAATCCAGGAGATGTGCACAAAACAGCTTTTCGGACCCATGACGGACATTACGAATTCTTGGTCATGCCATTTGGGTTGACCAACGCTCCATCCACTTTCCAAAGTCTAATGAACTCTATCTTTAGACCATATTTGAGGAAGTTTATCCTGGTTTTTTTTTATGATATCCTCATTTACAGTAAGTCGGAGGGTGAACATGTGGAACATCTGCAGATTGCCTTGTCTGTACTAAGGAAATTTGTGTTGTTTGCGAAGAAGTCCAAGTCTGTTTTTGGTAGTACCAGGGTGGAATACTTGGGGCATTTTATTGATCGGGAAGGAGTATCTACTGACCCAACAAAAATTACGGCTGTTCAGCATTGGCCGGTGCCTTCCAATTTGAAACAGTTGCGAGGCTTTTTGGGGCTCAGTGGGTATTACAGGCGTTTTATTCGTGGGTATGGAGTGATTTGCAAGCCTTTGACTGATCTTTTGAGGAAGGATGGGTTTGGGTGGAATGCGGCAGCTCAGAGTGCCTTTGATAAGTTGAAAGAATTGCTTACTACTGCGCCTGTCCTTGTCCTCCCCGATTTTGATGATACGTTTGTAATTGAAACAGATGCCTCTGACGTTGGCATTGGGGCCGTACTTATGCAGAGGGAACACCCCATCGCTTTTATCAGCAAGCATCTTGCTCCTCGCCATTTTGGTTTTTCGGTATATGAGAAGGAGTTGTATTCCTTGGTGTATGCTGTAAGTAAGTGGCATCTCTATTTGGTGGGGTGGCATTTTGTAGTTCGTACCGACCATAAGAGCTTGAAATTCTTATTGGAACAGAGGTTACACACAGAAGGGCAATTTCGTTGGTTGACAAAATTAATGGGTTACGATTACGAGATCGTATACAAGAAGGGTAAGGATAATGTTGCGGCCGACACGTTATCGAGGATTCAAGGCTCTGAGTTGTTCTCTTTATCTGTTCAGCAATATTCGTCCACTTTATTTGATGACATCAAAGCTTCTTGGACTGCCGATCCCAAGTTGGGAGCGTTGCTGACAGAATTGCAGGGCGGAGCAGAATTGCAGGGGAGAACTTCTTCTGTTGGTCAGTTCCAGTGGAAGCAAGGATTGTTACAACAGGGCTCTAGACTCGTAGTGGGTGATATTCCTGAGGTGAGGCATAAGATCCTGCAAATTTTTCATTCTGGTCCTTCTGGGGGTCACTCTGGTGTTCTTGCTACTACCAAGCGTATTAGTCGGTTTTTCTTTTGGAAAGGATTAGAACAGGATGTTCGCAATTTTGTGCGTGATTGTTTAGTTTGTTGCACCTGCAAATACGAGAATGTGGCATCCCCTGGGTTATTGCAGCCATTGCCGGTTCCTGCGGGTTTTTGGCAAGATATTTCGATGGATTTTATAGATGGTTTACCGAAGTTTCACGGGAAAGCTGCTATATTTGTAGTAGTGGATCTCCTGAGAAAGTATAGTCATTTTCTTGCGTTGCCGCATCCCTACACTGCTAAAATGGTGGCTCAACTCTTCTTTGATCATATTTTCAAACTTCATGGGTTGCCCCTCACTATTATGAGTGATAGATATGCCATATTCCTTAGCCGATTTTGGCAAAAGCTTTTTACATTGCAAGGAGTTGAATTGCATCTTTCTACGGCTTACTATCCGCAAACAGATGGATAGACGGAGGTAGTGAATCATTGTCTTGAAACATATCTGCGTTGTATGGTTGGAGACTGTCCTGCAGGGTGGGTATCTTGGTTACCGTTGGCCGAGTGGTGGTATAACACTACATTTCATTCCTCAATCAAAATGTCTCCATTTGAAGCTTTGTAGGCTACCCTCCTCCGATCCATATTCCTTATATTCCTCATGACCATGTTGTTCCAACTGTGGACCTGCAATTAAGGGAGAGGGAATTTCAGTTGCAGCTTTTGAGGTTCCATTTAGCTCGTGCTCGGCATCGGATGCAGCAGCTGGCTAATTCTCACAGAGTGGACAGAGAGTTTCAGTTGGGGGATTTTGTCTATGTTAAATTGAAGCCATATCGCCAACAGAGTGTTGCTGTGAGGAATAATCAAAAACTCGCACCACTCTTTTATGGGCCTTTTAAAGTGATTGATAAAGTGGGGAAGGTGCCCTATAAGTTGGAGTTGCCTGAAGGGACCCTGATTCACCCAACTTTTCATGTTTCCAAGTTGAGAAGGAGTGTTTCGGATGATAGTCGAGTTTCTGCGACTCTGCCTCCTTTCTGTGATATGCAGGTGCGGGAGCCAATGGCCATATTGGCTAGGAGAATGGTTAAACGGGGAAACCGTGCTGCTACTCAGGTCTTGGTCCAATGGAAGGGTGCTATTTCTGAAGATGCGACTTGGGAGTTCTTGTATGATTTGCAGCAGAAATTTCCATATTGTCCACTTGAGGACAAGTGTCTTTCAAGGGGGGAGACTTGATGCAAGGAGGTTCGAGGAAAGGAGAGAAATTGAGATGAAGATTGGTGCTGCACACAATTCTGCAGGAAGGACTGGGGGCTGGTGTTGCACATTCTGCAGATGAAGATGAAGGTGAAGTGATGAATGACGAATGAAGAGAACCGGTCGTCATGGTTGGGTCTATGTGTGTAGTGGTTCGGTTCAAAATAAGTGAACCGGGTTGATGTTGTAGATGTTGTAAACCGGTTGTAGGAGTCTGTTAGTATAAAAGGGAATTTGTTAGCAGGGGGGCAGTTAGACAGTTAGAATTGTGGATTGCAGTTGTGTTGCTGGCGAGATTGTAAGTGGAGTCGGTGGACGGACTATTGGAAGTAATCTGGTGGTCTGAGACTGGGCTGTCGGAGGTTTGTACGCCTTGTTGTTAGTGGATGAAGGTTGATTGTGGTGATTAAACTTGTTTTGTTCTGTGAATCTTTGCTGGTGTGTGTCTGTGTTGTTGCGAGTGATTGAATGGTTGATTGCGATCCTAACGACACGGATCACAAGACTGGAGAGGGAGCACACCTTGGGGGCCTCGGTGGAGTCACTTGGCTCGGCGAGGGCGGAGGTAGATTGCTGTGAGCTCGTTTGCCACTGGGGTGAAGGATTTTCCTGGTGGGTCTGAGGTATCACCGCGTCAGGTGAGGAATGCCAGGGATCAACGGTGTCTGATGGGGAATCGACATGGAGGTGTAGTTTGAGTCTGGTGAAGCTGCCTCGAGAATGACTGAAGTTGATGGAATGATGTTTGGAGCAGCAGCGGGAGTCATAAAAAAAGAAGTCAAGACCTCCAGGGTTCAGTGCTGAACTGACACACGAAGTTGGGGGACCTAAAAATGGGAGAGAGAGAGAGATGTTAATGGTGGGAGACCGAGGAAGGGGGGGCTATTACTGGTTCTGCAGATGTTCAGAGAGGATGCCAGAAAGCGGTCGCTGTGGTGTCGGACTGTTGCTGGAGGACTGAGGCAGAGGGAGTTGATCCATGGTATGGTTGAGGAAAAACTCCAAGTTTGCTGTCATGGGGAACTGTTGTCTTTGCGTCATGATCGCGGTAGGAACATTCGTAACCGCTATAGCTGAAGAGAATCTGTACGGGCAAAGTAAAGCATTAGTAATAAAAGAAATCCTCCGCGAAGTCATGAGGCTTCGGGAGGTGGGTTTTGACAGTTTCGGGTTCTGCAGGGGAAGGCAAGCGAGGATCATCCCAGGAGCTGCTGCTTCACGAGAGGAGTTGGGGCCGCGCCAAGACATGTCGGGGCTGAGTTGACTATCTTCGTGGTCAGCTTCCGTCATTGTTGCCGAGTTCGGTTGGTCTGGAGTCCGCTACATCCAGAAGTATGAAGTGCTCCTCGCTGCTTTCGTTGGGTGCCCTGCTTGAGTTGGTCGTCGAGGGATTCCCTTTTGACGCTGGCCTTTTCTTCTTACTTTGTTTGCAGATGTTGGTTGGTCACGGCAAATGCAGGTCGACGGGATGCGGAGGCTGGAGAGCTTTGAAGAGAAAAGGGGGAAAGGAAAACCCCCGAAAATTGTTCCCAAAAGGAAAATGGAGGCTTCTTCCGAAGAATGAATGATCCTTCCCCCCAAGAAGAATCCAAATCCCTCCCGAAGAGAAATGAATTCCTCCCCCTTTTAAGGTAATCCTCCTCTTTACTTTCTCATCCCTTTTCCAACCAGAAGCTCTTCTCCCCCCTTTGGTCTCGTCCACTTCTCTGGTTTTTCCTTCCCCTCTTCTTCTCCAGTTCTTTTTCTTATTCTCTTTGTCTTGTAAGCTCTTCCCTGAATTTTTTCAATTTCGTTCGATTCCCCCCCCCCCCCTTCAGTTGGAATCTGGTTTGACTTTAGTTGGGAGAATTAAAACCGTTTGGAGACATGATCGTCCTTGGACGTCGTCGAAATCCCCCTTTCTACAGATGGAAACCGGTGGCTAAGGATCTAGGGCGTTTAGCCTGAATTGGCAACTGTCACAGGTGAAGGGAGGATCGTCCTTGGTAAGATTTTGTCGGGGAGAAGTGAATTGGGGCTTGGGCTGTGACATGGTGTGGGTTTATGGGTTTGGCTTGGTCAGCCTTCCGCTTTGGGTCGGGCTGTTGATTACTCCATTCTTGGGCTGTTCTTTGGGTTGGGTTGTTGATAACATTAGGCCACCATTTGTTTCTGGGCGAACTCACTCAGCCTCGGGGGCCTTGGCACCGGGTTGACCAGGTAAGTAGATGGGTTTGGGCTATAAACTTGGGTTGCAATATGGGGCTGCTAAATCCAGCTGGCTTCTTGCCCAAATTGATAAGGGCCTGGGCATGAGCCAATTAATCTTTATCATGTCCAGACTGGTAAGCACAAGTTTCTCCTATAGCATTTTCTGATCACTATGTGCATTCTCTGGATTCGTTGTATCTCATACATGAATCCCCTCGCTCGCCACCAAATGTGGTGGTTGATCAAGAGTGTAACGACAACTCTTTGGAAGGCCTTGGCTGGAGGTGTGAAACCTTTTCTACTGTACAATATTGATGTTATGGTGAAAAAGCTGACACAGAAGAACATTTCCTATTTGTAGGCTGCTGTTGATAGTACTCTTCAGTGACCCCAACACCTGGCTGTCAGAGGCCATAAGGTTTGTCTTTGGCTTTCTTCCTTGGCATGGGCTGCCTTTGTTTGTTTCCCTTTTTCTTGTTCTTTCTCTGGTTTGAGCAGGTGACATTTAGGCAAGCTGCTAAGGAGGTGGTTCGAGCAATGGTAATGTAGCTTGGTTGTTGATTCTGCTCGAAAGGACCTAATGGACTTGTGCTTCTTCTCGTGCCTCCAACAGAAACACGAGGAAAAATGAAGGAATGGGCAGAATGGACATGAAGATGGATTCGACTTTGTTAACGTAAAAAAAATCTCACGGTCTATATATAAACCGAAAGCAACGTATAAATTGTCGTATGAAAAATATAGCGGGTTCAATCTCTAGTCACGGACAAATCACGTGAGTCCTCTGATTCTATACTCGTAAGATATCCGAAATATGGATGGGCTGAAGCTCTGGCAAATATCTGCTGGAGCTTTAGGGAGATATATTGATGAAGATGCTGGAGCTGCAGGGCTTGATCTTCAGAAATGGCGAAGATCACCAAGGCTGTAGAAGCTTGATCTGGAGAGTCTTCTGAGGATGGGCGAAGAGCACCAGGGCTGTTGTAGAAGCTTGATCTGGAGAGTCTTCTGGAGATGGACAAAGAACACCAGGGCTATTGTAGAAGCTTGATCTGGAGAGTCTTCTGAGGATGGGCGAAGAACACCAGGGCTATTGTAGAAGCTTGATCTGGAGAGTCTTCTCAGGATGGGCGAAGAACACCAGGGCTGTTGTAGAAGCTTGATCTGGAGAGTCTTCTGAGGATGGGCGAAGAACACCAGGGCTATTGAAGCTTGGTCTTGATCTTGAATGCTTGAACTTGATCTTCAGGCTTGATCTCGATCTTCAGGCTTGATCTCGATATTCAGCCTTGATCTCGATCTTCAGACTTGATCTTGAACCTTGATCTTGTAGCCTTCGGAGATAAACCCGCAAGAGGGGCCTTCGGAGATATACCCGCTAGAGGGGCCTTCGGAGATAAACCCGCTAGAGGGGCCTTCGGAGATAAACCCGCAAGAGGGGCCTTCGGAGATAAACCCGCAAGAGGGGCCTTCGGAGATATACCCCGCTAGAGGGGCCTTCGGAGATATACCCGCTAGAAGGGCCTTCGCCGCCGCACCACCCGCAGAGGGGCCTTCGCCGCACCACCCACTGATGGGTCTTCAAAAATAACTAGAATCTCTTTATAACCCAATGGGGCTTAAGAGAATAAGAGAGAAGAGAGAATTTTTGTGTGTCTTCATGAGGGAGGTGAGACTCCCTTTATATAGGAGTTGAAGGACCCTTGGGTGCCCTCTCTTTCCGATGTGGGACAAAGAGTCATGGGCTTAAAGGCCATATTGGGCCGACATTTGGATTGGGCCGAAGTTTGAATGGGCCGATATATGGGCTAAGCCCAGGTCATTTTATAATTGGGTTAGGCTTAATTGGGCTAGCATATGGGCTGAGCCATAATTTTAAAACCCAATAATAAATGGGTTGGGCTTGAGCTTTTTTATAATCTCAGGCCCATGTATTATATTTACCCAAAGATATAATTGCCTATAATATAAAGGCAATCAACCATATTCAGCCTATATAATATATGGTTTGGGCCGATAAAATTTCAATGTCTACAAATGCCCCCACTTTAATTCGTATCTCGTATGCGTATATATATTGCAGAGAGATTATGATTAAAGTATGTGAATATTGGAGTGGGATCAGTAAGACACATGGTGTGTATTTCACAAATTAGATCTGTGGTTTATTTCAAGGAGATGACTTCATCTGGACAATAGTATATGTGTCTTGCGAAGGACAAGAACTCACAAGAAGAAGATATGCTGAAGTTACCATGTCTTCCATCCAAAATGGGTCATTGTGCTCCGTACATCAATATCCAACACTGATCGAAGGAGATTCCATATGATTCTTATTCTCCAAGGCCTGGTCTTTGGGTGTCGCCATCTACAATGTCATATGCCGAACCAAACCCTTCACTTACATTTGGCGAATCTTGTTAGGAAGGATATTTTCGAGAGTTGCTTGATAATCATCAACGGAAGCTTGAATTCCAGAATGGATTGCTCAATTCGAAGGGAATAAAGAAGTTGATGACACTTCTGTCGACCCTGACTTGAGTGACCCAGCTGTGGCTTCTCGAGCTTATATATGGGAAGACATCGAGAAGAAGATTTTCAAAACTCCATTTAGTCAGGGTCACACACTTACTGAGGAGTTGGAGAATATTCTCGATCTCATCAATGAAAGTGAGCATTTGGAATGGGCTCCTATCTATGCCTTGGTGGAAGAATATATGCAAGGATCGACAAAATATTCAGATCTATTGCCCACCGTTGAAGGGACAACAACAGAAGAATAACTAGTCGCCGTTAAAGCCCAGATTGAAGAACTCCGACAACAATTGTCTGACTGTATTGGGGCTAAAGCGACCTTAGATGATTCTCTAGAGTAGACTGTTGCTATTATTAAGAAGGCAGATGAGGACATATCAAAATTTGAAGGAGCCATGTCTGCTTTGAAGAATGCCTGAATAGTCCGTGATGAAGATCGTTTGTCCTTCAATGAACTTCAAGAGCAGCTGAAGAGGACTCGTGAAGAGATTGTCCAATTTACCTGGGAAGCTTGATTTCACTCTTCTAGCTTGTTTAGGCTCTAGAATAGGACTTTCCTTCTTTGTAGGACTATCATTTTTTTCAAATAAAAGTCCTTTCTTTTTAAAGTCGTTCATCTCTTATGCTCATAGAACCACGACTTTAATATATATTTTTAAACCGTTCACAGTTTATACTCGTGCGGGCCAGGAGTATTACATTTTTTGTTTGAGCCGTTCACAGTTTATACTCGTGCGGGCCAGGAGTATTACATTTTTTGTTTGAGCCGTTCACAGTTTATACTCGTGCGGGCCAGGAGTATTACATGATGATTTTTTTTTTTTATGTCGTGCAGTTTAGGCTCGTGCAACATGGAGCATTATTCTTCAGGCGTAGTATCGCTTCAGGATCTTCCCGTTGATTGGTCCGACGCGCACTCCATCTTGATCAACTATCTTGTAGGCGCCCCCAGTGTAAGCTTCTTGGACGACGTATGGGCCATCCCACTTTGATGTGAATTTGCTTCCGGTCTTATGCGTGACGATTATGGGTCTTCGCACCGCCAAAACAAGGTCACCTACTTGAAAGGAACGAGGTCGTACTTTCCTGTTGAAAGACTTCGACATCCTTGCCTGATAGCATTCAATCCGCTGCTGGGCTTCAAGACGTTTCTCATCCAAAGCTTCTAGTTCTTGTAAGCGTAGTCGCGCATTATCCTCTTGAGAAAATCCCTCTTGTATGGCTATTCGCAGCGATGGTATTTGTCGTTCAAGTGGAAGGACCGCTTCAACGCCATAGACCAATGAGTATGGTGTCATTTGGGTCGCGGTTCTATATGTTGTTCGATACGCCCATAGAGCTTCTGCCACTCGCTCATGCCAATCTTTTCTGACTTTATCAACCACCTTTTTGAGAAGGTTGCATAGCGTCTTATTGAACACTTCTGCCAATCCATTTGCAGCCGCATAATACATGGAAGAGTTGTATTGCTTGAAGCCGAATTGTTCACAGAATTTATCTATGGCCTTATTAGAAAAGTTCCGGCCATTATCAGTGATGATATAGCGAGGAACACCATAACGAAAGATGATATTATTCTTGATGAAGGTGATCACTGTTTCTTTCTTCACATCCCGAAAAGGTGCGGCTTCCGCCCATTTGGAGAAGTAGTCAGTTGCAGCCAGAATATATGAATGGCCCCTAGACGATTTAGGCGTGATAGGGCCTACAACATCTAGTCCCCATCCTTCAAATGGCCATGAAGCTACAGTGGGATATAACGGCTCGGGTGATTGATGGATGAAGTTGGCATGAAGCTGACAAGCTTGGCACCTCTTGGCATACTCCATGCAGTCTTTTACCATCGTCGGCCAATAATAACCCATTCTCTTCAATTGAAAATGAAGTTTGGGTCCAGACTGATGAGCTCCACATACTCCAGAATGCGCTTCTTTTACTGCTTTCGTGGCTTCTCCTTCTCCAAGACACCGTAAGAACACTCCTTCAGATGATCGACGATAAAGAGTATTCTTGAAATATATGAACCGAGGTGCTCGTCTCCTAACATCTACCCTTTGTCGAGGATCATCAGGCAACTTTCCATGCTCAAGAAAGTCAATTAGTGGTTGTCTCCAGTCTTTGTCTTCCACATTATAGACAGAGATGATATTAACTTCCTCTTCCTCCTCATTAAAGGTGGGAGGATCCACTCAAGCTTGACATAGTCGAATACTAACCTGTTTGTCCACTGAAGTAAGTGAAGAAGCGAGTCTTGCCAAGGCATCTGCTTGCGCATTTTCCCTTCTTGGTATATGACTTATTTTAAAATCCTGGAACCATCCCGCGAGCTTAACTGCATAGTCATGATATGGAAAAAGCTCTGGCTTGCGAACTTCATATGTAGATAGAAGTTGATTAATCACAAGCTCGGAGTCCCCATATACCCTCAAACTATGCACTTTGTTATCCATAGCCATTTCTAACCCTAATATGAGGGCTTGATATTCAGCCATGTTGTTTGAGCATAATTGTGTAAGGGTGTATGCATATGGGATGATATCTCCATCAGATGTGACGAAGACAACTCCAGCTCCTGCACCCCTTTGCGTAGCCGATCCATCAAAGAACATCTTCCATGGGTGTGGAGTATCTACCAACATCACCTCTTCGTCGGGTAGTTCCTCCAAAATCTTCCAATTATCTGGTATAGGATGATCTGCTAAGAAATCAGCCAAGGCTTGCCCTTTAACAGCTTTTTGGAGCACATACGAAATCTCGAACTCCTGGAGCATGAGTGCCCATTTCGCTAGACGACCAGATAGTACTGGCTTTGACATGATGTATTTGAGAGGATCTGCCCGTGATATGAGGCGAACAGAATGTGCCTGCAAATAATGTCGCAACTTTTGTATAGCGAACATTAGTGCGAGGCATGTCTTCTCAATTGGAGAATAATTCAGCTCTGCACCAGTTAACGTTCTGCTCAAGTAATATAGAGCGTTCTCCTTTCCACCATCATTCTCCTGGGCTAATAGGACTCCTAAAGAAGCTTCTTGCGCCGCTATATAAAGTATGAGTGGTCTTCCTTGGATAGGTGCATTAAGGACCGGCGGTTTTGACAAATAAGCCTTTATGCTGTTGAATGCATTTTCACACGCTTCGTCCCACTCAAAAGGAGTACCCTTCTTCATCAATCTATGGAACGGATGGCATCGTCCGGCCAAGTTTGATATAAACCTTCGAATGTATGCAAGCTTCCCTTGAAGGCTCTTCAACTCATGTATATTCTTTGGCCCTGACATCTCATAATTGCATCTATCTTTGATTGATCGACTTCAATGCCTCGATGTCGAACGATAAATCCAAGAAACTTTCCCGAAGTGACCCCGAATGCACACTTCATGGGATTCATCTTCAGTTGATACTTACGCAGTCTGTCAAATACTTTTCTCAAGTCATCAATATGATCATGTCTTCGTTTGGACTTGACAACCAAATCATCCACGTAACACTCTACGTTTTTATGTAGCATATCATCGAAGATGCGCTGCATTGCTCTTTGATAAGTTGCTCCTGCATTCTTCAACCCAAAAGGCATCACCTTATAACAGTAGATTCCTTTTGGTGTACGAAAAGCTGTCATTTCTTCATCTTTCGGGTCCATTCGAATTTGATTATATCCCGACGATCCATCCATAAAACTGAGGGCTTCATAGCCTGTGGTAGCGTCTACCATTATCTCAGTGATCGGAAGCGGAAAATCGTCCTTGGGACACGCATTATTGAGATCACGAAAATCAACGCAAACTCGGAGTTGACCGTTCTTTTTCTTGACGGGTACGATATTTGCGATCCATGTTGGGTATTTCACTTCCCGAATGAATCCAGCTTCGATAAGTTTATTGACTTCGACTTCTATCTGGGGAATCAACTCCGAACGAAAACGCCATTGAACTTGCTTTATGGGACGAACCCCATGCTTCACAGCTAACTTGTGAACTGCAATCTTTGGGTCGAGGCCGGGCATTTCTTTGTAGCTCCATGCAAAGACGTCTTTGTATTCCCCTAACAATTGGATATACAACTCCTCTTCTTCAGGGGTTAAACTCGCACTAAGGAAAGTAGGACGGTGATCCCCTTCTTTTCCAAGGTCTACTTCCTTCAGTTCATCAATAGTAGACTTCTTCCCATCTTCGAATACTTCAGGAGCATCTTCCGCATCATCTTCTTTGTGAGATGCGTCTTCATCAGCCTCTGAAATCGTGACATGATAAGAAGCGACATCATCTTCCACGTTATTTTGAGATAACTCCTCATTGCCTTTTGTAGTTATCCATGTCTTCGTGGTCATTTTCAACACTTCTCCAGTGGTCACCTCCACAACAGTTCGACGCTTCATCCGGGAAGGAATTTTACTACGGAGGTCATTTGTGTCTTCAATTATGATTGGAACGTCTTTCCTCTTGTCCACTCTCTTCCACACCATTCGACCTCTTAGAGTGTCGCCTAACCTCAGTTGTGCCGGTCTCTGAGCAACAGTCTTTTCCCCCGGAGCTCCAAGTCTATCAAATACTGATTTTCGTTCGGATGGGGTTCCAAGTCGTTCGAATACTGAAGTTCTTACAGGTACCTTGGCAGTATCATCATTGGCCTCGATGTATTGGGTTGAGGCGTCCTTTACTAGGTGACAATCGGGCTTAATAGTAACATACCCCAGACCCAATTTTAACTTTTGCCCATCGCTTCCTGGATTAACCTCTTTTGGGACGTCACCGAGCGTCTTTAAATCCTCTGTGTAGCCTGCTGCAGAAAGTAATCTGAAAGCATTTGGATCAAACCCATTGGTGCGCTTATCGGGCAATGAATCCGGATAGAGAATTGCCCCCTGCTTTGGTCGAACGAAACCCTTTAGTGGCGCATTCGTGGGGACCACTGTTGAGAGCTTTGTCACTGGCCAATTGAGTTCTTTCGGCTGCATCGCTTTTGCACTATCATTGCTCACGAATGGCGGTTCTCCTTCTTTTCTGAATGCTCTGGGAATGTAGCGCAAAATTGGTTTGCTCTGCTTCGTCACATCTTTTGCTTGTATATTTTCAGGCATAAGCTCAGCTGAAGTTTTCTCCTGTTGTATGGATGGTACATCCGCGCTTGATTCTTTTAGGGCATTCTTTACGATGGGCTTTAAGTTTGACGCCTCCACATGTATACTCTTGTTCAAGTAAAACTTGGCGTCGGCAAAGTATGACTCCTCCTCTGTGAAGGGTTTAGCATCCGCCCATACTGTACATGGAACTCCGTCCTTAATGAACTTGAAGCATTGATGAAGTGTTGATGCAATGATTCCATATTCGTGCATCCATGGCCGACCTAGAAGCATATTATAGGTTGTTCTTGAATCGATAACATAGAATGTTGTACAAGATTCCATGTCACCTATCGTGAGAGAAAGGCAAATTTTTCCGATGGCCCGTTCTCCGCCTTGGTTAATTCCCTGAATTATCAGCCGACTACTTGAGAGATCATCCACTCCCAAGCCAATATCCTTTAAAGTTTTCGATGAAATGAAATTGACTGCGGAACCTGGGTCAATCAGGATGCGATTAACCTTTGTGCCGCATGTATATCCCGACACAAATAATGGTCGATTGTGTGACTTGTGGCCCACGAGAAGATCTTCATCAGAAAACGTGATAATCGGACAATTCTCCTTCACCTTTTCGACTGACATTGTTGTAGAACTTTCCGGGATGCCAACCTTTGGATCGGACTGCTCTTTATCCGTGTCGACATGGTGACAACTTCTAGACAGAGTTGCAAGCCTTTGAAATTTTTCGGGAAAGAAATCCCACACCGTGATTGGAGATGGATTTTTTGAAGTCACTTCAACATTAGACTTTTGCTGATCTACAGCCTCCTTGAAGTTTGCTTTCTTATGTTCTCTTTTAAAGACTTTTGCTCGAATATGAGGTTTCCTCTCTTGAGGCTTCAAAGTCTTTCTTCGGTCCCTTTTATGCGTCACCAAAGTCCAACCGTCCTCATCATGAACCGCCTCATGGGCAATTGCACAGCTTGACATCTTAACGTTCTGACTATCATCCAGTTTCACTTTCGAACAAAGGAAAGCAGCCATCTCATCATAGCTAAACGAACCGAAGATAATATTGGATGCGTCTGATCTTGCTACGTCCACCAGATTCGAGGAAACCATCGACCCTAAGTCAATCTTGTTATCTCGGGCAAGTTCCATAACCTTCTCCTTGAAGACAAAACATTTTTCAATAGGATGGCCCAGAACACGGTGATACTTGCAAAAGTTTGGATCTCCCGCTCGACTTGCTTGTTGTGGGCGTTTTGACGGGGGGAGTTCAATCATTTTAACAGACAAAAGAAAGTCGAATATATCCGCAACATCTGAATCTGGGAAAGGATATTGTTTATTCTGCCTCTCCTCCAGAGTCGGTCGCCTCTTCTCTGTCTGAGGAGTTGCTGGAGCATGGGTTGAAGTGCTTGATTGCCCTTTCTCCTTCGCATTCGGGACCTTGACAGGAACAATATCGGTAGCCAGCACTTGTTTCTTGCTATCCTTGAAGGCAGGCCTGCCCCCGGTTCTATTAATCGGTCTTCCCGTTCCCTTGGATGGCTCAGGTACCGGAAGATCTCCCACTCCAACTCCTACAAAGCTCAACTCCATATCATGTGCTCTTGTAGCTAATTCCTCAAAAGACTGAGGTTTTATCCCTTGTAGAATATAGCGAATCCTCCAGAGCATTCCTTGAATGCACATATCTATCGATGTCGCCTCAGATAAGCGATCCCTACAATTTAGGCTTAGGTTTCTCCATCGTTGTATATAATCAACGACGGGCTCGCCTTCCCATTGACGCGTGTTGGTGAGTTCTATCATGCTCACCACACGTTTCGTGCTATAAAAGCGGTTCAAGAATTCCCTTTCCAACTGCTCCCAACTGTCAATACTTCCTGGTTTTATGTCGATATACCAGTCAAAGGCATTTCCCTTCAAGGAGCGGACGAACTGTTTGACCATCAAGTCTCCATCTGTACCAGCATTGTTGCAAGTCTCGACAAAATGAGCCACATGTTGCCTTGGATTCCCCTTCCCATCAAATTGTTGGAAGTATGGAGGCTGATAACCCATTGGCATGCTCATACTTTCGATTCTTTGACTGTATGGCTTATTGTACGCCAAAGATGTTGCATACTTTCCCTCAAGTTCATCCTTTAGAGCCTCTTGTATTAGTTCTTTCATTGCTCTAGTTGAGACCGGAGCACCAACAGAGGTAGACACAGGCTTCGGTGAATCATCAACATTCAGCACATTCTTGCCTTTGTCCTTGTGTATATGAGAACCTCCCTCATTAGATGTTCTTCCAGACTCTTTATTCTCGAGCCTGCTTATGACATACTCAAGTTGTTGATCCCTATCCCTCATGGATTTTGTCATTGCCTCAACTGCTTTTGCAAGAGACGCAACTTGGTCTTCCAACGATGGGGTGTCAGCCATCATAACTGGCATGATTTCATCTAACTTTTCAGCTAGATCAACCTCACCAATGCTTCGAGACTGATTTGATGAAGAGTCCTCTGATAAACTATCATGGAAGCTTGGCAGAGGAACTGGCGACATATTGCTCTTGTTCGCTTGCGTCTTTTCGGCAATCTCCTTGCAGGATGGAATAGATCGAAGAATGTCTTCTATCTCCTCCATTTGCTTGCGCGTTTTGGCCCTTGATTCAGCAAAGCTCCATTTCGGAGTGCAGTCTAATGAAGAATCCTCAAGAGGAGAGACACTTGATGAGCTATTGCAGAAATTACCCAAATAAATTGGTGATATGGAACTCTTGCTGAGAAGGCTTCTTTCAGTAACCGCCTTATATGATGGAGATGACTTTGGAGAGATGGATTTTAGAATCTCTTCGGTCTCCTTATATATATCAGCAATCGGTCTAGTCTTGGTAAAGTTTCTGGAACCAGGCGATGAAAAGCCTTCAGACGAGTGAGAAGGGAAACCAACTGGCTGATTATTCACAGCATTGACGGAGTTCTTCAGCATGATCATCTTTGAAGCCATCTGGATACTTAGATGTAAAGAGATGAGAGGTAGAGATGGTCCCACTGGGCGTGCCAGAAATTTGTTAACGTAAAAAATCTCACGGTCCGTATATAAACCGGAAGCAACGTACAAATTGTCGTATGAAAAATATAGCGGGTTCAATCTCTAGTCACGGACAAAGCACGTGAGTCCTCTGATTCTATACTCGTAAGATATCCGAAATATGGATGGGCTGAAGCTCTGGCAAATATCTGCTGGAGCTTTAGGGAGATATATTGATGAAGATGCTGGAGCTGCAGGGCTTGATCTTCAGAAATGGCGAAGATCACCAAGGCTGTAGAAGCTTGATCTGGAGAGTCTTCTGAGGATGGGCGAAGAGCACCAGGGCTGTTGTAGAAGCTTGATCTGGAGAGTCTTCTGAGGATGGGCGAAGAACACCAGGGCTATTGTAGAAGCTTGATCTGGAGAGTCTTCTCAGGATGGGCGAAGAACACCAGGGCTGTTGTAGAAGCTTGATCTGGAGAGTCTTCTGAGGATGGGCGAAGAACACCAGGGCTGTTGTAGAAGCTTGATCTGGAGAGTCTTCTGAGGATGGGCGAAGAACACCAGGGCTATTGAAGCTTGGCCTTGATCTTGAATGCTTGAACTTGATCTTCAGGCTTGATCTCGATCTTCAGACTTGATCTCGATCTTGAGCCTTGATCTCGATCTTCAGACTTGATCTTGAACCTTGATCTTGTAGCCTTCGGAGATAAACCCGCAAGAGGGGCCTTCGGAGATATACCCGCTAGAGGGGCCTTCGGAGATAAACCCGCTAGAGGGGCCTTCGGAGATAAACCCGCAAGAGGGGCCTTCGGAGATATACCCGCTAGAGGGGCCTTCGGAGATAAACCCGCAAGAGGGGCCTTCGGAGATATACCCACTAGAGGGGCCTTCGGAGATAAACCCACTAGAGGGGCCTTCGCCGCCGCACCACCCGCAGAGGGGCCTTCGTCGCACCACCCACTGATGGGTCTTCAAAAATAACTAGAATCTCTTTATAACCCAATGGGGCTTAAGAGAATAAGAGATAAGAGAGAATTTTTGTGTGTCTTCATGAGGGAGGTGAGACTCCCTTTATATAGGAGTTGAAGGACCCTTGGGTGCCCTCTCTTTCCGATGTGGGACAAAGAGTCATGGGCTTAAAGGCCATATTGGGCCGACATTTGGATTGGGCCGAAGTTTGAATGGGCCGATATATGGGCTAAGCCCAGGTCATTTTATAATTGGGTTAGGCTTAATTGGGCTAGCATATGGGCTGAGCCATAATTTTAAAACCCAATAATAAATGGGTTGGGCTTGAACTTTTTTATAATATCAGGCCCATGTATTATATTTACCCAAAGATATAATTGCCTATAATATGAAGGCAATCAACCATATTCAGCCTATATAATATATGGTTTGGGCCGATAAAATTTCAATGTCTACAGACTTCTGATTGTCTCACAACCCTGGTCTTGTCGTATGAGAACAGCCAACATGGTGAGTGACGTCTCTGTCTCCATTTGTTGTGCGTTGTTAGTTAATTTGTGGCTGAGCCATTGCCATTACCACCAGGCGGTCTCTGTCGATAGCTCTGTGAACGCTTGCTTGGATTATTAGCGTTCTGATGACTTTGATATGCCATTACTGCGATTAGGCTGCGATTAGGCAGATGTTGATTCTGATGACCTTGATCTGCCATTCCAGCAGCATGTCGATTCCCTCGCTTGGTTTTGCCCTTACTGTGATCGGGTTGATGTTGCTGAGTCAGAAACTGCTGCTGCTGGAACTGTTGCAGGGGTTTCTGGCGTAGTTGGTGCTGTGCAAATTGAACATCCGCGACCATTGGTTGGGTGTTAGGCAGGTAAGCACACTATCCTCCATTTGACTAAATTGGTGTAATTTCAACGGGTGGCTGGGGAATGGTCGTAGGTTTTGTTCATCATCCGTTGTAGCTGCTGTATGCTTCTTTTGGAGTTGTCGCTGCCACTGAAGAGTTGCCTTTGGAGATGCTTACTGCTTAGTCAAGAACGGCTGAGGAGTGAGGATAGTTGCGGAGGTTGCCGGTTGTTGCTGTAGTAGCTCTGCTGGTTTTGGAATGGTTGGTGGGATGTGAGTCGTCGCTGCTTGTTTTCTGCTGTTGTGCAGGGACTTTGGTTCGAAGCTGCCAGGGGACTCAGCTACTGCGGGATGCTGATTTGCTGCTGCGAGATGCGTTGGCGCGGCTACAAGGCATTGGTTCACCGCTGCGGGAGAACTGGTGCAGCTGCAGAGTGCTGGCTCGCTGCTGCGGAGTGCTGGCTCGCTGCAGGTTGCTGGCGTGCTGCTGCAGGAGCGCTGGGTTGCTGATCAGCTGTGTCTGCAGATTTGGAGGATGCTGCTGATGTGGAACTGTCACGGGTTGAATTGCTGCAGTGTCTGCTGGCCTTTTTGGAAGCCTTGCTGTCAAAGCTGCAGACTTTGTGATTGATCCGGCATCAAATTTCCAAGTGGATTGTGACATCTTCTTTTCAACTGTAGGCGTAGTTTCAATGGTCTCTTTTTGTATGGTCGGAGATCGATTATCCTATCTGGATGTGCTAATCGGCCTTTTGAAGTTAACATTAGAAAGAATCGAAATATAGACCTCTCATGCGGTTAATTACATGGATAGATTTGAGGTATTATAGGAGGTAAGGAGGCGTGTTCGATTTTCCTTTAGATTTCTGTACAGTTGGGGCATAGAGAGTTCTAGATGGAGGCGGGGATAATGCTTGGAGGACTGACAGAAGACTAATGGGAAAAGCATTCTGCTAGGCCGATGTCCACACTGAGAGACGGGAGCTAGGGGGACGAATGGGTTTACATAGCCCAGTAGTCGTAGATGTAAACAATGGTTGCAGTATTCGTGACATGTGCGAGTTTTCGAGTGGTGGGAGTTAGGTATTCGTGTTGCAACGATTCCATTAGCTTCACATTCTTGCAGCAAATTTCCACAGGCAGGCCTTGGCGCTATATTTGTTGGGAGAAGAGGCGGAGCCAGGATTTCGAGGTTGGTGCTTGAAATATTTATGGATCATTGCTAAGGAGAATTTGGAAGTCCTTCCAAGAACGATGTCTGGCGGTGGTTGCTCCACCCTGTGGATTTGCACTGGTTGGGTAGATTCCATTAAAATAGAAGCCTCGCAATTGACTGGTCGATACTGGGGCCATTTTTATCCTGTGACTTAGCAGTTGGAGGTTAAGCAACTTACTGTTGGCATATAAGCTGTCATATGGCAAAACTGCTAGTGTAATTCTGGTCAAATCAATGATATCCTTGACTTTACATCCCACTCCCACTTAAATCTGACGACTTGGATTTTCATAGAAGGTAGCTTTAGGTTTGCATATCTTGTGCAGAAGCTTGAATTGCAGAGGTTGGTTCATAAGCAAAATATTAGTCCAGGAGTTGCTCTCTTCTCTGTTGGGTGCTTGATGTGCACGTTGCTGTAATACCTCAAATAATATCTTCACTTGGGACAATGCTTACAAAGATCTTTCCCTCTGCCTTATATAATACTCCATCAATCCATGCTCCAGCCATCCCCGTGAGTTGCCGTTTCTTCTACCGAGACGCGCTTGTTGTGCCTGCAACAGTTGAGGTTGTTCGCAGCATCCAATGCCACCAACCGCTGCCTCAACTTTCAGACAGTTCGCTGAGAGTCCTTGCAGAGAAGTTCGGTCCCATGCTTGTCGTTTCTTTGATGCGGATCATGCAGATTGCCTGAAGAAAGAATTCTTTGCGAACATCATCCAGATTTTGAACTGCAAAACAATAATAATAATGAACTAGAATCAGTACAGCTCCTAAACCCAAGATCAAACTCCTCTAGGGGGCAACAGAAATGCAGGATGTTGTAATCCATTAAACTTCCCTACATTGTATAGTCGACCGCCTGCTCGGCACCAGCAGCCAAAACTCTTGCTATATTATGTCCTCCACAGCGTTGTCCGGCGACAAGGATTTCATTGACTTCAAGACGCACCAGGACTCCTATTACGGTATTGACGGAGGCATGGACACCGGAAGCAATAGATATGGAGGTATATTGGACGACTGCATTAGTGGTAGAAAGGAGATTTGTCCCCAGTCACGGTTTCCAGCCACTTCATCCCCCGAATTCCCTCCCGAAGACGAGTTTGATTCCCGGCATCAAGAATTACAGTTCAGTCAGAAACAAGGCCCTTAATCCAGGAGAGTTCAGTCGACAACTTGAATGTGGCTGTAGAAGACAATAAAAAATCCAAATGATAAAACAAATAGCCCGGCCATAATCAAAGTCAGGAATCCCAAATTCAAGCAAAAAGAGGGAACCAAAGTAAGCCCGCACTAATTTGCCATACCTAGCCTAAACCAAGGAAGCAAGCTGGGCAAAGAAAAGTCAAGCACAACCCAACTAAAGAAAAACCCAGAAAACACAGCCCGTGACACAAAGGAAAGACCAAGGCAAGCCCTTAATATGCTGCAAATTCAAAACCCAGCCCACAAAACCAAAAGGCCGAGCAAAAAGGCTGACCAAAACAAACTCACAAGCCCAAGCCCATACGCATTTTGTCTGCTCCCCCCGATAAGGAGGACGTCCAGGCAGCACACCACGGACGATTGCAGGCTGCAGACTGAAAGGCCCCCTCCCCCCTCAGCTCCTAGAGGACGGCAGCAGCACATCCTGGACGCGGCATGCGCGTCCATAGGACAATATTCCCTAATGGTTTGTGCCCTCAAAAAGGAGGAGAAAGAAAAACGACAAGGAGGGGGGAGGAGGGAATAATAAAAAAGCAAATTACCGGAGAAGCGAGGGGGAGGGGAGCCGTTCTTCTGGGGATTTTCATTCATTCTTCATCTCTGGGGGGAAAACGCTAATCGACTCGAACCAGCTTCTTCCCGAGAGCTCATCTCCTTTGAAATTTTCAAGTCTTCCCATCCAGCCTCCAGCTGCCTTCACCACCAGGAGTCCTACAACAAGTTCAAGCCAAGGTAAGAACAACTAAAATTCAACAGGAACTCCCTCGTCGCCAACCCAAACGAAATAAGGAGTACAACATACCTCAAGATGATGCGGCCATCCCGACCGTATGCTGCAGAGTTCGCTGAGCTTCCAGTGGTCTCGAGGCGGCTTCCCTGACTTCCCAGACGACGACTCCTCAGTTGAACATCCAGCGGCCTCTACTCTTCATTCCCAGTAGCTGCATGGCAGGATGTCCCGCATTCGCCACCCCCAAAAAGAGAGCATCGTAGAAGGGTCACCTTCTGAGGCCTCTAGGCTTCTTGGAGGACTTTTTTAGTACTAACCTTCTCTTCTACTTGTACAGATAGTTCAGCTGCAACGGTGGTGAAGGTCCTCGCCACGATGATCAGCCATCAACACCTGGATGCACACAACGAAGCGGAGAAACCATAGCAACCCATTCCGGACACCCTTTTGCGGCCAGAACACAACCCAACAATCAAACACCATCGAGCCTTCTTCGTCCTCATGTCAAGTCCGGCGGCCAGCAGCTCGCGCCTTCCACAACGGCGTCCCACCGACAACCAACCTACTTTCAAGCCTCCCCCTCCCTACTTGATCAACAACCTCCTCACCACCTGGGTTTTTCACGGCCACAATCGGTCGCCCATGCTAACTTCCTCCTTTTTCCACAGAACTGGATCTGCTCCCGGCCGTCCTCTGTTTGACAGTCATGACCGCCTCAACTCCGACCCAAAACCGGCGAGTCCCCTTTCCTCCGGCACCTCCAGATTTGGCGGACTCCAAACCTTCCCTCTAGCCTCTCACAGCAGCAGTGAAACAGTTCCCGCGGCAGCAAATCAGCCCAACCGCACCAGTGCACACCACAACAGCGAACCAACGCACTCATAGCATCGGCCCAGCAACTGGCGGCGAACCAATGACCCTCCTCCAGCACATCCAAGCTCGGTGGTGATACTCAGTCCTCCCTAACGTCCCGATCTAGCGGCGGCGAGACCATTCCTCCTGATGCTCCTATATCCAGCAGTGGCCGGACGTCCCCAAGTCCAGCGTCGACGGAATCCAAGCTCTCCTAACGACGGCGCCCAGGTCCCAGCGGCTTCCCCGCCCCGTCTCCCTGACGGTGGCAACTCGCACCCAGGATCCTTGCCCAGAACCAAGGCTGAAGACGACGAACCCACCTCCCAGCACTCCAAGATCGGCGGTAGCTCCCCAGCGCCTCCCACAGCTCCATTCCCTCTTCTTCCCGGCGTCCCCAGCCAGGTCAGATCTCAACAGCCTCTCCTCTTCGGCGTCCCCCAACAGGCCGTCCTCTCCCGCCTTCAAACCGGACGTCCAACGACGGCGACCCATCGACAACGACCAGACCCCGTTCCTCTCCCCACGACACCCATACCCAGCAGACCACCTCCGGCGTCTCTCCGAGCCCAGATCTGGCCGCTCCAGAGTCACTGTCCGGTGTCCCTACCTCAAGCCGTCTCAGATCCAGCCATCCGATCCCGACGGCCTTCCTACCTCGTCGCCAAGAAGCACTGGTGCCTCCATTCAACCGGCCCCGATGGTCCCTTCACTCCGTCGCCGCAAAACCCCAGATCCGGTAGTCGCAAACCCCCTCCCCCAGAGTGATCTCTGTCCCGGACTTCCTCACCGGCAAAATCAGTGAAGCTTCATCCTTCTCCAATCGCAAGCAGCCCCGTCGTCTCCAAAGCTTCCCTCCAAGCAGAACAGTGCAACGTCTCCCAAGGTCCAGACGTTCCCAAAGCAAAGGATAAAGGAATCTCAATTGTGGGCCGCGGAACATCAAGCCCGCAACTCACATCAGGTTCAAGGCAAAAATAGAGATTGGGTTTGCTATGGGTTGTAGGGCCACAAAAGGTAAAAAGCCCATTACCTTTAATTTTAGTTTTATTAGTCGTGAGTTTTAATTTAATTATTTGAAAAAAATCAGTTTTGCTAAAAATTTCCTTCTTTCGACAATTATAATTTGTTTTACTTGAAAATGAGTAAATCGCCCTTTTTTTTCATTTTATTTTCAATCTCTACATTTTCGCTTAGATTTATTATATTTCTGTTAATGAGCCACTAACATCTTCTTCCCTTATTTTGCATGTGAAATGCAGGAGAATTTCTCGGATATTTTCGACGATTTTACATCAAGAGGACATCCTTGGTTAAACGGTAAGACAAGCCTTACCTTTTCTTAAATTCAATCGAGGTTTATTTGAATTTAATAATACTAACCACTTCTTTATTTTTCTTTGCATGTAAATCGAGCATTTAATCTCGGAAGATCAACTCTGAAATTTTGAAAATTAACTCGAAGGTGCGTGTATCAAATCGCGTGGATCTACCCCGGCCTAAAAAACCGTGGGCTCGAAAGCTTTAAGCGGCCCCAACCTCAATCAAAGGTACAAAGGGGAGGTGCGGGCCTCCCCGAATTTTATTCAAATCCACTTGTAACGGATTGCGGGCCCAAGTGTATAGGCGCGCAATCCCCGCCATTCCCCGCCCTTTTGATCTAAATAATTGCTTGTGATTGCCCGCTTGTTTAGGCTTTAGGTTTGGCGTCGCATGTTCGTTTTAATCCTACCAACTTAAAGTAGGGCCCAACACCCGTTAAAATGTCGATAAGAGTCCGGCCTACTCCCGGATCAGGCCCAACACCTGTCGATCAAAAGTTAAATTTTTGGACAAATCGCCACCCTTTTCGCTTGTTGTAGAATACAAAGTTTAGTAAATAGGAATCCCCGAACCCAAACTCTGATTTTCTCCGACTTAAAATGATACTTTTTCAAACTAAGTCGGTGGCAACTCCGAACAAGTTTTCCAAAGATAAAACTAAATACCACACCCTTTTTTCGGAGCCATATAGGATGAGGTGACGGCAGACCGAGCCGTTCCTTAGACCCTCTCCAAAATTCGTGAGCGAGGTCTTACACAGCCTTTCGCTCGCCACCTTCAGGGAACTGGAGATGGTTGGCGAAACGTCCCGCAGACCCGTTCGCGAATCAAGGGAAGGCCCAAACCTGGGTCCCTTTCCGCAGCGTCCGGCGTTCGAGCCGTAACGTCAACCAGATTGGGCCTCGGGGGGAGCGGGCCCGGATCCTCGGGTTACCCGAACTGCCATTGCGTGTGCTAGGCCGGAGGGCGCGTGTATATCCCGGATGGCGACTCCGCTGGGGAACTTCACATGTGGATTCCTACCGAAAACCTTTTTACGACATGCGGATGGGAGTTATTTGTTTTCGCATGTACTTGATTGGCTCAGTGCCCTTTGTATGATCTCCTCCCTATATTTGTTTACCGCTTTATTAGGCATACATAGGTAAGTCCCTATACCCGGGACTAGGATCTTTAGGGGGTCACCGAAAGGCACGGCCTTGCTGCTTCCTACGGCTTGTAGGCTATGGACCGGGACCCGCCTCCCTTAGTCCGAGGGAGGTCTTAGAAACCTTCATCCGAATCTAGAATTGGTTGCCCACTATAGGTACCAGACATCGCACATGCATTTGCTTGTTACTAAGTGACTGCTACTCGTGCAGGGACAGGTTCAGTTATGTGTTGTATGTGGTAAACTGTGACACTAACTCTGTTCATTTTGCAGCAGTTTGGGTTGGTCACGGGGGGTTCCCAATTTCCTTTTCTCCCTTCCCTAACTCCTTTTACCGCTTTAATGCATCCATACACATTCATAATCGCATGAATGCATTTCAATTCACAATTGTTCTTGTAATAGCATACATTTTATTTTACTTGAACACGATTGCGCAAATTGCGTGCCGAATCATACTATACTAGGGTCAGGGATTGGAATGTTATCATCCCGGATTGACACCCTATTATGTAGGAAGACATCATGGAGCCTATTGCATTGCGACAGAAGAACATGCCTGGCACACATCATCTCCACCAATGGCTGCCATTGCTGAGGCCTTCCGAGCTCGAGCTCGTGCAGTCCAAACTCAAGGGGCTCTTCCACCTCATTCACCTGGAGTTGGATTGGGCTCTCCTGCAGAACTTGGTGGGGCGCTGGGATATGGATTCTTTCGTCTTCCGCTTCGGGGATTTGAAGCTGGCGCCACTCTACGAAGAGTACATCCACCTTGCTGAAATGCCCCACCGCACTGGAACACTGCCCTTGCTTCGGATTGACAAGTCGAAGGAATACATGGCGAGGCTTCTCCAAATTCCTTCGGCAAGTGTACCCGGACTGTTCAATTCCCAAGGAGAAATTAGCGTCAATGGCATCATCGATCTGCAAATAATGCCATACAACCCGCGCATGGGAGAAGGGCAAGGATCGGCACAAGCATTCATCCTGCTATTCGTCGGGACAATACTGTACCCGCAGAATGAGAAGACAATCAACAGGCGAGCCGTCTACATCACCAAAGGCATTTTGGAAGGCGCTCCTTTCCTGCCCAACCTGATTGGAGAAACCAACTTCAGCCTCACCAACATTGTGCGTGAAGCCAGGCGAGGAGTTCGCAACCACCGAATGACCTTCTGTCCAGCCCTACCGCAAGTGTGGTTCTACACGCATCTCGGGATCACAGGAGAAGCCTTCACAAGCGAGCACACACCGGGACTGCTGGCCCGCATCGTGGAGCGTGCCCGCCTTCCCATACGCACCTTCGTTGGAGTTGACGTGCTATTCCGTTCTCTAGAGCATGCCGACTTCTACCAGAGAGCCCCCTGCTTCAACACGGACGATGCCATCACTTCCTCGGCGGACGGATACTTCATTCTAATCGTGCGGTTCGGAGGCACTTCCTACTACGCGCCATTTCAAGTCCGACACCAGCTGGGATTGACTCCGAAAACCAGAGCGCCCCCACAACAGCTCTTTCGACCACTCAGCTTCGACGACAAGGTGGTCAAGACAGCACTCCAGAGGGTGATCTCGCACATCTCCCGCACATGGATGACCCTCACGGAAGAAATCTGCGAGCTTCCACCAGAACCCGAGGAGGAGGAACGCGCAGCTCAGTCCCAGCGCTTTTGGAGGAAGCGTCACACTCAGTGGGATCGTCTCTGACTGACGACATCTTCGTGCCACTATCGGGCCTGCGAGCCCATTCTATCTTTTCTTTCAGTTGATTGTATTTTAACTTTTATGACAATGTTGACTTATTGGCCTCCATCTAATTCGTTTCCTTTCTTTTGAGGTTAAATTCGAGTGACAACAATCCAATCCCTACATTAAACATATCATGCATCAATACATGTCATGCATCCATAGTATCACTGCTTGATGCTGATCGAATTTTCCTTTATTCCCTAAACAAGGTACTGAGCAATAGCTCCATACCGAAACCGCCCCAGATATCGTTCCATCCGAGCGGTGATGCCTGAAGCTTCGGCAGGACTAGCAATGACTCCCACGGTCTTGTCCTCGGTAGCAGAAGGAGAAATAGCCCCCTCTGCTGGAGTCACTATCGCCGTCCCGTCACTCGCCGCCATCGAATTCTCAGCTTCGATGGAGTCCGCCTCACCATTCCCAATCTCAGCCTTCCCGCCGCTGCCCCAGACTATACTTACTGTTGGGCAACCCTCAAACGGGAGAATCTCACCACTATACATCCCATCGCTAGTCGCACCTGCAGCACCGTCGGTGATGCCAGCTGCAGCTCCCTTCAATCCTACCTCAAACATGCTAGCCCAAGGCGCCGGCAATCCCTCATTGGGAGACAAGGTGGAGTCTCTCATAGCCGAGCTTTCCTCATTGAAGACAATGATGGCTGAGCTACTCCAGCGACAGCTAGCAGCCACACCTACTCATGCCATCTCCCAAAACCCCCACCTTCCTCCTATCATGCCAGGACAAACACCACCATATCCATTCCATCCTTCACCAAACACTTTGCCTTCTTATAACCCATCAAACACTTTACCTTCCTATAACCCGGTCATGCCCGGATCCGCTGCCTCCACATGTGTAGCACCTTTACCTAACCCATACATGAGTGGGCCATCCCTTTCCTTTCCTATGCCTCAGCCCTATCTGCCTCCATATTACCTACAACCAACATCCCAATGTCGTACGGGCCAACTCCCCACATCCAAATACAAACACCTGGGCCAACTCCCTACCATCAAACAACCTCTACAACCTCCTACTTTCAGAATTCCTCCGCCAATTGCCACCCCTTCAGTTCCGCATGTGGAACCTGCTTTACCAAGCCCACGAACCCGCAACGCGGCAATTGTCGACGAATTATTGGGTGAACGACAACATGCCAACGCTTTTGAGACAAGGCTCAAGGATAGGATTGCCTCAATGCAGCAGGAGGAGGCTCGCCGCATGGCAAAGTTAGAAGAGCGCTTGAACACCATTCAGGGCCATCGAGCACACAACTGGGAGTACGCCAACTATCAGATCCCTCAAATACAGGTCCCGCCAAAGTTCAAGATGCCCGAATTACATCTCAAGCATTTCTGCCACAAGATGGCGGTATATCCAGCAGACGATAAATTCCGCATCGCCATGTTCCAAGAGAGTTTGGCGAAATTAGCACTGCACTGGTACTACACCAAGAATGTTAGCCAGTACGCGACATTCAAAGACTTGGCCCTTGACTTCCTCAACTACTACAGCTTTAATATTGAGATGGCGCCTACAATCTCGGATTTGCGGAAATTGAAGAGATACTGCACCGAAGACGTTAAACAGTTTGCCTAACGGTTCAGGCATATCGCGTCTCAGATAAAGCCGGCGCTTACAGAAAGGGCACTCATCGACGAATTCCTCCAGTTGCTTCTACGTGAGTACATGCCCTACATGATCAGGCAGACATTCTCCACTTTCGCCCAGGCAGTCATCAATGCAGACAAGCTTGACGGAGTAAATCGAGAAGGGCTAATCCCTTCCCCTTCAGCAAAACCGGCAGTGAAGCCCAGGCCCAAGGAGCTAATTGCAACTGCTGAACAGAATAGGCAGTCAATGAGGGCAACTCCACCCCCGACCTCGTACGCGCCAAGGACGTATGTCGCAGCCGTGCTTAGGCCCCCAGCCCCGACAGCAACTCGTTTTAGACCCCCTGTCAACATGGCGGGACAACAACAGCCAAGGCCTGCACAAATGAAGCGTCACGATGGAGGCTAGAGGACTTGACCCCAACGCCCGATCCCCTGGATGTCATGTTTGTTCGATTGAGGGACATGAGTTTCATCAAGCCCGTTGAAGCCAAAGCAACCAACCCCTCCTCGTTCGGATACAACCCCAAGGCGGTGTGTCAGTACCATTCAGGAGCAGCAGGGCATGACACCAAAGATTGCATCGCCTTGAAGTTCAAAATTCAGAACCTGCTGGATGAAGCAGCTTTCAGGTTTTCTGCGCCAGCGGCTGCCCCGAATGTTAAGAGCAATCCTCTTCCAAAACATGTGAATTACATTGGGGCTAATTTCTTCTCAGTTTTGGCTGAACAGGAAGAGGAGGTGCATATGTATGAGTACGCCCGCAAAGGAGTGTCAATGTCATAAGCGTCGGTCGTGGTCGAGGTCGAGGCCGCAGCCGAGGTCGAGGAAGAGGTCGTGGGCCCCAGCCTAGCGGAAGTGTTCAACCCACTATCTTGCCTGATGGATTTACAATGGTTCCCCATCGACGGCCAAGGACGCCGTACGTTTATGTTTCTTTGGAATCGACACAATCTGAAGCGTGTCAGACAGAATCATCGCCTGCGATGGAACCAAGGAATCCGGTCGTGATGGGACCCACCTACACGTCTCTCAGCCCAGAAGTTGAACTAATTACCCGCTCCGGAAGGGTAGTGCCGGCTCCTGAAGCCTCGTCCCCAGCTGAACCTTCAAAGCCTAAGGCGCCTTCGAACGAGCAAATCCGCAAGGTGATTTATACGGTGAAGGGAAGAGACTACGATATAGTCGAGCAGCTCCGAAAACAGCCAGCCCAGATCTCACTATTCGACCTCATCCATTCCTCTGACAAGCACAGGGAGATGTTGGAGAAGTTTCTAGCCGAGGTACATGTGCCAGAGCAGGTTGAAGTCGCGGCGTTAGATGCGTATATGAGCAGCATGCTGGCGAACAACATAATTACCTTCTCGAAAGATGATCTACCGGAACAGGGGCTGGATCACAACAATGCTCTCTTCATCATGCTCATGTGCCGTGACACCACCATCTCCAAGGTTCTAATCGATGGCGGGTCAGGGGTTAACATCATCCCGTTGGCGGTAGCTCAAAAGCTCAACATCAACCTGGAGAAGCTCCCACAATCCAGCCTAACTATTCGAGCATTCGATGGCGCGAAGCGGCAGGCCCATGGCGAGGTTACCCTGGAGATCAAAGTTGGGCCAACCCTCTTCTTAACCCAATTCCAGATTCTTGAGACTGCAGGGTCCTTCAACATGTTGCTGGGATGTCCATGGATTCATCAAGCCGGTGCAGTTCCCTCAACGCTTCATCAAATGGTTCGATTTTCCTCAGATGGCAAGCTCATCACGGTCCGGGGAGAACATTCAATGGAGCTTTGCCACGAGATTGACATGCCATACGTGGGAGAGCCAACCGAAGAACCATCAACAACGCAGACCTTGGGATGGTCAACATGGTGAGGCGCGACTACAAATCGGATCCTTTGATGACATGGGGCAACATCAGTGCCGCAAAGGAATTCCTTTGACATGGATATCAACCGGGCCAAGGACTCGGAATAGATGACAAGGGATCATCCATCCGATCACTATTCCAGCCCCTGCAGGGACTAGTGGACTCGGATTCACAGGCAAAATGCGGCGCAAACAGGGCAATCACACCAGTAGCAAATCGGCTATCCGTTTCATCCGTTCATCTGCGACAACAATGAAAGGTGAAATACTATCGGAGAAGCTGGAGAATGTGAAGATCCAGAATGACGAGGAAGTCAATGGCGAGCGGACGACTGTTGAACATGTCAATGTCATCCAAGTGAATATTGGGCTCGGTCATAGGCGTCGACCTCGCAGACGGGCTCGTTTCATACCTTATGACTTCGCCATTCCCTGGAATCAAGTACCGGCATATGTTCAGCAAGCCAGGGCACCGCATTTTCGAGCTCCAGGGGTGCCAATACCACCCAGGACGCCTCCAAGGGTTGAAGCGCCTCCTCCGAGCAAACGTGCGGATTCTCCTACTACGAGCGAAGAAGTGGAGGAGAAACAAGACGAGAAGCAGGGACACAAGAGTCCGAAGAAGAAGTCTATATGATGGAAGCGTCGATCCCGACCAAGCCAGACATGTCTCTCGACGGGTGAAACTTTCCATCTTTACTTTTCTGCACTTAGATAGATAGAGTTTAGAGTAGGTTACCTTGCTACATTCTGGTCGCGGACTAGCAATGTTGTTTATATATAACGCGACCCCTAGGCAGTAAGTACCTAGGGCGTTTGTGGGATCGGGCCGCTGATGATCAGGGCGAATATGAGGAAACGACGAAGGACCCGCTGAGTCCCGATCCTGTAACATTTTCTTTTGGTCATAAGCGCATGTCTTATTGTCGCATGAAACAATATTTCAAATGATTCATTTCAATGAATCACTCTGATTTCTGCTCCTTTTCAGGAATGGTGCTTCGGGAGCACCCGAGAAAACCCCTGAACAAGACGAAGAAGCAGTAGACGACCTTAAATCCATAGAAGGATACTACGGCTTGGAACAAGGTCTTCAACGATATGAAGAACCAAAGGACATCACTCTGTAGAAGCCGGTTTCAATCGACATCGGAACTCAAGATGACCCCAAGGAGTTGTTCATCGGCGCAGATTTATCAAAGGACGAATCTGAAGACATCATCAACTTGCTCAAGGAATTCTCTGACGTCTTCGCTTGGTCGTACATAGATATGCCGGGACTAGCCTCAGAGATTGTGGAGCACAAGATTTCTACAGACCCGTCAGTTCATCCTATAAAGCATAAGCAACGCCGGTATAAGCCCGAACAGGCCCTTGCCATCAAGGAAGAAGTAGATAAGTTGCTGAAGGTTATGTTTGTCGAAGTGTCTACCTATCCTCAATGGGTCGCCAACATAGTCCCTGTCATCAAGAAGAATAGGAAGGTCCGAGTCTGCGTCGACTATCGCGACCTCAACAAAGCAAGTCCCAAGGATGACTTTCCACTCCCGCACATCGATTTGTTGGTGGACAATACCGCTGGATTCATCAGATTCTCTTTCATGGATGGATTCTCCGGTTACAATCAAATTCGCATGGCCGAAGAAGACAAAGAGAAGACAACCTTCATGACACCCTGGGGCACATTATGTTATCGAGTCATGCCCTTTGGACTCAAGAATGCTGGGGCAACTTATCAACATGCTATGGTCGTTTTGTTTCATGACATGATGCATCGCGAAATTGAAGTCTACGTCGACGACATGATCGCCAAGTCCAAGGAAGATGAAAACCACACTGTCATTCTCCGGAAGCGATTCGAACGACTTCGCAAGTACAAGCTGCGCCTCAACCTCACCAAATGCGTATTTGGAGCAACTTCAGGCAAACTTCTCGGTTTCATTGTCAGTAACAAAGGTATTGAGATTGATCTTGATAAAATTGAAGCGATTCGTGATCTCCTAGCTCCGAGGTCAGTCAAAGAGATCCGTGGCTTCATGGGTCGTGTTAACTACATCGGACGGTTCATTTCCAACCTAGCCGACACGTGCAAACCACTGTTCAAGAAACTAAGGAAGGACGTCAAATTTGAGTGGGATGATGACTGTAAAGTCGCATTTGAACAAATTAAGACATATTTGACCGAACCACCAGTTCTTATTCCGCCAAAGCCGGGGCATCCCCTCACGCTCTATCTCACCGTTCGGGAAGAATCATTTGGAGCCATGCTTGCCCAACAACTACTATCATTTGGAGCCACGCGATCTACTATCTCAGCAAGAAATTTACAGATTGCGAGTCAAGGAACACAACTTCTGAACGTACATGCAGTGCACTCATTTGAGTCCTCCACCGACTCCGACAATATACTCTGCACTATGAGTTCCTGTTAGTGTCCGAGAATGACCCACTCAAATATCTCTTCGACAAGCCAACATTGATGGGAAGAGTCTCTAAGTGGCAATTACAACTCGCCGAATTCGACATTCGATTTCACTCCACGAAGTCAGTCAAGGGGAGAACAATCGCTGATCATATCGCGGAGTATCCAGGAACGGATTATTCGTCTTTGGAAATCGGACTACGAGATGAGAACATCTTGCTCATGGAACAAGAACCAAGGTGGAAGATGTACTTCGACGGTGCAGTCAATTCCTCAGAAACAGGGATAGGAGCTGTGGTAATCTCCCCAGATGGACAATATTACCCAACGGTGGCCAAAGTCACCTTTCCCTGCACGAACAACATAGCTGAATATGAGGGGTGCATCCTCGGCCTACTTCGCGCACTCGACATGCGGGTTAAGCTCCTTGACGTTCATGGAGATTCCGCACTCGTCATCTCCCAGACAAATGGAGCATGGCACACTCGAGACCCAAAGGTCATTCCATATCAGAATTATCTACAAACACTAATCAGACAATTTACTGATATTTAATTTAATTATCTCCCACGAACTGATAACCGATTTGCTGATGCTCTTGCAGTGCTCGCATCGATGATTCCATTGGCTGGAGAAATGGACATCGAGCCTTTGCGCATCAACATTGCTGATGATCCAAGTTGCATGCACATCAAACAGAGTCAACCTGAAGATTCTCTACCTTGGTTCGCAGACATCAAGAATTATTTGCAATCAGGAGCATTTCCCCAAAATAGCACAGGGAAAGAACGCAAGTTCATTCGGAGGATAACAAGAGCCTACTTTCTGGACGGTGATACCTTATACAAGAAGTCCTTCACGACAGCTCTCATGCGATGCGTCACCAAGCAAGAAGCCGAAGTCCTCATTGTCGAAGTCCATGAAGGGGTTTGCGGACCACACATGAACGGATACGCTCTCGCCCAGAAGATAATGCGATAGGGATATTATTGGCTCACAATGGAAGCCGATTGCATCAAATATGTCAAATCATGTCACAAGTGTCAGATTTACAGCGACAAGATACATGTACCTCCGACAAGACTTTACCCGTTATTCGAGCCATGGCCATTCTCAATGTGGGGCATGGATGTGATCGGGCCCATTAATCCCAAAGCATCCAACGGACACCGATTCTTGCTGGTCGCAATCGATTACTTCACCAAATGGATTGAAACCCAATCCTTCAAAGAAGTCACAACAAACAACGTCGTGCGTTTCATGAGAGCGAACATCATCGCCAGATATGGAGTTCCAGAGCTATTGGTCACAGACAATGGCTCAAATTTCAACGGCAAACTAATGGAATCCCTATGCGTGGAATTTCGAAGCAAGCATCTCAACTCTTCACCATACCGTCCACAAATGAACGGTGCAGTCGAAGCCGCTAACAAAAATATGAAGAAAATCCTTCAGAAGACCGCAATTACGTATCGCGATTGGCATGAGAAGCTCCCCTTCGCGTTACTCGCCTACAGAACGATCCGCACTTCGACTGGGGCAACTCCCTTCGAGCTCGTCTACGGCACTCATGCGGTCATTCCAGCAGAGATCAAATTGCCAACTCTCAGGATATCATCCCAAAGCAACAAGACAGAAGAAGAGAAGGCCAATCATCAACTCGCCCACCTCGACTTCATTGATGAGAAACGACTCGCCGCAGCTCACCACATGCAATGCTACCAACAATGCATGTCTAGAGCATTCAACAAAAAGGTCAAGCCAATCAGGTACAGACTAGGTGACCTCGTTCTTAAAAGAATCCTACCGAATGTCAAAGATCCACGAGGGAAATTTGCTCCAAACTACAAAGGACCGTTCGTCGTTAAACACGCCTTCTCAGGAGGAGCAACCATCTTAGCAAGAATGGATCGAGGAGAACTGCCACAAGCAATTAATGCATATCCTCTCCGACGCTATTACACCTGAATGGTATCTAGATCTCAAGTCAGACTTTTGAGACGATATATGTCAGCTGAATTCTTTTACACCTTGAAGAATCCCTCAGGATGAAGAACACTGACAATAGGGATAAGGGAGAAATACACAATCATTATTCTCCTCATTCAAGTTAATCGAAATTACATGAACACATTTCGTTTACGTCCTTTATCTCGTGGGCAGGTACAAGAGCTCCTCACATGTATGGTGCAAAACTCCTATGACAAAGGCGAGGGTGGTAGGGTAGCAAAGCTTCAAGCCAAAATCTTGTAGCAATTTCGTCAAACCTTGGATTCCATCGGACGAAGATGCATTGATGAAATCACACAAAAAGGGAAGTGTCAAAACTCTACTTCACTTTTCTTACAAATGAAGTTACACGAGCAAACTTCATTCTTAAACAGGTTACAAGAATTTCCTTGTCTCTAACCATCTGTTTGATGGGTACATGAACATCCTTACACAACAGACATCAAGCAAGAGTAACAATCTCGTCGAACCTTCGATTCCATCGGACGAAGATGCAACGATGAAATCATGCAAAAGGGAAGTATCAAAACTCTACTTCACCTTTCATATAAATGAAGTTACATGAGCAAACTTCATTCTTACTTTAAAAGAAACCATGTTACATGAGCTCACTTGTTGTCTGTCCTTTGCCTAACATAGGTACATGAACATCCTATATTATGGATAAAGGCGCGGGCGGTTGGGTGAAAAATTTCGAACCAAAGCTTCGAGATTGCCTTTGTCACCGTGGATAACCACACCAAAAGGGAGTATCATCTACATTACTCTCTAACAAAATTCTTGTCATTCCTCAGATAGAATCAAAACGACCATCGAGATGGACATACACATCTCACCTCCCCAGCGGATATTTTACTTCATCTCCCCAAACGAGAGTCAAAGTACATGAATTAATTTCGTTTCCGTCCGTTGTCAACTGTGCAGGCACATGGACATCCGTACGGTATGGTGAAAATTCCTAGGCAACGGCATGGGTGGTCGGGTGGAAGCCGTTCCGAGTTCAATCTAAAAGATCATAGAACACAAGAGTGCACAGGAGCACCGTAGAGGTTTGAGTATCTAAACCTATTCATTTCTTGAACATTTGTGTGCCCATTTGCATATAATTCAAAATTATTTTGATAATAAGAATGTTTCTGGGCGAGAATGGAGAAGGCAAACCTATTCCTAAACACTTACCCAGAGTGACGAACGCAAACACTGTGAGGATTCATACACGAGCATTCAGGCGGATAACGAATCCTTTGACAAAAGATGCTCTAAACCTGAATGAGATCGAGCATTTCTTCTCTATCCCAAACACGAAACATCAACCATTGCTAGCCCCTTTCGAGCCAAAGTTGAAGTCTTTCATACACACTACACCTAACAAGTCTAAGGACCGCTTCACATCGAGGTTAAAAGGAAAGTCTTGTAGCTAGAAACCGGAAGAAACGGATCGTAGAGGCTACACTTCCTTAAGATTCAAGCAAAGAGGCATCATCGACAGTTAAGCCCACCGGTTGAGTCGTTCCTAAGAACTGAGCTTCTCAAAGAGCTTCTAAAGAACCACAAATTCCAAAGAAAATTATCAGAAAACAAAGCGGGGCAAATCCCTGTGATCCAGCAAAGAAAAGAAAGCGCAAAATGAAGATCAAAAGAGCAAAAAATAAAGCACCAGGGCCAATATTACTGGTCGCAAGAGCAAAGGTGCTACTTCTCAAACAATTCTAAAACAAAGCCTTCCCTAAAGTGGATTGTACACACCTACCAGTTATTCATCCCCAACAAAACACGTCAATTGGTAAGCTGTCTGAAGGATGGAGAACTTGCTTGAATGGTGAAACCTCTATGACCTGATAACTTCCGGTGAGGTCCTTGGACCCTTTCTTTCAAATGATTGTTTTAAACTTTCAATCTAAAGGCCTTATGCCAAAGCCACATTATAACCCGAGTAAAGTCTCCTTTGATCGGTACATGAGCATCCAAGTCGAAGGCATTCTGAAATCTAACTGAAGAGGCTTTCAGAAATGAGAGTGAAACGCGAGAAAAATCAACAAACCTTCTCTGCTTTCGCTTAGAAACATGCTTTTAAATGGAAAACAAAACGAAGCATAATGTGCATGTGCATATAGCTATTTTTGTTTTCGTTAGGACTAATAATTTTCTTAATGAGTTCTTAGAATGCATGTCGACCGAACATTATTTGAGGTATTAATATCCTTGTGAGTGAATCTTTCCAGATCCCCTCCTAAGGAGGGGCAAACTGTAATACCTCAAATAATATCTTCACTTGGGACAATGCTTACAAATATCTTTCCCTCTGCCTTATATAATACTCCATCAATCCATGCTCCAGCCAACCCCGTGAGCTGTCGTTTCTTCTGCCGAGACGCGCTTGTCGTGCCTGCAATAGTTGAGGTTGTTCGCAGCATCCAATGCCACCAACCGCTGCCTCAACTTTCAGACAGTTCGCCGAGAGTCCTTGTAGAGAAGTTCGGTCCCATGCTTGTCGTTTCTTTGATGCGGATCATGCAGATTGCCTGAAGAAAGAATTCTTTGCAGAAATCATCCAGATCTTGAACTGCAAAACAATAGTAATAATGAACTAGAATCAGTACAGCTCCTAAACCCAGGATCAAACTGCTCTAGGGGGCAACAGAAATGCAGGATACTGTAATCCATTAAACTTCCCTACATTGTATAGTCAACCGCCTGCTCGGCACCAGCAGCCAAAACTCTTGCTATATTCGGTCCTCCACAGCGTTGTCCGGCGACAAGGATTTCATTGACTTCAGGACGCTCCAGGACTCCTATTACGGTATCGGCGGAGGCACGGACACCGGAAGCAATAGATATGGAGATATATTGGACGACTGCATCAGTGGTAGAGAGGAGATTTGTCCCCAGCCACGATTTCCAGCCACTTCATCCCCCGAATTCCCTCCCGAAGACGAGTTTGATTCCCGGCATCAAGAATTGCAGTTCAGTCAGAAACCAAGGCCCTTAATCCAGGAGAGTTCAGTCGACAACTTGAAGGTGGCTGTAGAAGACAATAAAAAACCCAGATGATAAAATAAATAGCCCGGCCATAATCAAAGTCAGGAAGCCCAAATTCAAGCAAAAAGAGGGAACCAAAGTAACCCCGCACTAATTTGCCAAACCCAGCCCAAACCAAGGAAGCAAGCTGGGCAAAGCAAAGTCAAGCACAACCCAACCAAAGAAAAACCTAGAAAACACCGCCCGTGACACAAAGGAAAGGCCAAGGCAAACCCTTAATATGCTGCAAATTCCAAACCCAACCCACAAAACCAAAAGGCCGAGCAAAAAGGCTGACCAAAACAAACTTACAAGCCCAAGCCCATACGCATTTTGTCTGCTCCCCCCGACAAGGAGGACGTCCAGGCAGCACACCAAGGACGATTGCAGGCTGTAGACTGAAAGGCCCCCTCCCCCCTCAGCTCCTGGAGGACGGCGGCAGCATACCCTGGACGCGGCATGCGCGTCCATAGGAAAATATTCCCTAAGGGTTTGTGCCCTCAAAAAGGAGGAGAAAGAAAAACGACAAGGAAGGGGGAGGAGGGGATAATAAAAAACAAATTACCAGAGAAGCAAAGGGGAGGAGAGCCATTCTTCTGGGGATTTTCATTCATTCTTCATCTCTGGGGGGAAAACACTCATTGATCGAACCGGCTTCTTCCTGAGAGCTCATCTCCTTTGAAATTTTCAAGTCTTCCCATCCAACCTCTAGCTGCCTTCACCACCAGGAGTCCTACAACAAGTTCAAGCCAAGGTAAGAACAACTAAAACTCAATAGGAACTCCCTCGGTCGCCAACCCAAACAAAATAAGGAGTACAACATACCTCAAGACGATGCGGCCATCCCGACAGTCTACTGCAGAGTTCGCTGAGCTGCCAGTCATCTCGAGGCGGCTTCCCTGACTTCCTAGACGGCGACTCCTCAGTTGAACATCCAACGGCCTCTACTCTTCATTCCCAATAACTGCATGGCAGATGTCCCGCGTTCGCCACGCCTAAAAAGAGAGCATCGTAGAAGGGTCACCTCCTGAGGCCTCTAGGCTTCTTGGATGACTTTTTTTTATTACTAACCTTCTCTTCTACTTGTACAGATAGTTCAGCTGCAGCGTTGGTGAAGGTCCTTGCCACGATGATTAGCCATCAACTCCTGGATGCACACAACGAAGCGGAGAAACCATAGCAACCCGTTTCTGACACCCTTTTGCGGCCAGAACACAACCCAACAATCAAACACCATCGAGCCTTCTTCGTCCTCATGTCAAGTCCGGCGGGCAGTAGCTCGCGCCTTCCACAACGGCGTCCCACCGACAACAAACCTACTTTCAAGCCTCCCTCTCCCTACTTGATCAACAACCTCCTCACCACTTGGGTTTTTCACGGCCACAATCGGCCGCCCATGCTAACTTCCCCCTTTTTTCACATAACAGGATCTGCTCCCGGCCGGCCTCCGTTCGACACTCACGACCACCTCAACTCCTGCCCAAAACTGGCGAGTCCCCTTTTCTCCGGCACCTCCAGATTTGGTAGACTCCCAACCTTCCCTCCAGCTTCTCACAGCAGCAGTGAAACGGTTCCTGCGGTAGCAAATCAGCCCAACCGCACCAGTGCACTCCACAGCAGCGAAACAACGCACTCATAGCAGCGGCCCAGCAACTGGCGGCGAACCAATGACCCTCTTCCAGCACATCCAAGCCCAGTGGTGATACTCAGTCCTCCCTAACGTCCCGATCTAGCGGTGGCGAGATCATTCCTCCTGATGCTCCTAAATCCAGCAGCGGCCGGACGTCCCCAAGTCTAGCGTCGACGGAATCCAAGCTCTCCTAACGACGGCGCCCAGGTCCCAGCGGCTTCCCCGCCCCGTCTCCCTGACGGTGGCAACTCGCACCCAGGATCCTCGCCCAGAACCAAGGCTGAAGACGGCGAACCCACCTCCCAGCACCCCAGGATCGGCAGCAGCTCCCCGACGCCTCCCACAACTCCATCCCCTCTTCTTCCCGGCGTCCCTAGCCAGGTCAGATCTCAACAGCCTCCTCTCTTCGGCGTCCCCAGCAAGCCGTCCTCTCCTGCCTTCAAAACGGACGTCCAACGACGGTGACCCATCGACAACGGCCAGACCCTGTGCCTCTCCCCACGACACCCATACCCAGCAGACCACCACCGGCATCTCTCCGAGCCAAGATCTGGCCGCTCCAGAGTCACTGCCCGGTGTCCCTACCTCAAGCCGTCTCAGATCCAGCCATCCGATCCCGACGGCCTTCCTACCTCGTCGCCAAGAAGCCCTGGTGCCTCCATTCAACCGGCCCCGATGGTCCCTTCACTCCTTCGTCGCAAAGCCCCAGATTCGGCCGTCGCAACCCCGCCCCCCCAGAGCGATCTCTGTCCCGGACTTCCTCAGTAGCAAAATCAGTGAAGCTTCCTCCTTCTCCAATCGCAAGCAGCCCCGTCGTCTCCAAAGCTTCCCTCCAAGCAGAACAGTGCAACGTCTCCCAAGGGTCCAGACGTTCCCAAAGCAAAGGGTAAAGGAATCTCAATTGTGGGCCGTGGAACATCAAGCCCGGAACTCACATCAGGTTCAAGGCAAAAATAGAGATTGGGTTTGCTATGGGTTGCAGGGCCACAAAAGGTAAAAAGCCCATTACCTTTAATTTTAGTTTTATTAGTCGTGAGTTTTAATTTAATTATTTGAAAAAAATCAGTTTTGCTAAAAATTTCCTTCTTTCGACAATTATAATTTGTTTTACTTGAATATGAGTACATCGCCCTTTTTTTTCATTTTATTTTCGATCTCTACATTTTCGCTTAGATTTATTATATTTCTGTTAATGAGCCACTAACATCTTCTTCCCTTATTTTGCATGTGAAATGCGGGAGAATTTCTCGGATATTATCGACGATTTTACATCAAGAGGACATCCTTGGTTAAACGGTAAGACCAGCCTTACCTTTTCTTAAATTCAATCGAGTTTTATTTGAATTTCACAATACTAACCACTTCTTTATTTTTCTTTACATGTAAATCGAGCATTTAATCTCCGAAGATCAACTCCGAAATTTCGAAGATTAACTCAAAGGCGCGTGTATCAAACCGCGTGGATCTACCCCGGCCTAAAAAAGCTTGGGCTCGAAGGCTTAAAGCGGCCCTAACCTCAATCAAAGGTACAAATGGGAGGTGCGAACCTCCCCGAATTTTATTCAAATCCACTTTAACGGATTGCGGGCCCAAATTTATAGGCCCGCAATCACCGCCCATCCCCGCCCTTTTGATCTAAATAATTGCTTGTGATTGCTCGCTTGTTTAGGCTTTAGGTTTGACGTCGCATGTTCGTTTTAATCCTACCAACTTAAAGTCGGGCCCAACACCCGTTAAAACGTCGTAAGAGTCCAGCCTACTCCCGAATCGGGCCCAACACCCGTCAATCAAAAGTTAAATTTTTGGACAAATCGCTACCTTTTTCGCATGTTGTAGAATACAAAGGTTAGTAAATAGGAATCCCCGAACCCAAACTCTGATTTTTTCCTACTTAAAATCATACTTTTTTAAACTAAGTCGGTGGCGACTCCGAACAAGTTTTCCAAAGCTAAAACTAAACACCACACCTTTCTTTCGGAGCCATTTAGGATGAGGTGACGGCAAACCGAGCCGTTCCTTGGACCCTCCTCAAAAATCGTGAGCGAGGTCTTACACAGCCTTTCGCTCGCCACCTTCAGGGAAGTGGAGATGGTTGGCGAAACGTCCCGCAAACTCGTTCGCGAATCAAGGGAAGGCCCAACCCTGGGTTCCTTTCCGCAGCGTCCGGCGTTAGAGCCGTAACGTCGACCGGACCGGGCCTCGGGGGGAGCGGGCCCGGATCCTCGGATTGCCCGAACCGACATCGCGCGTGCTAGGCCGGAGGGCGCGCGTACAGTTGCATTTGCGTTAAAATGGTACGGTTTTCTCCCTGCTGTGTTTGTACCCACCTTCGGGACCTGCTTACGTCGAAGTACTAATCCTTGCCACCTTTAGGATTATTTAGGAACATAAAGGGTGATAGTATGTGTGATTTGATTTCGGATGTTGATTCTTTTCTAATTTTGCTAAAAATGGGAAATGCAATAATCGGCTTCGTATGATGGCTTTGTAGGATAGGGGTTGTGTCGGAAGCGGCTAATGGTATGTGCACTTCGACCAAAAGTTTAGTAATCATTACTAAAAATCGATTTTTTCAGTAAAATGATTAGTAACTTATGTTTGCCCAGGAAATTACTCTGTTCATGGAGCATTACATACCCAGGAAATGTCCCACACCAAATGGATGCAGGAAATTTGTACGTATAAAAACCACTACCTGTCCCATTCGTAATGATAAAACACTTACCATGCTATGCTATGTATTGGTGGTATGCAGGAACGAATGTGGAATCTATGTCATGAAGTTCATGTCTTTGCCTGAACCCCTAGAAGGGGCTGAGAAAGTGGTAATCCAAAATTTTTGCCTCCCACATACCAGATAGTTATGAAGTCATGGTTTATAGTTTGTTAGGCTGTTCAGCTGGTCATGGTTTTTCTGTAGGACATACAGGATCTCTTGTAGTTAGGCTGACCATAACCCCTGACTGCTTAAGGGCCATAATTTACGTTGTTGGCTGTTAGATCTAATCTCACATTCCGGAATGCGCGGTGGCTGTATTTCATGTTTTAATGTTCAGTGCTATAGTAAATGGTTGTACTTGATGTACACATGTTGAATGCTGTACTTTGCAGAGATTCTGGTTGTTATATCTGAGTGAATCTGGTATTTTCAGATTGTGGGTGCTGCTGACAGGTTGAGGCTGGTGATAAGTCTTATCAAATGGTCTGGGAATCACATTAGGAAAATTGTACTGCAGAAGGTGAAGGACGAAGGCAAGACCAAGAGGAAGCGAATGGAGGATAGTGATTCAACAACTTCTAGCCCTGCCATTCGCGCATGATCACCAACTTTTTAATACGTGAAATGTAAAACTCTATTTTGCACTTGCTGTAGTTGATGCATGTACAGAGGTCCTTTTTTGTTCATTGTTTTCTGTTGTACTTGTTGGGGACATGACCGTGCTGGTGTTAGTTGCTGGAAATTTACATTTGAAACTGCTGTAAAACGCGTCAAGAGGGTGCTCTGTTCCTGATGTAAGACAGTTCACATTTTGTAAACTACAGACTTCGTGACGGCATTGTAAAAAGTACCAGCATAGACTATGCTGAAACTCTGTTATCTTAAGCTTACACATTTAACATACCATAAACAGAGTTCTCTTCGTAAATTACATGTCCATGCGTGTCCGAAGTACTTTTGTTGCAACCGTTGCCAACCTTTCCGCAATCCACAGTAGACAGTTCATGGCGTTGAATGCTGTCGATATTACGTTCCCCATTACAAGACTGAACGTTCAAATTTCGTCCCCCCTCGATTCAGAAAGCAACATTAACACGATCAGCATCGTTTATCTTCAACTCCTCTGTTCCGCAACTTCGCTCGAGCTCCGCTGTCAACTTTTTAACTGTCTTCTGCAGTTACGAAATGTTCCATCCGTCTTTCCTGCCAAAAAGCACATACGTCTGTTATCTGCCATGAGAATACCCTGCCGCAGCTCAGCCACATCAACAAAATATTTCGGGCTTGTAAATCCTTCAGAGTAAATCACTTTGGTTGTCCTAGTCCACCTTTTCATAACCAAATGCTTCGGTATGTTGACGAAGCCTTCTACTTTCGTTATGTGGAATATATGAGAGCACGGAAATCCAAAGGTTTCGAAATGTAAGCAGCTGCATGTAAGTTCGACTGCATTCTTCGAAGATGATACTTGCACACACCTATGCTCACCTTCATAACATGACAGTATGTAGACGGTCGCGATATTCCCGTCGAGTACATTTTCGACGTAAAATCTCGATTCCTTTTGCATCTCACTCTGAACCTTACGCAACGATGTCATGGTGTACTAGCGATGTGCATCCTCCTCAAGTCGACGCAACATCGTAATTGGCCTGGACGCCTTCTGCGATGAGTTGAAGTCCTGATGATATTCCTTGTGACGAAGATCAATTACCGCACGCTCAAAGTTATGCACAAAATCATGTAGTTTGTGTTTCGCAATCACATATCCCTTCATAAACCGATGCGTTCGTTCGCAGCGTTGAGTGCTTCTAAGCTCAGCCCAAAAATGACCATGTAAATACGTTTACCACCACATATGTCTGCATGCATAAATCTGTCGCAACCATCTATTGCTTACCGATCCTGTATGTGATACCACAGTCGACCACTCCTCTTCAACTTCTTCAGATGGTCTACTACTGTACATAAAGGACGATATACGGGCTCGCAATCCCGGATCTTGTACGCGACGCGCAATGTTCCGGCTAAAATTCCATAGACATAACCTGTGTCTTGCGAATGGCCAAACTTCTCTAATAGATGCAATCATCGCACGGTCGGCGTCCGTGACAACGCTAATCGGATGTTTCCCTCCCATTACCTGCGTATGAGTACGGAATAGCCAAGTGTAGTCATCAATTGTTTCAGAAGTCATCAAGGCAGCACCAAATACAATAGTTTGATGATGATGATTAACTCCCACGATGATGACCGTTTGCATCCCATATTTGTTCGTCTTGAACGTAGAGTCTAGAGTTATAACATCGCCGAAAGCCTGGTAATCAGCAATGGATGTGCTATCGGCCCAATATATGCGACTGACTTGTTTATTTTCAACAAAAGTTTCATAGGTCATACCACTCTCACTACTCTTCCTAGAAAGGAAGTAAGCAATGCGGAATCACAAGTACGGAATTCCCGGGCTGACTCTTCCTTAAGCTTCCTGTTATTGAGGTCCTTCATCAGGAAACCAACATGTTCGTGTCCCCCGGATACGTGTATAAGTAGTCGCATAATATCACACTGCCTGAATCCAACATCGAGCATTCGGCGAACAAATGTCATATCTTGCTCGGAAATCTTGCGCCTTTCCCGCATGAAATATGACAAACCATTGCTCACCATTTCATGATTGTGTTCCAACTTAACTGCAACCAAATTCCATTGTCCGTTCATCTCGACTCTAGCTTTGAAGAAACAACTGCAACATGTCTTCACAGACAGCCTAACCCGACTACGTTCCGTCAACACATGGGAATCAGAACATTCACCTTCCCTTGAGCAAACCCACTTTCTCATAACGCATTCACCGTTTCAAAGCTTCTGACGATCTCATCTCCTAACTGAAAAGCCACGCACCGTCGCATAGATTTTAATGAACTCTTCAACTTCTTCAGAAGTACCGAATGACATACTCAACAACTGCTCCTCATTCATGTCCGTTACTATATTGAAGAGTTCATTCGTATCCTGCTCACCTACAATCACGGATATCAGGTTACGCTGGACATATTTCCTTGCATAATAGGAGGCAAACAGATTGAAAAAGTGAGGACACGGAACCTCACCAAATCGTGAGTGCTGCTGATTGAAGACACTATCCATTTCTTCTAAGAACATAAGACATGGATGGTATCCCGTAATGCCGATATCGTAATGGGAAACACTTCTGCTTCCAAGGAATGTAATGGGCAAACGATGCTTGATCAAAATATACCTGCTTTACGATGCTTTTTGGTTTCTCAGGCAAACACTCCGGCATTCACTGTTGTTCGGGGAGGAAGGGTTATCGGACCTATGAATGACTATGAGAACGCACCTGATGTCAGCATTCTCGATGGCACCGTGACGCCGAGTTCACGCACGGCATATCGAAGCGGGTGGAGTAAATGGGGATCGCAGCTCACGTCATTTTTTGAACAATGAAGGGGGTTGGAGTCGCCGATCGGAGGGGAGGTTCGGATGGGATGAACGGAGGAATGCGGCTCCTCAAGGACGCTTTGATCGGGACCAAAGGAGGATGGAGTTGGAAGGGATGAAGGAGGACGACGAGGACGAAGACAAAGGGGGGGTAAAATTATAAATGGAAATTGGAAAACATTTTAGTAATTTACCCATAGTTGTTAATGGCGATAGGCGGGGCGAGGCGGCAAACCATCGCCCGCCAGAGGCGAGAGGCAAGGCGAAAGGCGCTCAAAAGGCGATTTGTGTAAGGCGATTTGTGTATAAATAATAAAATGATTTCAAATAAAAAAGATGAAATTGATTTATAATATTAATCATCATCATTCATCATGTAAAGCTTGATGCATCCATCGATTTCATAAACATGCTTCCTTTTGGAGTGTTCATCAAAAAGATTATTAAAGATCTACCATTTCTATCTTTCCATCCATCTATCATCAAGCTACAACCATACTTCTCCTTTTCTTCAATGTTACCTTTCATCGGCTCCTTTGTCCGTTCCACTTCCTTATTTAAATAAGTAACTCTAACCTCATGATAGGAAGGAGGCTTCATATTTCTCCCATAGTCTCCCATTGCATGTATCATAGTGGTGAAACTATCATAGTTGACGGCATTAAAAGGAATTCCAGCATCATACATCCATCTACAAAATGCCTGAACTGCGTCATCTCTCATCTTCTTCTGGTACGCATCAAGCTCCTTTGAGTCTTGTTTCTTTTTCTGAATGACAACACCATCACCCTGATCTTGACACTCACGATAGAAATAATCAATAGGGCCTCTTGTTCTTTTTGCACTTGAGCCGGATTCAATAGTGCGATTTGATGCTGCGTGACTCGAAGCATTGAACAATCCTTCATCATCTAATTTATCCAAATGGAGAATTGCATCCATTTTGCGCTTAGATTCCTTCTTATTGGCCATGTACTGCTTCAATTCTTCCATAACAGGAGGAGGGCAATCACGACAAGCCTTTACTTCTTTATAACCTCCAACAAGATGTTTCTTGAATCGACTAATTCCACCATTTGTTACTTTTCCGCAATAATTGCACTTCACTTTATTCGTGTCATTGGGATTTGGTAGAGTTCCATGACACCATGCAAGATCCTTTCGATTTTGATTTGAAGAAGACATCGTCTAATTTCTGCGTAAAATAAAAAAATGCTAGCATAATTAGTTTATAACTTCAAGCAGATTAAAATTTGAGTTAGTTTATTGAATAAACTAATGAGAAAGACAAATCTAATCGCAAACAAATCAACAAAAAGAACCAGCATTGCTCTCTTCCTTTTTTTTTTCTTTCGTAGAAGAAAAGTCAGTCAACTTATCACCGAAATAGAATTAGTTAAAAGGCAAAGGCAGTCTTAACTTCAAATATTGTCGTCCAATACAATTGAAAATCACAATTTCCAAGTCCTGACCACGACTTGTCCAAGTCTCCAGTTAAATTTTTGCCTAAAAATAACAGCACGAGTACACGTTCGGACTCAACAAATTCAGACGATCTACACTACGAATTTAGGTCTTGAGAGCTACAAATTCAGTAACAGAGGGAACGCCAATTCATAAGAGCTAAACACAATTAAAGAAATCTGCTTTACCCAACACTGGTGAGCTGGGCGATGAAGAAAGGATCCTGCTTGAGAGGGAGGAGGGGAGGCAGACGGAGGAGGGGAGGCCGACGGAGGAGGGGAGGCCGACGGAGGAGGGGAGGCAGACGGAGGAGGGGAGGTAGGAGGAGGAGACGGAAGGGATCGTTCGTGTGGGGAATTGTTCGTGTCTTGGCTGAAGACAATAGGTTTTCAAAGTTTTTATTTATTCAATTTAATTCGTAAATTATTATAATTATTACAACTTAGTCCAAAATTACACAATTCGACCGAAATCCAAAGGCGAGCCTTTTTGTCGCCTTTCGCCTGAGAAAAAGGCGATGAAAGGCGAGGAAAGGCGTCCCCTTTGGATAACGCCTCGCCTGCCTCGCCCCTCACCATAGGCGTTGCCTTTCCTCGCCTTTTACAATACTGATTTTACCGCATGGGTAAAATTGTAATTTCACACCGAAAGTTAGTTTGGTTTTAGGTTCGGAATTTATTGTACGGTTTAGTAAATTACTAAAAAGTTTAGTAATTGATTACTGAATTTTGTTCAAAAAATTATAAACGATTACGAAAAAAAATTTAAAAATTTAGTAATTTACTAACGACTTTACTATGTTAAACAGTAATTTACTAATTTCGGTTACAAAATTAGTAAATCATTACTAAAATCTCCGGACGGCCCACCTGGAAAGTTACTAATATTACAAATTTTACTACAAAAAGTTAGTAACCGTTACTAATTTTTCACTGTTTGACCATTCAGAAAGTTATTAAACTAGGTTTAGTAAATCGGCGGAAAAAATTACTAAACTTTTTAGTAACCGATTACTAAAGTTGAACAGTGAAATTTTAGTAACGATTACAAAAAAAAAAAACTGTCAAATCAACGTTATTTTTAGTAATCGGTTACTAAAAAGTTTAGTAAATTTTGCAGCCGATTTACTAAACGTAGTTTAGTAACTTTCCGAATGGTCAAACAGTGGAAAATTAGTAACCGATTACTAACTTTTTTTAGTAATTTACTAATCATTTTACTAAAAAAAATCGATTTTTAGTAATGATTACTAAAATTTTGGTCGAATTTAGTAAAACACGTAACGGTTACGTGCACGTACCGTTAGCCACTTCCGGGTTGTGTCTGGGAAATGACGAGTACTGGCAAAAGAAGCTTCTGGAAGAGGCGGCTGCTAAAGAAACTGATGGAAGCTCATCTTAAGTGATCCACCATCTTCACCATTGCTCGACGGTGGTCAGTGACATGGAAAATCCTTCCATGCCGATGAACTGCCGATGCAAATCCATCCTATCAACCACAATGCTGTGGATCTTCATTCCAGGAGGAGCCCGATTGTCATGGATAAATGCTTTGGAACTTTTGATTTCTCGTTTCCACCAAAACAAGTAGCTACTTGGGATATCAACACAGGACAAAACTGAGCAGGACAAATTCAACGCAATCAGAAGTATAATCGTTGTGACGGCAGATTGTTGTGACGACAGACGATTTAGCAGTGACATAACGGACAACATCGATGCCCTTGTCAATGACCGCGTCTTGCACAGCATCCACCTTCCGTCGCATTCCTTCATATGATTTCTCCATCATAAACTTCAGCATCGATCGAACCGTCTCATATGTAACTCTTCCATTAAGATCCGCCATAAGCCTCCTGTTGCTTGGCACTGCCAGGGTGGAGTGGACGACACCTTGTTGACCCAGCCATTTCCCTTCTAGCTGTAGTTATATGTAATTGTCGGCTTGCCGTGGAATCCGCTCTTCTGATCAAGTGCATGGAATTTCATCCCTTTGGCTCCACCTATAGCCGAATGGGATGACCCAAAGGATAAATCGTCACCAGGTGGGATGTTCTCACAAGCGTTTCCACAGCCCCGTTCCGTTACAAATCGTCGCCGGAATGTCCTAAACTTTCCTTTCGTGCTTGGGTTCGTCAAGCCAGCAAAAAGTGCATCACATAAGTTCATATGCATTGTCTTGTCGAGATAAACGCGACTGCTGTTCCCACGAACCTCTACCTCGTCTCTGTACAACACATGTAGACAATCCGGAAAAGAAGGATCCTTGAACACACAATCCAAGTTTGAGACCTCTGCCAAGAAGGCTGAGACCAAGTTCCTCGCGACACTACCCACCACGACCAACACAAACCCCGACCCGGCAGGCGGAAACAGTTTTCCAGGACTCGACCCACAAATCTCAACCCCAAATGATCCCCACCCCCGACACTCCCGACCCTGGAGAAGTACCCTTCCAAGACTCCGACTGTGAAATCCCGCATGACACCGACAACCGACCTCGAAACCTCAGGTGAGTTCCGGATCTTCAGAATTTGTCGACAGCTATAAGGGATCCTACCAGAATCGCCCTCAATGAACTCCCTCAAGTCCCTTGGGACGGTCAATGCCGTCTCGGCCGACTCGGACAGAGCCTCGGCCAACGAAACCAAACCCCGCACGATCTTGACCAGCCTCCGCCTCCGCAGAGCTACAGACGGCAGGTTATAAACCCGATAAGCACTGTACCCGGAAACAGTGACCCCCAAAGCGACGAGGATCCAACGTCTCCTCTTCCTACTATTACCAAACCCCATCCATGGAACAAAAGTCGAGCGAAAAAAGAAATGAGACTTTATGCCAACCCCAGAAAAGGAAAGGCGCCGCAAAGGAACCGAGAAAATAATTGATTGATGGGGGAGTTTTTGGATCTAGCTATGACTTGGGGGAGAAGAACATAGACAGGAGCAGGGATGAAACCCGTAAATTTTAGTGTATGATCTAACTTCAACGGCACCCTATCAACTCGTTGTACTTTCTATTGAATTGATTTTGAGTAGTGTGTTTTTACTCGTTAAGACCTAAAAAAATAAATAATATATTAATTATTTCGACCTAAGTGAATTATCAATTTATAGTTTAAGCTAACTTTCTGATTTGATATTAACTCAGTTTATTATATAATTTTATTACAAATTTTTATTTTTATTTTTATTTTGACCAATCTTAAATTTTATAGCACGTAAGTCAAACAGACCTTAATAGACAATTTTCATTTATCGACTAAAAAAGAAAAAATTACAAAAAATAGGAAATAATATTTAAAGCTCTCGTATGTTTTTTATTTTAAAATTTTGATGGACAAATCAAGTGAATTGGAAGCAGAAGTTAGACGATAATTGTTGATGCTGTCAAAAAATAACAAATCGATAAATGTCGGATAATGTTCTATTACGGGGTTGCTACTAGGAGTAAAGTGGACTATGAGGCGAATGAATAAGAGGTTAAAACTCTACTATTATAGGATACGGGTCGGACTATATTAAGGGCTTGTTTGGCTTTCGCTAGAAGAAATTCAAGATTGGCCAAAATCAAAATAAAAACAAAAGTTGGTGACAAAATTATATAACTGTTGGATCGTTCAGGAATACTAAGAGGGGGGTGAATTAGTGTTTTTCACTTTTTCGCCCTTTCTTGGTGTAAGCGGAAGCGTACTGTATCACAGTAGAGCGTTTCTCAGAATGAGAAATACTTTACTGTAACTGCTACGATTTTGTCGAGTAGGTTTTCGTACTAGTGTTGCGCGATCGTAATGGACACAGTGATTTATAGTGGTTCGGCCTTAATTGACCTACGTCCACTTTCCACCAACAAGGTGATTCCACTATATAAAATAATGGGTGCAAAAAGCCCTTGCACTAGGCGTATGTTCCTCTCACAAAGTGAGATTTAGAATCCCGTACAATAGATGATCACTCCTGGCAACGGTCAGCTCCTCACACAGTGGACGTCTTCTCGTTTCCAGCAGAATGATGCTTATCCTCAGCAGTTGGTAGCTCAATGGATTCCACACAGCTCGTTGTCGCTTAATATAATCCTGACTTATCAAAGAACACAGACAATGTTATGTTAGAGTATAAATCCTCACAGATAATTCCTTACAATGAAGAATAGCTTCTCAGAGAGTAGCTCGTTTCTGTTTCACAGCGAAGGATTGCTTCAGCACTTAGTCGTTCAGCAGAGGATTTCCACACAGATCTTGTCTCTCCTTAAGATAAGCCTGCACTTGCTTAAGAGACAACCACAAAGTTGAATTACAAAGATCACGAAGATAGAAACCACAAAGATCACAAAGAAAACCACAAAGCCACTTAGAAGGTATCCGTCCTACACTCAGTTCGGACGTGCACGGTTACCACTGCCGTGACTCACGGCACTGCACACCCAGTGCCTAAGGTAGAATTTTTCGATCCGTTGGCTTCCACGCAACCTGCTTTACTAACCGTCTGTATCAGGCGTTCAAGACTTCTGCACAGCACCCCTGTGCTCGGGAGGAACTCTTTCCACTCCGGCGGCGTTCCCAACTCCTGCTCTACCCTGCAGGCACGAGACTTCTGGCGCGCACCCGCAAGTGCGTGTCTAACTGCTCAAACTCCGTAGGCTCGAGACTTCCCTGCGAAAAGACACGACAAGAACGGCTTCTTGCCGATGGGTCAGCAACCGGTTACTGAATTCAGAGCAGGTATTCACTTAGCTTCCCTCAGACGATTCGCCGGCTGCTCGTTGAACGCACCGAGGACACCTAGTCCCTCTCAGACGATCAAAGGATCTGACCTCAGCCCCTTGACACTCTCACACGCAGCTTGCAAGAGAAAGAACCAGGAGACACTTAGCACCTTCCGCTCTCCGTCGACGCACAAAGCTCACTTAGACCACTTAGACCACTTAAACCACACAGACGCACAAAGGCGGAGTTTTCTGTCGTCTCTGGTCTGTTTATAAAGGAGAAGGAGGAGGGCGATCATCTAGGCAATCACCGAGATTTATTTCCAAAACTGGCAGCGAGGAGACAGCAACGGTCTACTCAACGTTCACTGTTCCATAGAAGGTAAGAACCAACAGTATCTTCATTCAACCGTATCAATTAGATAATTTATTTCCAATCTACATTATCTAATCGATTGTGATAATCAAATAAATTTAATTTGATATTTTCTCCCATTACAGCGAGACGTTACTGCAGGGAATTAGAAAGATATTTTGTTTCCAAAAATAAAAATTGGAAAGGTAATCTCATTTTATTTTTTGCCTAAGTGCTTATGATAAAATCATTAGGCTACGTTAAATGAACCTAGACACTCAGAATAATTATCTGAGATAGATTAAAATAAATCTTAGAATAAATCGTGATTATTAAAAATATGTTTCCATATTGTCAACTTCTATGCGTAATATCACAGTAACAGTGTACCAGAACGCAGTAATATATAGCGGTTACTAGCTGTGGTTCAGCAACGCATTGCTCAAGCTCATCACTAAGAATGAACACATAAGTTGTGAAACATTACTACTGACCACCAGTAACATGTCGCTTCGCTTAAGTTCATCATCAAAACCAGGTCAACCTTCTCCCCCTTTTTGATGATGACAAAATATGGACTTAGGGATCGAGCTTGTGTCTCAACTCCCCCTTAAATCCTTAACTCCCCCTGAACTTATTCTTAACTCCCCCTGAACTTATTCTTCTCCCCCATTTTGTCATATCAAAAAGAAAAAGAAAAGAGAATAACAAAGGATAGTTTTATTGCTAGTGCTGCAAGAATATGCTAGCACTCAAAAGACAAAGCCAACAGCAGCCAACAGTTGCTGCAATGTATCAAAAAGAAACAGTTTCTAAACAAGTTCAGAAATAGAAGAGCATAGCTCATTCTAGAACAACAGAGCAGACACCTAAAGATAGAAGAGAGTAGCTCAATCCTAAACGGAGAACATGGCTCAATCCTCGGCATTGTCAAGCAAGGTCTGGACCATCTTTTCCAGGCGAGTCAGCCTCTCAGCAAATCCATCCGGCCTCTCAAGAATGGAGCGCCTGGTGTAGCTTAGTTCCTCACAGAGGACCTTTTGCAGCTTAGACGAAGAAGGGGACTCATCCTTGGATGAAGCAGCTGCCTTCTCACGCTTAGCATAGCGCTGTTTGCCAGATTCAGTTGTGGACTTACCACGGACAGAAGCAGCGATCTCTCGCTTAGTTGGCTTTTTAATGAAAACACCATCCACATGAATATAGCCCGTACTCGCGATAGAATTAGCTCCAATAAGCTGAGTAGTCCATGTGTCCATTTGATTTTCAGGAACAACCTGCTCACCATATATCTGCAGCAGGGCAGTAACAATATGTGCGAATGGAAGTGCCCTGGTCTCATCCTGAACACAAGAAGCCATGTGGCCAAATATAACACTTCCCAAATTCACAGGAATACCTCTCTTAAGATGAACCATCAGATTCCAATCTCTTGGCATGACTGTGTCAATGCTGCCAATCCGAGGGGCCAAGCAGGACATTACTGCCTTGTGAAACATCCGGTTGCTGAAACTCAGCCCGGTGTTCTGCAAGTATCCGCTGACAGCAACCACCTCACCATCGTTGATGGTCTGATAAGCTTCCAGCTTTCCCTCATTGATCACCCTCAAGTTGTTAACAAGATCATATTCAAAGAGGCGGCAAACATCAAACACAGAGAAAACAAAGGTTTTCTCATCTATCAACCCCTTGATGAATTTAATGAGAGAATCTTCCTTATGAAAGGTAATATTGGCATAGAATTCCTTGACCTTTGAGATGGAACCGATGCCATCATATTCACAAAAGGATCGCCAGGTCAACCTTTCAAACATCTCAACAAAGCAGAGCTCATGTTGAGTAAACCAATCAAAGTCTACACGCTTGCATGCAGCAATATTGCGTTTGGTCATGTTTCTATTCGGCATAGTATCATCAGCAAGAATCCGATTTAGCTCAGCCAGAGAAACATACTGATCAACCTTAGGAATAAAAACAGAGAAATATGCATTTCTCACTTTCTTTTGAATAGGAGAGCCAGAATGCATACCATCCCTTATACCAGCATAAGGTCGTTTCATCCTGGTGCGAGAGGCAATACCCAGAGAAGAGCGAATCGGAGGATTCTGAACAACAGAGTCGATCACCTCCATAGTTTCTTCAGCGTCAGGGGTCTCTTCAGCCGAAGAGTCCTGTTCATCTGCACTCTGAAAATCTTCAGGGTCCTCAACGCTTTTCTTGCCTTTGTCGGCATAAGTCTCTGCATCCGCAGCAGGGGAGTTTGCTGCTTTGGGTGACGCAGAGGCAGACTTGGTAACCGCCTCAGGTGCAGCGGTTTCTTCCTCAACAATGAGGGTTTTCTCCTTAGCAGCCTTAGGTTCGCCTAGGGTGGTGACATCACCTGTCGGAGCCACATTGTCCTCGGCAGGAACCACAACAGGTGTCTCCTTGGTCTCAGTGACCACCGGAGCAGGGGATTGCAACTTCGAGGGTTCCCCCTCAGTAACTGGCGAAGGCTCCACAGCAGAGATTTGCTGGGCGGAAGCAGTCACAGACCGTGACCGTTTCTTGGGAGTTCCCTTGCCCTTTCCAGATTTCGCGGATTTGGGTGCCATTGTTGAAGGAGAAGTGGAGAAGAAGGAAGAAGGTCGAGGTTGAAGAAGAAACGAGGGAAGTTAGGGATTTTAAAAGAAACCGTAGGTAGTTTTTTTTTTGTTTTATAGAATATTTAAAAGAAGGAAAGAAAAAGAAAATTGAAATGGCACCATAGGAAAATTTTATTTTCCTATCAAAACTTTCTCAAAATAATTATATGACAATATTATCATCTCAGAGATTTGGATTACATATCCCTAATTCATTTCGTAAATACTCAAACCTCTCCTTGTCAAGCGGTTTAGTAAGTATATCAGCAAGCTGTTGCTCGGTATTTATATACTGAATATCAACTTTGCCACATTGTACATTGTCACGTAGAAAGTGGTGTCTCAACTCAATATGCTTAGATCTTGAGTGATAAACAGGATTTCGTGACAAATTAATTGCACTTGTGTTATCACACATAATCGGAATAGCATCAAAATGAAGATCATAATCTTCAAGTTGTTGTCGCATCCATAGTAACTGCGCACAGCAACTAGCTGCTGAGACATATTCAGCCTCTGCTGAGATATATTCAACCTCTGCTGTGGATAAAGCGACAGTCATCTGCTTCTTAGAGAACCAGGAAATAAGCATATTTCCAAGTAGTTGACAAGTGCCAGACGTGCTTTTTCTATCAATACGACATCCAGCATAGTCAGCATCAGAGTATCCTATAGGATTCAACAATGATCCTCTAGGGTACCATATGCCTAAGCTGACAGTTCCTGCGAGGTATCTAAATATCCTTTTAACTGCAGCAAGGTGTGACTCTTTTGGAGCAGACTGATATCTAGCGCATAAGCATACGCTAAACATGATATCAGGTCTCGAAGCAGTAAGATAGAGTAATGACCCTATCATGCTTCTGTAAAGTTTGGAATCAACTTCCTTTCCTCCTTCATCCTTTTCAATTTTGGTATTGCTACCAATAGGAGTTGACAAAGGTTTAGCATGCTGAAGCTCAAATTTCTTGAGCAACTGTTTGCTGTATTTTTCTTGATGGATAAAAATTCCATCTGCTGTTTGTTTAATTTGAAGTCCAAGGAAGAAAGTAAGTTCTCCCATGAGGCTCATTTCAAATTCTCCTCTCATAAAGTTAGAGAATTCGGTACAAAGTTTTTCATTAGTTGAACAAAATATGATGTCGTCCACATATATTTGAGCGACTAAAAGATCAGCATCATGTTGCTTCAGAAACAAGGTTGTATCGATCTTTCCTAGCCTATATCCCTTTGCTATAAGAAAGGAACTAAGCTTTTCATACCATGCTCGCGGAGCTTGCTTAAGCCCATACAAAGCTTTAGAGAGCTTATAAACATGATTATGATACTTTGGATCGGTGAATCCAGGAGGTTGTTCAACATAGACTTCCTCTTTTAGATCACCATTTAGGAAAGCACTTTTCACGTCCATTTGAAATAACTTGAAGTTATTATAGCAAGCATATGCTAGAAGTAAGCGTATTGCTTCTAGACGTGCCACTGTGGCGAACGTTTCATCATAATCGACGCCTTCTTATTGTGAGTAACCTTTAGCTACAATTCTGGCTTTATTCCATATAACATTTCCAGACTCATCAAGTTTATTTCGATAAACCCATTTTGTTCCAATAATGGAACGATAATTGGGTCTAGGTACTAAACTCCAAACTTTGTTTCTCTCAAATTGGTTCAATTCCTCTTGCATAGCAAGAATCCAATTAGGGTCATCAAGAGCATCATCAATGCCTTGAGGTTCATCTTGAGAGATAAAAGCAGAGTATTCACAGTACAAACTTGTTGTATTGCGGGTTCGCACTCCTGTGTGCAAAGAACCTATTACTTGATCAATAGGATGTCTTTTCTTATATAACGAAGGAACACGATTCTCAATTTGAATATCCTGGAAATCACCAGAAGCATTTTCAGTGTGTGCAGCAGGCACTTGCTGTACATCTGCTACAGTGTTTCCGTTCGGATTATTGTCAGCAATCATTTGCTGGGAGGTTTCATTTGATGCTGTTGTTGAGGATTGTGCTGCTGCTTCCACAACAACTTCCTCCCGTGTCGGAGAATCATCAATTTTAACATTGATAGACTCTTCAACAGTTAGAGTTCTTTTATTAAAAACTCTATATGCTTTGCTCGTTAGGGAGTATCCTAAGAATATGCCCTCATCAGTTCGAGCATCAAACTTTCCGACACCATCTTTAATGGGTCTCAAGATATAGCACTTACTTCCAAATGGATGAAGGTATGAGATATTAGGCTTTCTGCCTTTATATAACTCATAAGGAGTTTTACCTAATGAGTGTCTCAAATGAATACGATTTGAGATGTAGCATGCTGTGATTACAGCTTTAGCCCAAAGATTTTTAGCAACCTCACTTTCCAGCAACATGGTTCTCGCCATGTCTTGTAAGGTTCGATTCTTTCGCTCTACAACTCCATTTTGCTGTGGAGTGTATGGAGCAGAGAAATTATGGTTAATACCATATTCTTCACAGAAAGAAGTAAAGTCATGGTTTTCAAATTCGGTACCATGATCCGTTCTTATGCTTCTTAGAGAAACACCTTTCTCGTTTTGAAGTTGTTTGACTAAAGTTTCAAAGGTTGCAAACGCATCACTTTTGTGAGCTAAGAATTTAACCCAAGTGAATCTGGAAAAGTCATCTACCACAACTAATCCATAACGTTTACCTCCAAGACTTTGAGTCCTTGTTGGACCAAATAAGTCCATATGAAGTAAATCAAGCGGAGCTTTGCTTGAAATCATATTTTTACTTTTAAAAGATACATTTGTTTGTTTGCCAATAGAACAAGCTTTGCAAACCTGATCATTGTCAAACTTGATTTTAGGCAATCCCTTAATGATGTCCTTTTTGACAAGTTTGGACAGCAAGTCGTAGTTAGCATGTCCCAACTTTCTATGCCACAGAGTAGCTTCGTCCTTAACGGACAAGAGACAATTTTCTCCAGCGGAGATGTTCTTAAAGGACAGGATATAGATGTTTTTCTTGCGTTCACCAACGAAGCAAGTGACACCATCCCGTGAAACGTTACATGTTCTCTCATTGAAAGAAACATTGTAACCTTTATCGCACAATTGGCTGATACTAATCAAATTGTGTTGGAGGCCTTTAACATAAAGAACTCCTTCAATGGTTAGGGAGTTAGAACAGCAAATGGTTCCTGTTCCTTTAACCATCCCTTTTCCATTATCACCAAAAGTGACAGCACCACCATCCTGGAAAACCAGTGTGGAGAATAAGGAGACATCTCCTGACATATGCCTCGAACAGCCACTATCTAAGTACCATACATGGTCCTTAGCGATGGACTTGAAGCATCCCTGAAATAGAGAAAGAATTTAAGTAAGTCGTTGCTTCCATTTAACAATAGAACCATCAACTTTAGCAGTAATGCCAAGCATGTCATTTCGCCGCACATGGCAATTTTTAATGAAATGATCCGGCTTTCTACAATAGTAACAAAGCCTAGGTAACCTTTGAATAATAAAATGAGACTCGCCATTCCTAACATGAGGGGGAACATATTTCCCATGTCGTGAATGTTTCTCATTTCCAGAATCATGCATCTCATGCATACATAATGTTTACAGCATCAAGTTGCTGCTGCAGCTCCTCAATCTTTGATTTGGATCGAGAAAGTTGCTTTTCCGCTTTCTCAGCCTTTGCTGATAAATCTTCCCTAAGAGAAGCGTTCTCAGCACTTAAGAATTTATTTTCCTTCTTAAGAGTTTTATTGTTTGCGGACAAAAACTCAATTTTATCATAGAGTTCTGAGAAAAGATTCTCAATATCTTCAGCAGATAGATCAGAAGGTGAGAACGCATTTACCTTCTCAGTTTCAGCATCAGTTTGCGCTATATAGCAGATGTTTGTTGTTTCATCATCCTGATCAGATTCTTCATCACTATCACTCCAAGATGCCATCATGGCATTTTTCTTGTATTTTGAAGATTTGCCCTTCTCATTCAAAAGTGGGCAATCTGGTCGCATGTGACCAGGTTTGTTGCACTCATAGCATACACCACCTTTACTTTGGTGTGGTTTAGTATTCTTCTTTTTAATATCTCGCTTCCCCTTAAAGCGATTTTTACGAAGATACCTTTTGAATTTCCTTGCCATCAAGGAGACTTCATCCTCAGAATCAGATGAACATTCATCCTCAGATTCATCGGACATTTCAATACTTCCTTTAAATGCAACAACATTGGATTTCTTTTCTTCAGCAAACTTGTTCTCATTCTCATAAGCGACAAGAGAACCAAGTAGCTATTGAAGACTTAAGCTCGTTAAGTCCTTTGCTTCTTCGATTGCCATTTTCTTGGCTTCCCAAGTTTTAGGCAAAGAGCGAAGTATCTTTCTGACCAACTCAGAATTAGAAATTGTTTTTCCAAGTGATTCCATGGCATTAGTGATTTCGGTGAGTCTATCAAACATTTGATTTATTGACTCATCCTTTTTCATCTTGAATGCTTCGTATTGAGTTACTAATGCATTCACTTTGGATTCCTTGACTTGTTCTGTTCCATCATAGATCAAAGCAAGTCCATCTCACATTTCTTTTGCCGTCCTACAAGTAGAGACGCGATTGAATTCGTTTCCAGCAAGAGCGCACACTAAATAGTGCCTTGCTTTAGTATTGAGAGAAATAGTTCTCTTTCTTTCATTTTCATGCCGAATGTCGTTCGGATTAGGTGGAGGAACTATTAGATCTCCTTCCATAATAATATGCCAGCAATCGGCTTCTTTTGCTCCAATGAACAACTCCATTCTCATTTTCCAATATGAGAAGTGTTGTCCTGCAAAGAGCGGTGGACGTTCGGTCGAATGACCATCAGTCAAGAGCATCGACATCCTGTTAAGTACTCAGCAGCACCTTACTGTGCTTAATGTAAGACTTTCAGCAACAAGCTGTTTTGGTGCAGCAACAGAGTGCTGTACTAGCAATCACACAGAAGCTTTCCAGCAAACCCGCTCTGATATCAATTGTTGGATCGTTCAGGAACACTAAGAGGGGGGTGAATTAGTGTTTTTCACTTTTTCGCCCTTTCTTGGTGTAAGCGGAAGCGTACTGTATCACAGCAGAGCGTTTCTCAGAATGAGAAATACTTTACTGTAACTGTTACGATTTTGTCGAGTAGGTTTTCATACTAGGGTTGCGCGATCGTAATGGACACAGTGATTTATAGTGGTTCGGTCTTAATTGACCTACGTCCACTTTCCACCAACAAGGTGATTCCACTATATAAAATAATGGGTGCAAAAAGCCCTTGCACTAGGCGTATGTTCCTCTCACAAAGTGTGATTTAGAATCCCGTACAATAGATGATCACTCCTGGCAACGATCAGCTCCTCACACAGTGGACGTCTTCTCGTTTCCAACAGAATGATGCTTATCCTCAGCAGTTGGTAGCTCAATGGATTCAACACAACTCGTTGTCGCTTAATATAATCCTGACTTATCAAAGAACACAGACAACGTTATGTTAGAGTATAAATCCTCACAGATAATTCCTTACAATGAAGAATAGCTTCTCAGAGAGTAACTCGTTTCTGTTTCACAGCGAAGGATTGCTTCAGCACTTAGTCGTTCAGCACAGGATTTCCAAACAGATCTTATCTCTCCTTAAGATAAGCCTGCACTTGCTTAAGAGACAACCACAAAGTTGAATTACAAAGTTCACGAAGATAGAAACCACAAAGATCACAAAGAAAACCACAAAGCCACTTAGAAGTTATCCGTCCTACACTCAGTTCGGACGTGCACGGTTACCACAGCCGTGACTCACAACACTGCACACCCAGTGCTTAGGGTGGAATTTTCCGATCCGTTGGCTTCCACGCAACCTGCTTTACTAACCGTCTGTATCAGGCGTTCAAGACTTCTGCACAGCACCCCTGTGCTCGGGAGGAACTCTTTCCACTCCGGCGGCGTTCCCAACTCCTGCTCTACCTTGCAGGCACGAGACTTCTGGCGCGCACCCGCAAGTGCGTGTCTAACTGCTCAAACTCCGTAGGCTCGAGACTTCCCTGCGAAAAGACACGACAAGAACGGCTTCTTGCCGATGGGTCAGCAACTGGTTACTGAATTCAGAGCAGGTATTCACTTAGCTTCCCTCAGACGATTCGCCGGCTGCTCGTTGAACGCACCGAGGACACCTAGTCCCTCTTAGACAATCAAAGGATCTGACCTCAGCCCCTTGACACTCTCACACGCAGCTTGCAAGAGAAAGAACCAGGAGACACTTAGCACCTTCCGCTCTCCGTCGACGCACAAAGCTCACTTAGACCACTTAGACCACTTAGACCACACAGACGCACAAAGGCAAAGTTTTCTGTCGTCTCTGGTCTGTTTATAAAGGAGAAGGAGGAGGGAGATCATCTAGGCAATCACCGAGATTTATTTCCAAAACTGGCAGCGAGGAGACAGCAATGGTTTGCTCAACGTTCACTATTCCATAGAAGGTAAGAACCAATAGTAACTTCCGGCAACCGTATCAATTAGATAATTTATTTCCAATCTACATTATCTAATCATTATCTAATCGATTGTGATAATCAAATAAATTTAATTTGATATTTTCTCCCATTACAGCGAGACGTTGCTGCAGGGAATCAGAAGGATATTTTGTTTCCAAAAATAACAATTGGAAAGATAATATCATTTTATTTGTTGCCTAAGTGCTTATGATAGGATCATTAGGCTACGTTAAATGAACCTAGACGCTCAGAATAATTATCTGAGATAGATTAAAATAAATCTTAGAATAAATCGTGATTATTAAAAATATGTTTCCATATTTTCAACTTCTATGCGTAATATCACAGTAACAGTGTACCGGAACGCAGTAATATATAGCGGTTACTAGCTGTGGTTCAGAAACGAATTGCTCAAGCTCATCACTAAGAATGAACACATAACTTGTGAAACATTACTACTGACCACCAGTAAGATGTCGCTTAAGTTCATCATCAAAACCAGGTCAACAATAACAATGTAAATTAATGACAAAATAAAAAGTTGAAGCCATAAACGCATATTTTGCCATTAAAATATACCAATATGTTAGGTTTTTTCCTTCAACAAGCGCTAGGTTTTCGTCTTCCCAAATTGATAGTCATCCAATTCTTTGTACTAAAAGTTGGATTCTGAATTCGAAAAGTTACATTTATTTTGGCCGAAATACTTAATTTTTAATTAATAAATCATGGAATGCATACATTCACTCAAATGGAACACGGAAGGCCACGATCATAATAGATCTGTCTACAAGTGAACGATCATAATATACATTCAAAATTATTTTTGTTATATTAATTTGAACACCACAATATTTATCTTCATAATTTATCAATGGATTTTATGGATTTGTTTTAGTTTTTGCTTGTTGAATTATGAAGATCATAATTGATTAGGGTTTCTGGATTTGGGCGAATTGATTTTGGGTTAGGGTTATGAAGATGAAAAAGATGGAGGTAGAGGGACTGACGGTGGGAGCAAACGACGTGAAGTCCACGTCCCCTTCCCTGTGAAGTCTATTGACGGGGGATATATTGGATATAACGGCCGTAGAATATATATTATTTGAAAGCGTTTTAAAATATAGGATAAATCAGAAAATGGTCATACTGCATGTTGAATTTGATAATTTGGCCTTAAAGGTATTAGGTGTATCCAAGAAATTTAATATGAAGCAAAAATTTGACAAAAGTAAGTATTTTGGCGAACAAACAGACTCTAGACAATAGATGGGGGTTGTTTGCTAAATTTTTATTGGAATGTGGCATTGTATCATAATATACTATTTCTTATATTCCTGAACATAATGGCAAGGAAAAATTAAGGAATCAAACTCTAGTGGATAAGTGCAACTTGGCCAATTATCTGTGGGGTGATGCACTTAAGACGTCTATGTACATTCTCAAAAAAATTCCTAGCAAGTTTATAGAGAAAATTCTGTTCGATTTGTGGACTGGGAGAAAACCAACCCTTAATCATTTTCGTATGTGGGATTGTCCAGCTGAGGTCAAATAGTCTATTCCTATTAAGAATAAGACAAATCAACGAATAGTTCGTGCTTTCTTTATTGGATATTCAGAAAAGTCTAAGGGTTATAGATTTTATTGTCCCTTGAAAGTAAATAGAGTCCATTACTACAAAGTTTTGGAAGAATGACATTACAAATGTGCAAGATTCTCCTGCATTCTCATCTGATAATCGAAATTATGTTGCAACCACATTAAATATATTGATTTGTTAGAGGGAACGCATAGGGAAGATCAACTAGAGTAAGGAGATTCTCTAGCTATTCCAAAGATTGTTCCTCTGAGAAGATCAACTAGAGGAAGGAGACATGTTTTATCTTATGATTATGTTGTCTTCCTTGATGAAGAAAACATTGGATTAGTGAGTGATCTCATAAATTTTGAAGAAGTTGTGAGTGAACCTTGGGGCAATAAAAGATGAGATGGAGTCTATCTCGTCTAATGATGTATGAGAGCTTTCTGAATTGCCTGTAGGATAAAAGGCAGTCGATGTTGACTACACCAACACTTTCTCCGTTGTTTTCTCTAAAGATACATTCAAAATTATAATAGCGCATGGATGATAAATCCAGAGTTACATCAAATGAATGTAAAAATAACTTTTTCGAATTAGAACCTTTTGGAGAGTATTTATATGAATCAACCAGAGGGTTTTGTGGAAGAAGAATTTGAGCACATGGTTTGCAAATTGAAGAAGTCTATTTATGGACTAAAAGAGGCTTCACAATCGTGGTACTTAAAATTTGATGAAGTGGTATAATACTTTGAATTCATTGAGAATTTGTTTAATCGGTGTGAGCATATGAGGATTATTGGAGTAGTTTCACTTTTCTTGTCCTCCATTTGGATGATATCCTTCTGGCAAGTAATGATTTAACACTGTTACAAAAAAAGTAAAGAGATGTTATCTAGATCCTTTTGATACGAAGGATTTAGGCGAAGCTGCTTATGTGCTTGGTATTGAGATTAGTCAATACACATATTGAGGTATGTTGGAGCTTAGTCGAAGGCTTATATTGATAAAGTGTTTGAGTGATTCTCTGAGCAGTCTTGCAAACTGGGAGAATTACCGATAGTAAAAGGAGATAAGTTCAACAAAGATCAATGTCCCAAGAATGTTATTGAGAAAGAGTCTATCAACGATGTACCTTATAGCAGCGCAGTTGACATGTTGATATATGCTCAGGTCAGTACTAGACTAGATCTAACTTTTTCTGTTAGTCTTCTCGATCAATATTTATCGAATCTAGGAAGAGAACATTGGATTGTTGCTAAGAAGGCAATGCGATATTTACAGTGAACCAAGGGTTATATGTTAATCTTCAAAAAAGTTGATATTCTTGATGTTGTCGGCTATACTGACTCTGATTTTGCTGGTAGTTCTGGTGATATGAAATCCACCTTAGGATATGCATTTTTGTTGGTTGGAGGAGTTATTTTGTGGAAGTGTGTTTAATGGACTCTTATAGCTTCCTCAACTATGCATGTAGAATTATTTGCTTGCTATGGAGCAATTTCACATGATGTTTGGTTGAGAAATTTCATCTCAGGGCTTAGGATTATGGATGTGATTGCTAGACCAGTTTAATCAATTGTGATAATAATGATAAGAACAACTGAACTACTAGTGATTCTAAGCATATGAAGATTAAATATCTCGAAGTTCGCGAGCATGTGAAACAAGAAGATATTGTTATTGAATATATCAATACTGATTCGATGATAGTTGATCCACTAACCAAGGGACTCAGACCTACTCCTTTTAAGAAACATGTTGAGAATACAGGTGTCTTAGAGTCTTTTAATATACTTGGTTAGTGGGAATGTTTTATGTATGATACCTGGGGTTGTTATGTACTTTATCCAATATTAAATTATATGTGTATTTTGTTGGATATTTTGTGATGATCATCATTTTTATATTGTATTGTGGCCACACATATATGTTTATGCATGCGGTTTTATAATTATCATGTGCACATGACAGTTATGAAAATCTTGGGTCTTGATGCTTAGCCTCAAGTATGACAGATTTATCAACTAAAGGATATCCCATGTTAAAGTATCGTACAATTTTGTGATTATCATGTGCACATGCCAATTATGAAAATCTCGGGACTTGGTATGACGGTTTTGTCAACTAAAGGTTGTCTCATGTTAAAGCACCGTATAGTTACGTGAGTGCAATGAGGTTAATGAGCATGTCTGGGGCTATTTTTCCCGATAGTCTTTCTGGCTCTTTTAGAGCGTACAATTACGGAAATACCAGGACCGACTGAAATGACATCAAATTGATCCCATAAGAATGTCATTTTGGCTACACCACCACATTGATCCGTGATGGCATTACTGCTTCGTACTTGTGACTATGATTATCCTGTATCGATTATTGATACAACGATGGTTATACTCTGGTATTGGGTGGTCTTATTGGTCGCAGTTCTTTGTGATGTTGTCTAAGTGTTGGTCACACACTCCTGTTACAACATGATATTTCTTTCTAAACCCTTTGATTTAAGCCATTTCAATTAATGTAGCCCAAGTGAGAGAATATTAGAAAGATTCATTTTAGGCTACCGTTAATTGTAATTATTTTTTTATTAAAGTGTTTATTTTTATTTTCAGATTGTTTCTAGTTTAATAAGTCCTCATCGATCCTTTTGATTCGTTGATGGATTGTAATAAAAAGTTCATTAAATTTCTCGTTGATCCATCATGCTAAGACAAATTAGAGAAGGGGTAGAAGATCTAGTCGCAGCTTAAACGTCGGTGAAGACCGTCCGAAATGGATCAAACAAGTTGGATTTAATTTACTGCATGATTCGCGTATGATGCTGGAAAAAATTCAATTAACAGTGGAATCCAGATATTTGAATTCATTCTCGATCTCTTAAATTGATTGCTTTTATTAATGGACTCCGCCTAAAAGTCAAAGTTTTCCTTGATTAGGGCATTTATGGCTACACGTAAGGCTTTAAACGAAACAATTCATTTTGTCTCTTTTTTGGTTGTTTCTTTCTTTCCAAGCAAAGGCCATGAAGGCTTCATTCCATATGATCAGATTGCCAATTTCTTCAGCCGATCTAAGCGATAGACTTTTTCTCCCTAGGAAATGATTCAAATGTCTTGTAATATTATTACATGAATTTTCACGCGAAGGAAACACTGTGTTTGTTACTACTAATTGTGGTCAAAGCTAAAACTTTCATGCGAATAACAAATGTAAAAACTCTTTCAAAAACAGCGTTAAATGGGAAACCAAGTGGAAACCCAGAAAAACCAAATCAAATCACAAAGCTCCTTGTTGGCCATTTGATTGTGACTAAGAAGGGGTGAATTAGTCTTTTCGGATAACCATTTAATATTAAGTCAAATAATATTCCTAAGAATATTCCTCATTTGAAACAATTAATTAATTATTAAAATATCTCAATATGGAATATTTTCTACGTCATTTGATCTGAAATGATCATTGGAGGATGCAGAAAATATTTTCGTGATATTTTTCCTTTATTAGGAATCATATCATCGTTACTGGATGTTAGAGCTTCTGTAAAGTCATAGCAGGTCAAACCTGCTATGTTACTCATCATCAAAATCATATCAACAATCTCCCCATTTTTTATGATGACAAAACATTCATCCATAGGAGATATGTTAATGCAAGATGACGTATCAAACTCCCCCTTAGATAGAGAATGCAAGAGTCTAACACTTTATAGAAGCTTCAACAAGCTTTTACTTTTGCAGAATGTCAAAGCTTATATAGCTTGAACAGATTACAGGGGCAAGACTCCTGTATATTTAGCCCGACAGTAGCATTAGCTTCTGCACTCCCATAAAAATGAGTTGCACTCAAATTTTGCATGCCCTATAGAATGTTGATATACCATATAGTAGGTTTAACCTTCTATCCCACTAAATATTCAAGAATTCTTGATTTTTTTGAGAATTAGCGCTGGGCTATATCTCTTTAACTCCCCCCCTTAATCGTTACTTCCTATTTCTCCAAATATCTCCAAAGATATCTCCCCTTTTTTGTCATATCAAAAAGAGTAGAAGGTAGAAATAGAGAAGAATGGCTCTGCAGAAGGTAAATCATAATTGCAGAAGGTAGAAATAGTCCATTCAGAAACGGGTTAGGCGTGTCTTAGAGATACTTATAGATCAAAACCATAGCAAGACCATTAAGATTCCTGTAGGATCTGGTCTAAGGTACTAATAGAAGAACAATAGAAGGCATTACTCCATAGGAGGCGCCTCAAGATTGTCACGCAGGAGCTTCTCCTGGTGTGCATCAGTGTGAGAGAGATCAAGATCTACGATTCTTGTCATGAAGGAAGATTAATCATATTAGATTCTCTCGGAGTTTCCTGAATTAGGAGATGATACTTTCGGATAGAGGGTTAACCTTCTATTCCGAGCTTCTGTAGAAGAAATATTGAGATAATCCTCAAAGATTTAAGAAAAATCTGAAATATATCATTTAAGATCTTCTTTTGATTCATTTCCTAATTAAGAAATAAATTTGGTTAAAATCAAAGTAGATGTATCGAATTAACCATTCAGAGAAGGTTGAACCTTCTATATATGTAGTTTCTACTTAGAGAATCTACATTTATGGAAAGATATCCTTTCTTGACAAGATATTCTAAAAAATTATCAAGAATCCTCTATCTAAAATTAATTTCGAATCATGATTCGAAAAATAATTGTTACAGAACCTTGAACCTAGTGTACAAAGTTTCTGTGATTAAAATGGATAACAAATCCCCAATTCATTTCTAAAAATGAAGAATTTATCCTTATCAAGGGTTTTCGTGAAGTCAGCCAATTGCTGGTCCGTATTAACGTATTCCACGCTTACAGAACCTTGTTGCACATTATCCCTTAGAAAATGATGTCTGAGTTCTATGTGTTTTGATCATGAGTGATAAACTGGGTTGCGCGTTAAGTTAATCGCTCTGGTATTATCACACATATTTGGGATTTTAGCAAATGACAAACTATAATCCTCAAGTTGTTGTTTCATCCTTGCAGCTTGCATAGAAGTTGCTTGCAAATGATCGATAGAAGTTGAGCACAACACCTTGCAGCTGTTATATACTCGGCTTTTGTAGTGGATAGAGCAAATGAAGTCTGCTTCTTAGAAAACCATGAGACTAACGTGTTTTCCATCAGTTGACATGTACCACTAGTACTTTTTCTGTCGATCTTACATCTTGCAAAGTCTACATTAGAGTAACCAATTAGATCGAAGTATGATCTTTTGGAATACCATATGCCAAGATTTATAGAACCTTGTAAATATCTAAAACTTCTCTTGACCATTGTCATATGAAACTCTTTAGGTGCTGATTGATATCTAGTACAGAGACATACACTAAATAGTATGTCAGGTCTAGAAGTAGTAAGATACATAAGAGAATTAATCATGCTTCTGTAGAGCTTGTTATCTACTTCTTTACTGTTTTCATCCTTGTCTATCTTGGCACTTGTAGCCATTGGAGTAGACTGCGGCTTAGAGCCCTCTAGGCCAAATTTTTTCAGGAGCTGCTTAGTGATTTCTCTTGGTGTAAGAAAGTACCTTCAGTAGTTTGTTGAATTTGTAACCCAAGGAAAAACGTAAGTTCTCCCATCATGCTCATCTCGAACTCACTTGTCATGAGTTCAGAGAATTCTGTATAGAGCTTATCATTCGTTGATCCAAAGATTATATATCGACATAAATTTGAACAACTACTAGATGATCACCTCTATGTTTGAGGAAGAGAGTGGTATCTACTCTCCCTCTTCTATAGCCCTTTTCACTGAGAAAGGAGCTGAGTCTCTCATACCATGCTCTAGGTGCCTGTTTTAGACCGTTTAGAGCCTTGGAGAGTCTGTAAACGTGATTCTTGTGCTGTGGATCTTCAAATCTAGGAGGTTGACTTATTGATTTCTCCATTGAGAAAAGCACTTTTCACGTCCATTTAATACAACTTGAAGTTGTTATAGCAAGCATAAGCTAACAGTAACATGATTGATTCTAGACGTGCTACAGGAGCAAATGTCTCATCAAAGTCAATACCTTATTCTTGAGAGTAGCCTTTGGCAATAAGTCGTACTTTGTTTCTAACAATAGCACCTAACTCATTGAGTTTATTCCTAAATACCCATTTAGTTCCAATAGTGGAACGGTTATCAGATTTAGGGACTAGTGTCCACACTTTGTTCCTTTCGAATTGATTAAGCTCCTCTTGCATTGCAAGAATCCAATCTGGATCATCAAGAGCTTCATCGATTCCATCTGGTTCTTTCTGTAAAAGAAATGCAGAATGGTCATAGTAGACATTTACAAAACGTCTCGTCTGAATGCCTCTATCAAAGTCTCCTATGACTTGGTCAATAGGATGTCGGTTTTTATATAGAGCATGTGCTCGTATATCTTTTTGTTGATTATTCTAAGAAGATGATGCTTCAAGAGAATTATCAATTGTTTGTTCAGTTCTCTTTGAGAATCATGAACAGTAGGTTTGGAACCTTCTATGTCTTCCGTAGAAGGTTTGGGTTCTATAGAAATTTCTATAGGTTCAAGAGATATTATGTGATTTGTATTATCTTCTGTTGGCGAGTCATTATTTTTTACATTAATAAACTCTTCTATGGTAGATGTCCTTTTGTTAAGGACTCTATAGGCTTTGCTAGATAGTGAGTATCCTAAAAAGACACATTCATATGATTTAGCATCAAATTTCCGGATATTGTCCTTAGAAGGTCTCAGTATAAAACATAGATTTCCAAAGGTATTAAAACGGAAAACATTCGGTATTCTCCCCCTGTATAGAGATATAGCAGGCTATATTCACAGCTTCTACTCTGTGGAACATTGCTCTTACAAATCATGGTTCTTGTCATGTCTATAATAGTTTGATTTTTCCTTTCTGCGACTTCATTCTGTTGAGGAGTGTAAGGAGCAGAGAAGTTGTGATCGATACCATGTTCATCACAGAAGGTAGCAAATTCATGGTTTTCAAACTCTATACCATGATCCGTTCGTATATCCTTTACAGAAGATCCATTTTCATTCTGTAATTGCTTAGCAAGTTTTATGAAGATTTCAAAAGCATCGCTTTTATGAGTCAAAAACTTGACCCATGTGTATCTAGAGCTGTCATCCACTACTACTAGACAGTATCTTCTACTACCAATACTTTGAACTCTAGTAGGACCAAATAGATCCATATGTAGAAGTTCCAAGGGCTGAGTTATAGACATATCATTCTTATACTTGAATGAAGATTTAGTTTGCTTACCAAGTGAACAAGCTTCACAGAAGTCTTGCTTGAATTTGATATTAGGCAAGCCTTTTACCAATTCTTTTCTAGCAAGCTTGGATAGCAATTGAAGGTTAGGATATTGTTGGCCCTTTGATAGTGACTAAGAGGGGGGTGAATTAGTCTTTTCGCTCGAATAGATCTTTCTCAACAAACTCACAGAACCCTCACAGCGGAAGACTTAACTTCTATGATTTACAGAAGCTTAAAGACAAATCGCAACATAATGTTTTATAGTGGTTCGGTGAATACACCTACATCCACTTTCGGTCGCTTTCACTAATAACTTGTAAGTAGTGATTACAATATAGAAGGTTGAATCTTCTATGTTGAAAGAAAACAGTTTCTTTAACCACGGGGTAGTAAGATTAACTTAACCAATGCAAGAAACTCTCTTGCTGAGTTTTGGATGAGTCTAGGTCGAATCACAAGGAAATCAACCAGACTTGGCGAGCACAGAATCTTGACTGGAAGTTTCAGCCTTCTGTGACATAGTAGCAAACTGTCCCTTCCGTGGATCTGCGATCAGAACCGATAACGCTTTCTCCACGTTGTCTGGTGGACTTTTCTTTTTGTATTTTTGATATAATCTGCAAAACAAAGAAAATAACCGTCTACAGAAGGCTGCAGTCCCTCACCATTTGCGCTTGCTACAAAAACCTTCTCCTGGACCTGTTGTACGCCCGCCCGGCGTTACAGACAGCTTCCCCGGCTAAGTCCTTCAGATTCGCAGCAATCGACGCCTACGGAGTGGCTTCACCAATGCACACCTACTACAAACAAACAGACTACAAAAGGTTGCAGGTCCTTCACCGCTTACGCCTGCTACGGACTCCTTCTCTCCAACCAACTCCGTACGTCGACTCGCCAACCACCAACCCTTCTCCCTAGGCCATGTTGCACGCAGTCCAACGTTATGGACATTGTTCCGGTCGAGTCCCTCTGATCCGTAACCACCGGCGTCTCCGGAACGGCGTCACCACGCTCGCCTGGAGACTACATTCCTGCACACTCAACACACACGTTAAAGCACCACAATAACGCTGCAAGAATATGTCGAGACTTACCACCACGTTTGAATTACTGTTTTAATATAAATGGTTGGATTCTAGCGGAGCTATGAGCTACTGTAGAAAGAAACCAATTTGTGACAGCAAGAGAGCGTAAGCTTTTGAATAGTAGAAATCGAGCGCAATATAATGTACGACCTTCTATAGGATCTCAACAAGCTGTAAAGCTTTCGTTGGAATCCACTCTAATGCCAATTGTTGTATTCAAGCAAAGAACAAGGCTTTTGTTGAAAACAACATAGTGGTGATAATCGGAGAGTGTACAGAAGGTTAGAGCTGCTATAAGATCTCAACAAGCGGTTAAGCTTTCGTTGGAACTTGCACTGATACCAATTGTTGGATTCTAACAGAGCGTAGAGCTTCTGTAGAATAAAACAAATTTGAGACAGTTACAGAGCGTAAGCTTCTGTAGAGTAGGAACTGAGCGCAATAGAAGGTACAAACTTCTATAGGAACTCAACAAGCTCTAATACCAATTTGTTGGATTCAAACTGAGAATAAGGATTCTGTAGAATACAACAAAGTGGTGATAATCAGAGAGCGTACAGAAGGTTCGAACTGCTATAAAATCTCAACGAGCGATTAAGCTTCTGTTGATACCTGTTATGATACCAATTGTTGGCCCTTTGATTGTGACTAAGGGGGATGAATTAGTCTTTCGGATAACCATTTAATATTAATTATTAAAATATCTCATGGAAATATTTTCTAATCACGTCATTTGATTTGAAATGATCATTGGAGGATGAAGAATATATTTTCGCAATATTTTTCCGTATATCATCGTTTCTAGAGGTTAGAGCTTCTGTAAAGTCATAGCAAGTTAAACATATTGTATGAATCATTATCAAAAACCATATCAACACTCCTCGACTCAGCCCTTTGTTGTCTTGCGTCATTCTAAAAGAGATGGTAAAGACGAAAGAAAAAGTAAGAAATGAAATGTAAAGGAAACTTCCTCGTATGAATAATTTAGCTGTTCTTGTTGGATTTGGGAACTGATTGGAGTAGTTTTCCAACACCAAAGCATGAGGTCATCATCATCCATCAGCCAAGCCAAGACTTCCGATAATTTCAACCCAAGAGTAAGAAAACTTCTTTCCAAATTACACCACAAAAACTCGGAGACAGCCGAGCCACATCTTTCATGGGATGATCGGTTGAATATTCTCGATGTCCTCCTCGTCTTGTGCACTACCAAAAGAAATAGGAAACAACGAGCAAAAAGCCAGCTCAGCGTATGTAAGAACGAGCTGCGCGTGCCACGTTGACTTTCCCCGCCGAGTTACATAAAACGAAAAAGTCAAAACAATGGATTCCATTTTTATTAAGCCAAATCCCCTTCTTTTCATTCTCGATCCATCAGAAATTTCCTCTCTAAGAATTATCTGGTAAAAAGCCAGTTCCCCAAGCCCCTTCTCTACGCTACGATTACACGTCGTCTTAAGACGAAATTCCCTCCCCAAGTCCCCCTCCCCCCGGAAATTCAGGACGAAACTTTCACCACTATCTTCCATCCGAAGATTATCGTTATCAATATTATTTATGATTTATCCATGATGATGTGGATATGGCACCAACCCTTTGCTTAAGATAAGACACGCTTATGATTCACATCTTTGCTTCCCCTTTGGATGCGTGTATATGTATATATTAATGGTCTGGGCTTCTTATTAGCTGCAGTTTGCGGGGAGCACAAAGAAGCTCAAGGAAAACTATTTTCCTTTCTCCCACGAAAACATACACAGACACGCAACACAGTTTTGTTCTGGAGGAGGAAGAAGGAGGAGGTTGTTCTTCCTTTCTGTAGCATTATGCGACTCGGGTTCTTCCCGGTATGCATGTACGTGATAATTTTTCCCCAGGTAAATGAAGTTGGGTCGAGTCTTCCATTTGTCTGCTAAGTAGATCATGTGGTTTGGCAGGTGTTTGAAGATATCGGCGGAGGAGAGAGGCGGCAATGGAAGTTTCCGACTATTATTTCATCGATCCTGACTATGATTACCTCTTCGAAAGAATCTATCCCGCAAGGTTTTTGTTGGTTCTTCTCCCTATTTCATTCCGTTTTATGTTTTCGATTCGTTTCGAGTGCTGGGGAGGTTCAACTTCTGCTGCCGTTCATGTTTGACAGTGTCTGCATTGACAACGAAACCTACGACGACTGTACCCTCGTTAAGGTTGATACCCAATGGCACCCTTACCCTACATTTCCGTGTCGTCTTAGATTTATCTCGTCATGAGCGGGTAGGTGAAGGAGTTCCCTCTGTTACAGGTTGACAGCGCGAACAAGAACGGGCTCCTGCTCGAGATGGTCCAGGTCTTGGCGGACCTCGACCTCGTGATAACGAAATCTTACATCTCCACCGACGGTGGCTGGATCATGGACGGTAAGTCATGTTGCTACAATCGGAACGCCCGTTTCATTTCCGGAAATGAAAATCAGTTCCAAGAAGGTTCATGGAACTGAGATCGTCCATGTGATTGCGATTGACGTGTGGTTCTTTTCCTTCTTTAGTGTTTCATGTGACTGACCAGATGGGGAACAAACTCAAGGATCAAAGCCTCATGCGTTATATTAAGCAGGCACTCTGTGCGACGAGGAGGGCAAGCCCGTCCAAGGAGATCCCATGGCCCGAATTCCCCTCCCGGCACCTGCATATGCCTTCCGACCACACTGCAATTGAGATGACCACCACGGACCAACCGGGGCTTCTGTCAAAGATCACTGCTGTCCTGGCCGAGCAGGCCTGCGACGTGGCAGACGTGGCTGTGTGGACACACCACACGCGCGCCGCCTTCATATTCTACATCAAGGATAACGGCAGGGTCGGGCCGATCACAGATCCCGAACGCTTAGCCCGGATTGAGGAGGAGCTTGAGAACATTGTTGAAGCCAACGACAAGGAGGGCGAGAGAAGGAGTGTGAGACTGGCCACACCGGTCCCTGGCAGGACGCACACCGAGCGGAGGCTCCACCAGCTGATGTTTGCCGACAAGGACTACGAGATGTGCTGCAGTTGCTGTGGCGGCAGCAATTGTGACGGCGGCGAGTGTGGAGAGGCCAACGTATCGATTGGGAGTTGGGAGGAGAAAGGTTACTCGGTGGTTAACGTAAAGTGCAGGGACCGGCCGAAGCTTCTGTTCGATGCGGTCTGCACGCTCACGGACATGCAGTACGTCGTGTTTCATGCCTCGATCCGCTCGGAAGGATCGATTGCCAAGCATGTAAGGCCGACTTAAAGTTCTTGCGATAAATCAGTCTTCTACGGATCACATAGAATTACAATTTGTCCAAATCGATACACGGATTAACATGGTCTGCTGGTGAATCCTATAGGAGTACTTCATAAGACATAAGGACGGATGCACATTGAGCTCGGATGAGGAGAAGGAGAAGCTCACACACTGCCTCCTCGCCTCAATCGAGCGCCGATTCGTTCATGTAAGCGTCCAGGTCCTGTTTATGTGGTCCCTTTCCTGCCCTCCGGTCATAAGAACTCAAATCTCCACAGAATTCCTAATTATCCTGTTATTTGATGCAGGGTCTGAGGCTGGACGTGAGCGCAGACAACCGGCCACACCTCCTCTCGGAAATGACCCGGACATTGTGCGAGAACGACCTGAAGATAACGAGGGTGGACCTGACCACCCAAGGCAAGAAGGTGGTCGGGTCGTTCTACGTAGAGGGAACATCTGGTCCCTGCCATGAGGTGAACCTCAACACGATCGAATCCGTGAAGAAGGGGATCGACGGCTGTGTCCAAGTGGTGAACGGCAGCAACAACCGTGGGAACTGGTCTCGGAGGACAATCCCACTAGAAGAAGGTTCATGGGACGGTAATAACAGCGACGATACTAATAAATCTAAGGATTCTAGTAATGTTGATGCTAATATTAATAGAGGAATTGTTAGTAGTACCATTACTAGCAATAATAATGATAATAAATCAAAGCAGTCACCATGGGCCCATTTATGGGCCGAGTTAGCGAAATTCCCCAAGATATTTGGGCCCATTGGATTTTTAAGGTGTTTTTTTGCAGACTTTGTTTAGCATCAATGATGTACAAAAACAAATTGAATAAGATTTTTTTTGAGTATTTATTTATTTAGTGCCTGATTTAGTAATAATTAAATTAAAGTATTGAAGAGGCATCATCCCATCATAAGTGAACTTTCCAAGATTCCAGAGTCAAAAGATTCGTCATAACCTTGACTTTCATTAATATTAAAAAATATAGTTTTTATTCAAATATAAAATTTATACAAGATCGATCTTCGTGCTTAAATCAAAATAATAAATTTCTTGGACCACTATTAGCTTAAATATACAATGACAAGAAGTATGACAACCCTAATTAGGACACGAAAGTACAAGTCCAATTCCATCTCCGATTAGTCCTACACTCCCATATTCCGGAGTACAACTTTTATTACCATTACATCATCAACGGTTATATATAATAGCGATATAAGGTTTTCTAGTACCTCAATTCTGGAATTCATGTCACATTTAAGCTTTACATTCGATGGGATCCTCCCATCCCGGTTTCACAAGTCTCGAGTCCTCACACCCGGCTTAAGTTGATCTTGGATCCTCCCATCCGGCCACCATCTTACTTTCTTCAGGCACGGATCCTCACATTCGGACTTTTATAATGTCATCACCATCTCACGGATCCTCCATTAGGTGTTATAAGTGCTATGGGTCCTCTCACCCGCCATTCACATACATAGACTCCAATCATCACATCTGATCCATATCACAAAAATCCTGAGCTCTGATCATCCCATCATGCTTATCATCTCACACTCATCACGACACGGATCCTCTCATCTCGCTGTTACTTAACCATGGATTATATTCTCATTCTTTGTCTACCCATTATATCCATTGCAGTTATCCAATTCTATAATTTATTTATCACACTTTTAATCATACCATCTTACACATGCAAACTCTTTACAATCCACATCCGAATATTTAACTCATACAAGTTCACATCCGACTCTTACTCAACAAACTAACCATACTCCAACCATTTCACACGAATCAATCATTATTCACACAGCAAACCAACCATCACTCGACCCATACACAACGAATCAATCATCATTTGACCTCATCACAACAATCACCTAGCGTCATATACCACAACATCCATAAAACTAAAAGTTTACGAGGCCAAAGACATAAAGGAGAGAGAGAAGGGGATGGGGTCGCACCTCCAACACTTCGACTCGCCCCTTTTATTTTTGACCTCTTCCGGACGTCCTCCCCTGCCTCACACATCCATCCGTACTTACCCTTCCTCTTCGGGTCCTCCATCTTCTTCCCCATCCCTCTCTTCTTCTTCAACCTCTCCTTCACTTCCTTCGTCCCTCTCCTTTTCTTTTTCTTAGAAGAGAATGAGAATAGGAGAATGAATCCCCTTCCTTTCCTTTTCTTGTATTATCATCACCCATTTTAATATTTTACCCCTTAATTTTAGGCCCACATATTTATTGGCTTTCCAAGGAAACTTTGCGACCCAAATTCTATTAAATCTAATAAATTTGGTTTTGATATCAGCAGGTCAATGATTGACTTGCTTTTGTGTTTGATGCATCCGTCTGAAGGGATGAACGCATCCGTCTACCATCAGATATCACAAATGCATTCATGTAGTGAGATAGACGCATGCGTCCCTAGTCAAATAAGAGGGATTCATTCATCTAGTGGATGGACACATTCGTCTGTTGTCAAATATCACTGATGCATCCATCCGTTGAGACAAACACATATGTCCCCGATCAGATCAGAGGGAAGCATTCGTCCAATCGAAGGACGCATCCTTCTGCTGTCAATCGTCCTAAACCTTCTATTGTGATATAAGGACCATCGACGTACCATCGAACAGAGTGGTCAGCTTGCTCACCATCAACGCACCATCGAACAGAGTGCTCAGCTTGCTCACCATCGACAAACTCGCACTTCAGATCAGTGAAGCAAGCCTAGTCGAAGTAGAAGTAATCCTGCATTGAAGACGCATTGAATTCCAAGACCACTCATGCATCCACTACCTTGCATTTAGTTGCATTCATTCTCACTAAGCCATTATGGCTAGTATTAAGTTCTGCATACATTTAGTTGTATATTGTTGCATTTAATTCATTTTCTTTCCAAGGCCACTATATAAGGTGCCTTTGTAACTCATTTGAGACATCTTTAATTATCAGACTTTGAAACCCAAAAATAGACTTGTGTCTTTCTACCGAACTGAATGGATTCTCCTTCAACCTCTTTCTTCATTTGGTGGATTCCAAGTGCGGATTGAATAGAAAGTTCAACCAGTGGTGTTGTTTCTATATCCTCCATGTTGTTCCTTGTCATCGTCTTGTTCGTGGTGGTGTTTCTGTATCCACAACACAAACGAGTCTATCCGAGTCTTTTTTCACGGTGGTGAATCTGTATCCGTGGAGGTTGTTCTCAACCTATCCTTTATCTATCTCAATTTTCTCCCACTCCCAGTCGCACCCCTAAACACAACCTTCCTTCCATACCCCACGTCACTCCATTTCGCACTCTTAGTGACGTTCCCCTTCGTTTTTAGTATTGGAATCATCTATTCCTTGATGTTCCCGTATCATCTTGGCATCAGAGCGCACGGTTATCAATGGTTGAAAGATTCCAAGGTGGTATGACTCTAGACGAAGCAAATGTTGCTCGGCTTGAGTAGAATATCGCCGATCTTCAACGACAACTACATTCCTTGCGAACTCATCATGTATCGACTTCCCGCAGTCGATTAGACAGTGATGATGAGGAGAACCCGTGGCATGAGGAGTCTCAACGAGGGTCTTCACCAGATTATCGTCGATAAGAAGGAAGAGCGCCGATGATCAGTGTTCAGATTCCGGAGTTCAAAGGAAACTTGGACCCCGAGGAGTTCATCGACTGCATGCACACGGTAGAGCGCATCTTTGACTATGAAGATGTGCCTGGGGAGTGAAAGATTAAGTTGACAGTATTAAAGTTGAAGAAGTACGCCAGCCTTTGGTAGGAGAACACCAACCAGCAGAGCCGAAGAGAAGGACGTGATAAAATTCGTGTGTGGTCGAAAATGAAGAGGGCTATGACAAAGAGGTTTCTGCAAGTGCATTATCGACGAGATCTCAACCTCAAGCTGCAGTCGCTTCAGCAAGTTTCAAGTGTATCGGAGTACATAAGAGAGTTCGAGAGACTCTTGCTGCAGTGTGATGTCCAAGAAGCACAAGAGCAAACTATTGTCAAGTATCTTCGAGGACTTAAGTCCCAGATCATGGATGCAGTCGAACTTCAGCAGTATTGGACCTTCGACGATGTTAGAGCGCTTGCCCACAAGGTTGAGCAGCAGCAAGTGAGGAGATCGAGTATCCGCCCATTTGTGAAGGCTCTGCCTTTCAACAAGGGGAGTAGCTCCCAGGCAAAGCCACAATCGACTACCAGACCTGAAGTCAAGTCGAATGAGTGAGATACCAATCAACGATGTTTCAAGTGCCAAGAAATATGACACATGGCTTCGGAATGTCCGACGAGGAGAAACATTGTCATTAGATAGTAACCCGATGGAGAAGAAGACTTCGATGAGAACGTCGATCCTATTTGGGATAAAGAGAAGATTGAGAAGTACCCGGACGAAGGAGAGTTGTTGGTCGTCTGAAAAGCCTTAAGCGTGACACCCGCTAGAGAGGAGAATCAAAGGGAAAGAATATTCCACAAAAGGTACACAGTCGAAGGAAAAGTTTGTTTGGTGATTGTCGACAGCGCAACTGCACCAATGCGGTTTCGAAAACGGTGATAGAGAAGCTCAAGCTGCCAGTTGAAGCTCATCCTCATCCCTATCGGCTCCAATGCTCACCAAATAGAGTGATGTTCGAGCAACCCACAGAGCGAGAGTTCCATTTTTGGTTGGAAAGAGCTACAAGGATGATGTCGTTTGCGACGTGATTCTGATGGACGCGTGCCACTTGTTCCTAGGAAGACCGTGGCAGTTTGATCGACGCATGACAGATATTGCAATACCCATTCCATCAGCGTCGATGAGAAGAAGGTCGCCTTGATGCCCTTAACCACTCACCCTAGCGAAGTAACCCAGAATCGACCTACCAATCAGCCGCTTAAGGGAGTACAATTGGTTCGAGCAATCCACGAAGGTGAAAAGGCTTACTTTGTGGTTCTTGTCGAAGCAGCCCTGGGTCAAGCAACGAGCCATCCCCTAGTCGTATCCATACTCAAGGAGTTCAAGGATGTGTTTCCAGAAGAGCTGCCAGTTGAACTACCACCTATGCGAAGCATTCAACACCAGATCGACTTGGTTCCTAGAGTGTCCCTGCCCAATCGACTAGCTAATCGATACAATCCAGAGGAAGCTAAGGAGCTACAAAAGCAAGTTGATGAGTCAGTCAAGAAGGGCTTGGTTCAAGAGAGTTTGAGTCCTTGTTTAGTCCCAGCTATATTGGGGTCGAAGAAGGATGGCACTTGGCAAATGTGCATGGATATTTGAGCGATCAACAAAATCACGGTGAAGTATCGATTTCCAATTCCTCGACTAGATGATATGTTGGATGAATTGTATGGACTGCAGGTGTTCTTGAAGGTGGATTTGTAAAGTGGTTATCACCAAATTCGGATGAAGGAAGGCGATGAGTGGAAGACAACCTTCAAGACTAAGTACGGGTTGTACGAATGGTTGATGATGCCCTTTGGTCTGTCGAACGCACCCAGCACGTTCATGCGACTAATGACCCATGTCTTGTAACCATTCATGGGGAAGTTTGTGATCGTCTACTTCGACGACATTCTCATCTACGGTCTAAAAATGAGGAGCATGTCGACCATTTGCGAATTGTGTTCCGCACACTTCGGGAAGAGAAGCTGTATGGAAATCTTAATAAGTGTAAGTTCTTTTAGCCGAGTATGATATTTATTGGTTTTATAGTATCTGCTAAAGGAATCAAGGTCGACGAAAGCAAGATCAAAGCAATCAGGGAGTGGCTGACGCCAAAGAATTTCCACGACGTTCGAAGCTTTCATTGCTTAGCATCGTTCTATAGGAGGTTCATTCGAGGTTTTAGCTCGATCGCAGCCCCACTCATCGAATGTTTGAAGGGAGACTTCAACCGCACAAGCTAGTTTCGAGCGACTGAAGGAGTGTTTGAGCGAAGCACCTGTTCTCGCCCTACCTGACTTTGCGAAGATATTTGAAGTCGAATTTGATGCATCTGGAGTTGGAATCGGAGGAGTGTTACAGTAGGAAGGGAGACCCATTGTATACTTCAACAATAAGCTCAATAGTGCCATGCTCAACTACTTGACGTGCGACAAGGAGTTCCTAGCCATCGTTCAAGTAGTCGAGATGTGGAGCCATTACTTGCTGCCCCAAGAGTTCGTGTTGGACACTGATCATGAAGCTTTCAAATACATCAATGGTCAGCACAAGCTCAGTTGACGACATGCGAAGTGGGTCGAGTCTCTACAGGCTTTCACCTTTGTCTTGAAGTATTAACCTGGAGTAAAGAATGTAGTCGTCGATGCCCTCTCGAGGAAGATGACTCTACCATCCTCAATGGAGACAAAGCTGATTAGATTCGATTACCTCAATGATCTCTACCGGGACGATGAAGACTTTGGAGGGATTTTTATCCAATGCACCAATCAGGCCGTCGATCGATTCCATAAGGTGAATAGATTCTTGTTTCGAGATTCTAAGTTATGTGTTCCCAGGAGTTCGAGTCGAGAGCTGCTTGTTCGAGAAGTTCATGGAGGAGGGATCGCCGAACATTTTGTGGTCGACAAGACTTTGTCAATGCTCCAAGAGAACTTTTATTGGCCCCAGATAGAGAAACGGGTTAGGAATCTCATATCAAGATGTGCGATATGTCAACGAGCGAAGAGCCGAGTTCAGCCACAAGGGTTATACACTCAACTACCTGTTCCAGAGCGTCCTTGGGAGCATGTAAGCATGGATTTCGTGCTAGGATTGCCGAGAACACAGTGGAGGAAGGATTCAATCACGGTTGTGTTCAATGGATTCTCGAAGATGGCACACTTCATTCCATGCCAGAAGACGGAGGATGCAGCCAACGTAGCGGACATGTATTTTCAAGAAGTGTTGAGGTTGCATGGAGTGCCAAAGTATCGAGACGTCAAGTTCCTTAGCTATTTTTGGAAGACATTGTGGCACAAGTTGGGGACAAAGTGAGCTCCTAGTTCGACAATGAAGTCTTCACCTTTCGAGGTAGTTTATGGAACTAATGCCTATATGTGAAATGAGATAGTTAGGAATGTTGAAGTGCGTGCAAAGGAGATGAGGATGCTTCATAAGAAGATTCGCGTCCAAATCGAGAAGGCCAACAAACGCTATGAAGAGAGGACCAATCGAGGACGCTAAGAGAAGATTTTCCAGCCTAAAGACTTGGTTTGGATCAATCTGAGGAACGAGAGATTTCCTGTAAAGAGGAAGAACAAATTTATTCCTCGAGCAGAAGGACCCTTCAAGGTTGTTGAGTGCATCAACAACAACGCCTACAAGATTGATCTCCCATGAGAGTATGGAGTTTCAGCCACCTTCAATATCAATGACCTTATTCCATTTGTTGAAGACGATGATCCTGTGAGTTTGAGGACAAAATCTTTTCAACAAGGGGAGAATGATACGGACCATTGACTAGAGTGGTTAGCTTGCTCACGATCGACTAACTCGCACTTCATATCAGTCGAAGCAAGCCTAGTTGAAGCAAGTAAGTCGAAGCAGAAACAACCTTGCATTGAAGACGCATTGAATTCCAAGACCACTCATGCCTCCACTACCTTACATTTAGTTGCATTCATTCCCAATAAGCCATTATGGCTAGTATTAAGTTTTGCATGCATTTAGTTGGATCTTGTTGCATTTAATTCCTTTTTTCTTCCAGTGCTACTATATAAGGTGCCTTTGTAACTCATTTGAGACATCTTTAATTATTAGACTTTAAAACCCAGAAATAGACTTGTTTCTTTCTACTGAAGTGAATGGATTCTTATTCAACCTCTTTCTCCATTTGGTGGATATTGTGAGTGGATCCCATTTCCGGTTCCATTTAAAATGAATATCCTCCCTTGATGATAAGGTTTCGGATTTTGAAACGTATCGGAGTCCCCACTAACTTATTTTAAGTTCAAGTTAGAAAAACTATAGAGATTCGTTAAGGTTCGGGAATTAGAGATTACTAAATCACATGCATCACAAAGAAAAGGGAGGCGTTTATCGTGTGTTTCAATATCCAAATTTATTTGAGCTCGGTTTTAGAAAAAAAAAGATTCTTTGACATTAAAAAAAAATGATCTCGAGCTCAACAAAAATGTCTACGTTAACAATTTTAAGAAAATATTTTTTAAAAAATTGATTTCGGGCAAAAAATGCAAGCAACATAGATTGATTAATGCCCATAATAGTTTCTAAGCCAAAAATAAATTCAAGGGAGAATCGGGTGCTTGTATCATTTCTCGCTCTCCATAGAACGCCCCCATTAGTGTTTATACCTCACGGTACCGTTTTATAGTAGGTTAGTGAGTGCGAAGCCGTCTTCAGAGCGTCTTGATTTTCGAGAATCCAAATAATCCCTCGAATATATAACCGTTGTATCTTATCCGTGAGCGTCGAACGAGGTGCGTGCCTTGGTTGTTCGCAAGGCACGCTCCCGGAGTACCTACATAAAAACCAAAACAACAAAGTAAATTGTTCGAGGCATGGAAATGATCGAAAACTCCACAGGAATATAAAAAAGATGCATAATTAATAAATCATTCTAAAAAATGAAATCGTGTGCACATGTTCGAATAGTTATGTGGATTAATAATTTGAAACCATGAAACGAATTAACAACAAAAAATTTCATCAATGCACGTGTTTTACTTTTACTATGTCGAAACACAATGGCCAGCACCATTATAAAAGCATGAAATTGATATGGGGTGCACTTTATCAAGGTGTATCGCGTACAACAATGGGATAAAACATTAAAAAAATGAAATTGACTTCAGACCAGAAATCAAGTATGAGGAAATGGATGGGAGCTGACCGGGGAATGATTGATAAAGGGGTTTTGCGTAGAGGCCGGGATTCGAAGTGCCATCGCCGATGTCGAGAGGAGAGGTAAGAGCTGACGGAGGAGTGGGCGAGTCTCGGACCGGGCGCACCGTTGTGGGTCGCCGTTGTTATAGATCTCAAGAGGAGAACAACAGTTCTCTCAAAGGTACGGATACCGTCAAGCTTTTCCTTTGCAACCAGGACACATCCTGACTCGGGGAAGGATGTGCCCATTTACTTCCAAGTGGCTTCATCTCCTTATGAAGTCCATCCGAGCCTTGAGCTTCGATCTCAGCTTTCTCAGCCTGTTCCCTGGCAAATAGAAGAGCTCGAAATAATCTCCACTCACGATCATGCCGAGGCTTCTGAGAAGCAGTCCCATGGGATTTGTTGCCATCCGAAGAATCTGACGAGGCATTATCATTATTTCCTGGAGCAGAAAGATTGTCGTCATTCTTATTGTCGTTATCCCCGCCGCTGCCGTTCTTCTTGGGCAAAGCCCGGACAACAACGTTGTAGAAGCGCTTCTTGGGTTTCAACGACAGGCAAGCCCTCTCCTTCCCGACAGCAACCTCCCACCGCGACGAACCGCCGGTGCCAAAAAGGTTGCAACTTCCGCTGTTATTCACTCGAACGCACCACAGATCCATCGAACCAGAAAAGCAGAATCAGAAAAGGGTGAGGGAAGCGGATTTCTTCTTGGGTCTCCAACACCCACACACGGCCCTTCTCCCTGTTGTCTTCTGTGGATGGTTTCCTGGAGGAGTATTCTGAGAGCTCGATTCCGACGGAGGCTGAGGACGCCAGAATGACAGAGGTCCTCGATGTCGTCAACGAACTTGTTGCTTCCATAACAGCGGCTGGAGGTCATACTCCTGGAGGGACTAGCATTCAAATCTGGATTGGAGAGTCTGCTGTCAATCCATTTCTGGACGTAAGATCCTTCATACTTCTGCCCAGTAGCCACGATCACAGGATCTCTCATCAACTCCAGCGAGATTGGGCAAAGGAAATCCTCTGGGATAAGTACCCCATCACTTTTCTCTGTCTCCTCGAGATCTTTTACAGCAGAATGCTTCTCTTGATCAGTGGGAAGGTGCTCCTTGTCTTCTGTTGCTCTCGTACTTGATTCCTGAATATTTGGCGAACTAGAAGAGTTGGCAAGCAGGCTGTTTATGAAACGTCCTACAAAATTTTTCCAAATTAATCAAAATAGTCATCCGTCATTTGACGATCATACTGCGGAAGCGACAATTTATACCTCCACCGTGGCAACCTCTACAGTTTTATCTCGCCATTCTGTGCCACGTGTTTTCCCTTTCATCTTCCCACTGCAACACTAAAATAATTCCCCAATTGGGGTCAGCGATAAATCGCCGAGTACGCCTCACCCTATGCACATACGAAACATGAGACCCCTAACCTTTCCTAACGTGTAATCTTTATAAAAGGTTTCTTTATACAGTATACGGATTGTACAATGAGCAATACCATTCAACATATAAGCAGAAATCGGAAACAAATCCAATAACGCTCACAACTCTCAAACGACTCCCTCATTCTCTCGTTTCTCGTATATCAACAATTCGTTCGGTGCCAGGACCCTCACAGTACGTCCCCACCCTCTCTTCCGGGAGCGCCCGGGTAACGGCAGCAGGTACGACTGCGAGTAGACGTCGCCTCCCCGTTCTCCTCCGACACACGGTCGGGGATCACATTTCCGTCGGTAACGAAACCAGCCTCATACTCGACCAGGACCTCATCACGGCAGAAGATTGAATTATAACCCAAGGTAGCGGCTATCCAACATAGCCTCCACTACCGCAGCATGATACAAAATCTCTCCGATAACAAGGCACAGAACAGAACAGTCAACTCCCCCACCGTCCAAGCGGTTCCGTTGTAGAATCGAGAGTATTACTGCCACCCCGGGGGCGGAGTTGTCGGTTCTGTCTCGATTGATTCATGCTTCCCTCTGTTGACACTCATTCTCTTTTCTTTACCGCAACAATTTAATTGAGGCAGAAGGGACGGTCAGTCTGTAAAGGTGCGACCAATAAAGAATGCTCCAAAAACAAAGACAGGGGCAACAACTTGGTGGAGCAATTCGCCCACCTACACGACAATTCTCAAAGCATAGCAAGGTGCTGTCGCACACAATATTAGCTACCGAGTCCACCAAGCATCACGAAGGCCCAAACGCCCGCAATTCGCAGGACGTTGTCCCCATCGATTCATCAAACCAAGGCTGAATCAATACATTCCATGAGTAGCTCACGGCCGCAACAAGAAGGCGACAAGCTCTCGGCACCCCAACGACGACACAGGGGAGCGAGGAGAATACAGGGCTCACACCAATTCAACGAAGGCGTGCGAGGATGAAACGGAGGAGGGTAAACATACCTCTCGGCCTCCTCCAACCGCACTCATGGACAGTTTCGGGGGTACCCACTAAAGTTGGACGACTTCATACTCGACGAGCCACACGGTGAGCTAAAAAGGGAAGACGCACTTTTCACAACCCATCGACTCAGACACAAGTAAACCTACCTACCCGACCTACCCACCTCCCCATCGCCCTACCCACACGATCCGCAAACCAGGACAACAAGCAAGCAAGAAGAAGGCAGACGAGGGGAGGGGGTGAGAACGTACATATTCGAAGCCTCCAACTACACGGTCCTCTCCCAACCTTCGTTTGCTCCCTGCAAGAGTGGGTCGACCGTCAAACACTCGGCGAGCGCACCTCCAGGACCCTGATCTTTACTTTCGGTGAAAAGGGAGGACCGAATGTCAGGTTCGCCCTGTGTTTCTAATGGGTTCCTCATATCCTATCCTCTTTTCTGATAAGTAATCGACGGAGGGGATATGAGTGTAATCCTTCCCCAAACCCATCGAACGCTTGGGGTGTGGATGAGAAATTCCCCTTTTTGCTCACTGACCCACGTTCTGTGTATTTTTTTTTATTATTTTTTATTATTTTTTATTTTATTTTTATTTTATTTTTTTTATTATTCCTCTTACCAACAGGGGACAGGGGCATGGATCTCTTTAATTTAATATGTTGTGATTTCACCAATAATCCTAATACCATTAGGTGCCTCCAATCAAAATTTATCGGTCAGGATCCTCTCCGTTAATACAAGTATTATCGCTATCCGAATCCGTTGTTCTATATATATATTCTTACGCTCGTGACTTTGTTCACATAACTAATCATTAATTAAACTTAATACGGTCAAAATCTGCGACGTTAAACGAATCTTATCGCTACCTAAATTCGATTCCGTTTAGGTCCAGGCGTCCCCTTTCCCGTGTGGCGTAATCACACGAAATCGAATTTAAAGTTTCGATAATATTCGATATTAACATCATTGGCGACGAAAGAATTAAACTCCCGCGCCACGTCGGATTTTGACTCGGTCAAACGTCCTAATACCGGTCAACATACTGGTCCAAATAACATATTTCCATTGACGAAATTCCGGGTCGTTACAATCTACCCCCCTTAATTTAAATTTCGTCCCCGAAATTTCATTGTACATATTACTCTCATTCAAATAAGTACGGATACATCTCTTTCATCTTGGATTCTGTTTCCCAAGTGAACTCCTCAATATTCCCATGTAACCAACGTACTCGCACCATAGGAACCACTCGATGACGGAGCTGTTTCTCCATCCTATCAACTATCTCCACAGGCTCCATAGTAACCTGTAAGTTCGGAGCCACCTCAATCTGCTCATCATGCAGCACATGTCGAGGATCTGGGACGTACTTCCTAAGCATAGATACATGGAAGACGTTATGAATATCTGCCAATCTGGGGGGTAAGGCTAATCTGTAGGCCACATTCCCGATCATCTCCAAGATCTCATAAGGCCCTATATATCTCGGGCTTAATTTGCCTTTAAGCCCAAATCTGAGATTCATTTTAGTAGGAGATACTTTCAGAAAGACGTAATCTCCTACCTCGAACTCAAGAGGCCTGCACCGCCTGTCTGCATAACTCTTTTGTCCACTCTGAGCGGCGCAAAGACGATCCTGTATAAGCCTAATCATCTCAGTAGTCTCACGGACCATCTCAAGTCCTAACTCAGACTGCTTTCCACTCTCGTTCCAACATAGAGGAGTTCTACACGGTCGACCATACAGAGCTTCAAAGGGAGCCATCTGAATGCTCTGTTGGTAACTATTGTTGTACGAGAACTCCACCAATGGTAGTTGATCTACCCACGAGCCTTCCAGATCTAAAGCACAAGCTCTCAACATATCCTCAAGTATCTGGATGATGCGCTCGGTCTGACCATCTGTCTGAGGGTGGAAGGTAGTGCTCATATTCAATCTCGTGCCCAATGACCGCTGTATATTGCTCCAGAACCGAGAAGTAAACCTCGCATCCCTGTCAGAAACTATAACACTGGGAACACCGTGAAGGCGAATGACTTCCTTCACATACAGCTTGGCCAATTTGGCAACCGAGTATGTCACACTAATGGGGATGAAGTGAGCAGATTTAGTCAATCTATCCACTATCACCCAAACAGAATCAAAACCCTGCGCTGCCTTGGGCAGGGTAGTCACAAAATCCATGGCGATCTCATCCCATTTCCATTCGGGAATTGGCAATGGCTGAAGTTCTCCACCCGGTCTGCGATGCTCAAAGTTGTGTGTCCGATACCCCTGGATGGCGTTCAGGCACTCTTCCAACTTTGCCATGCGGCGAGCCTCTTCTTGCTGCATTGAGGCAATCCTAGCCTCAAGCCTTTTCTCGAAAGCGCTGGTATGTTGTTGTTCGCCAAATAACTCGTCGACGATCGCTGCATTACGGGTTCGTGGGCTTGGCAAGGCTGGTTCCACATGCGGAACTGAAGGGGTGGCAATTGGCTGGGGAATTCTGAAAGCGGGAGGTGTGGAGGTTGTTTGAGGGTAGGGAGTTGGCCCAATTGTTTGGGTGTGGGTGTGGGGAGTTGGCCCGTACGACATTGGGAGGTAGGAAGGTGGCCCTCGGGATGTTGGTTGAGGGTAGTATGGAGGCAGATATGGCTGAGGCATGGGAAGGGAAAGGGATGGCCCACTCATGTATGGGTTAGATAAAGGTGCTACACTTGTGGAGGTAGCGGATCCGGGCATGACCGGATTATAGGGAGGTAGAGTGTTTGGTGAAGTGTTTAGGTTAGGATGGAATGGGTATGTTGATGTTTGGGGTCCTGGCATGACAGGAGGAAGGTGGGGGTTTTGGGAGGTGGCAGGAGCAGGCGTGGCTGCTGGCTATCGTTAGAAAAGCTCAGCCATCATCGTCTTCAAAGAAGAGAGCTCGGCTGTGAGAGACTCCACCTTGTCTCCCAGTGAAGGAGAGCCGGCGCCTTGGCCAGTTTGTTTGAAGCTGAATTGTGGGGAGCTACCGCCAGTAGAGTAGCTGACGACATCACCGACGGTGCTGTTAACGCAACCAGCGGTGGGATGGACATCGGTGAGGTCCTCCCATTTGAGGGTTGCCCGGTAGTGAGGATAGTCTGGGGCAACGACGGGAAGGCGAACATTGGGAAAGGTGAGGTAGCTTCCATCGCGGCCGAGAAGTCGATGGCGGCCGGTGACGGGACGGCAATGGTGACTCCGACAGCCGGGGCTATCTCTTTTTCTGCTGCCGGAGACAGGACCATGGGAGTCGGTGCTTGTCCTGCCGAATCTTCGGCCATCACTGCTCGAATGGCCTTTCGGTATGGAGCTATTGCTCAGTACCTTGTTTAAAAACAAAGGAAAATCCGATCAGCATCAAGCAGTGATACTGTAGATGCATAACATGTAGTGATGCATGATATGTCTAATGCAGGGACTGGATTATTGTCATTCGAATTTAACCCCAAAGGAAACGAATTAAATAGAGACCAACAAGTTCCACATCTTCGTAAAACTTAAAATACAATTAACTGAAAGGAAAGATAGAATGGGTTCGTAGGCCCGATTGCTGCATGAAGACGCTGTCGATCAGGTGCGATCCCACTGAGCATGACGCTTCCTCCAGAAGCGCTGGGACTGAGCTGCGCGATCCTCCTCCTCGGGTTCTGGTGGAAGCTCGCAGATTTCCTCCGTGAGGGTCATCCAGGTGCGGGAGATGTGCGCGATCACCCTCCGGAGTGCTGTCTTGATCACTTTGTCGTCGAAGCTGAGCGGTCGGAAGAGCTGCTGTGGAGGTGCTCTGGTCCTCGGAGTCAATCCCAGTTGGTGTCGGACATGAAGTGCCTCCGAACCCCATGATTGGAATGAAATATCCGTCCGTCGAGGAAGTGATGGCATCATCCGTGTCGAAGCAGGGGGCTCTCTGATAAAAGTCGGCAAGCTCCAGAGAACGGAACAAAGTGTCGAGTCCAACAAAGGTGCGTATGGGAAGGCGGGCACGCCCCACGATGCGGGCCAGCAGTCCCGGTGTGTGCTCTCTTGTGAAGGCTTGTCCTGTGATCCCGAGATGTGTGTAGAACCACACCTGCAGTAGGACTGGACAGAAGGTCATTCGGTGGTTGGGAACTCCTCGCCTGGCTTCACTCACAATGTTGTGAGGCTAAAGTTGGTTTCTCCAATCAGGTTGGGCAGGAAAGGAGCGCCTTCCAAAATGGCTTTGATGATGTAGACGGCTCACCTGTTGATTGTCTTCTTATTTTGCGGGTACAGTATCGTCCCGACGAATAGCAGGATGAACGCTCGTGCCGATCCTTGCCCTTCTCCCACGCGTGGGTTGTAAGGCGTCATTTGCATATCGATGATGCCATTGACGCTGATGTCTCCTTGGGAATGGAATAGTCCGGGTACACTTGTTGACGGGATTTGGAGAAGCCTTGCTATGTATTCCTTAGGCTTGTCGATCCGAGGCAAGGGCAGTATTCCCGTGCGGTGGGGCATCTCAGCAAGGTTGATGTACTCTTCGTAGAGTGGTGCCAGCCTCAAATCCCCGAAGCGGAAGACGAAAGAATCCGGATCCCAGTGCCCCACCAGGTTCTGCAGGAGAGCCCAATCCAACTCCAGGTGAATGAGGTGGAAGAGCCCCTTGAGCTTGGACTGCACGAACTCGACCTCGGATGGCCTCAGTAGTGGCAACCATTGGTGGAGGTGATGGGCGTTAGGCATGTTCTTCTGTCGCAATGCGATGGGCTCCATGAAGACTTTCTGCATAATAGGGTGTCAATCCAGGATGATAACATTCCAATCCCTAACCTTAGTATGGTATGATTCAGCACGCAATTTGTGCAATCGTGTTCGAGTAAAATAGAATGTATGGTATTACAAGAACAATCGTGAATTGAAATGCATTCACGCGATCATGAATGTGTATGAATGTATTAAAGCAGTAAAAGGAGTTAGGGAAGGGAGAAAAGGAATTTGGAACCCCCCGTGACCAACCCAAACCGCTGCAAAATGAACAGAGTTAGTGTCACGGTTTATCCCATACAACACGTATCTGAACCTGTCCCTGCACGAGTAGCAGTCACTTAGTAACAAGCAAATGCACGTGCGGCGTCTGGTACCTGTAGGGGGCAAGCAATTCTAAACTCGGATGAAGGTTTCTAAGACCTCCCTCGGACTAAGGGAGGCAGGTCCCGGTCCATAGCCTACAAACCGCAGGAAGCAGCGAGGCCGTGCCTTTCGGTGACCCCCTAAAGATCCTAGTCCCGGGTATAGGGACTTACCTTGTATGCCTAATAAAGCGGTAAACAAACACAGGTAGGAGATCATACAAAGAGCACCGAGCCAATCAATTACATGCGAAAACAAATAACTCCCCTCCGCTTGTGATTTGTAAAAGGTTTTCGGTAGGAATCCACATGAGGAGTATCCCCAGCGGAGTCGCCATCCGGGATGTACGCGCGCCCTCCAGCCTAGCACGCGCGATGGCGGTTCGGGCAACCCGAGGATCCGGGTCCGCTCCCCCGAGGCCCAGTCCGGTCGGCGTCGCGGCTCGAGCGCCGGACGCTGCGGAAGGGAACTGGGTTGGGCCTTCCCTTGATTCGCGAACGGGTCCGCGGGACGTTTCGTCAACCATCTTCAGTTCCCTGAAGGTGGCGAGCGAAAGGCTACGTAAGACCTCGCTCACGAATTTTTAGGAGGGCCCAAGGAGCGGCTCGGTTTGCCGTCACCTCGTCCTAAATGGCTCCGAAAAATGGGTGTAGTTTAGTTTAACTTTGGAAAGTTTTGTTCGGAGTCGCCACCAACTTAGTTAAAAACGTGATTTTAAGTCGGAAAAATTAGTGTTTGGGTTCGGGGATTTCTATTTACTGACCTTTGTATTCTAAAACATGCGAAAAGGGTGGCGATTTGTCCAAAAAACTTTAACTTTTGATTGACGGGTGTTGGGCCCGATCCGGGAGTAGACCGGACTCTTATCGACGTTTTAGCGGGCGTTGGAGCTGAATTTAGGTTTGTTTAATTAAAACCAAGCATGCGACATCAAACCTAAAGCCTAAACAAGCGTGCAATCACAAGCAAGTATTTAGACAAAAAGGGCGGGGAAGGACGGTGATTGCGGGCCTATACACTCGGGCCCGCAATCCGTTACAAGTGGGCTTTAAATAAAATTCGGGGAGGCTCGCACCTCCCTTTTGTACCTTTGATTGAAGGTTGGGGACACTTTAAGCCTTCGAGCCCACGGCTTTTAGGCCGGGGTAGATCCACGCGGTTTGATACACGCGCCTTCGAGTTACTCACACCTCCTAGAACACCGGAGTGGAATGGCGTTTCAAAAAGGAGGAACTGCACGCTCATGGACATGGTTAGATCAATGATGAGTCATGCAAGTCTTCCGTTGTCATTTTGGGGTTATGCCGTAGAAACAGCAGCATACATGCTTAACCGAGTTCCAACCTAGTCAGTAGACAAGACTCCTTATGAATTATGGTTTGGAAAGAAACCAAACTTGTCTTAGCTCAAGATATGGGGCTGTGATGCTTATGTGAAGAATGAAAATTCTTATAAGCTTGCGGCAAGATCCACTAAGTGTATGTTTGTAGGTTATCCCAAGGAAACAAATGGATACTATTTCTATTTCCCAAGCGAGCACAAAGTTATCGTTGCTCGATATGCTACTTTTTTGGGAAAAGAATTCATTTTTAAAGAGAGTAGTGGGAGTAAAGTAAGTCTTGAAGACATTTCGGACTCTACAAACAGGTTGAAAATCAAACATTTAGATAGGGACTCGGTACCACTAGTACAAGCGATTCTAACTTCTGAAAATGTTCAAGGAACGCAAGATCAACGTAAGTCGACAAGAGTACACCGAGAGCCTAATAGATATGGTTTGCTAGTAACCCAACATGGGGAAGTACTGCTCGTCGAAGATGATGAACCGTCGACTTATGAGGAAGGAATCGCTTCAAATGATTCCGAGAAATGGCTTGAAGCCATGAAATCAGAGATGGACTCTATGTATACCAACCAAGTTTGGGAGTTGGTTGATGCGCCAGTTAGGGTGCAAGTGGATCTTCAAGAAGAAGATTGACATGGAAGGGAATATAAGTACCTATAAAGCAAGGCTTGTGGCCAAGGGTTTCACTCAACGTCAAGGAATTGACTATGATGAAACATTTTCACCAGTTGCAATGCTTAAGTCCATTAGAATTCTACTTGCGATAGCAGCTTATAAGGATTACGAGATCTGACACATGGATGTAAAAACCGCTTTTCTGAATGAAAAGTTACAGGAGGAAGTGGTTATGGTACAACCTCCTGGTTTCATTGCATCCAAGAATGCAGATAAAATATGTAAGCTCAAGAGGTCCATATATGGGCTGAAGCAAGCATTTCGGAGTTTGAATCTGCGATTTGACGAAGCAGTCAAAGAATTTGGCTATGTCAAGAATCCAGAGGAACCTTGCGTTTACAAGAAGGTTAGTGGGAGCAAGATTTCGTTCTTAGTGCTGTATGTTGATGATATACTTCTGATAGGCAATGATATCCCTAGCTTAGAGTCTACAAGACTTGGCTGGGAGAGCGTTTCTCTATGAAAGATCTTGGGAAAGCGACTTATGTCTTAGGTATTAGATTATGCCGAGATAGATAAAATGGGTTGCTGGGTCTGAGTCAAAATACGTATATTGACAAAGTGCTGAATAGGTTCAGTATGCAAGATTCCAAGAGAGGATTCTGCCAATCTTACACGGTGTACATCTTTCCAAGTCTATGTGTCCGAAGACACAGGAGAAGAGAGGAAGGATGGGCAAGATACCTTATGCATCAGCTGTAGGGTCCATTATGTATGCCATGATTTGCACTTGACCAGATGTCTCGTTTGCTTTGAGCATGACAAGTAGATATCAGTCAGATCCTCGAGTCATTGGACTACAGTAAAGACTATCCTCAAATATCTTAGTAGAACAAAGGACATATTTTTAATTTATGGAGGAGACGATGAGTTAGTTGTTAGAGGATATACTGACGCTAGTTTCCAGACAGATCGAGATGATCTGAAATCGCAGCAGGGTTATGTGTTTTGCTTGAATGGTACAGTTGTATGTTGGAGGAGTTCCAAGCAGGAGACAGTTGCAGATTCTACAGCTGAGTCCAAGTACATTGCAGCTTCCGAGGCAGCAAAGGAAGCTGTGTGGATTAAGAACTTCATAGTGGAGCTTGAAGTGGTTCCGAGCATTGTTAACCCAGTGACATTGTACTGTGACAAAAATGTGGCCATAGCGCAGGCCAAGGAGCCGAGGTCTCACCAACGATCCAGGCACGTACTCCGGAAATATCATATCCTCAGAGAGATTGCTCAGAGGGGTGAAGTGTTGTTTAGCAGAGTTGATACGAGTGAGAATATCGCGGACCTACTTACAAAGGCCTTACCTCTACAGAAATATGAGACCCATGTGAGGAGCCTAGGACTTCGAGTCAATAGTGCTTTTTTTTTTATATCAGCGGGGTTCGTGGTGGACTTACTTTTTGCAAGCCCTCTCACGAGGTTCGGAGGCTCTTTTACAAGCCTGCGAACCTCAGGCCCGGCCCCTCTACATCCCCTCTGGGCCCGACTTGAGGCATGCTCCCCTGTCGGTCCAATTTCAGTTGAGGCCCAAAGGCCCAGCAGGTGGGCTGCTCCTGTGCTTTATTAGCCATCACCCAGGAGACCAACCTTAATTTTTCCAAGTGGAGTGTGCGTGATGGGGTTCGAACCAGGGATCATGATAAGGTTCCAAACACCCACCACCCACCTTACGCCACTTGGGTGTCCTCGCAAGGACGAGTCAATAGTGCTTGGCAATAGTGTAAGTGGGAGACTGTTAGTATGTGCACTTATGTGCCAAGACACTTTATTGTATTTGTGGATAAATAATTACTAAAGGCAAGTATTTTCCATTGATTATTTTACTTTTCTACACGTAAAATTATTAATGATAAAATCTCACAGATTAATGAGTATATTAATCTGAAAATAATCCGTGATCGGATAGATATTTAGAGGGGATAAGGACATCTAGATTATTTCTGAGTATAACTGAGGTCAGGATAAACCGACGGATAGTGTATTCAAGTTATACTTAGGGGTACCCTAAGTTTAGGGTTACTGGACACGACCCGTTTAAGAGGATACCACATATTGAACATCATTGGTGGATCATCTTTATGGACGAGTGTAACTGATCTTTTGACTTGAGACCTTCATTTATTCTATGCGTGGAGTTTGTGCACTTTGACGTCGTTAAAAGCAGTCTTTAACCGGATTGTGAGTAATACGATTGTTGGGTGTATGACAAAGCGTAGAGAGAGTAGTATTGAGTCAATATAGGATTCATCGCTCTTTTGGATTAAATAGTCGACATCTAGGCCACTTGATAGAGATATTAGTGACTCTAAAATCCATGGCCATGGGAGGAATGTTTTACATTCAAGTGGGTCTATTATATCTTGGTAATAAAGTAAAACAATTAATTTGGTGATGATATATTTTTGCGGCGAATTAATTGGGATGTCGGTTAGATGAAGAGATTGAATTACACAGTAATCGGTTCATAGTGGTATATGATTTATGATCATTATCCTAACACGTTGGGTGACTAAAAAATGTTGCTAGACGGTTACCTTAGCTTGTGCATGTATTTACACTACCTTCGTATATAGGACCTAGAGGGTCGCACGCATAGTACATCGACACAGACATTATATTATTGATTATTTTAGTGGATACTAAAATTAATCATTTTATTTCAGAATTAGAATTAATTTGATTATTACTTTATTCTGAAATATCGGAAGCAAATAAATAGACCAAGATCGAATATTGATTGGTCGTATTATATTAAAATAAAGGATATGAAATAAATATTAAGTATTTATTTATATATTATATCCAAGATGTTTTACTTAAGAATAATTTTATCTAATTAGCTTAATGCATGTAGTTTACGTAATGGTTGAAACTATTTTGCATTGATTAGTTTAATACTTTATTCCTACCTCATGGAATAAGGGAATCAATTTAAAAATATTATTTAATGATTACATTCTTTACATTTTTGGCATTAAGGATTAATTAGTAATGCAACGAATGGAAATTTAATTTTCTTTTTTATGCGTTAAGATATGAATGGCAAGAAAACGCAATTAGACGTGGGACTATTTGATGGTCTGATTGTCTGAGCATAAAAAGGGGAATGAAAAATAGTTAGGGGGATTGTCTAAAAACTGTAGAAAATTTCCTGAAAGAAAAGAGCACGTAAGATTCATGTTTTGCCTCCGTATTTTTCTTCTTCGTTGATCCAAGAGGCTAGCACCTACCGGATCGTCAAGTGTTCGTGATCACGTGCGCGTGGATACCGCTAGAGGAGTCACACGTGGGGCTCTCGATCGATTGTTCTTGATTACAGTTTTTATTTCGTCGGAAATTACAATGTACGGTTTTCGGGTAAGAATTTTATTATATATTTTCTTGTAATATAATATACGTACCATGATATGATTATTTTGGGCATAAAAGTTAAAATTTTTATTTCCGATGCACCCTAAAACTAACAAGACATAGGAAAAGAGAACTACCTTTTGTGCTTGAACTTTTTCTTCCTTTTCCCCTGGTTTCGTTCCCAGCGGCTTCCTTTAATTTTTTCTGATTGTTCTTTTTTCTCTCACCGTGTCCCACACTATTATAGGGAATAGAATGGCTTTATTATTATTATTATTATTTTAATTAGATTTCATCTATTTTATTATCGTGGATTTTTGCTGATTTTCGGTGATTTTTATTATTTTTATTGATTTTCTGTGATTTTCTATTTTTTTAGAATGGGTTATAACAGTGGATTTCAAGTGCGAATTGAGTAGAGAGTTCAACTGGTGGTGGTGTTTCTATATCCTCCGCGTTGTTCCTCGCCCTCGTCTTGTTCGTGGTTGTGTCTCTGTATCCATGGTACAAACGAGTCTATCTTAGTCTTCTTTCACGGTGGTGAATCTGTATCCGTGGAGGTTGTTCTCAACCTATCCTTCATCTATCACAGTTCTGTCCCATTTCCAGCTGTATCCCTAAATACAACATTCCGTCCATACCCCACGTCACTCCATTTCGCACCCTTAGTGATGTTTCCCTTCGTTTTTTGTATTGGAATCATCCATTCATTGCCATCCCCATATCAAAATGGCTTCTCTTCGTCCGTGTTTCGTCATGACTTCTTTTCATGCGTCCAATTTATCCATATAATTCATTGCAATCTCTATTATATCAATATCCATTTTATTAATCTCTATCATAATTCAAGCTACTTGTCATTATGTACACTGAAAAACGAAATAAAATCGAGTCGTTACACTTAATCATGATATTCTTCGTACAAAATCTTTTAGAAATATGGGTGAAAATGGAAACAAGAAAAAGATACGTGCCCATAGATTGTTGGCTTTGATCTTCTATTATGTTAGCATTATGGAACTTTACAATGATTTCCCCAATTAAAAAACCACCACTAAATTATATCCTTCCTTGTATGAATTATAGATTAAATGTGAGATATTAATTTATAATTGCCTGATCAAAAAACCGTACATCGTGCCTTGTTGCTATATATCTTCTTGATATATTATTGTATCTAGAGTTAAATGTAATATAAATTGCTACTTTGAGTAAATGTAAAAATTTGTCTACTAAACATTGGTAAAATAAATGGTTTCGTGTTGTCAAAACATACGAGAGATGTTAAGAGAGAGAAAAAGAAAACCAATGAGCAAAAGTGGAATAATCCCATCGCACAAATTACATCTTTCATAAACTTCATTCCCGTCTATTAAGCCTTGGTCCTTACACTATAAAAATTTTATAACACTATGGTTTCTTACATAAACATTATACTCATAGGAATGTACTCGTTTTCATGCCCCCGCCCGGACTCGATATGGGATATTGGAGCCAACCTTGGGTGGTGCTCGGAGAAAGACCTAGCTCGAGCCCGGCGCCATGACCGCTAATGTCCCCCGACCCGGAGAGCTCCCTGAAGAATGCGGATAACGGCGTCATCGGTGACCCTGCACTAGTAGTCATGTTAGCATCCCGCTCCTTAAGGGCATTATTGCCCCCCTTGTATCTCTCCGACACTGCACGCGCCTCTGCTGAGGCAACCTCGAGGAGAGGTGGGGCGGCATCCTGGAGCCGTCGCGGGTTCCCCGGTCCAGCACCCGTGAGCTTCTGGACGATCTCCTTGAAGTCGATGGCAGCAACCTTATAAACACGGTTAGAGGGTTGAGGTGGGAGGGGAGCGGTGGGCTTCTTCCACGGCTTCAAGAGGGTGCCTCCGCCCTTACGTACGGCATGGAGAGACTTCTCAAAGACGCGGTCGGCCTTGGAATGGGGATGAGTCAAAGAGTCGGTTGCGTCCATATCCTCCTTGTGTTTCTCACAACAAATTGGGGATATTTCTGTTTACATTGACGAGGTTGTCTTTATATACATTGAAGGTCTGAATATTCAACGAAGGATGGCCGAGGTTAAATATTCTTGTCTTTAGCCGTCGGCTGCAATTCAGTGTCGGTCAAATCTTCAAGATATTTTAATATATACATATATATATATTATATATATGTATATTTTAATAATTTTTGAGTTAATGTTTTGTTTTGTTATTAATTTTTGTCACCAATTTTGTTATTAATTTTTGTCGAAATATTAACTAAAATCAAAATAAAATAAAAATTGATGATAAAATTATTTAATAAACTAAGTTAATGAAAAAACAGAATTGACTAAAAGTTAAAGCCATAAATTAATATTTTATCAAAAAAACGTATTGTTAAAATATCGAATAAAATCACCGTGAAGGACTTTACTCGAATGCTAAAACACAAGTTTAAATAAAGGGGTGAGTTGAATTAAATCATAATCAGATGAATTTCTTACCCCTTGTTTTGGTTATGTTTCGTTTCTAATGTCACAGGCTTTGGACGGTGGCGTAGGGTAAGGCTAGCGTGGACTTGACGTGAAGAAACCGTTAGTTTTATTTTAATTTAGTTTCACACACACTCTAAATCATAAACAAAAGAAGGCATCATCAAACGGGATTAATGGGCGAGGGGAGAAAAGGGGAGTTGGTCGATGACGTCGGCCATTGCAAAGCACTGACGTATGTATGGTCCGAAATTAAATGCCGACACAAATGACAGTTTCAGGAACAGTCCATCGTCCCGTGGGTCGTTTCTTAAATACTAAGAAATTTTATTATATTTAATAAATACTAAAAAATAATTAAAGAAGAAAACTTGGAGAGGCCACGGGACTACTGACTGCTCCTCCACCTCCTCCTCCTCGTTAGGAAGCATATAAAGTTCACGCACATACTTTTTTTCTCTTTATATAATTATCTTAACATAATCCTTTCTTCAGCTCTCACATATCTTATAAAATAATATCACTTTTGACATGAATTTTCTTAAATTGGTATTTTTTAAAATGACAATCTTTTTTATTTATTTTTTTATTTTTTTTGCTTGACGAACCAAATGAAAGAATGTTGGAATGCTAATAACAAACCCATTCCAGGAAACAGTTTTGTTTTTCACGAGCTACGAATATTTGTTTTCTAATATTAGGAAACAGCCGCAGGTGCAACCAATTCGGCGATCCAATTACTTTCCTGTTCATCGATTTATGACCGGCTGCCTGCGAACGGCCAACAAAAGCTCGAGAACCCCGATCAACGTCGGATTAATTAATAGTCCAGAAAAAGGAACTTCTACACCAAATGCATGATGCAGGCCGGGCGGGAACGGGAACGTCCTGGCAAGATGGACCAACGGCCTGACAAGAGCTTACTCTGTCAACCTGGAGAGACGGGAGAGTGCTAGCCACACCCTCAATGAAGAAGATTTCAGGGAGCTCGTGAAGGCAGCCTCAACTAGGAGGCCGCTCGGAGGATGATAGTTTACGGAGGCAGATGAGGCAAGGGAAGAAGTTGGGGTTCCCAGAGCCCCGGATTACATGCAAAGGAGCAAGACTGCGACAGGTATGGAGAGGATTGATGAGGAAGAACCACGTGAATGCAGGGCAGATGATGTCAAAGCCAGGGTCAAAGCATTACCAACAAGCCAAAGCTGCAGGTAGAACTACTAGGATGTGTCCTCATGACATGTTACTATTCAATTTTCTGAGAAAATGTTTTAGCCTACTATAGATAGTAAGTCATCCTATCCATATTGTTTTTGACGAAATCTCATAGCCTAGCAAAGAATTCTAACTCCCTATTTAGCCGGTGGATCCATCCTACCAGGTACAAACAGATATCTCAAGGCGACCACATTTTTTCAATTTCTCTGAGAAGATGCTGGCCAATATGTCGTCCAGGAAAAAAGGAAAAAGATTTTTGTCTATTTGTTGTTTTAGTAAATATGGCTCTCTTTGAGTAAAGACAGTTCCGCCATCATTTCGAAACGAGAAGGAAAAAAAAGGAGATGTGAGTATGAACTCAACACATCAATCAAAATTCAAACAGTAGATGGGGCCAATCCAAGCATCCATGAAAGACTAAGGACCAGTCATTGTCAAACACCGTTTAAAGCTAGACACATACATAATTACGAGCCTGACCTGTTCAAAATGGCAAGTCGGCTTGCGAATTGCCAGAGGAGTCTTCCCTTGTAGGTTTGGCTAACCAGAAATCTCATGAAATCATAGTGTTCGCATCCTCGTCAGCATCTTCAGTTTCATTGAACATGTACTGGCTTTGATACTCCATCAAATACTGAGTCGACCTCTTCACATCGAGAAACAGCTCATACACCCGCCTGATGTCTTCAGACTCCACAATTTTACCCTTTCTCTTCTGACACGCCAGTGCAGACGCGGTAATTAGATGTATGGCATACCTCAATGAAGTATCCACGCCGATCTTCGTAAGCAGGAGTTTGGCCTCTTCGGCCATTTCAACGTCCTCTTCCTGGCACCTGATGTCTATGATTTGCCGAATCTCATCTTCACTGTATGGCTGCGTGGTTATGATCAGGAGACGGTCTAAGAGATCTATCGGGATTCCATGGGGAGATTTGTAATTTGTGCCACGAATAGTGGTTATTCCCCGGTTTGTTGCGACAACCAGTATTGGGGCCATTTCGTTCTCCAAAGCACGGTTGAGGAAAGAGAAGCACTCAATATCAAGCATATGTACTTCATCAATGAAGAGAACTCCGGGTACAATCTCTGCTTTCCCCTCTTCTCTCCACTCTGCAACTTTGGTGTCAATCTGCTCCCTCACCTCAGATCGTATTTCACCCGTATCCCCAGTAAACAGAGCAAGAAAACCTTGAGTCCTGACAATATGTTGATAAATAACCATCATTAGACATTGGCTTTCATTCCACGAGGACATTATCTCCACAAACCAAGCTACAGGGAAAAACTTCTAAAAGAAATTACCCAATGAACACTTCTTTTAAAGGATGATCAGTTCAAGCCCACAGATCACTGGTCAATAATAGAGAGTAATTTAAAAAAAAAAAAACGAATCTTCTAAGCAAACTGCACCAGACACAAAGCTTTATCCCCAGAAAAATGTTTCTACTATAAAATAGAAATCCTCCGGGCAGGAATTTAATGCCCTTCTGAGCAACTTATAAAAACAAAAGGCCCCTCTAAGCAAAATCTTCTTAAAGTTTGCTCATTAAGAAGATCACCTAAATTAAGTCAAGGGAACCATATATTGTGAAGCAACGTAGCTGCTACCATAAGAGTGATGCCAATAAATAGACAACCCCTTCATACAATGAAGGAAGTAACTGGAACATCAGTTGAAATATTCTCGCACAAGTGTGAAGCCTTTCTTCCATAAAAAATCTAAGAGAATTCCAGTAATATCAAGCACAATAAAAACAAATCTAATTTCCCTATCTACTTTAATGGATTAATGAATCCACAGAACTCCAGCCTCTCTTGGGAATCCAAACAAGGCCAAAAATTTCACAGGCAAATAAGTTGCCTTAAGAAATAGAAATCAACAACTGGGAAACAGGAAAGGCTCTGCTCGGAGAAAATATCAGTCCTTGCGGAACCCTGTATGAAGATTCCATAGTTCCAGAATGATAGTAAACATACACACAGAAAGGGAATCCCCAACAGAAAAAGAATTGTTAGAATATTCCTTGTAAAATCGTTTATATTATCACCATCAATGTTATTTGGGTCCTCCCAGACCCAATCTAGTAAAATCCATGGAAACATAGTTGCTATGCACTGATAAACAAGGCACTGATACTTAACTTACTAAGGGAAGAATACTCTGAAGAGACACTCTTTGTTACCAGTCAGTTTTGATGGTATCACAAACTAACCAAGGGAAATGAAGAGCCAGAATGAATTTTCCATTTGTCAAAGCACAGGTAACCGTACTAGCTCATCAAACAGTGAATGTTCCATCCCAGGGAAAAAAACATGGCAATGTAATGTACTCTGTGCCTACCAACATCAACTAATAAGCCATTCGTTCCACTGAAGACAAACCACTCCAAACAACATCTCCAAATTGCAGAGCAAAGGAAAACCGTCATCATCGAGATGACAAGTTTACCTGCTATTGATAACATCAATCTCGTGCAACGTCACACAATGCACCACCTCCTTCCTCTTCTGCAACTCCCCGTCCGGACACTGCACGAACCTCGTCTGTGACCCAACAGCATCATAATCCCTCGACCTCGAGAACGACCTCCCGAGTTTTGTCACTTTCCCGGACACCTTGTCAATAGCTATGACGTCCCCGCTCTGCACCATCGCCTTCCCAAGCGCCTCAATCATCTTCCCACCGAGCTCATAAACTGTCTCCATCTCTGTGGTCTTGAGCGTGAGCTTCCCTGTCTTCGCGGCTGCGCCAGCCGTAGCAGGCCGATCGACCTGGACTTCCACGACTTCACCCTCAATAACCTCAGCCTCCTCCTTGATCCTAACACCGATGGCCCTCCGAAACGCCTGGGTGAGGGCCTCGGTCTTGGAGATATCGAGGGAGAAGAGCTCGGAGGCGGAGAGGGAGGCGAAGGGGGTGTCCGCGCCGAGTGACTTGGCCATGCCCATGGCGATGGCAGTCTTGCCAGTCCCGGGCTGGCCGGCGAGGAGTACGGCGCGGCCGGAGACGTTGGAGGACTTGATCATGTGGAGGAGTAGGCCGGCGGCCTTACGGGCGGGGAGCTGGCCGACCATGCCATCGGAGACGGAGCGGGGCTCTAGGGAGGAGTCGAGACCGAGGCCTCGGATGTGCGAGTGAGCGCCGATTCTCTCAATGCGAGTAAGGTCGCGGGACTCAGCGAGCTTGATCTCCGCCATTGTTGGGTTTAGGGTTTTGGGGCCGATGAAGTAGAAGGGGAAGGAAGGGCTCCTTCTGAGAGACGATCTTGCTAGGATTCCAATCTAAGTAAGGCTTGTCCTGATGTATTTCAATTTAGTCCTTCCCTCCGCTGAACTCCGGGTCTCCAAGTCCAAGGGTGGTCCGTTCGAGCCTGAGATGAAATTCCGTTAAGACTCGACTGATGTGTGGCCTCTGGCTCGTCCATAGAATCATCGGTGACTCGGCCGCTACGATGATCAAGAGTTCGTTTTGCATTCTAAAATGTGCAAACTGAGAAGGAAATCAACGACCCTTGCAATTGCCCCCGAAAGTTCCAAGCACAATCGATCCCAGCTGAGTAGGTAGCCGTGGAAGATTTCTCCGAATGAAAGCAATTCCTGTGGCTCAAAACTTCTCTATGCAGTCCCCCCCCCCCCCCCCCCCCCCCCCCGGAATCATGGACACCGACCCGAGTTGACTTGACTTGACTGTTGGTAACATTTCTCGGCTTCATCCTAAGCCTTAAGCACGCGGTTATCGGAAAGGAAAAAAAGTCCATGTCAATGGCATCCGCTGTGACGAACACGACAAAAGTGGAGGGATGTTTTTGTTGTCGTTGTTTCTCTCCCTGCTGCTGTGAAGAACCTTCGCCCAATTCGACACCTCTTCCTCCTGCTCCCCCAATGACAAAGCCACCTAAACAGGATCAAAGGTGCTGCCGATGCTGCTGTCAGCGATGGAATTCATCTAAAGTGTGGTGAGACAAACAAACTGATCCAAGAGAGTCATCAACACTAGGCAACTTTGTTTTCTTGATCTCTTCCATCACATACAAGCCATCCCTCTGTTTAGCCAGTCCAATCGTCGTCCACTCTTTCAAGTCCTGAAAGTAACAACATTCCTTAAGAAACAAAATGCACAACTCACCAGTCATAGCGAGTTTACTAACGGATATGAGATTAAAATTGAAATTAGGTACAAAGAGAACATTATGAATGGACAAACTGTTGGACAAATTGACTGAACCAATATGAGTGGCAAGAACAAAGGAATTATTGGGTAATTGGATTTTTAAAGGAGCAGCAAGGGTGCGATACGAATGAAACAAACGAAGGTCAGAAACAATATGGTCCGTAGCACCAGTATCAACAATCCAAGTTGATCTCCCTGCAGAATTAGAAAAAATTGTAAAGGCTTTTGTGAAAGATAAAACTGTACCTGCTTGAATGGGTAAAACAAGAAAAGAAGATTTAGTAGGATTAGAAATATTAGCCTCATGATTAACATCATTTCCCACATTGAGCATAGCCAGCAACTGCCTAGAGAGATTTAGCTGAGAAGAACTATCTTGATTCTGGCAAGACGCAGACACCTGATTTATAACATGTCTGCCAGAAGCATATCTGCCAGCAAACTGACCTCTTCCTCTTGTCGTACGACCACCAAAATGAGTTGGAAAACCAACCAATTGAAAACACTTATCTTTCATGTGATCCTTCTTCCCACAATGGTCACAAAAGACATCAAATCTATTCCTCCTCTTATCTGCAAAATTTCGTACCTCCAAATCTCCTTGTTTCTGTGTTTTGTCTCTTACGACTGCCATTGTTATTCCTTCAACAGGAGAATGAACAGAATCTTTAATCTGTTTCTGCAATTCTTCTCTCTGCACAACATTATAAGCTTCCCCGAGAGAACATAATGGCTTCTTCAATAGAATTTGTGATCTAATGACCGAAAACTCATCATTTAATCCATTGAGAAATTTAAAAACCAAGTCTTTTTGATATGTTTCAGAAAAATCCTTCATCGACCGACATCTATTATTGCTACAACAACAGCGCGGCAAAGGTCGGTACACCTGGAGTTCTCTCACCAATGACAACAGATCATTATAATACTCCGCCACACCTTTTGATCCTTGCACCAATGAATGAAAACGCATTTGCAATTGATAAACTTTGGAATCATCTGGTTCAGCGAACCTTTCTGAAAGTTCTTCCCACACATCTTTCGCCGATTCTAAGTAAAATATGGTCGCTGCTATAGAAACAGACACAGACTTGTAAATCCAGCATTTGACTAAGTCATTGCATCTTCTCCATGAAGGAAATAGTGGATCTAACTCTCCCGGCTTATCAATACTACCGTCAACAAATGCAGTCTTGTTCCTGATGGAGAGAGCCATCTCAAATGATCTTCTCCAAATTGCATAGTTTCCCTCAGACAGTTCCGGTGAAACCAATGCTCCTATCTGACTGTCCGCCGGACTAACATAGAAAGGGGAAGACGGATCCAGTTCAACGATTGACTTACCGGACATGTTCGACAACTCTCCCATTGTCCTATGCTCTGATACCATGTGAGCGAGTTATCTGCCGGAGTAACACACCTGAGCCGCAGCACAGCCAAGAAGGGTTGCCGAAGAAAAACTGGTTGGACAGAGGAAGCGGAGAGAGTTTGTGAAAAATTGTTTTCTGTTATTAATTCTCAACCGTGAAACAGTTACACTTGAGTATATATATATTTTAACAACTCAAGATCTATCTACATAACTCTTAACACCAGAAATCCACCGACAATAACTCTCCAATATCTGCAAACTTCATTCTTCTGCTGCTAACCAATATTATCCATTCGGCACTTGCTGTGATATCCGCTGACATGCTGTTGCCGCCAATCATCGGCAGCGCAACAACCACAGCCTCCGCCGCCACCACCAAGCAGGAAGAAAAGGCGGTTCTGCTGTTGCGCTTGTTGCGATCCTTGTTGCTGCAATTGCTGTGAAGCTTGGTACGCCCTTTTACTCCTCTCACCTTCCTTAACCGACCTATCTTTTATGTCTAAAACAATGTCATGAAAAATTCTGCTTTCTTTCTTTTTGCTAACTTTGAAACTTAAAATAGTCATCCCAAGCATTTTGCACGTTTTAAACTGTTTTAGAATGAATTTATGGGATCTCAAAAAATTAATTCAGGTAAGGTTAATTATTATTATTATTATTATTTAAATCTATGGCAGCTCCTTTCTAGTGGCTGTATCTAATCTCATCGTCAGCATCGCGGCTTGCTTTGCCTGCTGAACCATTTCGCGGAGGCGAAACCCAGACCAAGACTCGGTAATCTTCAGAGATGGGGTTGTTACAGTAATGTAAGAAGAAGATAATAAGTTAAAAGGAACCATATTTTCTCACAGGGAGATTTTGGTGTAAGGATGATTTAAGGACGAGTGATTATGTCATTGAATTGATCTATGCAAGGAAGTTTTAGTCAGAATTGCTTCGTCCTTCCTTCGTGGCTTGGAACGGCTGGTTGATTGAAGTCGGAATCGAACTCTTAAAGTTCGACTTCATACAGATGGGACGATTCCACGTAAAATCGAACTCATAAAGTTCGAGTTCCTTCTTAGTGCCTTAAGGAAGTCGAACTCTATGAGTTCCACTGCTACGCTATTAGAAGCTTCGGAAGATGGTTGGGGTTTTCATTTCATCTCACTGCCGATCGACAATAGATGGCAGAACCCCTCGTATTACGCTTTTTCTGGTTTGGATGTATCCGCTAAAGCAAGCCAGTCTTCGCAAGACGGTTTACTTCACCAACGAACGGGGTTCCCTTACAATTCTACCATATATGTCTTTTTCATTCCGCGTCGGATACAACCGTCAACTAAGGAAGCGAACCGCCTTTTCATCTAGATAGATAGTTGAAGAAAATATGATTCAAACAGGGGGCTGACAGGGGCAAAGGGCAGTAGGGAGGGAGCAGACGAAGGGGGCAGTGACAAGGGACAAAGGGAAGGGGTAGAAGGAGTCTGGTAAAAAAATTGATTTTTTTAATATAACTTGAGGAGAGTTCGATTTCCTTAAGAAAGAAATTTAGTCCGAGAAAAAATGTTAAGCGTTGAAAACTACTTAAGTTAATAGAAAACTTAAATTCTATGAGTTCGAGTTCACGTGCAATCGTCGAACTCATAGAGTTTGACTTCTTTATTTATCAAAATCGAACTCTAAGAGTTCGAGTTCGAGACTGTAAACTAGGAATTTTAAAAGTTTCGACCATAAATCCAGAATTATTTTCTGGACTAACGATTATTTGGAACAAAGCACCAGCAACATATGTTATGCTACATGTCAACAATCTCCTCAACAACATCCTCACTTCCTTTTCCGGATAATTAGCCTCCACGGCAAGCCTTCATCCGCCGGAATCTATTTAGCAACAGAAATTCTTGGCCACATATCTCGATATTATCTTTTGATCAAAGGTCCAGAATGTAGGTCCAAAGTACTTGAAGCCCAGTAAGGTGGTAAATGTGGAAACACACCAGGCGAAGGCTTGCGGGTGAAGCAGTTACCAAGCGACGGGGTTGCGAGGCGACTAGGGTCAACAAGACGGTCAAGCGACAGTCAAATGGACGAGCGAGGAAACTCTGCAGTTGATTACATTCTATACCCATATATGCCTTATATGAGCATGTATTTTTCAGATGTACATATGTATGGTATATGGGCATACATAATATAAGCATGTCTAAAAAGAGCATCTATTTTAATTCGAGCATATTATAATAATATCATATACTATAATAAGAGCTTTTTTAATATAATTTATAGCGATTGCATATTGGTTTTCATAAAAGATTGTTGTAGGCTCGTCCACCTTTTGTTGTAGCACATTGAGTAACTTTCTGAGCCAGACAACTTCTCTTGTTTCCTCATTAGCTGTGATTGACTCAGCTTCTGCATATGAGAAATCAAAGGTACTTTGTTTCTGTGAACTCCATGAAATGAGATTTGTTCCAATGCAGAACAAGTACCCTGATGTGCTTTTGCAATCATTCAAGCTTCTTGCACAATAATTATCTACATAACCCATTAGATCATTCTTCTACTCTTATATACTTCAGTCCGACCTTATGTGTGTCTTTTAAGTAGCGTTGAACCCTTTTTGCTGCTGTGAAATGAGTTCTACTGGGGTAGCTCATGAATCTAGACATCAAACTCACATAATGAATAATATCAGTCCGAGTGTTAGAGAAATAGATAAGAGAACCCACCAGGCTTCCATAGATCATCGAGTCAAAGCCTTCTATAGTCTTCCTTCTCTAGCTTTTCATTGAGTGACATTGGCGTAAAAATTGACTTTGCATTTTCCATACAAAACTTCTTCAACCGATCCGCTATATACTTCTCTTAAGCAATGAAAATCTCTCATTTCTTTTGTTTCACTTGAAATCCGAGAAAGTACTTCATCAAACTAAGATTTGTCATCTCAAACTCTTCCTTCATGACTTCCTTGAACTTCTGCAGTAAGCTTCTGCTGGTGTTTGTGTAGATCAAATCATTCACATAAAAACATGCTGTAAGGAAAATCAATACCAACCTTTTTTATGTATAACGAAGGTTCTACTGAGTTTATGGAAAACCTTTTCTTCTGTAGGTATGAATCAATTATACAATTCTATGCTCTTTGTGCTTGCTTCAAACCATATAGAACCTTATGCAGTCTGTACCTTTCATCACGAATCCTTGTGGTTGCTCTAGGTAAACTTCTTCTTCTAGTACTCCATTTAGAAATGTGTAACACCTCAAATCTATCCATGTAATTAACCGCATGAGTGGTCTATATTTCGATTCTTTCTAATGTTAATTTCAAAAGACCGATTAGCACATCCAGATAAGACAATCGATCTCCGACCATACAAAAGGAGACCATTGAAACTACGCCTACAGTTGAAATGAAGATGCCGCAATCCACTTGGAAAGTTGATCAATCACAAAGTCTGCAGCTTCGACAGCAAGGCTTCCAAAAAGGCCAGCAGACACTGCAGCAATTCAACCCATGACAATTCCACATCAGCAGCATCCTCCGAAATCTGCAGACACAGCTGCATCAGCGAGCCAGCACTCTACAGCCGCGCCAGTTCTCCCGCAGCGATCAACCATCGTCGTAGCCACATCAACAACACACAGCTGCATCCACAGTCCACTCCGCCCTCAGCCTCCAGAAGCCCTTACCCGGCCTGCCCACTCAGGGACAGCAGCTCGTGGCGACATCCCCCGTCTCCACCGTCTCGAAGATATCCTTCGCCTGCCGCGCCCCGGTTTCCGACGAATCCCGACCCGAGGGGGAGGCAAAGTTCAGGAGCTATATACGAGATTAACGAAAGAGATCGTGGCAGCCACCGATCCTCAAGCTGAGTCAGCACAGCAAGAGAAGAAAAGAAATCGCTATGAGGCCATATTCAGCTTTATTTTGGGGATTACGGCCACAACGAGCAGGGAAGAGATGAAATAATTGAACTTACAACACCAAGGGAGGGCCCAAAGCTGTAGGTTCCCTTCGGTCTCAAGCCTTTGCATTATCATTGGCCCAGGCCCCTGAAACTAGTCAGAAATGTGGCTTGGACAACGTGCAACGAAATCTGTTAGCCTATCAAAACTAACCCCCACAAAAGTAAAATCCAAACCCAACTCACAGGCCCATGTTGCAGCTCAAACCCAAACCCAAATCAAAACTCACCTGATTCCCCGACAGGATCTACCAAAGGACGATCCCAACAACCGACAGCCTCCCCTCTCTGGCCGTTGCAGCCATCCATCCCCTGAATCTTCAGCGGCCATCCTCCTATTCGTGCCTGCAAGAAGATCACCTGGCCGACTTCCCCTCAACGCCCGTCTGTCTACTTGCTGCGTACAGAAGATCATCCGGCCGAAGTCCAAAAAAACAAAAGGGGGATCCTGTCCCCTAACGATTTTGAACCCCTAACTGAAACCAACCCAATCCTAACTAAATGAAGAAGAGGGAACGAAATTGAAAAGGGGAAAAGACTTCAACGGAGGAGAATGAACCAGATGGTCGGGGAAGAAGAAGAAACCAGAAGAAGGGGGAATCTGTGAGGATAAAAGGGGAAGAAAAATTACCTTCACAAAGGGGGGAGGGGGAATTCATTTTTCAATCTTCGGGGGGGGGGGGGAGGAATCCACTTTTCTTTCTTCTTAAACAGAGGGAATTTCCCTGAACTCTCCCTCCTTCTTCCCCACTTCTTGGCTATCTGGCTTGGAACGATCAGTTCTCCCCTGTCCTAAACCAAGGTAAGCGGACATGCGATGCGATGGAGCCTCCCCCCCCCCCCCCCCCTTGATGACCAACCCAAGCGGAGCACGCCATGACAGTAGCGTGAAGGACGTTGCACTTCAAACTACAAGCAGCTTCAACTTCGCTGGATGCCTCAACAGGAATACACCGGAACTCTAGTTACAGCGGACTTCAGCCCCCCCCCCCCCGAACACGACGGTAGCAATACGGATCTTCGGCGACGACTCCAGCCTCATCAGCCACCTTCTGTGACAGAGGACGCCCTTCTGCAACAACGATGCTGACCAACCCCCCCTTTTTTCTTAGACGACATAACCGGCTTCAATCAAATCCAAGCTCTTCATATTTTAATTTGTTTGCTTTCTTTGCGCAGGTGTATACTCCGAGTACAGTGACCCTCCAGCCCCGCATGACAACTCCACCAGCAGTAGCAGGTTGGAGACGAGGGGAAGTTTTCTCCTGTTGTAGCCGTCAAGGAGGAGGAGGAGGAGGGGGGGAGACCCGACGACCAGCCTGCACGCCCTCCTTCCAACATCTCCTAAATCCAGCGGCGACGGAGCTCGCGTGCTTTCCTGGCGATTTCAGAACCAACAGCGGCAAGCCATCCCCCCGGCGACTTTGAAACCAGTGGCCAGACTTGCCTAGAACCTGCAGCGACGGACATCCCCCACACAGCTCGCAACCAGATACCCCTGGCTTCCAACTTCCCGGCATTCCTCCGGACGTCCCAGCGGCAGCACATCCCCAACAACCCCGGCGAGCTCCCTCTGCCTCAACCCTCCAGCAGCGGCCAGACTCCCCGTCAACAACCTCCCGGTAACTCACGCCCAACTTCCCAGCGGTCATGTCTTCAACCCCGCCTTCTGCTCGCTATCCCCGGATGACCCGATTCCAGATCCAGACTCATGAGCCGGCTCTTAACCTTCAGCCCCGACCTCCACTCCACGAAACCGGCTGCGAACAGACCCAACAACGGTGCCCCAGCTCCCCGGCCCTCCTCAAGACAGTCCGGAACCCACAGCAGCGTCCCACCTCCGTCCCAGCCTTCCTCCGGACGTCCCAGCTCCTTCGTCGCTATCCCAGATGTGGCGGCAACTCCCCGGCACCTCCCGCTGCAGCCGTTCCTTCCCCCACGACACCCATGCCCAACAGACCACCTCTGGCGCTTCTCCGAGCCTAGATCTGGCTGCCCTAGAGCCACTGCCCGGTGTCCCTACCTCAAGCTGTCTCAGATCCAGCCATTCGACCCCGACGGCCTTCCCACCTCGTCGCCAAGAAGCCCTGGTGCCTCCACTCATCTGACCTCCTGATGGACTCCATTCGCAGATCCGGTGCCGGCAGATCTGCAGCGGCATCCCATGCAGAGGAGACTTTCGTCCGACGTCCTCTGTCCCTGGCACTTCAAGCCCTCTCCGACGCTCCCCAACGACAGTAACGGCAAGCTTCCTCCACCTCAGCCCTCCAATAGCTCCATGGCAGCCCCGATCCGGCTCCAGCCGGGCCAGCAACCCTTCTCCCGGCGTCCTCAGATTGGCGACGGCCTACCGCTTCTCCCCCTTGCGTTCCGGGACCCGGCCGCAGCGTCTCCTCGCCCGTCTTCGGATCTGGTGGCAACTCCCCCTCCGACACCCCCAAGATCTGTAGCAACGGACCTAAGTCTTTCGAATGTCTCGAGGTCAGCTCTTCCCTAGCTCCAACTTGAACGGGTTTGATCACGGTGGTCCTGGGAGCTTCCTTCTCCAGCGCAGCTTCGGGGAAAAGGGCATCTTTACTGTGCTGCAATTCCTATTTTCAAGATGGAAGCCTCCGGTCAGATCACGTGTCAATAGAAAAGGTAAAAACCTCTTTTAATTTCTATTTTGTTTTTCACGCACAATTTTGTTTTTTTTTTAAGGTTAGGAATATATTTATCTTATAGGTTAGTCATCATCGTTAAGTATTTGGAACTTTCACGAAGTTTAAAAGATTTTATTTCACTAAATTTATGTGCATTTTCGTTAATTAATTTTGATTATGCATTACTAACATCTATCTTTCTTTGTTTGCAATACGATGAAACTTCCCGGACATCTTCGATAATTTACATCATGTGAACATCTCCGATCAAAACGGTAAGGCAAACCTTACTTTCTCAATTTAATTGAGTTTCATTCGAATTTCACAATACTAACCACTTCTTTATTTTTCTTTGCATCTAAATCGAGCATTTAATCTCAGAAGATCAACTTCGACATTTCGAAGATTAACTCGAAGGCGCGTGTAACAAACCGCGTGGATCCACCCCGACCTAAAAGGTCGTGGGCTCGAAGGCTTAAAACGGCCCCAACCTCAATCAAAGATATAAAGGGGAGGTGCGGGCCTCCCCGAAATTTTTAAAGGCCCATTTGTAACGGATTGCGGGCGCAAGTGTATAGGCCCGCAATCACCACCCTTCCCCGCTCTTTTTTATCTAAATACTTGTTTGTGATTGCGTATTTGTCTAGGCTCTAGGATTTACGTCGCATGTTTGTTTTAACCAAACCAACCTAAATTCCGGTCCAGTGCCCATTAAAACGTCGATAAGAGTCCGGGCTACTCCCGGATCGGGCCCAACACCCGTCAATAAAAAGTTAAATTTTTGGACAAAGTCCTTGCGAGGACACCCAAGTGGCGTAAGGTGGGTGGTGGGTGTTTGGAACCTTGTCATGATCCCTGGTTCGAACCCTATCACGCACACTCCACTTGAAAAATTAACGTTGGTCTACTGGGTAATGGCTAATAAAGTCCAGGAGCCGCCCACCTGCTGGGCCTTTGGACCTCAACTAAAATTGGACCGACAGGGGAGCAGGCCTCAAGTCGGGCCCAGAGGGGATGTAGAGGGGCCGGGCTTGAGGTTCGTAGGCTTGTAAAAGAGCCTCCAAACCTCGTGAGAGAGATCGTAAAAAGTAAGTCCACCACGAACCCCGCCGATATCCAAAAAAAAAAATTTGGACAAATCGCCACCCTTTTCGCATATTTTAGAATACAAAGGTTAGTAAATAGGAATCCCCGAACCCAAACTCTGATTTTTCCGACTTAAATCACACCATTTTTTTAACCTAAGTCGGTGGTGACTCCGAACAAGTTTTCCAAAGTTAAACTAAACCCTACCCTTTTTTCGGAGCCATTTAGGATGAGGTGACGGCAGACCGAGCCGCTCCTTGGGCCATCCCAAAAATTCACGAGCGAGGTCTTACCCAGCCTTTCGCTCGCCACCTTCAGGGAACTAAAGATGGTTGGCGAAACGTCCCGCATACCCGTTCGCGAATCAAAGGGAAGGCCCAACCTAGGTCCCTTTCCGCAGCGTCCGGCGTTCGAGCCGTAACGCCGACCGGACTGGGCCTCGGGGGAGCGGGCCCGAATCCTCGGAAGGCGCGCGTACATCCCGGATGGCTACTCCGCTGGGGATACTTCGCATGTGGATTCCTATCGAAAACCTTTTATAAACCACATGCGGAGGGGAGTTATTTGTTTGCGCATATAATTGATTGGCTCGGTGCCCTTTGTATGATCTCCTACCTGTGTTTGTTTACCGCTTTATTAGGCATACTTAGGTAAGTCCCTATACCCGGAACTAGGATCTTTAGGGGGTCACCGAAAGGCACGGCCTCACTGCTTCCTGTGGCTTGTCGGCTATGGACCGGGACCCGCCTCCCTTAGTCCGAGGGAGGTCTTAGAAACCTTCATCCGAGTCTAGAATTGGTTGCCCACTACAGGTACCAGACGCCGCACGTGCATTTGCTTGTTACTAAGTGACTGTTATTCGTGCAGGGACAGGTCTCAGGTACGCTTTGTATGTGATAACTATAGCACTAACTCTGTTCATTTTGCAGCGGTTTGGGTTGGTCACGGGGGGTTCCAAATTCCTTTTCTCCTTTCCCCTAACTCATTTTACCGCTTTAATACATCCACATACATTTGCAATCGCATGAATGCATTTCAATTCACAATTGTTCTTGTAATATCATACATTCTATTTTACTTAAACACGATTGCACAAATCGCGTGCCGAATCATACTATACTAGGGTTAGGGATTAGAATGTTATCATCTCCGAATGATACCCTATTATGCAGGAAGACTTCATGGAGCCCATTTCATTGCGACAGAAGAACATGCCTGACGTCCATCAGCCCCACATCAGCTCTTTCGACCAATCAACCTCGACGATAGGGTGGTGAAGACGTCACTCCAAAGGGTGACCGCGCACATCTCCCGCATATGGATGACTTTCACGGAAGAAATCTGCAACCTTCCACCAGAACCCGAGGAGAAGGATCGCGCAGCACAGTCCCAGCGTTTCTAGAAGAAGCGTCACACTCAGTGGGATCACACCTGACTGACGACGTCTTCATGCTGCTATCGGGCCTGCGAGTCCATTTTATCTTTCCTTTCAGTTGATTGTATTTTAACTTTTATGAAGATGTTGAACTTGTTGGTTTCTATCTAATTCGTTTCTCTTCTTTTGGGGTTAAATTCGAATGCCAACAATCCAATCCCTACATTAGACATATCATGCATCCCCACATGTCATGCATCCATAGTATCACTGCTTGATGCTGATCGAATTTTCCTTTGTTTTGGACCAAGGTACTGAGCAATAGCTCTCTACCGAAAGCACCCCAGATGCCGTGCCGTCAGAGCAGTGATGGCCGAAGCTTCGGCAGGACAAGCACTGACTCCCATGGTCTTGTCCCCGGCTGCAGAAGAGGAGATAGCCCCGGCCACTGGAGTCACCATCACAATTCCCTCACCCGCCGCCATCAAATTCTCGGCTTCGATGGAGTCTGCCTCACCATTCCCAATATCCGCCTTCCCGCCGTTGCCTCAGACCATACTCACAGCTGGGCAGCCCTCAGACGTGAGAACCTCACCAATGTACATCTCACCGCTGGTTACATCAGCAACACCGTCGGTGATGTCATCAGCTGCTCTAATGGCGGCAGCCTCCTTTCAATCCCACTTCAAACATGCTGGCCCAAGGCACCGGCAGTCCTTTACTGGGAGACAAGGTGGAGTCTCTCATGGCCGAACTCTCTTCCTGAAGACGATGATGGCAGAATTCCTCCAACGACAATTAGCAGCCACACCTGTTACCACCACCTCCCAAAACCCACACCTTCTTCCTGTCATGCCAGGACCTCAAACATCCATAACCCCAGCATACCCATTCCATCCTAACCTAAACATTTCACCAAACACTTTGCCTTTTTAGAACCCATCAAACACTTTGCCTTCCTATAACCCGGTCATGCCCGGATCCGCTACCTCCATAAGCATAACACCTTTACATAACCCATACACGAGTGGGCTATCCCTTTCCCTTCCTATGCCGCAGCCATATCTGCCTCCATACTACCCTCAGCCAACATCCCAAGGGCCAACTCCCTACCCGCCAATGCCGTTCGGGCAAACTCCCCACACCCAAATTGAAACACCTGGGCCAACTCCCTACAATCAAACAACCTCTATGCCTCCCATATTCAGAATTCCCCCGCCGATTACTACCCATTCAGTTCCGCATGTGGAACCTGCCTTGCCAAGCCCACGAACCCGCAACGTGGCAATCGTTGATAAACTATTTGGTGAGCAATAACAGGCCAGCGCTTTTGAGATAAGGCTCAAGGCTAGGATTGCCTCAATGCAGCAGGAGGAGGCTCGCCGCATGGTGAAGTTGGAAGAGCGCCTGAACACCATCCAGGGGTATCGGGCACACAACTGGGAGTACGCCAACTACCAGATCCCGCAGATACAAGTCCCGCCAAAGTTCAAGATGCCCGAATTTGAGAAATTCCGTGGGAACGGCTGTCCGGAACTACATCTCAAGCACTTCTACCACAAGATGGCAGTATACCCGGTAGACGACAAATTCCGCATTGCCATGTTCCAAGAGAGTTTGGCGGAATCAGCGCTGCACTGGTACTACACCAAGGATGTTAGCCAATACGCAACGTTCAAAGATTTGGCCCTTGACTTCCTCAACTACTACAGCTTCAATGTAGAAATGGCGCCTACAATCTCAGATTTGCGAAAATTGAAGAGATACCGCACCGAAGACGTTAAGCAGTTTGCCTACCGGTTCAGGCATATCGCGTCCCAAATACAACCGGCGCTTACAGAGAGGGAGCTCATCGATGAATTCCTCCAGCTGCTCTCACGTGAGTACATGCCCTACATGATCGGGCAGACATTCTCCACCTCCGCCCAGGCAGTCATCAATGCAGACAAGCTTGACGGAGTAAATCGAGAAGGGTTAATCCCTTCCCCTTCAGCAAAACCGGCAGTGCCCAAGGAGCTTATTGCAACTGCTGAGCAGAATAGGAAGTCGATGAGGGCAACTCCACCCCCGACCTCGTACGCGCCAAGGACGTATGTTGCAGCCGCGCTTAGGCCCCTAGCCCTGGGAGCAACTCGTTTCAGACCCCCTGTCAACATGGTGGGACAACGGCAACCAAGGCCTGCACAGATGGAGTGTCCACGACGTAGGCTGGAGGATTTGACTCCAACACCCGATCCCCTGGATGTTATGTTTGTTCGATTGAGGGACATGGGTTTTATCAAGCCCGTTGAAGCCAAAGCAACCAACCCTTCATCGTTCGGATACAACCCCAAAGCGGTTTGTCAGTATCACTCAGGAGCAACGGGGCATGACACCAAGGATTGTATTTCTCTGAAGTTCAAGATTCAGAATCTGTTGTATGAAGGAGCCATCACATTTTCTGCGCCTGCGGCTGCCCCGAATGTTAAGAGCAATCCTCTTCCAGGACATGTGAATTATATCAGGGCTAATTTCTTCTCGGTCTTGGCTGATCAGGAAGACGAGAAGACCAGTACATAAGAGTCCGAAGAAGAAGTTTGTATGATGGAAGCGTCGATCCTGACCGAGTCAGACATGCCTCTCGACGGGTGAAACCTTCCATTTTTACTTTTCTGCACTTAGATAAGTAGAATCTAGAGTAGGTTACCTTGCTACATTCTGGTCGCCGACTAGCAAGGATGTCTATATGTAACGCGACCCCTAGGTAGTACCTAGGGCGTTTGTGGGATCGGGCCGCTGATGATCAGGGCGAATCTGAGGAAACGACGAGGGTCCCGCTGAGTCCTGATCCCACAACATTTTCTTTTGGTCAAAAGCGCATGCCTTATTGTCGCATGAAACAATATCTTAACAGTTCATTTGAGTATATCACTCTAATTTCTTCTCCTTTTCAGGAACGGTGCTTCGGGAATACTCGAGAACACCCCTGAACAAAATGGAAAAGCTGTAGATGACCCCAAATCCAAAGAAGGATATTACGGCTTGGAACAAGGTCTTCAACGACATGAAGAACCAAAAGACATCACACTGCAGAAGTAGATTTCAATTGACATCGGAACTCAAGATAACCCCAAGGAGTTGTTCATCGGCGCAGATTTATCAAAGGATGAAACTGAAGACATCATCAACTTGCTCAAGGAATTCTCTGATGTCTTCGCTTGGTCGTACACAGATATGCCGGGACTAGATTCAGAGATTGTGGAGCACAAGATTCCTACAGACCCGTCAGTTCATCCTATAAAGCAGAAGCAACGCCGATACAAGCCCGAACTAGCCCTTGCCATCAAGGAAGAAGTAGATAAGCTGCTGAAGATCAACTTTGTTGAAGTGTCTACCTATCCACAATGGGTTGCCAACATAGTCCCCGTCATCAAGAAGAACGGGAAGGTCCAAGTTTGCGTCGACTATCGCGACCTCAACAAAGCAAGTCCCAAGGATGACTTTCCACTCCCACACATTGATTTGTTGGTGGACAATACCGGTGGATTCAACATATTCTCTTTCATGGATGGATTCTCCGGTTACAATCAGATTCGCATGGCCGAAGAAGACAAAGAGAAGACAACCTTCAAGACACCCTGGGGCACATTCTGTTATCGAGTCATGCCCTTTGGACTCAAGAATGCTGGGGCAACCTATCAACGTGCTATGGTCATTTTGTTTCATGACATGATGCATCACGAAATTGAAGTATACGTCGACGACATGATCGCCAAGTCCAAAGAAGGTGAAAACCACACAGTCCTTCTACGAAAGCTATTCGAACGGCTTCGCAAGTACAAGCTGTGCCTCAACCCCGCCAAGTGCATATTTGGAGCAACCTCAGGCAAACTTCTTGGTTTCGTTGTCAGTAACAAAGGCATTGAGATTGATCCTAACAAAATCGAAGCGATTCATAATCACCCGGCTCCAAGGTCAATCAAAGAGATCCGCGGCTTCATGGGTCATGTTAACTACATCAGACGGTTCATTTCCAACCTAGCCGACACATGCAAACCATTGTTCAAGAAACTAAGGAAGGATGTCAAATTTGAGTGGGACGATGATTGCAAGATTGCATTTGAACAAATTAAGATGTATTTGACAGAACCACCAGTTCTTATCCCGCCAAAGCCGGGGCATCCTCTCACGCTCTATCTCACCGTTAGGGAAGAATCATTTGGAGCCATGCTTGCCCAACAACTGCCAGGCGCCAAAGAGCACGCGATCTACTGCCTCAGCAAGAAATTCACAGATTGTGAGTCAAGATACACAACTTCTGAGCGTACCTGCTGTGCACTCATTTGGGTCATCCACCGACTCCGACAGTATACTCTGCACTATGAAATCCTACTAGTGTCCGAGAATAACCCACTCAAATATCTCTTCGACAAGCCAACACTGATGGGAAGAGTCTCTAAGTGGCAATTGCATCTCGCCGAATTCGACATTCGATTTCACTCCACGAAGTCAGTCAAGGGGAGAACAATCGCTGATCATATCGCTGAGTATCCAGGAACAGATGACTCATCTTTGGAAATCGAACAACCAGACGAAAACATCTTGCTCATGGAACAAGAACCAAGATGGAAGATGTATTTTGACGGCGCAGTCAATTTCTCAAGATCGGGAATAGGAGCTGTGGTAATCTCCCCAGATGGACAATATTACCCAACGGCGGCCAAAGTCACCTTTCCTTGCACGAACAACATAGCTGAATATGAAGCGTGCATCCTCGGCCTACTTCGCGCACTGGACATGCGGGTTAAGCTCCTTGACGTTCATGGAGATTCGGCACTCATCTTCTCCCAGACAAATGGAGCATGGCGCACTCGAGACCGAAAGCTCATTCCATACCAGGATTATCTACAAACACTAATCAGACAATTTACTGATATTGAATTCAATTATCTCCCGCGAACTGATAATCGATTTGCTGATGCTCTTGCAGTGCTCGCCTCAATGATCCCATTGGCTGGAGAAATGGACATCGAGCCTTTGCTCATCAACATTGCTGATGATCCAAGTTGCATGCACATTGAGCAGAGTTAACCCGAAGATTCTCTACCTTGGTTCGCAGACATCAAGAATTATTTACAATCAGGAGGATTTTCCCAAAATAGCACAGGGAAAGAACGCAAGTTCATCCGGAGGATAACAAGAAGCTACTTTCTAGACGGTGATACCTTGTACAAGAAATCCTTCACAACGGCTCTCATACGATGCGTCACCAAGCAAGAAGCTAAAGCCCTCATTGTCGAAGTCCATGAAGGGGTTTGCGGACCACACATGAACGGATACGCTCTCGCTTAGAAGATAATGCGTCAAGGGTATTATTGGCTCACAATGGAAGCCGATTGCATCAAATATGTCAAAGCATGTCACAAGTGTCAGATTTACAGCGACAAAGTACATGTGCCTCCAACAAGACTTTACCCATTATTCGAACCATGGCCATTCTCAATGTGGGGCATGGATGTGGCCGGGCCCATTAATTCCAAAGCATCCAATGGGCACCGATTCTTGCTGGTCGCAATCGATGGATTGAAGCATAATCCTTCAAAGAAGTCACAGCAAACAACGTTGTGCGTTTCATGAGGGCGAACATCATCGCCAGATATGGAGTTCCAGAGCTATTGGTCACAAACAATTGTTCAAACTTCAACAGCAAACTAATGGAATCCCTATGCGTGGAATTTCGAATCAAACATCTCAACTCTTCACCGTACCGTCCACAAATGAACGGTGCAGTCGAAGCCGCCAACAAAAATATGAAGAAGATTCTTCAGAAGACAGCAATCACATATCGCGATTGGCACGAGAAACTCCCCTTCGCGTTACTCGCCTACAGAACGACGATGCGCACTTCGACTGGGGCAACTCCCTTCGAGCTCGTCTATGGCACTCAAGCAATCATTCCGGCAGAGGTCAAATTACCAACTCTCAGGATATCATCCCAAAGCAACAGGACAGAAGAAGAGAAGGCCAATCATCAACTCGCCCACCTCGACTTCATTGATGAGAAACGACTTGTCGCAGCTCATCAGATGCAATGCAACCAACAGCGTATGTCTAGAGCATTCAACAAAAAGGTCAAGCCAATCAGATACAAACCAGGTGACCTCGTTCTGAAAAGGATCCTAGCGAATGTCAAGGATCCACGAGGGAAATTCGCTCCAAACTACGAAGGGCCGTTCATCGTTAAGCACGTCTTCTCGGGAGGAGCAACCATCTTAGCAAGAATGGATGGAGGAGAACTGCCACAAGCAATTAACGCAGATGCTCTCTAATGATATTACACCTGAATGGTATCCGGGTCTCAAATCGGACTTTTGAGACGATATCTGTCAGCTAAATTCTTTTACGCCTTGAAGAATCATTCAGGATAAAGAACACTGACAACAGGGATAAGGGAGAAATACACAATCATTCTTCTCCTCATTCAAGTTAAGCGAAATTACAAGAGCTCACACACAATCATTCTTCTCCTCATTTCGTTTATGTCCTTTGTCTCGTGAGCAGGTACAAGAGCTCCTCACACGAATGGTGCAAAATTCCTATGACAAAAGCGAGGGTGGTAGGGTGGTAAAGCTCCAAGCCAAAGTCTTGTAGTAATTTCGTCAGACCTTCGATTCCATCGGACGAAGATGCAATGATGAAACCAAACAAAAAGGGAAGTATCAAAACTCTATTTCACCTTTCAGATGAATGAAATTACATGAGCAAATTTCATCCTCACTTTAAAAGAAAACAAGTTACATGAGCTTACTTGTTGTCTGTCCTTTGTCTAGTGTAGGTACATGAGCATCCTATATTATAGACAAAGGCGCGGGCGGTCGGGTGGAAAATTTCGAACCAAAGCTACGAGATTGCCTTTGTTGTCATCGTGGATAACAATACCAAAAGGGAGTATCATTTATATTGCTCTCTAACAAAATTTTTATCATTCCTCAGACAGAGTCAGAATGACCATCGAGATGGACATATCCATCCTGCCTCCCCAGCGGATATTTTACTTCATCTCCCCAAGCGAGAGTCAAAGTACATGAATTAACTTCGTCTCCGTCCGTTGTCAACTGTGCAGACACATGGACATCCGTACAGTATGGTACATTGGGCAACGGCGAGGGTGGTCGGGTGGAAACCGTTCCGAGTTTAACCCAAAAGAACATAGAACACGAAAGTGTAAACACTTTCCCCACAAAGTTTACACAAGAGCACCATAGAGGTTTGAGTATCTAAACATGTCCATTTCTTAAACATTTGTGTGCCCATTTGCATATAATTTGAAGTTATTTTTTATAATAAGAATGTTTCTGAGCGAGAATAGAGAAGGCAAACCTATCCCTAAACACTTACCCAGAGTGATGAGTGCAAACACTGTAAGGATTCATACACAAGCATTCAGGCGGATAACGAATCCTTTGACAAAAGATGCTCTAAACTGGAATGAGATCGAGCATTTCTTCTCTACCCTAAACACGAAACATCAACCATTGCTAGCCCCTTTCGAGCCAAAGTTGAAGTTTTTGTACACATTACACCTAACAAGTCTAAGGACCGCCTTACGTTGAAGTTAAAAGGAAAGTCTGGTAGCTAAAGACCGGAAGCAACAGATCGTAGAGGCCACACCTCCTTAAGATTCAAGCAAAGAAGCATAATCAACAGTTAAGCCCACCAGTTGAGTCGTTCCTAAGGACCGAGCTTCTCAAGAAAACACAAATTCCAAAGAAAATTATCAGAAAGCAAAGTGAGGCAAATCCTTATGATCCAGAAAGGAAAAGAAAGAATTAGCGTAAAGACCAAAGTCTTTAAAAGAAAGCACAAAATGAAAATCAAAAGAGCAAAATAGAAGCGCCAGGACCGACTTTGGCGGTCGCAAGAGCAAAGGTGCTATTTTTCAAACAAGTCAAAGATGAAATTTTTCCCAAAGTGGATCATCTACCCTTCTTAGCAAACCAATTGTTCGTCCCAACAGAACATGTCAACTGACAAGCTGTATGAGAGATGGAGAATTTGCTTGAATAGTGAAACCTTTATGACCCAAAAGCTTCCGATGAGGTCCTTAAATACTTTCGTTTAAACGATAAATTTAAATTTCCAATCTAAAGGCCTTATGCCAAACCCACATTAAAACCCGAATAAAGTCTCCTTCGATTGGTACATGAGCATCCAAGTCAAGGGAATTCTAAAGTCTAACCATAGCAGCTGTTAGAATTAAGAGTGAGGTATGAAAGAATTCAGAAGCCCTTCTCTGATCTCGCTCAGGAAGCAATTTTTAATAAAGCATGACATACATGAATGTCATAATTACAATGTTCGGTTATCTCCGCATGATATGAGATTCTACTAACTTTTCTCCTGTTGAGATCACAGAGCATCAATCCATCATGAACAACCTCAAGACACAGTTTGAGGTATTTCTAATATCCTTGCGAGAGAATCTTCCCAGATTACCTCGCAAGGAGGGGCAAACTGTAATACCTCAAATCTATCCATGTAATTAACCGCATGAGAGGACTATATTTCGATTCTTTCTAATGTTAATTTCAAAAGACCGATTAGCACATCTAGATAAGACAATCGATCTCCGACCATGCAAAAGGAGACCATTGAAACTATGCCTACAGTTCAAAAGAAGATGCCGCAATCCACCTGGAAAGTTGATCAATCACAAAGTCTGCAGCTTCGACAGCAAGGCTTCCAAAAAGGCCAGCAAACACTGCAACAATTCAACCCATGACAGTTCCACATCAGCAGCATCCTCCGAAATCTGCAGACACAGCTGCATCAGCGAGCCAGCGCTCTGCAACCGCGCCAGTTCTCCCGCAGCGATCAACCATCGCCGCAGCCACATCAACAACAGCAGCCGCATCCACAGTCCACTCCGCCCTCAGCCTCCAGAAGCCCTTACCCAGCTTGCCCACTCAGGGACAGTAGTTCGTGGCGACACCCCTGTCTCCGCTGTCTCGAAGAGATCCTTCGCCTGCCGTGCCCTGGTTTACGACGAATCCCGACCCGGGAGGGAGGCAGAGTTCAGGAGCCATATACGAGATTAACGAAAGAGATCGCGGCAGCCCTCGATCCACAAGCTGAGTCAGCACAACAAGAGAAGAAAAAAAATCGTTATGAGGCCATATTCAGCTTCTATTTTGGGGATTGCGGCCACAACGAGCAGGGAAAAGAGGAAATAATTGAACTTACAACATCAAGGGAGGGCCCGAAGCAGTAAGTTCCCTTCGGTCTCAAGCCTTTCCATTATCATTGGCCCAGGCCCCTGAAACTGGTCAGAAATGTGGCTTGGACAACCTGCAACGAAATCTGTTAGCCCATCAAAACAAACCCACCACAAAAATACAATCCAAACCCAACTCACAGGCCCATGTTGCAGCTCAAACCCAAACCCAAATCAAAACTCACCTGATTCCCCGACAGGATCTGCCAAAGGACGATCCCAACAACCGACAGCCTCCCCTCTCTGGCAGTTGCAGCCATCCCTCCCCTGAATCTTCAGCGGCCAAGCTCCTATTCGTGCCTGCAAGAAGATCACCTGGCCGACTTCCCTTCAGCGCCCGTCTGTCTGCTTGCTGCCTACAGAAGATCATCCGGCCGAAGTCCAGAAAAACAAAAGGGGGATCCTGTCCCCTAACGGTTTTAACCCCTAACTAAAACCAACCCAATCCTAACTAAATGAAGAAGAGGGAACGAAATTGAAAAGGGGAAAAGACTTCAACGGAGGAGGATGAACTAGATGGTCAGGGAAGAAGAAGAAACTAGAAGAAGGGGGAATCTGGGAGGATAAAAGGGGAAGAGAAATTACCTTCACAAAAGGGGGGGAATTCATTTTTCATTCTTCGGGGGGGGAGGGGGAAGAGGAATCCACTTTTCTTTCTTCTTAAACAGAGGGAATTTCCCTGAACTCTCCCTTCTTCTTCCCCACTTCTTGGCTATCTGGCTTGGAACGATCACTTCTCACCTGTCCTGAACCAAGGTAAGCGGACATGCGATTCGATGGAGCCCCCCCCCCCCCCTTTTGATGACCAACCCAAGCGGAGCACACTATGACAGCAGCGTAGAGGAGGTCGCACTTCAAATTGCAAGCAGCTTCAACTTCGCTGGATGCCTCAACAGGAATACACTGGAACTCTAGTTGCAGCGGACTTCAGCCCCACCCTCCCCCGGAACACGACGGCAGCAATACGGATCTTCGGCGAAGACTCCAGCCTCATCAGCCACCTTTTGTGATAGAGGACGCCCTTCTGCAACAACGATGTAGACCAACCCCACCTCCCCATTTTTTTCTCAGACGACATAACCAGCTTCAATCAAATCTAGGCTCTTCATATTTTAATCTGTTTGCTTTCTTTGCGCAGGTGTATACTCCGAGTACGGTGACTCTCTAGCCCCGCAGAACAACTCCACCAGCAGCTTCCGCAACAGCAGCAGCAGGTTGGAGACGAGGGGAAGTTTTCTCCTGTTGTAGGCGTCAAAGAGGAGGAGGAGGAGAGGAGACCCGACGACCAACCTGTACGCCCTCCTTCCAACATCTCCTAAATCCAGCGGTGACGGAGCTCGCGTCCTTTCCTGGCGATTTCAGAACCAACAGCGGCAAGCCATCCCCCCAGCGACTTCGAAACCAGTGGCCAGACTTGCCTTCCATATGCCCCTGAAGCCAGCAGTGGAGAAACCATCTCCTCTGGCCCTCTCCTGTCCAGAACCTGCAGCGACGGACATCCCCCAGACAGCTCGCGACCAGATACCCCTGGCTTCCAACTTCTCGGCATTCCTCCGGACGTCCCAGCGGCACAACATCCCCAACAACCCCGGCGAGCTCCCTCTGCCTCAGCCCTCCAGCAACGGCCAGACTCCCCGTCAACAACCTCCCGATAACTCACGCCCAACTTCCCAGCGGTTGCGTCTTCAACCTCGCCTTCTGCTCGCTGTCCCCGATAACCCGATTCCTGATCCATACTCAAGAGCCGGCTCTTAACCTTCAGCCTCGACCTCCACTCCACGAAACCGGCGGCGAACAGACCCAATAACGGCGCCCCAGCTCCCCGGCCCTCCTCCAGACAGTCCAGAACCCACAGCAGCGTCCCACCTCCGTCCCAGCCTTCCTCCGGACGTCCCAGCGCCTTCGTCACTATCCCAGATCTGGCGGCAACTCCCCGGCGCCTCGCGCTGCAGCCGTTCCTTCCCCCACGACACCCATGCCCAACAGACCACCTCCGGCGCCTCTCCGGGCCTAGATCTGGCAGCCCCAGAGCCACTGCCCGGTGTCCCTACATCAAACCTTCTCGGATCCGGCCATTCGACCCCGACGGCCTTCCCACCTTGTCGCCAAGAAGCCCTGGTGCCTCCACTCATCTGACCTCCTGACGGCTTCCATTCCCAGATCCGGTGCCGGCAGATCTGCAGCGGCTTCCCACGCAGAGGAGACCTCCATCCGACGTCCTCTTCCCCTGGCGCTTCGAGCCCTCTCCGGCGCTCCCCAACGACGGCAACGGCAACCCACGGCGATCTTCCTCCGCCTCAGCCCTCCAGTAGCTCCACGGCAGACCCGATCCGGCTCCAGCCGGGCCAGCAACCCTTCTCCCGGCGTCCTCAGCTTGGCGAAGGCCTGCCTCTTCTCCCCCTCGCGTTCCTGGACCAGGCCGTAGCGTCTCCTCGCCCGTCTTCAGATAAAGTGGCAACTCCCCCCCGACACCCCCAAGATCTGTAGCAACGGACCTAGGTCTTCCGAATGTCCCGAGGTCAGCTCTTCCCCAGCTCCGACTTGAACGGGTTTGATCACGGCGGTCCTGAGAACTTCCTTCTCCAGCGCAGCTTCGGGGAAAAGGGAGTCTTTACTCTGCTGCAATTCCTATTTTCAAGATGGAAGCCTTCGGTCAGATCACGTGTCAATAGAAAAGGTAAAAACCTCTTTTAATTTCTATTCTGTTATTCACGAACAATTTTTTTTTAAGTTATAAACTAATTAACTAATAGGAATATATTTATCTTATAGGTTAGTCATCATCGTTAAGTATTTGGAACTTTCACGAAGTTTAAAAGATTTTATTTCACTAAATTTATGTGCATTTTCGTTAATTAATTTTGCTTATGCATTACTAACATCTATCTTTCTTTGTTTGCAATACGATGAAACTTCCCGGACATCTTCGATAATTTACATCAAGTGAACATCTCCGATCAAAGCGGTAAGGCAAACCTTACTTTCTCAATTTAATTGAGTTTCATTCGGATTTCACAATACTAACCACTTCTTTATTTTTTTGTCCATGTAAATCGAGCATTTAATCTCGGAAGATCAACTCCGAAATTTCAAAGATTAACTCGAAGGCGCGCGTATCAAACCGCGTGGATCTACCCCGGCCTAAAAAACCGTGGGCTCGCAGGCTTAAAGCGGCCCCAACCTCAATCAAAGGTACAAAGGAGAGGTGCGGGCCACCCCGAAATTTTTAAAGGCCCACTTGTAAGGGATTGCAAGCCCAAGTGTATTGGCTCGCAATCACCACCCTTCCCCGCTCTTTTTGATCGAAATACTTGTTTGTGATTGTGCGTTTGTCTAGGCTCTAGGATTTACGTCACATGTTTGTTTTAACCAAACCAACCTAAATTCGGGTCCAACGCCCATTAAAACGTCGATAAGAGTCCGGCCTACTCCCGGATCGGGCCCAACACCCGTCAATCAAAAGTTAAATTTTTGGACAAATCGCCACCCTTTTTCACATTTTTTAGAATACAAAGGTTAGTAAATCGGAATCCCCGAACCCAAACTCTGATTTTTCCGACTTAAATCACACCATTTTTTTAAACTAAGTCGATGGCGACTACGAACAAGTTTTCCAAAGTTAAACTAAACCCTACCCTTTTTTCGGAGCCATTTAGGATGAGGTGACGGCAGACCGAGCCGCTCCTTGGGCCCTCCTAAAAATTCACGAGCGCGGTCTTACGCAGCTTTTCGCTCGCCACCTTCAGGGAACTGAAGATGGTTGGCAAAACGTCTCACAGACCCGTTCGCAAATCAAGGGAAGGCCCAACCCGGATCCCTTTCCGCAGCGTCCGGCGCTCGAGCCGTAACGCCGACCGGACTGGACCTCGGGGAAGCGGGCTCGATCCTTGGGTTGCCAGAACCGCCTCGCACGCGCACGTACAAAATGTTGACTTATCATCAAGCTGGAATACTTTAAGCTCATTTTATGCTATAATGGCTAAAACAACACTGATTGTCTCCATCCTTGCTACAGGAGTAAAAGTTTCTGTAAAATCAACACCAGGTTTCTATGAATAGCCTTTTGTTATGATGCGAGCTTTATGATTCTACACGCTTCCATCTTCATTATACTTGGTCTTATAGACCCACTTCAAGTTGATAGCTTCTTTTCCTTCTAAGAGATCTACCAATGACCACATGTCATTCTTCTCTATAGAAGTCATCTCCTCCTTTATGGCATTTCTCCATTTTTCTTCTCTGGTTGCTTTCTCAAAGTTATGCGGCTCAAATACAGCAAGAGCAAAGTTAGATTGCTCATAAATTTTAGTGAATGATCGATACATCCTCGGTGGCGTGTATTCAATAGGACCATTTGCTTTTGGAATGGTTCTAGAAGAACTCGCTTCTATTGTTTCCAGTATTGTAACTTTTTATGCTGCTTTGTTGTTCTAATAGGGTTCTATACAGATGTTTATGTAAAATGGAACATCTAAGTCATAAAAGACACTTTCTGCCACTTTCAAGCTGCAAGTTCATCAAATATAACATTTCTCGACAGAACTAACTTGTCAGTATTCGGATTATGCAGACGATATCCCTTCGATTAATCACTATATCCAATGAAAATCAACTTCCCCTTTCTCATCAAACTTTTCTCTACCTTGAGAAGATGTGAGTGCATATCCAATACACCCTAATACTTTCAAATGATTCACCACGGGTTTCCTCATGTGCCACGCTTCATATGGTGTCTTGTCCCTAACCGCTTTTATAGGGGATCTGTTCAGAAGGTAGGCAGATGTGTTAACCGCTTCTGCCCAGAACTTATTGGTAGACCTTTGCCCTTTAACATGCTTCTAGCCATCTCCACTATGATTCCCGTTCTTTCTTTCTGTGACTCTATTCTGTTGTGGAGAATAATAATGCACGGTCAACTGCCTCTGTATCTCCTTTTATTGGCAATAGTCCAAGAATTGTCTTGACAAAATCTCTCCTCCCCGATCTATCCTCAAGGTCTTAATCCCGTATCTACTTTGATTCTTTGCAAGTGTTTTGAACTTCATAAAGGTGGTGAAAGCATCTGACTTCCTCTCAAGAAAATAAAGAGAAATCATTTTAGTATAGTCATCTACGAGTAAAAGAAAGTATCTTCTGTTACCGAGAGACAAAGTTTGAGTTGGTCCACAAATATCTACATGAACCAGCTCGAGAGGGGCTTGGGCTCTCCATGATATGTTTGGGAATAGAAGAGGATGATGCTTTCCGAAGACACATCCATCACGGACGTCACCTTCTGCAGCTTCTACACTTTGTAGGCTTTGTACGATTTCTGGAGTGTAGAAGACATCGTGCATCCTCTTCTGTCGACCTCCTGCACTGAAAACTGAAACAAGTTCAACTTTTATCTTCAACTTCTTGCTATCTCCAAGTTCCAAGAGATAGTTATATTTCTCATTAAGCTCCACAAAGTTTTTATTGATCATTGTGACATGGTTGCTACAACCAGTATCGAAGAACCATATATCATTCATATTTTGCATTGAGTTAGAGGAAGAATAGAAAATTTTAAAAGGTTCATCTTCCTTAGATAAATTTACCGAGTTTTTATCATCATGCTTTTTTTCATGCTTATGCTCTTTATCTTTGTATCAACAATCACGATCTGAATGATTGGGGAACTTGTATCTCCTGCATTGAAGACGACAATCTTTTGTTTCATGATTATTCTTTCTGTAGATGTGGCATCCTACTTTTGCTTCTCCATGACTTCTTCTGTGTTGACCTTCGAGTCGTCCTTCTACATAGCCTCCGCCTCTGCCACGAGACCTGCTGCTATGTCCTCTGCTGTACGACCTTCTGTTGTTTCTAAATCGTTCTTGCTTCTGCTCAGAAACATTTAATTAAAATACTTGCTCCACCGGGGCTGTGTACTTGCTGACCCGTTTCTCATGAGCTTGTAAAGAACCCATCAATTCATAGATGAAAGCTTCTACGAGATCCTTCATCTCTTCAATCACTGCTCAAACTTCTGTGGCAAGCTTCTGAGGATTTTCTCAACAACTTCTCGATCAGGAACAACTTCTCTGCAACTCTTCAATTGATTTAGTATCTCTACGATCCTTGAGAAGTAGTCTTTGATGGTTTCTCTGTCTTTCATGGCTAGATTGTCGAAGACTCTCCAAAGGTTCTACCGCTTTATAGAGATCAGCTTCTGTGATCATTTGAACTCCTTTTTTAAGACCTCACATGTTTCATTCACCTTCTTCAGGCCGAATATCCTTGGGTAAATGGTCTTACTCATGGATTGTTGCAGAATATGTAGAGCCATGACATTCTTCATGACGTTCTCCTTATATGCCTTCTGCTCATCTTCTGTGGGGTTGATGACACATTCTGCAGAAGTGTTGTCACATTTTGGGAGAGATTCCTTCTAGAACTTCTTCATAGCCTTTCTCCACAAGTTTCCATAGATCTTACGAAGGGAAAATGATCTCTATAGTCGAAGTGCTCGCCATCGAAGATAAGGATTTGGTTGAAAGAAAATGTGAAGAATATGTTGCCAGGGGATACAGACATGAACTTCTATGCTCTCATACCAAACTTGTTGGGGTTATGTGTGAAAGGATTGGATAGGAAAAGAGAAAGTACTAACAGAACGTACGTTATGTACTTTCGACAATCTTCTGTAGAGCTGCTGCTCCTACCAGGAATGACTATTTGGTGGAATTTAAGTTTAAGCTGCAAATTATTTTCTTCTTTATTCCCTTCAAATGATTACACGCTTCTCTATATATAGGGAAGAGTAGGAAACTTAAATTACAATAGAATTTGCTACCTTTTGAGTTTTGACATAGATTTAATGATCCTCCTTTAATGCTCTATTTATTTGGTGTTTTCAATGCTTCACTACCTCAGTACTTTTAATGCTCAATAATCACAAGTCAACATAAAGTCATTGTTGGACAATGATTTGCCCATTTTAACCGCGACTTCTTCGCAAATACAAAGTAGTTGTTTGAGTTTGGAAGCTTTTCTAAAAGTATTTTTAAACTAACCATACGTACAAACCTTTTAAATCGAGTTAAAAGCGACCATTACCATAAGAAAGTAATAGATTATTATTTAATTTTGACCAAAAACGATGCTTTTCTTCCTACACCCCCAACCCCACGTCAACTGGCAATATTCGCCTCCGAAGCGCGTCCGAACAAATTTATCCAGTTCTCGGATCTCCTCCCTTTCCGGTTTCACTCCATGCCGTAATGCCCGTGGCGGTCCCCGACCTTCCCTCTGGTTGGCACTTTCCTGTTGTGGTGTAGTTTGGGTTTGATCTTCCGGGTGGTGTTGCCAAATTCTCAGTGAAGCTGTGGTTCGTGTGAGTTGGCTTCTAGGGTTTTACTGGGATTCGTTATGAAGTTTTGATCATTTTTTTGGAGTGAGTTTGTTGTTTTGTTAATGACGAGCGCTGGGTGTGACCTCGAGGTGTCATGAGGGTGGGTGTTTGTTTTGGATTCAGTTTACTCCGGATTTTGAAAGTTACTTTGGCCCTGCCATTCATTCCTTGAAAGCTGTGATTCCGAGGGGTGGATTTTCTTGGTGTTCCAGCAGATGGTTGGCTGATTTGTCCCGGAAAGTTTCCCTAGTTTCAGTATTTATGAATTGGTAATAATGCTTAGTCAACTAAGCATGTAATGAAAATGATTTGACCTGACCCCATTGGGGGAGATGTGCTGGGACTAGGCAATTAGTTTAGCATATCCATGGGACCAGCTGAGCTCTCCGCACTTGACTCGGATTGAGTGATCATCGAAATTGGTGTTTTGTAGTTGTTGTGCAGCTTTTGTGGAAGTTTTACATTTTGGCTCAACTGTTTCAACTGCTGGCTTTGTGACTATGAAGATGATTTTGCAGCTGTCTGCTGGAATATTTCGCCACAGCTATCTCCTGACATCCTGGTGGAATATTCACCTGGCTCCTGTTCCTGCGCTTCCATAATATGTCCAAGAGCCCATATCTATGGTACAACATACATGTGATTGTCGACTCAGTGAAATTAGAATTACAGTTGAAACTGACCCACTAGAGTATGCAAAGCTTGATGCATGTTTCAGTAGGCGAGTCAACTCTTGATCGATGATTGTCGTTCTTCCTAAAGGCGTATGAATTCGAATTGTTCATCGGACTAGCATGGTCTATATTGAAATTAGCTGAAGTTTCTGATGGTACGAGTTACATATCGAATTGTCGTATCAATGTCGTGGAAGTTTTCTCTGAGTGGGACTGATTTCTATGGCTTGAAATTTCTATATACAGTTCAGTTTTTCTACCATGGATCTCAATTTGATTTGGCCTTGATTCGTCTCCCAAAACATTTCTCTTAAAGTGAAGGGCTTAGCAAAAAACCTGCATCAACGGCATCTGCTTCTGCGCCAAGCAGTAGGAAGTCCAGGTGTTGCTTCTGGAGATGGTTCTGCTGTTGCTTCCCATGTTGTGGCCGCCGTGAAAAACCTGCAGTAGATCCTCCTCGACGCTGCTGCAGCAAATGCTGTGGTCACCAATCCTCAGCAGGCCGACCACCTCCTCCACCTCAAGTGCCTTCACAAATCAAGACAAGCAGGTACTGCTGCTTTTGTCTGCCCCTGCAACAACAGCCGCTGCCACCAGGACAGCCGTCGTCCCAGGTGGTGTTTACGTACAATCAGAATCCAGGGGAGGACAATGGTGGGTGCTGCTGCTGCTGCTGCTGCTCTTGTTGCAGTCCTCCTTGCGAGTCCTGCTGCGATTGCGTCGGATCATGGTACGTCTGTCCGCAAACGCTGACCTCCCTCCCCTCATTTTTCCTCACTCGCCCCTCTGTAAAACGGTAGCAGCAAAATATTCTGTCCCGTCTTTACTTATTTTCATAAACATTTATTTACTTTGTGCAGCTCTCCGGGGATTGATATCTCTGAACTCATAAACTGCCTCTGCTCTTGCCAGCCTTCCGAATGATGTTTGTCATCTGCTGGTGCAAATCTTTCTAATTAATTGGACTGGTTTGTAATGATTGACGCTGATTGATTGCGGTAGGAAGATAAGATAATTAATATATAAGTTTTCTTTTTAACCTGCTTTTTTTCACCATTTGGATTAACTAATGGAATTAAATTAACAAAAAATGATTTCTTCCCATAATCAATTTGATTTTATCTTCTAATTCAAGTGGTGTACCGAATATCCCCATTTATTTATTACTTATTTGAGTAAACAAACACATTAAAATTATTATAATTAGTTTAAATCTAATTATATTGTGACAAGATTTATGTAAGAGAAAAGCATTCATATTCATATCGGAAATAAAGAAGAGGGGGAGGAAATAAAGCAAATAGCATCGGCCCAACGAACCTCTTCGATTCCCACCTTCTCCTTCGTTCCAATTGACCTTCACATGCGCCTTCGTTTCTGGGCAACCTTCGATCGCCATTATCAACTCCTCCTCTTACATCTTTAAGGTTAATAGGTTTTTTTTTTTTTCTTTTGGGGAGGTTGTTGCCGAGGTTTCTTACTTCGGGGGAAATTAAATCCTGGGGAACGTGGGATTTGGGCTGTTTAGGGCCATAATTGAGTTGGGTTTCCCGTTGTTTTGATCGATGCCTGTTTTCTTTTTTATAATTTGGGTTTTTTTTTGTGCGGGTGAGCTCGGGTCGTGTTTTGTGGGTTAAAGGTTGAATCTTTTCCTCGGTGATTGGTCGGCAGTGTGATTCTGGGCATCTGGGATGACTGTTTCGGGGGATTGTCCACGAAAACCATAGTTTTGGGTCGATCCGTTGTGCCGGGAATGCTGTGATGTTGGTCATTTCTGTGTGTTGTTAATCCTCTATGAACCTGAATTCAGGGCTTTTTTCGTCTTTCTGGTGTTTAGCTGTATGCTAGAGGCACACCTGTCTGATGGGTGCGCCTAAGCAAAAGTGGACAGCGGAGGAAGAGGCCGCACTGAAGGCCGGAGTCGTTAAACATGGCGCAGGCAAGTGGCGCACAATACTCATGGACCCCGAGTTCAGCGCCATACTGCGGATGCGATCGAATGTCGATCTCAAGGTATGAACATCTGAGCCTGATCCCGTTGAGTAGTTTGTAGATGGCGGATGCAAATTCCTCTTTCCTTGGCCTAGGAAGCTGAAAATAAGGTGGTTGTTCCTCTGGGAGAAATGTTCTTAATGTTGATTTGGGATTGATGTACCAGGACAAGTGGAGGAACATTAATGTTACTGCGATATGGGGTTCGAGACAGAAGGCTAAGCTTGCACTTAAAAAGAATCAACTTATGCCAAAGCACGATGGCAATGCTTTGGCTTTGACCACTGTAAAGAGCGATGAAGAAGCTGTTGAGCCTCCAGCAATCTCGGGTCGACCATTGATCAGTGGGAACTCGAGGGAGCGAATGAAAAGGTTCAACACTGTTGTTACTGCACTTCTCTTTTTTTCAATTATAAGACAGTTGTGAGCATGAACCCATGGTTTTAGCAGGTAGTATGCACACCATCTGAGTAAGAACCTCAGGTAGGACACACGACTTGCGTTAAACCTGGTTTCTTTTCAATTTGAAGATGATCTCTGTTGCTGAATTTGTCTTTTCTTTAATTTACTTTCTTTTTGGATATAGCAGATTAGTTTGGTTGGAAAGGCAGAATTATGAATGAAGTGATGCCTTGGAAAATTTTGGAATTCATGTCATATTGTTGATTGTTCATATTTATCTTATAACCATGGGGGATGTGGATGTGGTGGATCAACCAATGTGCTATCTGTGTTTCGGTCTATGGCGTTGTCCTTCACTTTTTTTATTTCGAAGACCTTCCATTTTGTTCCCATTTATGCCCTCTTGGTCGATTATTTATGCTCGGAACATGAGGGCCTGATTGTCATCTCTATTGAAGTGGATAATATTGTACAAAGCATATCGAATTCCCATAGCATTGAATTCTGTTTGTATCTCTGTTTTCCACTTTCTCCAAACAAAGGATTCAAGTGACTAATCCCTGAGCATTGAATTCTGACCCATAGCATTGGACTAAATTTAGCCACTTACTTTTGTGTTAGTATTTGCTCTCCAAAACCTGTAAATCTTGAATTCGCCTGGACCACTGTAATATGAGGTTTACTTTTACTTACACTTGCTTAATTATTATTCACAAGATCATTGGCTCTCATTTTCTATGCATACTCATTCTTCTCTCATCCGAAAGAAATCTGGTCATGTCGTTCCTGTGCTTCAGGTTGGATGCTCTCATTATGGAGGCTATAACAAACTTGAAGGAGCCAAGTGGTTCTGACCGGGCTGACATTGCCGCTTATATTGAGGTATCTGCATCTGCTTCATGTCAAACATGAATTCGGCATTTGTGCAGTCATTTGTATTTCGTTTTCTTGTAATCTGGGTTCATATAATTCTTCCGGCTACTTTGCTTTGTTGTAATAGAAAAGGTGTTTGTTAACAGCATACCAGTTGGCTTTTGGTGGTCCATTAAAATAATCTTTTGGGCATTAACATTCACAAATCATTCTTTTTTTACTGGAAATCCTGTAACTGAAGGCCTTCGACATGCAGGACCAATACTGGGCACCACCTAACTTCAAGAAGCTGATATCAGCAAAGTTGAAGCTTCTGATTGCAAACGGAAAATTAATAAAGGTATATAATCTCTCATAACCACCCAGTACTGATGATATCTACTGTTTTCATGTGTATAATGGGCTTGAACATGAGAATTTCTGTTTACAGGTGAAGCATCGGTACCGGATTGCTCCGAATTCGAGAACTGCAGAATCTAGGAAAGGGACACCTAAGCCTCATATTGAAGGAAGGTCAAAGGAGTCTTCTCCTAAAGCTGATAAGAGAGAGGTGAAGATTTTCAACAAGTCGCAGATCGACACGGAGCTTTCGAGGATGCAAACCATGACAGCCCAAGAGGCAGCTGCAGCCGCTGCAAGGGCGGTCGCGGAGGCTGAGGTGGCTATAGCAGAAGCTGAGGCGGCGGCAAGGGAGGCAGAGGCTGCTGAAGCAGAAGCAGAAGCAGCACAAGTGTTTGCACAGGCGGCATTGAATGCTTGGAAATGTAGAACCACAATTCAGTTATGGTAAGGGCCTTATACGATTAATCACGTACCCGTTCCTTTTGTAATAACATCTTCTGAAGCTTCACTGGTCTGAATTGTTCCTCAGAGCTAAGCAGATGATTCCAGAAGGATGAGGATCGGTTACTAGAAATAACAACTTTATGCTGGACTTAAGCTCATGCCGCCTCGGCGGCATTTTTACCAACCGATGTAAATATTGTTTTGGTAATGTAATCTACATGAAAAACACCCAGCATACATAATGTGAAAGCTTTCGGAGCTCCGCTGGATTTGAACTCGTGTTGTAAGGCGGGTTGACCCCGCTGGAATTTAGCCGGATACGAGAATGTCCGGAAGATTAATGGCATTTTGAAGGAGGCCACTGTTTTTACGGATGTTTGGAAATGGAGTCGATTTTATTTATTTAACATCAAACTCTTTCATCCTCGTACTAAAACGTTTGTTAACGTTAATCCGAAAACTATTTTGTCAAGCAAGTTTGAAAATTCTTTAACTAATATAGCAAAATTGGTTTTACAAAGGTTGATTTTTATCATAAAAGAAGTCGGCCTTCATGCCATCTGTCTCATCCGTATGAAGTCGGCCGGCCGACTTTTAAGAACTTAAAAAAATAAAATCTTCAGTGAAGATTTTTTAAGTTCTTAGAAGTCTACCTTACAAAAGGCCGACTTCCTTGGTGTTTTGTTTTTTTTTCCTACGCGTTCAAAAATCGGCCATATAAAAATCGACTTCTAATAACTTAAAAAAATATCTTTACCAAATCTTCAGTGAAAATTTTGTTTAAGTTCTTAGAAGTCGACTTGTAAGGCCGACTTTCTTGATGATTTGTATTTTTTTAAGTATTTAGAAGTCGGCTTTATAAGGATCGACTTCGTGCGAGCGAGATGAATGATATAAAATAGACTTTTGTAAGGTCAATTTGCCATATTAAACGAGGAATTTTTTAAATACGACATTATTTGAAGATATAATTTTCGAAACGAACGTTATTTAATAAGAAACTCTTAAACATTCGTTAGCTAAACCCCAACCCCCAATTGGAAAAAGATCGTTCCTTTCCTCCAAAATCCTCGTACCCAATTCGCCCAATGCCTACCATGACCCCCTTCTCCGTCTTCCTCCGCCGCCTCACCACCGCCGCGCCCGAAAACCGAACCCAGAAGCTCGAGTGCATCGCTGATGAGCTCATCTCCCTAACACGCCTCGAGCGCTACGACTACTCGATCCTCTTCCGCCTCAAGATGGGCCTCAACAACTACGGCCCCGCCGTGGTCGCGTCGCCGTCGTCCTCTTCTCCCGCGGGGAAGTCGTCTTCGTCATCCTTAGCCGCCTCGGCGGAGGAGAAGATGGTGTTCGACGTGAAGCTGGAGAAGTACGACGCGGCGGCAAAGATTAAGGTGATCAAGGAGGTGAGGGGGTTCACCGATTTGGGGCTGAAGGAGGCGAAGGACTTGGTCGAGAAGGTCCCGGCGGTGGTGAAGAAGGGGGTGACAAAGGAGGAAGGGAATGCCATCCTGGAGAAGCTCAAGCAGTTGGGCGCCACTGTTGTGTTGGAATGATGACGGTGCACTCATCTGGCGCAGTTCTTGTTAGATTATATGCAATGTTGAGATTCATTGAAAAGGGAGTTCATCAAGCTAAATGTTTTTCATTTCACTTGATTGTGATCTCAAAATGGTGTTTTCTAGGTGTCCAGGAGAAATGCTGTAACAGATGCATCTCCTATTTGCTGTTTCTTAAGAAAAAATGGAGTTCTTAGATAGGGAAGTATGAGGGCTATGGATTGGTGGTTCTGATACACGTAACAGTAATGGGGATAGTAAGATGCTCTATGGATCTTTCATTTGAGTCGACAATTGGGTTAATGGAAAGAATGTTCTTTGTTCGGTTGATCTTCATCAATACTGAGATGTTTGTTTGATTAGGACTTACTTGGTGTATAAAATGGGGGAATGTGCTTGTAGAACCGGGTTAATGTACAGTGGCCTACATATGTACAATGAGTATTCATTCCTTACGCTGAGGATTAAGCCCCTCCATGTCACTTTTGAGTAATTGGTCGATTCCCTCAAGTGTGATACATAATATGCCGAACATGTTATGTCACTGTGTAGCATATTTGGTTGAAATGCTCAGGTTCTAAGTCGATAAATTGAGTTACAGGTCAATCATTTCTGTATGGAAGAGCTATTGCAATGAAATGTGATTGGCTATAGTTCTTCTGGCTGTGATAAGAACTAGCATGGCTGATTTTCAGGTAGATACTTGGAAGCGGAACGATATCCCTTCTTTGAATTGGCTTTGTCTCCAGTTCTCTAGTACTTCCTCCGCTGACGGCAGTTTTTGTCTGGTGTTTCCGAATTCGCCTGGGAGCAAACCGGGTTCCACTTCTTGGATCTCTTTTGAACTGCCATTGGAGTTGAAAAACGTGAGAATGTTGTCAAAATTCTCACAGCTTCCGTTGTCTTCATTGGCGAAGTCGAGACAACCAGTTTCATGGGTTGCAAAGCTCTTGTTTGGGCAAATCTGCAACGGTTCTGATTCTTCATCTCTCCCTTCCTGATTTTTGGTGCGCCCATTGGACTGGTTGATTTGTGGAGAAAACACTGAGATCTAAATAGGTTCTTTAGAGTCGTTTCCTCTGTTATTTCGCACGTAGATAGTGCTTCCAGTAGGTTTACTAGACACCCTTGCCAATCTGGTCACGATTCTCCAAGAAGAGATCTGACCTTTGCTTCTTGCCAACTTGAAATGAGGCCAATGACATCGCTCTACTGAGAGAACTGCTTTCTCAATATTATGGTGGATCATAGCTTGAATAACCATTTCAAAGAATATCTCGGGGCAAGGAACTTCTCCGGCATCGATGAGATTGATGAGATCGTCAAATGCCCATCTAGTAGATGTCCCCGTGATGTCAACTTTTGGGAGTAGGATAGCATTTTAGACTTCACACCACCACGGTTTCAAATTCAATAACTTCCCCTAAAACAAGTAACATGAGCAAAAGAGGGCATTAAGTGTCATAATATTTACTAGCCAACACACCTTTCCAGACAGGCAAGCGGCCAACAACAGTGAAGCCTGCTTACTTTGATTCAGCAAATATCCCGAAAGCGACATCTCTTTGTATACATATTCAAAATACTCCCATTTAAGAGATGCCGCAGATACTTCAAGCATTGCGGCGTAAGTGTACTCATCAGGCATAAGCGTTCTGTCTGGATGTGTCGTGGAGGCAAACCTCGAGACTGCTTTTGTTTCTCGGAACAATTCTTTAGCTTTGGAAAACATGTCGTTGTGGAGGTAAACTCGTGTCCCAATATTGGGCGGACAAAGACCCTTCATGCAGTTAAAAATTGATGAGCAGTCATCCAAGTGTCCTCCTTCCATGGCAGACACGATCATGCTCGTGAAGGTCACTGCTAATGGTTTGGTGCGATAGAGCTTCCACAGCTTCCGAACCTGCACACAATCACAGAAATAAATTCTGCTGCTGCCAAAATAATACATAGTATGATATCTGATGATTTTCGAGATTTCATCTTAAAAATTCTTTTAGCAGATTGTTTGTAGCTTTAAAAAAGTTCAATTGTAAGAAACATTTCCATAAACTTCCAAATGAAATTACAAAAACATTCAAAGAAAGGAAAATTAAGCCAAAGCAACTAGTCTGTTTATGGCTTGCGATTTCCTTTTCCAGGTGGTTAGATATTGAAACGCCAGAAGTGTTGATTTAAGAAATCACCTCGGCCATAGCTTGTTCCCATCTTCCATTGCTACAAAGACAGCAGGCTAATTGATAGTATAAACCTGCTGTGCCGATGATGCCCTTCTTTTCCATCTTTCTTAGAGTTTCCACGGCTTCATCGATTCTTCCTTCCTCCTAAAAGCACTTGACGAGAACTACACATCAAGAATCAATATTTCGCCAAAAGGATACCTTTTAGAGTTTAAATAGGAGAGAAATTCTCTTGTACAGACTGTTTCACATTAAACAGACTTAGAATGCTAATGGAGTCAAGCCAATGAGCAACGCGCGGCTGAAATACAAATTGACCAAAGGTATATGGGCAGGCTGCTTTTGTAAGTGATGGCTCTTGCTACTTCTTCGTTTCTACTCATTTTTATGACGAACTCATGCACCAGATCACACTTCCCAGATTTAAGCATTACCTAGAGGCAGCATCTCCCGTAAGACTTGAACGTCGAATGCCGAATTCAGAAATGGCATCTTCTAACGAAACATATAATGTTACTAGATGCGCTCAGGGATTTCCATTAATACAAGAAAAGTATGCAGTTCTGAAAAACGGGAGCATGTGCAGCAGGTAGGCCTCGTACCCAAAACTGGATCTTGGCCTCAAACAAACCCAAAATGTGTCCCTTTACAAAGATGGAAAAGCATGAACTCATGCGTGATATTATATAAAAAAGTTAGGATTACCTCCATTGCCAACCCATAACTTGCCCTCCATTGGTCTAATTCCATTTTTTCTCAGCTGTTCAAACACCCAAAACACACCCTTCCTTACAGCATTAAACACAACCAAATCAGGATTCAGGACTGGATCCCGGTTCTTGCGTCGTAAATGATTTGTTTTCCTTGTTGGCTTCTGCTTCAGGCATTCGATTAACTTGACAAATTCTCTGACAACAACCTGTCCAAGCGTTACAGCAATGGAGTGATATGCAGCCATGTCGTGATACAAATAATAGTCATCCTGACCCAAAAGAAGACACATTAGCCACTTCAACTATTCATAAATCAATAATAGTACATCAGTTTGATTATCAAGCAATAAATAGTAGCCAAATAATCATCCGCATGATCCGGTGAGCTTCCAGAGGCCTTCTTGCATCCCCTGGGACTGCAAGAAGTTTTGTGTAAACAAACCTGCAGGGTATGAATTACTCACCTCAGACAAGTTCAACTAGAGTTAAAAAGGAAAGGAACATAAAGGGATGGGATAATCAGTACCCGCTTTTCCATCTTACTCGTACTTTATGATCGTACACCCATTCCACAGCAGACAATGCTTGTTTCCAATGCCCTTTCCGGCCAAGACCCTGAAGGATCTTAAGCAACTGCTTCTCACTGAATTGCAACCCAGAAAGCTTCATCATCCTTCCAAACTTCCAGTCCCTCCTGTCAATTTCATTGGCACCTAACCTACATTCAACCGCAGCCACATCACATTCCCCTAAGAAATCCGAAATCCATGTCAAACTTAATATCATTTGATCATTAAACAAAAGATCCCCACTTTTCCTAAAATTCCAAAAATCATCAAGAAGAAAACCGCAGAAGTTTGCAGAATTTTTCTCTGGTTTCAGTCGACCTGAACATTATGAAATGAGAAAAGAATTAGTTCAAGATTCTTATGTAAAAAATATTTTTGAACCCAACTTGTCCTAACTTATCCGCCCTTAGTCTGAATCTTCCTACACATTAAACCTTCCTCATCCTAAGGACCAAAAACATTGTCATCACAATGCTCCGAGAAATGCTGAACAGAGAGATAAAACACATACCTGTCGATCAACCATATTCGATGGAGAAAGATCGTCATTTCCTTGGAGGACATGGATTATCTTGGGAGTCGGTTGTACGCCGCCGCAGAGGAGCTTGCGTACGATGTTGTCGGGGGCGTTGCTGCTTCCATTTCAATACGAGGCGGAGGAACATGAGAAGGCTGATGCGGGAAGATTTGAAGACGGCAGGTAGCGGGATGACATAAGTAGTAAAACCAGCAGGAGGAAGGAGGCGGTTTACTGTTAGAGTTGGGTCTTGGGTTAGCGGGTTGGGAAATAATAATGTGGGCGAACCCAGCCCATGAGTCGGTTGAGAGATTCTCTGTTAAATGGTTGTAGGAGAGGGAGCGTGAGTTAGTTAGAGAATTGTCAGAGGAGTTTGTTGGGAGGGGGGAGTAGTGACGGAAGAAGACGATGTTTTGTGTGTGTTGACAAGATTTTGATGATGAGTCAAACAGCAGGTTTGACATGCTATGACTTTACAGAAGCTGAAAGCTCCTATAACGAAGATACTCTTCGTAAGATAGGAAAATATCATGAAAATATTTTCATCACCCTCCAAGGATCATTTCAGATCAAGAGACGTGATTAGAGAATATTTTCATAATAGATATTTCAATAATAAATTATTTATTAATTAATTATTAATTATTTTAATTAAATTATTAATTCAAAAAGAGAATATTATTAAGAATATTATTTGGATTAATATTTCGTCCAGATACAATGTTTTACTTGTCTGGAACGAATCAATTATTTTGGGAATAAATCGTTGATTATTTCCTTATATAGAAGGTCAAGTTGCTGTTACTGGCCGAACCTTCTGTAATGCATTATCTGGGGATTTAATTGTCAAAATAAGACAAAATTAAATCTGGAGGTTCCAACCAGATATTTGCACGACCCCATCATCATATTTCTCAAGTTGGAAATAAAATATTCTTTCTTTCCAACTATAGAAGGTTGCTGACCGATTTAGGCTCTAACCTTCTGTAAGATGAGATCTCGTGATTAGATGATTCGATTGATCTAAAATCAATCAAATATTGTCCCTAAATGATTTTTACACGTTGGGGATGAATCTGGTCACTTTACGTTTTTGGCAAAATAAGTTTCCTTATTTACAGGAGGACAGAACCTCTATATAAAAGAAAAACCTAAAAATATTAAATACAGATCAGAGGTAAGTCTTGGCATTTGGCAGCGTTAGTGGGTGTCTAACGTGTGTGTGAGTGTGCAGGAATGAAGACTCCAGGCGAGAGTTCTCGCAGGAGGTAACTACAGCGGGTTGAGCGTGGGTGAAGCCGCTCCGGTGACTTCGTTGCGTACGGATCTGAAGGACTCGACCGGAACTTTGTCCGTGACGTCGGACTACGTGCATCAGGGCCTGGGGAAGGGTTCGTTGGTGGCGAGTAGGCGTACAGAGTTGGTCGGAGAGAAGGAGTCCGTAGCAGGGGTTCAGTAGTGAGGGACCTCCAACCTTCTGTAGTTGGTTATTTTGTTATCTGTGCGGTTGCAGCGGGTGTGCTTTGGTGAAGCCACTCCGTGGGCGTCGTTGACTGCAAAACCGAAGGACTTGGCCAGGAGTGCTGTCAGTGAAGCCGGGTGGGCGTACAGCAGGTCGAAGAGAAGGTTGTTGCAGCAGGCGTAAGTGGTGAGGGACTGAAACCTACTGTAGTCGTATTATCTTTATTTGTTTTGCAGATTAAACCAAAAAGACAAAAAGAGAAGCATATCAGAGGCATCCAAACACTTGGAGAAAGCGTCATCGGATCTGTTCGCTCATCCACAGAAGGAATAGCCCGCTACATAGTCACAGAAGGCTGAAGCTTCCAGCCAACGTTCTGTGCTTGCTCAAGTCTGGTTGATTTCCTTGTGATTCGACCTAGACGCATCCTAAACACAGCAAGAGTGTTTCTTGCATTGGTAAAGCTTGTCTTACCATCCCGTGGTCAAAGAAATTGTTTTCTTGTACCACAGAAGGTTTTACCTTCTACACTGTAATCTCTATACGAGTTATTAGTGAAAAGTGACCGAAAGTGGACGTAGGTGATTTCACCGAACCACTATAAAATCCTTTGTGTTATGCGACTCATTTCGAAGTCAATTTCACACGTTCCATAATTACAGAAGCTTGAAGGCTCTGTAAATTACAGTAAGTTACTTCCGCTGTGAGGGTTGTGAAAAAGCGTTCAAGAATTCCTTAATTGGACTTAGCACTAATTCACCCCCCCTCTTAGTATAATCTTTGGGCCAACAATTGGTATCAGAGCAAGGTTCAACGGAAGCTTAACCGCTCGTTGAGATCTTACAGCAGCTCGAACCTTCTGTACGCTATCTGAGTACTACTACCTTGCTGAATTCAACAGAAGCTTAGTTCTCTATTTGAATTCAACATTTAGAACAAAAGCAGTTTCAACAGAAGCCTTATAGCTTGTTGATTTCTTATAGGAGGTTGTACCTTCTATTGCTCTTTGTCTCTGCCTTACAGAAGCTTGTGCTCTGTAATTGTCTCAAGTTTATTTTAATTCTACAGAAGTACTATACTCTGATAGAATTCAAAAATTTGTGATTCAACAAAAAGTTTAACAGCCTGCTGAGATTCTATAGCAGCCTGTACCTTCCACGCGATAGATTTCTACTATACAGAAGCTTACGCTCTGCTACTATCACTATCTGTCTCTCTTCTACAGTAGCTCATTGCTCTGCTAGAAACCATTCATTTATTTTTAGACGGGATTCAACAAAAGCTTGAGTGCTTAGTTATATCCTACAGAAGGTTATACCTGCTATACGCATATAACCGATTGATGCGCTGTTTTCTTCTGCTGAAAACTTAAGGTTTCTGCAGAATTGAACTAGTTAGCATTTTTACTCCATTTTACGGAGATTTGATTGCCAGTAATATCTGTTTCAATTTAACAGAAGTGTGTGTGCATTAAGAATCAGTACAGTACCTTAAAGGTTCTACTATTCTGCACAGAAGTCAAACCTTCTGAAAAATTGTAAAATGGGTGATAATTGCTATATACCGAAACCACACATTGGGAATCCTCCCATTTTTGATGGTAAAAATTTTTCCTATTGGAAAATTCGAATGAGTGCCTTTGTAGATGCAATCGATGATGATTTGTGGTCGTTCATTGAAGACGGTCCACCTATTCTACCGATTGAACTACAAACTGGTCCTGATGGACATCCTACACGGGAGTACCTTAGGATCAAACGACTCACTAAAACGGCTAAGTACTTAATGTTCAGTGCTATGTCGGAAAGTGAATTCGTAAAAGTCTCTACTTGCACTTCGGGTAAAGAAATCTGGGATAAACTTGTCACCATGTATGTTGGAACGAACCAGATTAGAGAAACCAAGATGGATTTCTTAATTCATCAATATGAGAACTTTACCATGAAGAGTGAAGAATCTGTAGAACAAATGTTCCAGAGACTTAACCTTCTAGTAGATGCCTTAACTCACTTAGGCAAACACTATACTAATTCTGAATTAGTAAGAAAGGTTCTACGAACTCTGCCCAAATCTTGGGAAGCCAAGAAAACGGCTATTGAGGAAGCTAAGGATCTATCTACTCTTCGATTAGATCAACTAATGAGCTCCTTAATGTCATATGAAATGGAGAGAACCTCTCAATCTGATGTAAAAAGAGCTTCAGTAGCCTTCAAAGCATCAGAAGAATCAATTGAAGACTCTGACAATGAGGCAGAAGTCGATTTGGATGATGAACTCGCTATGATTGCTAAACGCCTTCTGCGGTTCGCTTCTAAAAGACGTTTCAACAAGAGAAATCAGAAACGTGAAAAGCAGAATGATCCTAAGATGATCAAATGCTATGAGTGCAATAAGAAGGGACATTTCAAATCTGATTGTCCTTTACTTAAGGAGAAGGAGAAACCTTCTGTACAAACAAAACCCAAGAAAGCTATGATTGCTTGGGCAGATATTGAAGATTCTGATGATGAGGAAGAACAAGCACTAATGTGCATAACTACTCACACAGAAACTCAAAATTCTGTAGGAAATCAATTCTGTTTTCGAACAGAAGCTACAGAAAGTGAATGGTATCTGGACAGTGGCTGTTCAAGGCACATGACCGGAGATCCATCCAAATTTTCTAAGTTGACTTTACAGAACGGAGGTTCTGTTAAATTCGGTGACAATAGCAAAGGCTCTGTCATCGGAACAGGAACTATTGGAAGTCCTGACTCTATGGTTATAGAAGAGGTTCTGTTGGTTACAGAACTTAAACATAACCTGCTGAGCATTAGCCAGCTTTGTGATAAAGGCTATACTATAACCTTTGATCAAGATAAATGTTCTGGTATCCTAAACAATGAAGTCTGCTTCATTGGAAATCGGAAAAGGAACATCTACACTTTAACACAGGAGAGCTTCTATGCTACAGAAAGTTGTCTTCTGTCTGTCAAAGACGAAACTCATCTTTGGCATAGAAGGTTAGGACATTCCAACCTTCAGTTGCTATCCAAGCTTGCTAAAAAGGAATTGGTAAAAGGCTTGCCTCATATCAAATTCGAGCAAGACAACTTTTGTGAAGCTTGTTCGCTTGGTAAGCAAACTAAATCCTCATTCAAGTCTAAGAATGAGATATCTACTACTCAGCCCTTGGAACTTCTACATATGGATCTATTTGGTCCGACTAGAGTTCAAAGTATTGGTGGTAGAAGATACTGTCTAGTAGTAGTAGATGACTACTCTAGGTACACCTGGGTCAAGTTCTTGACTCATAAAAGCGATGCATTTGAATCTTTCATAAAGCTCGCTAAGCAATTACAGAATGAGAATAGATCTTCTGTAAAAGCTATTCGAACGGATCATGGTACAGAGTTTGAAAACCATGATTTTGCTATCTTCTGTGATGAACATGGCATTGATCACAACTTCTCTTACACTCCTCAACAGAATGGAGTCGCAGAAAGGAAAAATTGAACTCTTATAGACATGGCTAGAACCATGATTTGTGAGAGCAATGTTCCACAGAACCTTTGGGCTGAAGCAGTAAATACTGCCTGCTATATCTCTAATAGAGTACTACTGAGACCTAAATTAGGGAAAACTCCCTATCAACTATACATGGGGAGAATACCAAATATTTCATATTTTCATGCCTTTGGAAGTCCATGTTTTATACTGAGACCTTCTAAGGACAACCTCGGGAAATTTGATGCTAAATCAGATGAAGGTATCTTTTTAGGATACTCACTGACTAGCAAAGCTTATAGAGTCCTTAACAAAAGGACTTCTACAATAGAAGAGTCAATTAATGTAAAAATTAATGACTCACCAACAGAAGATAATACTAATCAAGTAATATCTTTTGAACCTACAGAAATACCTGTAGAACCCAAATCTTCTAAGGAAGGAAGAGAAGGGAACGAACATTCTCTTCACAATTCTGGAAGAGAATTTGAACAAACTGTTGAAAATTCTCCAGAAGCATCATCTTCGCAGAATAATCAACTGAATGATATAAGAGCACCTGCTTTATATCAAAAACGACATCCTATTGATCAAGTCATAGGAGACTTTGATAGAGGCATTCAGACGAGAAGTTCTGTAAACGCTTACTATGAACATTCTGCTTTTCTTTCACAGAAAGAACCAGATGGATTAGATGAAGCTCTAGATGATCCAGATTGGATCCTTGCAATGCAAGAGGAGCTTAATCAATTCGAAAGGAACAAAGTGTGGACACTTGTTCCTAAACCTGATAACCGTTCCATTATTGGAACTAAATGGGTATTCAGGAATAAACTCGATGAGTCAGGTGCTGTTGTAAGAAACAAAGCACGACTTGTTGCCAAAGGGTACTCTCAAGAAGAGGGTATTGACTTTGATGAGACGTTCTCTCCTGTAGCACGTCTAGAAGCAATAAGGCTACTGTTAGCCTATGCTTGCTACAACAACTTCAAGTTGTATCAAATGGACGTGAAAAGTGCTTTTCTCAATGGAGAAATCAAAGAAGAGGTATACGTAAGTCAACCTCCTGGATTTGAAAATCCACAGCACAAGAATCATGTTTATAGACTCTCCAAGGCTCTATACGGTCTAAAACAGGCGCCTAGAGCATGGTATGAGAGACTTAGCTCCTTTCTTATTGAAAAGGGCTATAAAAGAGGAAGAGTAGATACAACTCTCTTTCTCAAACACAGAGGTGATCATTTAGTAGTTGCCTAATCTATGTCGATGACATCATCTTTGGATCAACGAATGATAAACTCTGTACAGAATTCTCTGAACTCATGACAAGTGAGTTTGAGATGAGCATGATGGGAGAACTTACGTTCTTCCTCGGCCTACAAATTCAGCAGACTGATGAAGGTACTTTCTTACATCAAGAGAAGTACATTAAGCAACTCCTGAAAAGATTTGGCCTAGAGGGCTCTAAGCCTCTGTCTACTCCAATGGCTACAAGTGCCAAGATAGACAAGGATGAAAATGGTAAAGAAGTAGATAACAAGCTCTACAGAAGCATGATTGGCTCTCTTCTATATCTTACTGCTTCTAGACCAGACATACTATTTAGTGTATGTCTCTGTGCTAGATATCAATCAGCACCTAAAGAGTCTCATCTGATAATGGTTAAGAGAATCTTTAGATATTTACAAGGTTCTGTAAATCTTGGCATATGGTATTCCAAGAGATCATACTTTACTCTCATTGGGTACTCAGATGCTGACTTTGCAGGATGTAAGATCGACAGAAAAAGCACAAGTGGTACTTGTCAGCTAATGGGAAACATGTTGATCTCATGGTTTTCCAAGAAGCAGACATCTGTTGCTCTATCCACTGCAGAAGCCGAGTATATAGCAGCTGCAAGCTGCTGTGCTCAACTTCTATGGATGAAACAGCAACTTGAGGACTATGGTCTTTCATTTGCTGAAATTCCGATCATGTGTGATAATACTAGTGCGATTCAATTAACGCGCAATCCAGTTTATCACTCACGATCAAAACACATAGAACTCAGACATCATTTTCTGAGGGATAATGTACAACAAGGTTCTGTAAGCGTGAAATACGTTAATACAGACCAGCAATTGGCTGACATTTTCACCAAACCCCTTGACCAGGAGAAATTCTTCTATTTCAGGAATGAATTGGGGATTTGTCATCCATTTTAATAATAGAGACGTTGTACAGCAAGTTCAACGTTCTGTATTAAATATCTTTCGAAAATTTAATTCGAAATGTATTTTTCAAAAGAGTACTCTAGACAATATTATTCTAATGAAAATCTTGTCAAGAAAGAGTCCTTCTCATTAACGTAGATTCTTACAGAAACTACGCATAGAAGGTTATACCTTCTGTACAATGTTAATTCGACTTTACTGTTTCGAATTTAACAAAATATATTCCTTAATTTTGAAACAGAAAGTTAAACCTTCTGTTCCAAAGAATATTTTTGAAAAATCAGGGAGAATCTTATCTGATTCATCTCCTATTATATCAAGAATCGATGATCTTGATAAAAAATTGGGAATACATGATCTTATTGGAAGATTTTGTCCCAATTAATCAATTTTGGGAAATAAAATAATATTTTTCCAAAATTAAAACATTACCTTCTTCTTTATATTCTCACGGTGTCACTCGTGGTTCTCCACCACCATTGATACTTCACAGAGAAACCCTAGAAGAAAATCTGTCCTTCCAACTCAATCTCTTAGCCAATCGCTCTACCCAACTCCGATTATGGCACCTAAGAGGAAGTCCGAAGTTCGCCGCTCGTTCTCCCTCTCCGTCACACCTCCTTCGGCTGAGTCTCAACCAGCCAAGCCCGTGATTCCTACTGCTGATGAGGAAATCGCACCCTTGGATCCAGAGATCGTCGCGTACTCCCTCGCTGAAAACAAGGAAGTCGCTGACGCCGCTACCGAAGGGCAGCAGGACAAAGTCCCTGTTCTGAAAGAGAACCCTATTTCTGAGGAGTCTCTGGAGGAACCTACTGGTGAGGATGACGAAGCATCTCATCCCACCGATGATCTCGTCTTGGAAGACGAAAACCCTCAGGAGGATGCTGATCTGGAACAGGAAGCTGAAACCCCTGTCAGAAACAGCGTCGTCTCTGATGAATATGAGGGCAAAGTGCAGGAGGTCACTCCTCCAGCAGTTGCTGCTCCTCAACCTACCATGTCACCCAAATCGAAGGTGAAAGGCAAGGCTGTTGCTGTGGAGCCTATCCCTGTCAAAGCCAAACGATCGGCCTCGATTATCGTCTCTGGAAGTGTATCCTCCAGGACACGACACAAACGCAAAAGCCCCGAGTCTGTAAGTCCTTAGAGCAGGAGGTCTTAAAAAAGACCAAGCCTACAGGTACAATCGCAGCTCAGGTAAAACCTACTGTCTCTCAGGCTGAAATAGAGCAGATCATGAACGCAGAAGCTGTTCCCTCCTGTGATGTCTCAAACAGGCAGATTGCTGCGTGCAAACGGCTAGATTTTAGCTGGTTTAGCGAGAATGATCTTGATATTCTGCCTCTATATGAGAAGCTGGATTTAAAGGTGTTCTGTGAAACTTACGTCGAAGTCGCTGTTACAATGATTCGAGAATTTTATACAAATCTCACCTTTTTCGGGATTAACGACATTGTTAAGTATGTCAGGACCATGATTGATGGCGTCTTCCTGGTGTTTTCAATTCATGATGTCAACACCCTGTATGGCTGCAAAGAGCACCCTGTTCTTCCTGTGACCAACAGTGTGCTTGGGATATCGGGGTTCGACGGAGTATCCTGAACGTAATTGTGGTGGAAATGCGTCACTGAAGGAGTGTTTTAGAAGAGAGCTGCGTTTCTGCTGTGTTGTGTGCTTGTTCTGTGTTTCTGCTGTGTTTTTGCTGTGTTTGTGTGTTTGCTCAAATATCACGCATCAAGAGTATCGGATCGCTCAACTCCGGCAACTATGGGCAAAACGAGGTTGTCCGAGTTGAAGAAGGACCAAGATACTACCAACGCTCTTATCAGCGACTTAGTGGATCGGATGGAGACGATGACACAACAGCTGAAGGACTTACAGGCACAATCAGATGGTAACCCTGGCTAAGTCAGTTCAAGAGGGATGGAAATGAGACACAGGTTGGATGGGCATCGAGGAGAAGCAGGATCTGAGGTATCACGAAATGGGGGGTCATGGAGTAGGAACGACAGTGCAAGTGAGACATATTCGAGATCCTTGTCTGGCTTTCCCACGCCTAAAATCGAATTTCCTGAGTTTGAAGGAAGTAATCTAGAAGATTGACTGTATAAGTATTAGCGATACTTCGATTTGGAGGATGTTCCAGAGGAAAAGAAGGTGAAAGTGGAGTCGTTATATATGTATGAGGGAGCTTTACAATGGCACTATACATTTGTGAGGAACTGAGGCATAACTGAGACGTTGGGATGGGGATAATATGTTTGTGCTATCACTAAGCGGTTCGGACGTGAGGTCTTTGAGAATCCTATGGGAAGAATGAAGAACCTTAAGCAGGAAGGACCTTACAGCAATTTGTACGCATACATGAAGGAGTTTGATGCCTGTTTGCGCAAAGTCTTGGAGAAAATCAATTTACCTATTGATTTTCAAGTTAGCCTATTCATTAACGGTTTAAAGGAAGAATAATGGAGCACACTATGGTTGTTACGACCGACTGATTTATTGAGCGCACAGACGAGTGCTCGAATCCTGACCACAGACGAGCAACGTATGGTGGGAGATATGCCTCCTAAGAATCCTCTTATTGGGGGAAGCATCTATACACCACCTGACAATAGGGAAGGGGTAGCACCAATTATTTGGAGGAGATTGAGTCAAGCAGAGATTGCGGAGCGAAGACTTAAAGGGCTATGTTTTGGATGGAATGAACCCTTTAACTAAATCACAGGTGCTCTAAGAAGTAGGTTTTCTCATTGATAGTGGATGTTAAGGAGGAAGGAGAGTTTGAGGAAGAAGATACTCGGGTTACTTCCACACAGACTAATGAGGAGATTCAAGTAACCTTACATGCCTTGAATGGTGAGGAGGAGGAACTAGGGATGAAAACCATAAAAGTAGATGGCAAATATAAGGGGAAGACTCTACAAATCCTCACAGACTCGGGAAGTACCCACAATTTTGTGGACTTGAGTATAGTTAAAGGATTAGGAATTTCCACAACTATCATTCCCCCGGTGAAGGTAACAGTAGTGGATGACAGGACCATTAACAACAATAGATTTCTGGAGATGTTCCCCTAGAGTATGCAAGGCCATGTGTTTGAAGCGGATTTCTTTATAATTCCACTAGTGGGATGCGAGATGGTGCTTGGGGTGCAATGGCTGGCTCAGTTGGGGGATATAGTGTGGAACTTCAAGTCGGCTCTCATGAAATTTCAACAAGGAAGTAAGACTATTCTACTGAAGGGGGATTATGAGAATCAAAACAAGAAGGGTGGAAGGTGGCTAGTAAAAAAATTGCAGCTAAGAGCGTGTTGCAACAGTTATCCGCGTTCTGCATTGGGCGTCAACCCAGAGAAGCCATTGGTTCCTTATGTCAGTTGGTGAAGGGAACGTTCTCCATACAAAAGTTGAAGGTGTGTTAGAAGAATTCTCATATTTATTCAAGGATCCAACCGGCTTACCCACTTTCCGTGGTCACGAGCACTCAATTGTTCTTAAAGAGGGAACACAGGGGATAAACGTGCGACCTTATCGGTATTTTGCAGCTCAGAAAGACATTATAGAGAAAATGGTGAGTGAGTTGATGGAGATAGATTCATACAACCGAGTAGGATCGCTTTTTCGTCATCGGTAGTTTTAGTAAAGAAGAAGGATGGAACATGACGCATGTGTGTGGATTATAGTCAGCTCAACCAGCAAACGGTGAAGGATAAGCACCCCATACCTGCGATTGAAGCTCCATGGCGCTGTCATATTCTCCAAGATAGACTTATGGGCAGGGTACCGCCATGTTGTGCACAAGACTGCTTTCCAAACGCATGACGGCCACTACGAACTCCTGGTCATGCCTTTCGGTCTCACAAATTCCTCGTCTACGTTTCAAGGATTGATGAACTCCCTCTTCAGGCCCTATCTCAGGAAGTATGTCTTGGTTTTTTTTTGACGATATCCTAATGTTCAGCAAAACGGAAGGGGAACATGTTCTGCATTTAAGGACAGTTTTGGCAGTGCTTCGAAAACATACGTTGTATGCTAAACGATCCAAGTATACCTTTGAGAGTCCTCGAGTGGAGCATTTGGGTCATTATATTGACAAGGAAGGGGTGTCGACCGATCCTCAAAATGTGCTGGTTCCTTCTAATGTTAAGCAACTACGGGGATTCGTAGGCTTGAGTGGATATTATCGGCATTTCATCAGAGGTTATGGAGTGGTTAGGCGACCTCTCACCAATCTATTCAAGAAGGATTCATTTCAGTGGGATGTTGCAGCTCAATCTGCTTTCGATGAACTCAAGGTACTACTCACTACTGCACCGATACTTGGATTACCTTAGTTTTCTTCAGAATTTGTGGTAGAAACGGATGCATGTGACACGATTGGGGCGGTATTAACGCAACATCAACATCCAATTGCTTATATCAGTAAATCCTTATCCAGTCAGCATAAGGCCCTATCGGTATATGAGAACGAGTTGTACTCAATTGTCTACGTTGTCAAAAAGTGGCATCACTACCTCATAGGCCGTTATTTTGTTATTAAGAGTGACCATAGAAGTCTTAAGTTCTTGTTGGAGCAACGGTTGCACACGGACAGCCAGTTTAAATAGTTGTCAAAGCTCATGAGATACGATTATGAGATCTCTTATAGGAAGGGCAGGGAAAATTTGGCGGCAGATGTGCTTTCTCGCATACAGAGAGCAGGACTGTTGGCAATGACAATACAAGAGCAACAACCTACTCTATTGGATGCGATTAAGCTGACTTGGGAAGAAGACTCCGACCTAAAGAAGTTGATGCAAAGGCTACAAGAGGGTACATTAACTTTCTCTGTCTTAGGGAAACATGACGTTCTGCGTTTTTGAGAATGCCTAATGCGACTGAAACTACAATCAATGTGGAAAACATGTGGATAGTCCTTATGGAGAAGGAAGCTGAAGTTAGCCAGGAGATGGAAATGTGCAACATGATGTGGGCAAGGGATTGCTTTCACTGACAAATAGGGAGGAAGCCCACAATAATGAAGATGGGAATGAGATCAGTAACATTTCTGAGGAGTTGCTCTCTGCGGAGGATTATATCTGTATATCGAAACCCTCCCAGATAAGTACTGGCAAGAGTTGCGTAGAAGTAGCAACGACTCCGCACAATCAGGATATGTTCATTAAGAATCTTCAGAAGAAAATATCAGGAAATGAGGGTGACGCGATAGTTGCGCTTCAGGAGGCACTTACAGCTAGTTTAAATGAAGACAACAAGGAAATTCTTGAACCTTGCCTCCTAGCTCTTTAATCATCCTTGAGCTCATCTTTTGCAGGTGGCTCATCGCCTTCATCTGCTTCCTCCTCGAATACTGCGCATATTCAAGGCGTGAATCCTAATGGACAAGGTTCGACCAGGAAGGGTCATAAGACTCGGAAACGCTGAACAATGATTGGATTTTGGAATGTCAGGGGACTAAATGATCCCCTTCACTAGAGAGAGGTTTCCTGTTTGTTGGAGAAGAATTCTATTAGTACTATTGGGCTTATGGAAACAAAAGTGAGAAAGCCCTTGGAAGATCGTATTGCGAATGCTGTCAGGCCGGGCTGGCAGCATGTTGCTATATATGCATCTAATGGAACTGGTAGGATTTGGGTGCTCTAGAACTTGACAATCTTCTTCATTCGTGTTATTGACTCAAATATGCAATGGGTCCATCTAGCAACCCACCACCTGCAGCTAGGTTGGGATATTATCCTAACATTTATATATGGGATAATGACTATGGAAAGCAATTAGATCTCTAGAATTTCCTAGTAAACTCATCTGTTACAGGATCTGTTACAGCTGTTTTGGGGTGATAGCTCACTATAGTCATTTCCTAGTATTTCCTAGTAAACTTCTGTTACACAATGAGAAAGCCTTTTAAAAAGAGGGGCGATAGCTCACTTTAGTCAGCCTCGGAGGGAATCTTGGAGACAACTCTGTATGATACAGGCCTTGACGACCTATTGTATAAGGGTCAATTTTTCACATGGTCTAATTAAAGAAATCCTTCAATTAACTGTGAGCTGGATAGAGTTGCAGTTAATGACATGTGATTGTCTACGTTTGACCAGTCTAAAGTTTTTTTCCACCTACCACTTACTTCAAACCACTCTCCTTGTTCTATTAAGCTGATTTAGGGCCAACGTAGAAAGGTACCTTTTAAATTCTATGACTTTTGGATGAAGTTCCCTGGTTATGCGGCGGCTGTGATTAAGGGATGGAAGGAGAGACACAGGGATGGATTTGAAATGTTTAATCTTTATAACAAGTTGAGAGCTGTTAGGAAGCATCTACACAAGCTTAATAAGGAGCCAACATATAGTATATCCAGAAGGGTAGCCCAGGCTAGAATGGAACTGGAAGACTGGTAGGCTATTCATCCCAACAACCAAAGCGAGTTGGTTTGCCATATGCAGAAGAAAGCTGCTGCGAAATACTCCATTTTAGCCCGTCTTGAAGAAAGCTTCATCAGACAGAAATCAAGGGTAAGATGGTTGAGTATGGAGGATAGAAATACTATGCCTACTTCTTTAAAAGTGTTGCGGCCAGAAGAAATAGGAATTTAATTGTATCGCATACAAGAAGAGATTGAGCAACTGTTAATGGAAAGAATGAAATATGTGAGGAGATTCTCTAACATTTTAATGAAATCTATGCTGGTGACAGGCACGCAAGATTTCAGATTTGTGACTCTATTATGCGAAGATGTGTTTCCAGAAAGCTTTTCCCTGAGCAGGTGAGGCAAATGCAAGCTCCAATTCTTATGGATGAGATAAAAGAAAAACATTTCTCTCTAAAAAGAGGCAAGGCCCCTGGACCGGTTGGATTCGCCCCTAAATTCTTTGTAAGTGCTTGGCCTATGGTTGGCTCATTGGTGATTGAGGTTGTGCATGAATTTTTTAGGAATAGCCGCATGCTCAGACAGACTACATTTATGAGCCTTGCCCCAAAGAAGCCAAATGCAAATAGGATCACTAACTATAGGCCCATATCGTGTTGCAACACAATTTACAAGTGCATATCCAAACTTCTTGCGGACATAATCCAAGCATGTATTGGTGACCTTGTTGGGCCTGCCCAATCTACTTTTATTTCTATAAGGCGTGTGGCTGACAATGTTCTCCTTGCGCAAGAACTTCTACTGGGGTATGGAAGTAAGCGTGGACTCAAAGGTTGTGTTGTGCAGTTTGACATTGAAAATGTGTTTGATTCCGTTGACTGGGGATTTTTGCGTGCAGTCTTAACTGCCTTTGACTTCCCCAGTAAAATGATTATATTGATTATAGAGTGTGTCTCTTCGACATCTCTTACAATCAATATTAATGGTGAGCATCATTGATATATTTGCTGCAAGTGTGGTCTACGGCAGGGAGACCCATTATCCCCTTATCTCTTTGTGCTCTGCATGGAAGTCATGTCTAGTCTACTGAGTAATCTCACAGGCCAATTGGAATTTGCCTGTCACTAGCGATGCAAGGACAATGGAATCACCCACTTGCTCTTTGCGGACGGTATCCTGGTCTTCACTAAGCCGATGATTGCATCAGTGGACCTAATTGTGCAAGCTTTTGCGGAGTTTGAGCAATGGTCTGGCTTGAGAATTAACTTTAGTAAGAGCAAAATTTACTTCTCCAAATCAGCTGAAGTAGATGAAGCCATAATCTTAGAAATATTTGGACTTGTGAAGGGGTCCTTGCCGTTTCGATAGTTAAGTGTCCCGCTAACATCAGACAAACTAACAGCATTGTATTGTTCTCCTCTCATTGACGCGATCACCAATATTATTTGATCTTGGACTTCAAAAAGCCTATCCTATGCGGGGAGTGGGGGTGTTTTAATGAGCCGAGTCGGCCCGCGAACTATCCGGCCCGGCTCGTCTTTTGGCCCGAGCCCGACTCACCTGCCGGCTTCTCGGCCCGATAAGCTGTTCGGCCGGCTTGATAAATTTTATAAATAATTGAAATAAAAAATAAAAAAAATAAAAAATAACATTTAAATTTTGAAATTTTCCTATTGGCGTAAAGGGAAGGGAAAGGAGCAAAGAGCTCGAGCCGAGCTCAGACTCGGGCCTCGATTGAAATTTTTTTGACTGGGCTCGGGCTAGATTATCCGAGCCTGGTAAGCTCGGGCTCGGACTCGGGCCGAGATAGTTTTACCCAGGCCCAAGCTCAGGTTAGGGGTGTCCGAGCCCGGCCCGACTGATTAACACCCCTAACGGGGAGGATGCAGCTTATTAACTCTGTTTTATTTGCGATCCAATTGTACTGGACTGCCTTAATACCTTTGCCCCTCCAAGTTGGATACATGATTGAGAAAATACTTAACAAATTCCTTTGGTCCGGAAAAGATGGGAATTGGAACAACAGTTAAGGTCAAATGGGAGGATATTTGTATCCATAAGAAAGAGGGTGGATTGGGATTCAAACGAATTAATTCCTGGTGCAAGGTTATGCATATGAAGCATTTATGGCATATCCTTATCGCTCCGGAGAATAATGTTTGGATATCCTAGGTGAAAACCCATCTACTAAGAAGGACAAATATTTGGATGGCTAAGTTGTCATATAACTACTGCTCTTGGTTTTGGAAGAATATTCTTGCTCTGCGCCATTTGGTTAAACCTCTAGTCTCATGGCGGATGGGAGATTGGAGCTACATCTCCTTTTGGGACGATAACTGGTCTGGGATGGGTGATCTCCGAAGTCAAGTGACTTACATGGATATTGCCGCATCAAGTATCGAGCATAATGCAATTCTAGATAAAGTATTTACGACGGAACAATGGAATTGCTTTATGGCGTGAAGTTTCTCTATGCCTGGAGCGAAATTTTACAAAAAGCCGAATGGAATCCTCTTCTCCACACCAGTCTTGAACCCAAATAGAAAGGATGTCCCTCTATGGAGAAATATTTAGTTCAAAACCAGGGCAGTATGGAAACATTACCATGAAGGTGGTACTGCTCTCCATTGGACTAATTGGGTCTGGAGTAAATCGCTTTCTCCTAGTGTTAATTTTGTGATCTAGATGCTGGCGAAAGGAAGGATGTGTGCTGTTGCGTTCTGGCATCGTCTGGATTCGTCTCATAGCCAAGTCTGCTGCTCGGGTGGTTATCAGGAGGAAACTGTTTACCACACCTTATTCCAATGCCCTCCGGCCGTCAAAGTTTGGCAAATCCTTGCAAGGGAGATTGAATTTACGGGGTTGCCAAACACTTGGGAGGATATGTTCTATTTGCTGAGCCAACTAGCCAAGGCTAAGGGTGGCTATATAATAGTGAAGGTAACCCTCATTGCTATCTACTACCTGTGGCTTGAAAGAAATAATCGGAGGCTGGATGGCCTAAGGAGAAGCCCTTGGTTTATTGTGTTCAATGTCCTAAACGTGGGGGTGCAACCTCCAATATAAATAATGGGTGGGCTTGCGGTCTTCCACCTGTTGGGCCAGGTCACCTATGAGCCATGCTTTATCTATTTGCTCCATGGGGAAACACTTCGGTTCGAAGGTTACTCCTAGGGTTTCTTCTCTTGAGGGAAAGTGGAGCTTGGTCATGATGTGGAAAGAGCTAAGGAATGTCAGGGCTCATCGGAAAGCCTCGAAGGATGTTGAGGGCTCCGGATCTGCTATCGGGAGTAGTTGGGAAGAACCAGTGATAGTGGGAGACGGAAATGCGGCTGAAGATGGGAATGTGGAGACTGGAGAACCTATGGAGGAGGTACTAAAGGAGGTAATCCCTGACCATGGTGTCCCACTCTTCTCTTATCTACTGATGGTGTATACATTGCACACACACCGGATGAGGCAATCTCAGGAGTTATGGAAGAATTAGGGCAGGCCGTTATGCTTGAGTGGATGGAAACGAACTCATATCTCTATGTGCTTAAGCCAGAGCAGAGTTAGTTGTCGTTGTTTGAAATACCGGAGGTGCGCAAATATAGAGAGGAAAACCAAAAGGCGGAGGACGTTACCGACTTGGTGGAAAAACAAAATAGCAAGGTCGTGGATGATCAGCCTCCCAAGAAACGTAGGAAAAAGGAGGATCAAATCCAAGAGAATAGGCGGTTTACTGAGTATGTAAATAAGGGTGTCCAGGTGATCCCGCTGGAGGGTAGTACTGGCGTTCAAACTGAGGACCTCATGCAGCAGTTGTCCTTAGCACAAGGTATCCAAGTCGATCTGCAGGACGAGGGTGTGTTGAGGGTCGAAATGAAGGAGGATAACCACAGCGTTCCATGTCTTGAGGTTGACGGCCATAATTACCAACAGGAGATACATGCGGATGTTCAAAAGGAGGCCCCTCAGCACAAGGGCTGTTCCTCTGCTAAGTTTGAAAAGGCTGGAATGGAAAGAACGGATGAAAGCAACGACTTGTTGCAAAAGCTTAGCACAATCAAGGTTGATGGGGACCTGGATGGATGCCCGATGGGTGAAGGGGACAAGAAATGTCTCTGGCATAATACCTTCAATGGAGGATGATGAGCAGGGAAAGAGCTGGGAAAGTGAAGAGGCTAATCCAGAAATGGGCTAAGGAAAGTGCGAGTGTTGAGTTTGCAGTCAAGAACATTGTGGGAAGGAGAAAATGGTCGAAGTTGGGGGATGGGCAATTGATCATGGAGGAATCCGGTGGTGACCTGGCTGACTTGACGGGCCACCTTAGAGAATTGATTGAAATGCTGGAGGTTAAGCAAAACATGGTCTCCGAATCCTTCATGCACCAGTTTCGCTTTGTCTCCCAAGGATGGAGGACAACTGCTCTTGGACGCCTAGAGAAAATGCAAGAGGAATTGGCAATTCTGGATTGCAGAATGAAGAGGAGAGTGCAAGTGTTGCAGAGGGAGAGGGAACTAGAGTAGTATCGTGAAGAGCTTGCTTTTGTGGCAAGCATCATATTGGAGCTCTTCAAATCCTTTGACTCTAACCTATCCTCCACTATGCATGACCATGGCATGCCTGTTCTGGAGTACATTAACCTTCTCACTGCGTGTCTCACAAAGTGCGATCCCAAACGCCCTACCTCTCTCACTCCCACCATCCGAAGGCGTTCCATGGCTGTCTTGGCATCCATTGAGGAGGAACAGAACGTGTTCATGTGCTATGCCAAGACTTGTGACTTGGAGAAACTCGTGGATAGGACCCCAGGATTGCTGGAGCATGTGGATCACCTGCATAGGCGCCTTCGTCTTGCTGCACTTTGTGAAAGCCAGGAAGTCTCTGCTGCTGCTGATCTTACAAGAGCTGCCAAGGAGAAGAGTAAGGCTGAGGCAGAAGAGGACGGCCTGCTCGGGATTCTTGAGGAGGAGGGGATCCAGCGGAAGTTGGACAAGGACATGGTGGAGGAACGGGAGGACAACGATGATAGTCTCTGAGGAAAGGATTTGGTAGGCATCTAGTTTTGTTCATCCTAAATCCCCGTGAAAAAAGTCATGATTAGATTAGGTTGATGCGGGCTCACTTTGGGTTGTTGTTTTCTTAAACTTTGGATTCAGAGCCCTGGAGCCAGTGGACTGGACTTGTAACTTTGGGACATACCCCTCCATTTTGCTTGTGTAAATTATTAGTTAACAAAAAAAAAACTTTCTCTGTCTTCAAATGGCATCAAAATCTTCTCATGAAAGGGAACAAGATTGTGGTTGGTAAGACTGTAGGCGTTCGTAAGAAAGTAATCGAAATCTTTCACAACAGTTCAATGGGTGGCCATTCAGGTGTGCTGGTAACAACTAAGAAGGTAGCAGAATTGTTGCAACCCTTGTCGATTCCAGCAGGCGCGTGGCAAGATATATCCATGGACTTCATCGAGGGATTGCCAAAATCTCAAGGCAAGGATGTGATTTTGGTAGTGGTGGATCGGCCGACGAAATACAATCACTTCTTTGGGGTTGACTCACCCATATTATGCTAGTTCCGTTGCTCAGGCTTTCCCTGATCAGGTGTTCAGGCTGCACAGGTTACCTTATATGATAGTGAGTGACAGAGGTGCGGTATTTCTCAGCAGATTTTGGCAGAAATTGTTTCGGCTGCAAGGTGTGGAGTTGCACCTCTCCTCTGCTTATCATCCCCAAACCGACAGGCAAACAAAAGTTGTGAATAGGTGCCTCGAGACTTACCTTAGATGCATAGTGGGAGACTGTTCAAAGGAATGGCACAAGTGGCTTTCGTTAGCGGAGTGGTTGTATAACACTTCTTACCACTCCACCATACGAATGACCCCTTTTATGGCATTGTACGGGTATCCTCTGCCCATAGATGCCTTTTATTTTGGAAATGACAGTGTTGTGGTGGCGGTTGATGGAATTTTGAGGGATTAGGAGGCGATGTTACAAGTTCTTCGGTTCAATTTGGACAGGGCCCGACATAGGATGAAGCAATTGGCGGACAAACACCGGTCGAAGAGGACATTTAAAATTGATGATTTGGTTTTTGTTAAACTGCATGCATATAGACAACACAATGTGGCGAGACGCGCTGCTCACAAACTCTCTCCACTATATTATGACCCGTACAAGATTCTGGACAAGGTAAGAAAGGTCGCTTATAGACTGTATTTGAGTGTAGTACTTGGGGGCGTAGATTCTGACGAACGATGTTTGGCGGTGAAATGCAGGTGATGATTCCCTTATTCTTCTGCATACCCTAAAAGCATACGCAGAATTCGAGGAGGAAAGTATTAAAATAGTGTTAGGCGGCAAAAAAAATTGTGAAATAAGAGAGATAATTTCGAAATTTCGAAAGTAATGCCCCGAAGTCGGATTTTACAAATTCGAGTTCACTCATGAAGGAACTCGGACCTATAAAGTTCGACTTTCTTAAAGGTTTTCTGGAAGTTAGATTTTATAAATCCAACTTCACTTTTTTTTTGGAACTCGGACTTAAAAGTCTAAGTTCTTTCATGAATGGAGTTGAACTTATAAAGTTCGACTACGACGCATTGTTTCCGATATTTCGAAACTATCTATCATATTTTCCAATTTTTTTTTCCAATTAAATTAATATTAGACAACGTCGGAAATTTGAGAACAATCAATCATAATCACGTAGCTTAATAATAATAACATTGAAATCTCGATCATATAAATATTACATAGGATATTACCTCCGATGAAGGCTAGCAATTTAATTCACGTATTCATAGTGGTGCCACAATCTCATTAAATTTAATTAAATTGCCATAATTAATTAACGGTAATTGAAGTATTGATAAAAAAATATATAAAAAAACCCTTACTTTTAGAGAGAGTAAAATCCCAAGAGAGATGTAAGAAAAATAATAGTGAGGTGAATTTTGGAAGTGATGAGTTATTTATATGAAGACGTTGCTTTAGGCGGCAAATGACTTCCTTGTATTGGGAGAGAGCAAGGTCGTCGTCGGTTACTTGAAATGGGGGTGATAAAACCTAAATTTCTTTAAAATTTATTAAATAATAAAAACATGGTTCTAAAAAATGAAAACCCAAAAACGGAAATCCATAAAAGATTTTTTTATTTTCTGAAAAAATGATAAACCTAATTTTTCTTTATATAAAGTATATTGATGACATGAGAAAATGTTCCTTTATGTTATCCAGAGAAGTACAGGAGAGATTGAATGAGACATTCATGCAAAGGACAAGATAGGGCGTGACAATTGCTTACAAGGATCGCCCTCGACCAAATATCTCGAGATTTTTTTTCTTATTTGTCATGGATGGAACAGCAACATCAACCGACGGCATTATTTCCGACATTATCCAGAGTCAACACCTTGGAACCCAAAGTACTTCTCTCTGCTCCAACTCCCAGTTCCAGCTCCAGTTTCCGTTCCTGACACTGTACGAGGAATATAACAACCGAAGAACATGGGCGTAGAACTCGGTGATGATGTCGTCATTGTGGGAGGCGGGATTTCTGGACTTGCCACAGCTCTTGCTCTCCACAGGTCCTCCTTTTCCCTTTCTTACCCTCTTTCCCCCCCTTTTCTTGTCCAAAACCTGTGCTCTAGTCTAGCTGGATTAGCGTTTTCGGCTGTAATTTTTCTATGGTGTGTTCGCAGGAAGGGGATAAGGAGTGTGGTTCTGGAGAGGTCGAAGGTGCTGAGGGCGACAGGCGGGGCCATCACCATCAAAGCCAACGGATGGATTGCTCTTGATTATCTCGGCGTCGTCCTCAGGAAGAACTCTCTCCAAGTGAAAGGGTAACTTGATCCTCGATTTCGATGAGTTTCGATTTTTCATGTGATGAAAAATCATGTGTCCATGGTCACGACAGGTACACCTTCACAGATCTCGACAAAGGAACTCGGTCGGTCGAGCCCACGAGGTTTTGCTGACTCCGCCTGTTGTCATTGTTGGGCACAACGGTTGTGACGATGACTGACCCGGTCCTTGCTATCTCTTCATCTTAGGATGGAGGAGGGAGAAATCCGAACCATAAAGCGGGGGGATTTGGTCGTAGCGTTGGCGAATGAGCTGCCCCCGGGCACGATCCGGTATGGAAGCCAGGTGTGTCGCATCGAGCCAAATGGTGGCGGTGCCATCCTGGAGCTTTCTAATGGAATTTCATTGAAGGCCAAGGTAAAAGTTTTCCGGGGGTGAACAGTTTCCTGAAAATCATGTAGTTACTGGAGTTGGCGTCAAAACGCAGGTCCTGATTGGATGCGACGGAACGAATTCCGTGGTGTCGAGGTACCTCGGGATGAAACCTCCGACCTTCTCGACTACGGTCGTGATGCGGGGTCTTGCTCACTACCCCGAGGGTCATGGATACGAGCATGTCTTTGCTGTATACAAAAAGGGCAGGGTGACACTAGGCAGGAACCCCTTGGATGACAAGGTCGTGTATTGGGAGATAATGCAGAAGTGGTCTCCTCAATGTACGGTAACTCATTCACATCCGGCTTATCGCACCCTTAAAACTAACATTTTAAGTCGAAACTCGCGTCAGTCTCAGAGATCTCGCGCAGCCAAGACCTCATTAAGGTGGCAAGCCTGGAGGCGTTGAAGTGCTTCCCGGACGAGATGTCAGACATGATAAATAAGTTGATTCCAGGCTCAATGAATTGCACACGGTTCGGCTATCACGGGCCATGGGACATCCTGTTGGGGCGTTTCAGGAGAGATGCTGTGACGGTAGCTGGGGATGCTTTGCACGCGTCGAGCCCCTTCCTTGGCCAGGGCGGATCCATGGGTCTTGAAGACGCGGTAGTCATTGCTAGGTGCATCCACCGGAAGCTCTCCGAGGCGTGCCCATCCCCCGAAGCTTACGAAGCGGCGCTCAGCCATTATGTGAACGAACGGAGGGCGAGATTGGTGTGGTTGCTGGTGGAAGCGAACCTCATGATCAACATGAAGATGACTTCGCCTCTGATGCTGAGGATAGCGAGCAGGGTGGTCAAGAGCTTGCTGTTTAGGGACCCAATGGGCAACGCTCGGTTCGATTGCGGGCCCTTCTGAACGGCACTTGGGTGTGTGTCCCTCAGCTCAAACTCACGTTGATGGAAAGTCCTACTACTATTTCAAATAAAAACATCATCCCATCTATGATTACTAATCATTCCCACAAACTCGTTATCAGATGGATCGAATCCAAGGGCCAATGTGAAACTAATCTAAAACATTTTAAAGGCCACCGAAGGAAAAACAAAGCCATTCTCGTCGTCGTCATTTGCTCTCGACCGCGCGGAAACGATTTTTCATGACGATCGGAACGACGTCGTTGCCGCCAGCAACGATCGTTTTTTATTACATTAAATAAATTCTCCTTCCCCTCTGTCTTTCCCCTTCCTTTCCTTCTTCCTTCCCGATACGCGGAAGCTCCAAACCCTAGAAAGTTCTCCCCGTGCGCGCGATCTATCCCCCCCTGATTAGGATCCGATCGATTGGTGCGGATCCCCTTCCTGGAACGCGTGGAGTCTCCGGTTCGATCGGTTAGTTCTTGTTGTTGATAGGGATATGATGTATACTCCGATTGGTTGATTAAATTCGATTGTTTGCTGGGTTTTCTTTTCTTTTATCGAATTTAAGTGTCTTTGAGAGTGTCTTTTGATTATTTTCTAGGGGTTCGTTTAGCCGCGTGACGACTTCTTGAGTTTGGATTTTTGTTGGCTATTCGTGAGATTCGCCAGCAAGATTGGGATTAAAAGAATTTTTTTAGGGTTCCCGATTACTTGGCCTTTTTTGGACTGATTTTATGTTTTTAAACTAAGAGTAAGCCTGTTTCGGGGATTTCGGAGTCTCTGAGTGAGGAGAAGATCGGGATTCTTGCATTGATGGAGTGGATTCATCGCCCTGCATTGAGAGAGGAATTTCTGACGAGTATTGAGCCCCTACTCATGCGTGAAATATTTTGGTGATTTTCAACTGTTTCTTTTTTGTCAAAAAGATGGAATATTTTTGCAAGTCGAACAAGTTCATTCTGGGGTTTTGAGGGAAAATCAAATTTCGAAATGGCCCCGATCGATTGTACCCTTGGCGGTGAGTGATTAGGCTAGTTTCGTGAAGGGCAAAGTCATTTTGGCAACCCTGAACTGCAGTATGATGAAAAAAGCTGTTTTTTGGATGCTATTACACGGATTACAGGACGGTGACTGGGGATGGCGTTCTGAAGCTTTTGGCATGTTATGTCTGTTATTTTTTTAATCCACGTCTTTTCTAATAGTGTATCCATCTCTGAACATGATTTAGGTGCTGCTAGGCTTTCTTGCTAGGGCTTGATTAAATCAGCAATGAGGGCATACGCAGAAGATGTAAGTCAGCACCAAACACCATTTTGTTTCGTTATTCTTGCTGATAGTGTATTCACCTGACTTTTAGGTGGAATAGTTACATGATGTAGAATTTCATGGAGTTATCGTATTATTAGTTTAGGGTTTATTTAAGCATCGGTATTTTTCTGACCAAACGAATATTTTAGAGAAAGCTGACAAGGAATTCCCTGAATATTGCTATATGTAGATGTGGATACGTGGTACATATTTTCTAAAAATCTCAAATTTAGATATTTGTACCCATTGATGGATTGGTTTTGTAGGAGTATGAAGATTACAATGACTATGCCGATGAAGATGAAAGATACCTTGAGGATGAAGAAGAAGCAGAGGAGGAGGATCCGAGGCCTACCAAGGAAGCATCGGAGTACCTTGAGCTGAGGCAAAAACTTAAAGAATCTCTTAGGAAGCGGATGAAGAAAGACGGAATTTCTGCTTCCCAGGATAAAAGGAGACCTTCCTATGATAAGTAAGCAATGCCATCGTCAGCTGTGGTGATTCTTTTTTCAGGTTGCTTTTATTAATACCGGTTGGTCATCTAGCCTAGATGGGGCTTGCGATGGTTGTTGTTTCTTTATTATGGGAAAGGGTTCTACACTATTAGTTAGACCATGGTTGTTCACATCTTGATGTTCGTTTAGCTCATTGTCTTCAAGGCCTTTCTACCAGTCCAGAGGTGGTTGATATGTCTCATGTGTTGGTTTATTAATTCATCTAAAATGAAAGTGCTTGTTTAGATCGTCCATTTATTAACGTGGCTCTTGGCTCTCATGATGGTGTGTCTCCAAGTCCATATTTTGCTTGTTTTCCTAGTTTTTTGTCTTGTGTTTTGTTTGAATAAGTTATTTTAATGGTTTTATCTATGTGCCTTGCAGCTTTGGATCCTTTTTTGGTCCTTCCAAGCCTGTCATCGCTCAAAGAGTGATTCAGGAAAGCAAGTCATTTTTGGAAAACAAGCACCTGGCAGCCAAAATTTTACAATCCCGGGACAATGTATGTTCTAGAGCTATTTTTTATGTCAAATGTTTAAATTATTTTCTGGTCTTGGATTGAGGGGATGGAAGCATGGTGGTTCTGGGAATGTTTTGTGAAATTGGAATATCAAAGGTTGATTGAAGCACTGTGAGCATGTAGCAACTAGTTTCCTGGTCGCTTATTGAGAATGATATTAGAGAACATTAGTTTTCATATTTTATTTGGCAGACATACCTGACATGTTGGAAAATTAGAAGCAGTGTTTGAACTACTTTGCAATGCCTCATACATTTCCACTTGGTGGACTCCATGTTGTTGGAACGTCCATCTGTAGTGCCATGATCTCTGGGATGAGTCTTATTAACTTGCTCACATGGTAGTTATCCTGAAAGCCCTTAAATCGTTCCATGAGATTCACTTATTACTATTCCCTGAGCAGTAGGTTTTTCTGTCCTATGGTCTACAAATCTTCCCATTGTGCAGGCCTTTCAGAAGAAAAGTTCCTCAAGCACTAACGGATCAAGGCCTGGGGTTCATCAACAGGGGCAACGAGTGGTCAGTCAGGTAATTATCTTCGCTCAATCTTCTAAATTTGTTATCCTATTGGATTTAAATAATTAAGGAGCAACTTTACAGATCCAAACTAAAGCTCAAAAGTTAAAGGATACAAGGGACTACTCATTTTTGTTTTCTGATGATGCCGAGCTTCCTGCTTCATCAAAACAACCTCCCAGAAATCTACCTGTTCCAGTCTCTGGTTAGTTTACTTGGGACAAATGGATTGTGATTTTAGGAAATTTACATGTACTATTTATCAAGGAACTAATGCTGCTATCCAATGCATTGTAGATGCAAGGCCAGCCAAGTCCTCATTGCAGAGGAATCAAGTATCTGGGAGCAACATTAGACAGCCACCTGGAAATGGAGATAGAAGACCAAATATCAGCAATGGTCATTTACCTTCTAGACCTGGGGTGAACCAGGGACTACCTACTAATAGACTGGACACAACATCACTGGCTAGTAAAAGACAGCTCGGTGGTAATAACGGTATTGGGCCTGGTCGGCCTGTACTATCTAATGGGTCTCAATTAAAGACATCCAACGGCTCCCAGTCGAGGACTTCCAACGGCTCCCAGTCGAGGACTTCCAACGGCTCCCAATCGAGGACTTCGAATGGCTCGCAGCCGAGGATTTCCAACGGCTCGCAGTCTCGGACTTCCAATGGCTCACAGTTGAGGACTTCCGACGGCTTGCAGTCAAGGAATTCCATCACCTCGCAGTCTAAGAATTCAAATGGAATACAGTCAAGGACATCCAATGGAATGTTATCAAAGGTTTCCTCCAATAATTTACAGTCGAAGGTGTCTAACAGCTTACAGCCAAAGACACCAGCTGGAGTGCTGTCAAAGATGTCCAACAGAAGTCATACACAAGTTTCTAGAACTCTGGTCTCATCTGCATCAAGAGCTACATCTGGAAAAGTGCCATCTTCTGTTACGAAGCATCAGTTAGATCCACGAAGGGAAGTTCGTGATCCAAGTAGGCATATGGTCCCCCCTAAACGGCCCCTAGCAACGACAAAACCGCAGGTCTTGATCCCATTTAACTTTTACTAGGTCAACTTGCCTCATACCTATCTTTTGATTTGGAATATTATGGAGTCTTATCTGAACTATTTTTTTTCAATTAAATGATCAGATTAACAAGCCTCCCAATCAAGCACCTTCACGCATGAACTCACAAGATCAGAAAATCAAGAAAAGACCTGCAAGACCATTTTCTGACGATGAAGAAGATGATGGTGAAAGGGCTATAAGTATGATCAGAAAAATGTTTGGGTAAGCCATGGAATTCATTGTTTCGGTCGTCTTTTACCAGCTTGTTTGTTTAATCCATACTACAAGGCTTTCTGGAGCCCTGGATCATCAACAATTATGTGGGGTTATTGTCTGCCTCTTCTGGGTATTTGGTCGGTCTTCACTAGTCCCCTGTAGTCTGTGATTTAGTTCCTTTAGGAAGTGAGAGGAAAAGTTAAATATCACATATTGCTATCACTGATGTCGTCAGTTCTCAGACTGTTTGATATGAGGATGCTTTGGTTTATTTGCGAAATCAGTTGTTAACCTTCGGCATGGTTGGCATCTTTCAGGTACAACCCGCAGAGATATGCCGGGCGCGAGGAAGACGATAGTGACATGGAGGCGAATTTTGATGAGATAATGATGGAGGAGAAGAGAAGGTGAGTGGGGCTATGACTCTGCTAACAACTCTGTGAATGATATTGATGTGATGTTTGGCCCCTCGGCTTTGTTTGTAATGTAAAGTACGTCGTTTCAGCTCAAGAATAGCGAGGAAAGAGGATGAAGAGCAGCTTCGTCTGATCGAGGAGGAGGAACGTCGGGAGCATATGAGGAGGGTGGCGAAGAAGCAGAAGATGAGCCGCTGAACAATCTCCCGGGGGGAAGACGAACACCCTCTCCCATCCTTAACCGTGAAAGTTGTTTTCCATGGATGTACACATTTTGTTTCTCCCCTGATTTACAATTTTTTTTTTAAATAAAATTTTTGATGAAGTTAATGTTGCCATTTACAGCACACAAATCCGAAAAGCTTTTTTCCATCTGATGTGTATAATCAGGAATGTTGAATAATCTAAAAGCTTTATTTGTTTGAAATTGTTTTATGTGAATAGCAACTGGAATGAAGAAGAATGAACTAGTTTCATGAAATTAATATCCAGATTTAATACATGGCGAATGGCCATTCCATCCATTTTCAAGTCTTAATTCATTTTCGTTTTCATATTACTCACCCCGTGCAAGGGCAACGTAAAAAATAAATAATTTGGTGTTCATAATAAATTCGTGTTCATAGAAATATTATAAAATTGATAAAAATTGGTAAATGACGAAAAAAATTGATAAAAATTAGTAAATGACGAAAGGGAAGAGAAATTAATAATCGTAAATGTAAAAAATTTAACGCTGCACGACCAAAAACCAACGTGACACGATGGCGACACGGACCAGTTAAGACTAGACCCAAATACAAAAATTACGGTGAACCGTAGCCCCATCTATCCAAAATTTACTAATCCCGAATTCGTCATTCGGGCATATACTTATTGTATAAATGAGATAACATGAAGTGGAATAGCCATGAGCTGGAGAATGGCCGTTCCATCCGGTGGCTCTTGACGAGTTATCACTAGTTCCTGTGAAGTATTAACTGGAGACCATGCTGCGGTTGGAGGGTAATGATGGTGACCGGAGCATGAACATAAGCCGGAGATAGCTCGAATGAGAAATGTTGCAGGATCATGGCCAGGGCAACCTTAGCCGGCAGCAGAGCAAAGTTCTGCCCCATGCAGATGCGAGGGCCCCAGCCGAAAGGGAAGTATGCCATCTGATTACCCTTCGTGGCCTTGGATATCCCTTCTGCAAACCTCTCTAGTCTAATTCCTTCGCATCCTTACCCCAAACCTCGGGGTCGTGATGCAGAAGGATGATCGGCATAGTCAGCTGCACTCCTGAGGGGATGGTCAGGTTTCCGATCCTTGTTTCTTTGTTGACGGTTCATTGAAGTTCAACTCCCGGGGGATACAACCTCATGACTTCCTGCATAATCATTGTCATCTGCGATATGGTGCAGAGAAAAAAGTAATTAGGGTCTGCAACCCATTACTAAAGCGAGGTTCATCAAATGGAACTTGGATGTATCCAACTTACTATCTTAAGGTGGCTCAAACCATCGTTATCTGGCTTCCTGTCTCCGAACACCTGCAAAACCTCCTCCCTCGCTCGATCTTGCCACTCTGGATGGATGCTAAGCAGAAACAGCGTCCATACGAGTAAGGTCGACGCGGTCTCCTTTCCAGCGAAATAGAACAGCTTGCATTCCTCTACAATGTCAAAGATGCTCATTCTACCTTTCTTGCCCATTTGGTTACCGTGCTCTTGGATTTCGTTCATGTTGGACTACAGCAACAGCCCCAACATGTCGTTGCTTGCCGATGCTTCGCCCGCTCTCATGGCCTTTATTCTCTGATTGATCATGCCTCGGAGCAACATCTGGTCTTCTCCCTCGATGGCCTTCATCCGGCGGTTCAACTTTGTCGGTACAAACCTAGCGTCCAACAAAGATGCTGTTAAAATTCCTGGCGCAGCCCCAATGGAGGATACGGGAAAACGAAGTATGAGTTTCTCACCTCCATCCCGGAATGCAGAAGCTTCATCACGAGCGACGTCTGTTCCTGCTGAAGCACGAATATTCTGCTCCCTTCTTCAAAGTTGCGACCAAATGCTGTCCTTGAGATCGCATCGCATGTGAGCCGTCGCAGATGAGGCCACACGTATCAAATCAACAGTAATATATTTCAAATCGTTGACATATAATTTTTAAGTGACGGTTTAATATGTTGAAGATAGTTTATGATCCAATTAAATAAAAATTTAGTAAAAATTGTTATTCAAGTGAGTTATTAAATAGATAATTAAATATATCATTTACGGTAACGTCTTTTATTGTCATTTGAATTTCTAGTCATCTCTATATATAGAGTAGCGTGTAATCATTTGAAAAAATAAGGAATAAAATATTTTGCAGCCTAAACACTTAAACTCCAGTAAATATTCATCCCTCATCGGAGCAGCAGATCTGCATAAGGTTTTCACTATTTTACAAAAGGTCGCCGACAGTACATAACCTATATTCGCTAGCACCTTCTCACTTCCTATCCAATACTTTCACACATAATCTCAACAAGTTTGGTATCAGAGCGCAGAAGGTCGCCCAATCAAATCTCCATCTTCGATTGTGAGCACTTCGACTATTGGAGTTCTCAAATGGAGACTATTTTCATTTCGCAAGATCTATGGAAACTTGTGGAGGAAGGCCATGAAGAAATTCCACAAGAAATCTCTCTCCCAGAAGGTAGCAGCACTTCCGCAGAAGGTGCCATCCACCCCACAGAAGATGAGCAGAAGACGTACAAGGAGAACGTCATGAAAAATGCCATGGCTCTGCGGATTCTGCAACAATCCGTGAGCAAGACCATCTACCCAAGGATATTCGGCCTGAAGACGGTGAATGAAGCGTGGGAGGCCCTAAAGAAGGAGTTCAAAGGTCATAGAAGGTGATCTCTATAAAGCTGCAGAACCTTTGGAGAGACTTCAACAATCTAGCCATAAAAGACGCATAAACTATCAAAGACTACTTCTCAAGGATCATGGATATCCTCAATCAATTAAAGAGTTGCGGAGAAGTTATTCCGGATCGAAAAGTCGTGGAGAAAATCCTCGGAAGCTTGCCACAAAAATTTGAGCATGTGGTAACCGCGATTGAAAAGATGAAGGATCTCGCATAAGTTTCCATCTATGAGTTGATGGGTTCTCTAGATATCCATGAGAAGCGGGCCAGCAAGTACACAACCCCAGTGGAGCAAGCATTTCAAACGAAGTTAAATGTTTGTGAGTAGAAGTAAGAACGTTCTGAAAACAATAGAAGGTCCTACAACAGATGATGTGGAGGCAGGTCTCGTGTTAAAGGCAGATGCTATGCAGAAGGACAACCAGAAGGTCAGCACCAAAGCTGTCATGGAGAAGCAGAAGCAAGATGCCACATATGCAGAAAGAATAATCATGAAACAAAAGATTGTCGTCTTCGATGCAGGAGATGCAAGTTCCCCACTCATTCAGATTGTGATTGCCGATATAAAGATAAAGAGCAGAAGCATGAGGACAGAGACTCGGTAAATTTCTCTAAGGAAGATGAATGTTTTAAAGTTTTTTATTCTTCCTTTAACACCATGCAAGATATGAATGAGATATGATTTCTCGATAGTGGTTGTAGCAACCATGTCACGGGGATAAAGAAGAATTTTGTGGAGCTTGATGAGAAATGCAACTCTCTTTTGGAACTTAGAGCTAACAAGAAATTAAAGATATAAGGTAAATGTGTTGTTTCAGTTTTCAGTACAAAAGGTCAACAGAAAAGTATGGACGACGTCTTCTACACTCCAGAAATCGCACATAACCTACTAAGTGTGGGACAAATGATGAAAAATGGATATAAGTTAATTTTTGCAGAAGGTCAATGTGAGATAACAGACAAAGACGGACATAAGGTCGTGGTCGTGAAGATGACGTCCAACAATTTGTTCCCATTAAAGATAACTCTTTGCAATAATGTGGCTCTCAAAACTGAGGTCATAGATGATTCTCATCTTTGCCATCTCAGGTATGAATTTTTGAATAGGAAAGGTCTAACTCTACTGAAGTAGAAGGATATGGTGATGGGACTACCTTCTATACAAGCTCCAGAAGGTGACGTCTGTGAAGAATGTGTCTTCGAAAAGCATCATCGTCTTTCTTTCTCAAACACATAATGGAGAACTCAAGCACCTCTCGAGCTGGTTCATGCAGATATTTGTGGACCGACTCAAACTCCGTCTCTCGGTAACAGAAGATAATTTATATTGTTCGTAGATGACTATACTTGAATCATTTGGCTTTATTTTCTTCAGAGGAAGTCAGATACTTTCACCATCATTATGAAGTTCAAAACACTTGCAAAGAATCAAAGTAGATATGGGATTAAGACCTTGAGGATAGATCGCGGATGAGAGTTTTTGTCAAGACAATTCTTGGACTACTGTCAACAGAAGGGGATATAGAGGCAATTGACCATGCAGTATTCTCCACAGCAGAATGGAGTCGCAGAAAGAAAGAACAGAATCATAGTGAAGATGGCCATAAGCATGTTGAAGGGCAAAGGTCTATCCAAAAAGTTCTGAGTAGAAGTTGTTAACAAATCTGTCCACCATCTGAACAGATCCCCTACAAAAGCGGTTAGGGACAAGACACCATATGAAGCGTGGCATATGACCATGGTGAATTATTTGAAAGTATTTGGGTGTATTGGATATGCACTCACACCTTCTCAAGGAAGAGAAAAGTTTGATGAGAAATGTGAGAAGTTGATTTTCATTAGATATAGTGATGAATCGAAGGGTAATTGTATGCATAATCCGAACACTGACAAGCTTGTTCTGTCCAAAGATGTTATGTTTGATGAACTTCCTGCTTAGAAATGGCAAGAAGAGTCTTCTATAACTTAGATGTTCCAGTATATAGAAGCAGTAGAAGAAGCATCTGTACAGAACCCTATCAAAACAGCAGAAGCAACATCAGAAGTTACAGTACCATTGGAAGAACAAAAGCTAGTTCCTCTAAGAACATTCCAAAAGCAAAGGGTCCTATTAGAGATACACCACCAAGGAGATATCTATCATTCACTGAAATTTATGAGCAAGCTAAGAGTCTTCTATAACTCAGATGTTCCAGTATATAGAAGCAGTAGAAGAAGCACCTGTACAGAACCCTATCAAAACAGCAGAAGCAACATCAGAAGTTATAGTACCATTGGAAGAACAAAAGCTAGTTCCTCTAAGAACATTCCAAAAGCAAAGGGTCCTATTAGAGATACACCACCAAGGAGATATCTATCATTCACTGAAATTTATGAGCAAGCTAACTTTGCTTTTGCTGCATTTGAGCCACAGAACTTTGAGGAGGCAGCAAAAGAAGAAAAATGGAGAAATATCATAAAGGAGGAGATGATATCTATAGAGAAGAATGATATGTGGTCAATAGTCAATCTCCTAGAAGGAAAAGAAGCTATCGGTTTAAAGTGGGTCTACAAGACCATGTATAATGAAGATGGAAGCCTACAGAAGCATAAAGCTCGCATCGTAGGAAAATGTTATCCATAGAAGCCCGGTGTTGGTTTTACAGAAACTTTTGCTCCTCAAGCAAGGATGGAGACAATCTGTGTTGTTCTAGCCAATGCAGAACATAAGGAGCTTGAAGTATTCCAGCTTGATGTCATCAACATTTATGAATGTGGTTCTAGAAGAAGAAGTCTACGTCGAGCAACCACAAGGTTTCGTGACGAAATGCACAAAAGACAAAGTCTACAAACTACATAAGGCTCTATATGGTTTGAAGCAAGCACCAAGAACGTGGAATTGTAGAATTGATTCCTACCTACAGAAGAAAGGATTCTCCAGAAGCTCAAACTAGCATGTCTCTATGTGGGTGATTTAATCTACACAAATACCAGCATAAGCTTGCTACAGAAGTTCAAGAAGCCATGATGCAAGAGTTCGAGTTGACATATCTTGGCTTGATGAAGTACTTTTTTGGATTTCAAGTGAAGTATATATCGGATTTGTTGAGAGATTTTCACTTCTCATTCTAATTAATTCATTCTAATCGCCATCTAGAAATAGGAAATTCTTGATTCGATACTATAGAGAATAGATTTTTTTTTTAATTCAAATATTTATTCATTATTCCATTCATTAATTCAAATTCACAAAAAAAGCAAAAAATCAAGGATACTATATAATATAATATAGAAGGAATATGAAGTTAGGATCCTTAGTTCGCTAAAATCGAAACCAATTTCAATCTTGAAACAATTATTCATTCCAGTTTTATTTCTCAACCCGTATTTCAACCTATACCCTAGAATAATATCTAAAAAACTCCAATTTTTCGTTCCAGAATCACCCACAATCCTCTCTACTGCTGCGTCTAATGCACATATATTTATTTATTCAATATATATATAAATTAATATATATATCTATAATTTATATATATATATGTATATATATATATATATATATTAATATTAATCTTTCTAGATATATTTTTATATTAAGATTATTTATATATTCAAATTATAAAATATATATATACATTTTATATATTTTATTTTATATATTTTTTATTTTGATATATGATATATATATCATTTTATATATATATGATATGGAAATATAATATGTAATATTAATGAACGAAATGGAATAATCTATGTTGTAAATAAATTATACAACATATATCTGTAGAATAGATATATCTTGTATGCATATTAATAATTGATTCATGAATTGAGCCAAAGGAGCCCCTTTAACTCAGTGGTAGAGTAATGCCATGGTAAGGCGTAAGTCATCGGTTCAAATCCGATAAGGGGCTTGGAGAAATACATAGCGGATCTGTTGAAGAAGTTTTGTATGGAGAATGCGAAGCCAATTTCTACTCCAATGTCACTCAATGAAAAGCTATAGAAGGAAGATTATACAGAAGGCTTTGACTCGAAGATCTACAGAAGCCTGGTTGGTTCTCTTATATATCTCACTCACACTCAGACTGATATTGTTCATTCTGTGAGTTTGATATCTAGATTCATGAGCAACCCTAGTAGAACTCATTTCACAGCAGCAAAAAGGGTTTTATGCTACCTAAAAGGCACACAGAATGTCGGATTGAAGTATACAAAAGAGCAAAAGGATGATCTGGTGGGTTATGTAGATAGTGATTAGGTATGAAACTTGGATGATCGCAGAAGCACATTAGGATACTTGTTCTGTATTGAAACAGAGCCCATTTCATGGAGTTCAAATAAGTAAAGTATCGTTGTTCTCTCATCTGCAGACGCTGAGTACATCGTAGCAAATGAGGCAACAAACGAAGTTGTTTGGCTCAGAAGGTTACTTCTAGAGCTACAACAGAAGGTGGACAAGCCAACGACAATCTTCTGTGATATCCAATCTGCAATTGCTGTGACCAAGAATCCAATTTTTCATGCAAGGTCGAAGGACATATAACTTCGTCATCATTTCATCAGAGAGATGGTTTCACAGAAGGTGGGTAGTAATCTATTTACTAGAGTGTGGGTAGTTGCTTCTGTTTCCATGCTCTCTTCTATTATCATCAAGACATACACGTGCTCTTTGCCTCGAATAGCCTTTATCAACTCAACTTGCTTTGGTATTTGACCATGAGCATCACTTAGTAGCCTTGCCGTGGCTAGCGTTGGCAATGATAGAAGCGTGATCTTCTTCTGATCCATGGTGATAGAATAGGTATTCTGATAGCCATCGTGCACAGCTCGTCGATGCCATGGTTTCCCGAACAACAAGCGGCATGCGTCCACTGACACGACATCGCAGGTCACCGTGTCCCTGCAGTTTTGACCAATAGTCAAGGAGATGAGAACTTGTTTATTAGCTCGTATGTCGTTGTCCTTGTTTAGTCATTGAAGCTTGTAAGGCTGGGGGTGTGGATTTGTAGGCAACTTTAACTTCTCCACCAGGGTAGTTGATGTCACGTTGGTGCAGCTACCGTTATCCACAATCACATGGCACACCTTCCCTTACACCATGCAACGAGTTTGGAAGATGCTCTCGCGCTGGTTAGCTTCCTTCGATACGACGTTTGCATTCAGAGCCTTGCGAACTACAATCAATTCACCCTCATCCGGCTCCTCCATATTTTCTTCTTCAGCATCCCAAGTGGGTCCATCTTCTCGAGATCCTTCATCATCGTCGTCGTCGGACAACTCCTTGAAGGTGATTGTTCTCCCCGTAGGGCATTCAGCTGCTATATGTCCATAACCTTGACATTAGAAGTAATTTCGACTCCTTCCAGCTTCTTGGGGTAGTCGAAATTTTTCTTTTCCTTTCTTCTTACTAATCGCCAATGGATTAGAACGAGATGATGTATCGCCTATGCTGAGAGGGAATGCCTTAATAGCTGGCCGTAGTGATGCTCGTTTCACTTATTGCTTCTCAACTTTATGAGCAAGGTTGCACACATCCGCAAAGCTCCAATATAGTTGCAACTCCACCGCATATGTTATTTGTAATTTGAGACCTTTAATGTACCTTGCAATGGTATGTTCATGTGGCTCGGATATGTCACATTGTAACATGAGCTGCTCAAACTCGCGGGTGTACTCCGAACTATAGTTGGCTGTTGCAGCGAGTTAACTTGAGGAAAAGGTCCTAGTGAGCTTCTTGGGTTAGTCGAAATTCTTCTTTTCCTTTCTTCTTACTGACCGCCAACGGATTATATCGAGATGATGTATCGCCTCTGCTGAGAGAGAATGCCTTAGTAGCTGGCCGTAGTGATGCTCATTTTACTTACTGCTTCTCAACTTTATGAGCAAGGTTGCACACATCCGCAAAGCTCCAATATAGTTGCAACTCCACTGCATATGTTATTTGTAAAGTTAGACCTTTAATGTACTTTGCAATGGTATGTTCATGTGGCTCGGATATGTCACATTGTAACATGAGCTGCTCAAACTCGCAGGTGTACTCCGAATTATAGTTGGTTGTTGTAGCGAGTTAACTTGAGGAAAAGGTCCAAGTGATAAGCGTTGTTGCAAGAACCGCTTCTTCAAGGCTCGCTTCATCTTTTCCCATGAACGTATTTTCTCCTTATCCTCACGTTGCCTTTGGTGATTGAGATTCTCCCACCACAGACTTGCGTACTTGTGGGGACGGAGCATTGTCATCTTAACACGTCTGTCCTCAAGGATGTCTTCATACTCGAACACCTCTCAATTTTGTGGAGACAATCAAGAAATTCTTCTAGATCTATCCTCCCTTTGAACTACGGTATATCAACCCTTATTCCAGATGAATGGGCAAGCTAACGTCTTTGATGGACCACTTGTTAAGCCTCACCTTCGCTGGACATCTCCATGAATGGATTGTTCTCCTTCGCTTGAACGGAAGACGAATGTGAATGACATTTCGGCGAACCTTGTTCGTTGAGAAGGTGTGGAAGTTAGCGCCTTAGATCTAAAACTTCACCCTCCAATTGAAACGCACGTGCATCTTTTAGAGAAAGGTCGTGTGGACCTCTTTCGGCCATAACATCGCGCTTTGATACCAAATTATGCAACCCCGGCAACGAAGTAAAGAGAACATTGATTAAGATGTGAAGGATTCGAAACAAGGGTTGGAAGAAGTGGAACCACTCTCAAGCTTGTAGGGGCTTTATAACTTAAAAAACTTGAACCCGGATACAAGGATGGTACTACCGTGAACGATGGCCTTGTGAAAACACTCAACTCACCACACTCACATTGTAAGGCCGAGTGATACAGAAAAACTCAACGAACTTAATTTCGAAATTTCTAGATCTGTCTTCCCTCCTTCTACATATAACCATCGAAAAGGCATTTAAGAGAGTTCTAGACTAACTGCACTAAATGCAGTCCCAACTAATCCCTTAATCAGTTTTCCATTTCATTATCCTACTAACTTCATAAATGACTCCAATTAAGACTTCTAGTTTAAATGACTCCATTTAAAACTCCAAAACTTCAAATTCATTCTTCCATGGGTTGAGCGTCATGTTGGGGATTTACTTCTCTAAAATGCTTCAAACTTGCTCAAATGAAGCTTTACTTGGTCCAATGACGAAATGACATGAAAGGGCATATTATATTACGATTAATAATTTATTTATAAACAAGTTATACGAGCTTGTTTTTTCGCCTTTTGGCAGGTGTAGGTACATGACCATCTTTGCATCAAGGCGAGGGTGGCTGAATGAAAAATTTTTAACTAAGGCTTCGATATTACCTTTATCATCATCAAGGATCATCCCATGAAAGGAAATATTATTTATAATCTAATAAACATTCTTATTGTTTAAAACAACGAATTAAAAACCTCAGCCCATAAGGCCTTATGCCTAAGCCACGTTATAATAAAAAAATAGACTCATTTGATCGGTACATCAGCGTACAAATCAAATAAATCCTAAAATACAATCAAGTCAGTTTCCAGAAATAAAGGTGAGCCGTAAAAGAAGTTTGGACTCCTTCTTCGATCTTGCTTAGATGCAATCCTAGTAAGCTTTGTCAAAATAAATCATGACATGCGTGAGTGTTGTTATCAAACATGCTTGATTGCCTTTATACTTCCGGAGTCTCATGTGCTACTAATATTTTCGAATATTCTCCCAGCCAAACCATCAACAACAACACTAATCTCCAAGTGATGTCAACGTGATCCTTAACATCAAATCCCAACAACCTCCTTCGAGTGGATTCTCCAGGGATTACATGCAACAGCTTGCTGTCGTAAGAATGGCAACCCACGCCTGCTGTTGAAGATACCTTGCTCCATCCCAATGATCATCCTATCAGCCTGCTCTCACACACACCCCAACAACAAACACAAGGTCAACATTAGACCATCCGATTTTTTTCCAACGGAATTCCCCTAATCCCTATCCTTAAAGGAAAAGATAAACAGAGAAGGACATCCCACACCAGGGAAGGTTGTAGCAGGAGTGGCAGACACAAAAAGAAATACAGACAACAACCACCCGTTTCATATCTTTCTCTTCGCCTAGTTGGATTGGTTCAAGGCCGATGCATAATAAATGAGGTAATGGTGGCTGGAGTTAATGAAGTTAGTAATGTTTAGAGTTAATGTGGATGTTACTTAATGGGAAAGTTAAAAAAGTTGTTTATTTTTGTATATTATTTAGTTTGCATGGTGTAATCTGAAATGGATCAATCTATCAAATCAAATCCCAAAAAGAGCTTTCGCTCAAGTGTATTTGTTTTACAAGTTTCGGTTCGGCCTCCATCCGCTTCGTCTATAGAAGCTATTGTCTATATAAGGTTTTGTTGTTGTCTGTCTCTCTTCTGTTAGAGTTTCTACTGTCGATATAGGTTTTTTTCCACAATGTGAGAATCTTTCTTTCTTCTCCGTCCCCCGCGTCCCCCTTTACCGCAAAGAAAGTAGAAATGAACTCCTCATCGTCCACATGTCATTCGACGCAAGGTAAGCAAGGAGCCTTCGTGGAGACCCTCAAACCAACCCTTTCAAGGCACGCATCCTTAGTTAAGGCAGGCTCAGGTTCGACAAGGAACATGAACAGCCCCCCTCTCCCAACGTTGATGCCAACCTAGGCTAACCCACTTTTAGCGGTGTGATGTCGATCTTCAACCTAGCAAGGTGGCTGACAGGGAAGCTGTTCTTTGAAGAGGTTGAAGCTAGAGCAATTTACCCCTTTATGCCAACCTCTAGACATGCAACTCTTGCCCCGTTGTGTATCACTTCATGCCCTTAAGTTCCTGGGATATTCTTGAATACTCAAGGATAACCTTGTTTCTTTAGACTCATTGTAGACCCGTCAGCGACGGAGATCATTAGGTCATTCCTCCCATCTGGGGTTGCCTCCAAGCACTGCTGGAGGGGCTCCCTTTGAGACTAATGTCTTTCTTGACGTACAATCCCGATAGGTATTGAAAGCGCAAGCCGAATATATCCTGAACCCGGTTGGTGCCCACAACCTCCAACGAGGCCCACGCTACAAATTAGGTCGGTAATGGAGGTGGTTGACACTAGAAACCCCCTCACTAAGGATGGCCAGGTCACTCCACCCCATACGTCATCATCAAGCTACATAAGGAGAAACACACCTCTACAACTCCTACTATTCCTCGACCCGACCTTCGTTGTCCCTCGACACTTCTCATGTGTTCGAACTCATCTTCGCTTGCCTTCATATGGACGCTCTCAAGTGCAAAGTCGGGGCCATACTTAGAACTCCTTCCCTAATGGCCTCAAGTTCATGTCTCCGATGACCGCTTTTATGACACCTTTTGCATAACCGACCTAGGAGAAAAGAGAAAGAGGGAGAGAGATAGGAATTGTTGAATAAAGTCGCCTTCGAGCTCGCTCTCACCCCTTGAAAAGGGGAGCTTAACCTTTAGCTCAACCTTCGCCTCGACCACAACCTTGATGTCGAGCTTCGTCAAGTCGAAGGGGCGGCCCTCACTCCCTGGGAACGGCAATTAATCGAGCTAGAGCTCAACCACCAGCTCGACCAGCTGGTTGATCTCCAGCTCGACCACAATCTTGATTTCGAGCTCCCCATTTGCCAATTCGAATGGGCTGGCCTCATCCCTGGAAAAAGACACCAAATTGAGCTCCAACTCGACCATCGATTCGATCTTTATCTCGATTGACTAGTCAACCTCTTGCTCGATCACGGCTTCGATGCCCAGTGTGAGATCAAAAATCTCGCGGTTCGTATATAGACCGTAAATAACATACAAATTATCGTATTAAGAATATAGCAGGCTCAATCTCTAGTCACGGACAATGCACATGAATCCTCTGATTCAATCCTCGAAGAACAACTGTTGCGGAAAATAATCATGAGCTTTTATGGAATATCGACAGAACTTCGGGATGATATATAGTTGAAGTAGTCGGGCTTATGGGCTTGATTCGGCAACACTTCAGTAACTTGATGAAGTCATCGAGGCCTTTGAGCTTGATCTGGCAATACTTATATACCTATGATGTTATCGGGGCCTATTGCCACGGAGGATTGTTGCCGTCAGGGAAATAATTCTGTAGGGAGACTATGACCAGCGGGGGATTATTGCTTCCGGGGAAATAGTGCCGCGATAGGACTATGGTCGTGGGGGACAATGGTCGCCAGGGAAATAGTTCCGAGAAACTATGACCGCGCGGGACTGTTGCCATAAGGGGAATAGTGTTGCAGGGGACAATTGCGGCTAGGGAAATAGTTCCAGAAGACTATGGCCACGGGGGATTGTAGCCGCCGGGAGACTGTTGTTGCCGGGGGAATAGTTTCGCATGGATACTATGACCGATGGCAGATTGTTGTCCCCGGGGGAATAGTGTCACTAGGGGACTATAGTCGCGGGGGATTTTTGTCGTCAGGGAAATAGTTTCGCAAGGAGACTAAAATCTCTTTATAGCCCAATGAGGTTTAAGAGAATGTGAGAATTGGAAATTTCTGGGTGTCAAAAAGTGACAAGTAATGTATCATAAGATGTCTTACTCTTTTTATGGAAGCTAATAATCCAAATGAAATGAATTACATGGGCTTCCATCCATTTGGCCCATCCCTATGAAATATTTATCCCATCATATGATTTGGGCTTAGTGGTATACCATAGACATTTGAAAAGTTTTAATGTCCACACCAAGCTCTCCTTGGCCAACCCGAATGGATCGCCCTGACCTCCTGGGAAGCGGCACTCTCGAGTTTGATTTCATCCATCGACTCAACTCCTTCTTGACCTACTGCTCGACCTCCATCTCGATCACAGCCTCGATTTCGAGCTCTCTCTCCCTCAATTCGAACTATCACCACACCCTTTGTGGCGTACTCTCGATTTCATTCTCGACCTTCAGTCCAAGCTGGATCACGGCTTCAACAGCCAGCTCGACTTCGAATTCAACCACAAGTGTCCCCGCCCCCTTAAGGGGCACCTCTGCCTCTAAGTTCTTCATCTATCCCTACATGATGCGGGATATACGCAATTTGCAGGTAAAAGCGAAGGAATTGCTGACGGTACTTTTCCTTTTGCCATTTCAGTTAATCGACAATAGTGGACATAGACTCATAAGGATTGCTTTCTTGCTCAATTGTTTTAATTATTTAACGTATTTTGATTAGCACTTTCTGTTTACACAGTAAAGTCACTTTGGGACTCAATGTCAGTTAGCATATTGATTGTTAAAAGGCAGCAGAAATAGATGATTTGAAGAAGTGTCACAACATGGTTTAGTTAAAGCATGGTCCAATCGAAGCATAGCACGTGAAGTCAAAGATCGCTCCGGAAGCATAATTGAACTGAAAGTAGGATTACGTTTAGTCGAAACCCGTTGCAGGACGAAGAAGGAATTGGGCATTGTCATGTTCGACTATAAAAAGTTGTCATTTAACATGTGAAAAATGTGCACGATAGTTAAATTAGTAGTTACTGTTATGACATGGTCAAGTGTTTCTATAAATAGTAGGTAAATCCCTTGTAATAAGATACAACAATCATTCAAATGACTCAAAAGACTGCTTGGTTGTCTTTTTTACTCAACATTTCCCTGATAATGGAAGTAAGTCGCTTTATTCGGTGTGTTCTTATCTTTTAATTCAATTTCTTATAAGTCTTGAAAACCACATTTACATTACGCATTTACTATAATCCTTGTTGAATATCGAAACGTGTTATTACCCGCAGACACTGAACACTTTTTTGGTATTGGCCATTATCCTGTTGAGGTTCTCATTTGAGCTCTCTCCAAGTTGTTCCCATGCTCGATCACAGTTGTCACTCTTTAACCACAACACGACACACAACTCACACTTCGGAGGCTCTAGTGCTGCTCCATGAACTGCTTACGAATATTGGTTCCTTCTTCCACCCGCCACATTATTAGTAAGACAAATGCTGTAGCGTTCCTGTTGCAGGGGATGGAAGCTAAATGATATGAAATCACTCATATTCATCTAAATTATTGCTTGCAACAGAATGTGATCAACACTTATTCATTGATTTCGACACGCGCTCTCTTGAACAAACGTGGACTTAGTATCACTGGTTTCTACGGAGGATTAGCTGGAGACCGTGTTGTGGTTGGAGGGTGAGGATGGTGACCGGAGCATGAGTGTAAGCCGGAGAGAGCTCGAATGAGAAGCGCTGCAGGATCATCGCCAGCGCAACCTTAGCCTCTAGCAGAGCAAAGTTCTGCCCGATGCAGATGCGAGGTCCCCAGCCGAAAGGGAAGTATGCCATCTGATTACTCTTCGTGGCCTTCAAGATCCCTTCAGCAAATCTCTCTGGTCTGAATTCCTTTACATCCTTACCCCAAATCTCGGGGTCGTGATGCAAAAGGATGACTGGTATGATCAGCTGCACTCCCGATGGGATGGTGTGGTTTCCTACCTTGGTTTCTTTGTCAACTTTCCGTGCAAGTTCGACTGCCGGGGGATACAACCTCATGGATTCTTGGATAATCATGGTCATCTGTGATGTGGTGTAGGGAAAAGTAGTTTAGGGTCTGAAATCCATTAGGAAAGCGAGATTCATCGAACGAAACTTGGGGATATCGAACTTACTATCTTAAGGCGGCTCAAACCATCGTTATCTGGCTTCCTGTCTCCGAACACCTGCAAAACCTCCTCCCTCGCTCGGTCTTGCCACTCGGGGTGGATGCTAAGCAGAAACAGCGTCCATACGAGTAAGGTCGATGTGGTCTCCTGTCCAGCGAAATAGAACAGCTTGCATTCCTCGACCACATCCCCAATGCTCATTCTCCCTTTCTTGTCCATTTGGTTGCCGTGCTCCTAGATTTCCTTCATGTTGGACTCCAGTAAAAGACCCAACATGTCGTTGCTGGCCGATGCTTCACCCAATTTCATGGCTTTCAGTCTCTGATTGATCATGCTTCGAAGCAACGTCTGGACTTCTCTCTCGATAGCCTTCATCCGGCGGTTCCACTTTGTTGGTACATACCTAACAACGCCATTGTTAAAATTCCTGCCGCAGCCTTGACGGAAGCTACAGGAAAAGGGAATATAAGCTTCTCACCTCCATCCCGGAATATAAACAGACCGCAGAAGTTTCATCACGAACAACGTCTGTTCCTGCTGAAGCATGAATATTCTGCTCCCTTCTTCAAAGCTACTCCCGGACGCCGTCCTCGAGTTCGCATCCCACGTGAGCCGTTGCAGATGTGGCCAAACATTGACCTCACATGATCCATTGGCGGGCACGTCCCTGTCCCATTTTCCGACCATCTCCCTCGTGGTCGCGTAAAACGCAGGCAACATAAGCTACACCCGGAAAATGAAAACAATATCAATGATTCCAATACACCAAATTAGCCAAACATCATCCAGGCTGCCATGAACTGGAGGCTTGCCTTCAACTTCTCAACATGGAATGCCGGGTTTCAAGATCTTCCGATGAACGGACCAATTGTCACCCTCGTAAGAGACAACACCTTGCACTAGCAATTTCACTAACGGGCTTGCTGCTGGCTTCGGGTAATCGCTCATCTTCGACAGGATTTCCTTGACGTGGTCAGGATCCATGACAAACACCGCAGGATTCGGTCCTAGCCACGTGAACGAATTCTTCCCTACCACCATAATTTCCAAACCATTTTCTGGTCCGTAGCACGATCACGACAACGATGATCACGTAAAACAGAACATCCTTACCATAGTTCTTGATGGTTTGATGAACGAAGGGAACTATACGAGGCAAGATTTCATCGTCAAGACCAATAGGCCTCGAACTCGCTTGGACGAGCATCCTTCCGGTTTCCTTGAGGTCTCCGGACAAGAGGCGGTAGGGATTCCCCACGAATCCCTGACGTCGGAGCAGCCTCTCGGCCCTCTTCGGCTTCAGCCAGACCCACTCGGCAGTCATCCACAGGCACGTGACTGTGAGGACAGAAACAGCCGCGGCCACAACCGCGACGAGCATGGACGTGCTTTCCATAGGTGTGACCCTCCTTACAACACAATGGTTGTCAATCTCTCTGAGTTACTTGGTCCATTACTGGGACGGAGGGGGGGTTCCTTTTATACCCGTAAATTAAAAAAAAAATTCCTATTATTTTATTTTCGACAAGAACTTTGAATTTTATTCCAGGGGCTAAGAAAACGAGACTTATTCGGACAGTAGTCCTGCTTAAATTTTACTTCATAATTCTGATTTATTCATTATATTATCATATATCGGAAAAAGCCGCCGGGTTAAGAATATCAACATCATCGCTTTTGACATGTTATGCACGTCCTTTAAGCTGTTTAAACTAAGTAATGGTTATGGGAAAGAAGAAAAAAGTTGTGGAGGTTTTGCTTGGAGCCACATCAACACGTTTCGCGACAATTATTTTATGCGTGGGAAAGAAGAAAAAAGTTGTGGAGGTTTTGCTTGGAGCCCACGGTCGTCTCTCCTTTTAGATTTGTCCTTGTAGCTTTCGGCGTGGTCGTAGTTATCGCCGTCCTCCGAGGAATCAGAAATCGGTCCAATCATATTATTAATAATTTGTTTAAATATTCACGTCCACATAAACCAATGCTTAGTTAAAATTATTTTCCCGGACACATGCATATATTTTGTCCGAGTGGGGACGATCGAAGGAGGAATTATTAGGGTTTTGACAGTAACATCGTTGGTATTTGAAGGTGAGGTCATGACGAGGAATACTGCTGGTGAGAAAAGGGTGGTTAGAAATATTTCTTCTCAGCGAAGGACAAATAACAAGAAACCTAGACCATACCGACAAAGTCAGCCGTCCTGAAATGACCTGAGAGTTGATGATCTTGGAAACATCATTATTTTTATATATAAATTTGCACCCGTTAAAATTTAAATTTAATAACTTAATATTTAATGTGCTTCGTTTCGTACGTTATATTTTTTTGCGTTTAATATGTTTTTATACGCCTAATTTTTTCTCAACGGTCGCCCAAGGCAGATGTGAAAAAGAAAACATATTTTATATATAGAAGAAAAGTAAAACGGGGCACTGCGTTTAAGAAAGCAACTGAATCAGAGAATTACAACACCAAGCAAACAAAAAGAATGTATATAAAATCTTAATTCGACAGACAGGAAGGAAACGTCAGAAGAAGACAGCATTGGCATCGTAAAACACGACAAGCTTTAATGTAATAACAACAAATTTTTTACTCAAAACAATCGAAATGATCAATCGATAGCTACTAACTAAGAGTCCTTTGCTAAAAAGAGATCTGGTGGTTTTCATTCAAGAGTAAGGCAAATGTGGCTGTGTCATGCAGGGGGTTAGGTTTAGGGCTCGGGCCGAGCTCAGACACCCCATACCCGAGTTTGGCTCGAGTAAAACTTTATCAGGCTTGAGCCTGAGCTCGAGCTTGCTCGGGCTTTATATAATCAAGCTCGGGCTTGAGCCTGTTTAAAAATTTTCAGACCGAGCCCAAGTCTGAGCCCGTTTAAGTTTTAACATTGAACAAAAATAAAAAATCATAACATTCAGAAATATTTCTCGCCCCGACAATGTCCCGGCAAATCCAAATTGAAACAAACAAATTATTCATCATATTCAAGCTTCAACACCTCCAAAATAATTCAAAAGCATTTAAAGACAGTTAAGCATCGAATAACTTTGACGTTGATTTATGAGGTTCCGAGAACCCCTACTATAGACCGATGAGTTTCTTCTCTTCCTCCTTTCATTTCCGCCCCACTTGTTATCATTAAGAAAACAACATTAAAATTATAATAAAAATAAAAAAGCAATCTCAACTATGATGTTGTTACCATCAAGGATTTGGAAGCGTTATTTCTATGGGCTCCTTATTAATCTGTAAATACATGAATATATAAGATAATTTATAATTGAAATAAAAAATTTCAAAGGAAAATTCTCATAGAAAAAAACTACATTGTTGTCCTTCTTGACTCAATGTCAATTTTTAAGCCAATCGCCTCCATAAATAAGCATTTGCACAGTTTTTGGAAGTAACGATGAACGATATGCATCAATAACTCTTCCACCAGCACTAAAACTGGCTTCAGAAGTCACACTAGTAATGGGAATCGAAAGAACATCCCGCGCCATCTTCGACAAGATAGGATACTTCGATGTATTAAATTTCCACCACTCTAATACATCAAATGTAGCATCTCCAATAATTCTATCATTCATATGACAATCTTCATCAAGATACATATCCAAGTTAGACTTCCGAGAATGAGTGCTATCTACGAGCTTCTTCTTTTTAAATTCCGCAAACTCCGACCAATAAGGCTCTGAATATGAGGTTGACAATCGAGTGTTTTCATCTGTCAAACCTTCTACCTTCAAACAATGCTCGCTAGTCGTACTTTGACTTTCCAAAACATAAGCATCATATACATTGTGTAAAGCACGACGAATCTCTTCAATATTGTATTTAGCATCCTCTAATGAGTAGAGTTTTGGAAAGCAAAACTCGATCACCATGAACTTGTTTCTTGGGAATAATACCGCCGCTATAGCCATCAACAAGTTACATTCACCCCAATATTTGTCAAATTTCTGTTTCATACTTCTCACCATCTTAAATAGAAAATGATGCTCATCGGTTATCTCGACAACCTTTTTATCCAACATCATTTTCACTCTAAAAACTTCATGAAGGAACAAGTTCGCGGTAGGAAACTCACTCCCTGAAATGGTTTCAGTGACGGAGTTAAATACATCCAACACGTCGTAAACTTTTTCACCTTTGTCCAATCGTCGACGGATGGGCAAGACTTATAGCTTAGTTCTTGCTCCATATAGCGAGGAAAAACATCCTTAAACCTCATTGCCCGTGTCAGCATGTCGAACGTTGAATTCCATCTTATTTTGCATTCAATGATGAGTTTTCTGAAGGGTATTTGCAATTGGTGTGAGATATCGGCAAACATCCGAAGTCGTGCCTCACTTTGGTTGATAAATACCACACTGTCATGTACTTTTTCAATAATCTTCTCTATTTCAGCAAGACCATCTTGAACCATAATATTCAAGATGTGAGCACAACAACGCACATGTAATAATCGACCATTGCAAAGCAACTGCTTATTCCTTGAGAAAGAGTCTCTTAAATACCTCAATGCGACATCATTCTTTGAAGCGTTGTCAATAGTTATTGAAATTACCTGTCACAGATAAGATGAATGATGTCAAAAATGTTTTCAAAAAAGAGAAATGAATAATAAGTAACAATTGAATTATAACTATGAATTATCTCGTACCTTATTCTCGATTCCCCATTCCTTTAAATGTTTGTAGATTGCATCTGATATGTCTATTCCACGAGTTGGAGGAGGAAGATGAATGAAATTCAAAACTATTTTTTGTAGCTTCCATTGTTGATCGAAAAAATGGCCAGTGACTACCATATATATACTCAATACGTTGACATGATGACTTCTACATATCAATAGTGATACTAACCGCACTTATTTCTTTAAACATGTTAAAGATACGTTGTTTTTCCAACTCATACACTTTGAAGCAGTCATTCCTGACGGTGTGACATGATAATCTTTGCCATTGAGGCATTCCACACATCTGCATAAGATTAAACCCTTCTTCTTCGACAATTAAAAATGAATGCTCATGCATCATTATCCAATAAGCTACAACCTCCCTCATTTTATCCATATCGAGAATACCATCCTTAAAGGCTGAAGAAGTTACCTTCGCAGGAGCATCATCGCGCTTGATATTTAATTTTTGTTGCCTTTGTAGGGAGACGTTGTAAGTACAACCGTCTAAATGCCTCTTCAAGTGGCTCGTACTTGAATTTTTGTATGATAATCGCGTCTTACAATATTTGCATTCCGCTTTTTTGACCCCATTATTATCCATTACGATTGTCATCCCATCCCACACAGAAGAAGTTTTCGCTCTCTTCTTTACAGAAAACTCTTCTGATTGAACTTTTTCATTTGCGACATCCATTGAAGAATTTCCTCCGATATTGAATTCTTCGGATTGAGATCCTGATTCCATTTAAACTACCTAACAATTAAAAAAAATATATTCAATGAGTGAGACACGAAAGACATACAAAACAAATGAACATGACAAAATTATTTATTTTAAGACAACGAAGTGATTTTATTTAACCAATATCACGTTTGTGTTTTTCAAATTTAATCATCTATTTAATTTAAATAAAAAACAAACTACAAGTAAAGCAAAAAAAAGTTAAAAAATTTTCTTAATTAGAACATATGCCAGAGTTCACCATTATTAAAATTTTATGGATCTTTAATAATACACAGGGGGTAGAAGGATCCACAGAGTGTACCTAAAATTTCCTACTTTGAATTCCAATCCAAAAAGATCACATCGGATTCTCCCCTCCTCCCCAGATGCCCTTGTTTCTCTACTCCTTTCGGTATTGATAATAGAAACGGAATAACCCACCTAAAAAGAACAAAAATACCCAGGACAAAATATCAACCTCCGAATTTCCCCTACTGGTTGTTATTCTTTGTTCCCAGCAGGGAAGATGGTGGGGACCCATTTCTGGGGGGAATCCGAAATTTTTAATGAAGGTGAGGATAAAAGACAAGGAGATGGACAAAAATGATAAGAACAGAACAAATACTACTGTGCTAACCCCCCCAACTCCAACCTTTGGAATTGAAAAGCATGCTCCCCCAAATAAAAACAAGAAAGTTTCTCGGAGAGGGAAGGCTCATTGGATCTAATGCCTGGACAGTGTTATGCCAGCGATCGGCGATTGAAATAATCAATCGAATAAAAAATTAAGAATCACCCATAAGGGAAAAAGAACAACGAATACTTGGACAGTGTTATGCTAGCGATCGATGTAAAAAATCTCCTGGTGGTCTCACGGCTTCTACAGGATATGAAGAAGATGAAGAGGCAAACATGATGGAGAATTAAGCCAACGAAAGTTTCAGATTTTTTAAAAAATTAATATTTATTATAATTAATTATTCATTATAATTATTGCCAGACCGAGCCAAACTGTTTGTCGGGCTAATGAATGAGCCCGAGCCAGGCTTGATTTTTAAAGAATAAGACCCGAGCCCGGGTCCGAGCTCGCAAAAGCTTGAATATTATCGAGCCGGGCTCGGACTTTTAGTCGAGCCGGGCCGAATAGTTCGCAAGCCGGCCCGACTCATTAACACCCGTAGTTAGGTTTGTAATGAACATTTACTTTCTAATTTGACCTTGACTGGATTCGTATGGCCGTGTAGACGGCATTCCAAGTGAAATAACATGCGCAGAGCGAGGGAGGAAACAAGGCTTGAGCTAAAGAGACAGACATGCATGCATACTTTCACCAATATGTTTTAATCCTCAGGTGTTCGGTTGTTTATCGCATAGCTTGTCGGTGACATAAAATTAATATTTGTTCTCGGGACATGCCGTGGGTGAAGGAAGAGAAGTCTTGGTTTGCTTGGAGCATACGGTCGTCCCTCCCTCCTAGATTTGACTCTCATTAGCTTCTTCCGTCCTCATAGTTTTGGGCGTCGGAAATTAACCCCTCGGTAAAATATATATATTTGATCATTTTGATATAACACCCATCCTATATATTAGAAAATACTAAAATAAAAATATGAAATTAAAAAGCTGATAATCTATATAGAAATTATAAGATTAATAATTGGCCGGACTCTCTAAAAAAAATTAATAAAACGATGATAAATTTCTAAATAAGTCTTCGACAATAATCTGACGGGCAAATAAGAAAATGTGGATAAACTACACAGCATTTGAATAGAATTTGAGAAAATGGGAAAGAAAATGTTAACTATAGTTGTATTTTCCTTCCTTGATAACTAATATAAGCCACAAGGAAGCCAACTAAATATGGTTCACGTAACTCCCGTACTTTCTGAAATATTTTGGGGCAATTGTTTTATAAAGTAACTCGAAATAATCAAAACAATGTCGGGCATGACTAATATTCCGTACGCTCACGAACGAATACAACTTCGGTTTATAGTAATAATTCGATGATCAGTCGGTATAAACAAAGAAATGATTAAACACATGGACAATGGAGTACGTAAGGAGAAACTCAAAGAGTTGTACAAGATAGAAGCTTCGACCACCAGAATAGTACAACTCGAAAGATGTACAGGGTCGGTGAAAGACCAGGAACAGATGTGCAAAACTTGAGGACATATTCAACGATGCACTTGCTATTTATAATGGAAATTTTTCAGAAATCTTATAAACAAAGAGTCGGAAAATACAGTGGAAGATACAGCTGGAACTTTATGCAGAGTTCCAAAAAAGATAGTTTTTCTGGTACCACATAAGAAACCTACGATACTGGACATGGTATTTCAATTTGTTCAGGCATCGCATGCGAGGTTCATCATAAGGATAGAGGTACCAATTTTTGTCTGGGTCATCTGAACTATCATAGGCAAGATGCGCCTGGACCCTCTTAAGAACACACTTAATAGTCTTACGCTTTATGTAGTCATCTATCCACCGGATGTAGAATTGGATACGCTTAAGGTGGGTTGGACATCTCGAAGGAGTTGTTCTCTTTCCCTGTTACTAAGACGAGTAATAAAATGGTTATAGAGTCTCCAACAATTTGGAAAACGAGGTCTGCAGAGGCATCTTCTTCTAGACGGAGGTCTCATCCTTTCCTACTACCACTGTCAAGCCACGACCGGTGCCTGGCAGCTCTCCTAGCTTAAGTGGCAAGTGGACCTCGAGGGCGATTGTGGTAGGTTTACAGCACTCGGATGTTAGTTAGCCTAGAAGATAGATTCCTGCAACAAACGTCTTTAACCAAAGAGTGTAAACCTATAACAAAGCTATTACTTGAGATTAGGAATTGAGAATAAGAAGAGCACTTGGAATTCTTTGAGTATGAGATGACTAAGGAGGATAAGACAGATAAGAAACAAAACAACAAAAGACATGAAAAGATGACTGGAGATAACCAGACAGACTTAGAAGGATACACAAAGATGCATGAGTATCACCTAAAATGCAAGAATATCACCTAAATGGTGAAAATAGATAAGCATGAAGTTTTTGGGTTTTCTGGGTTTTTTGAATGTTTTTGGAAGGTTTTCTGGGTTTTCTGAATGTTTTTGGGATTTTCGAAAGTGAGGGGATTCATGAGAGTTTGATTCCTAAGAGACCTCCACCCTGGATAACACCTTTGAGAAGCTTAGAAAGCCATGGATGAGTAAACACTAAGTTTCTTGTATTTCGCTCTCACTGCCCTTCTTCATGGATGAGGGCGTCTATTTATAATACAAGCTAGGCTGTGATGAAGTCACATGCCTTGAACTATTCTTAGTCAAAAAGATTGAAAATGACTAAAGCTAAAGTTAATGTGTCTTGATGTGCCGGCCTTATCTTGAAGGAATCTTGTGACACATTTGTCAAAAAGTCTTTTGGCTTGTCGTGCCAATTTTGTCAAAAAGTTGTTTGTCTTGGCTTGCCGACCTTATCTTGAAAATCTTATCTTCACATGGGCGGCTAGTGCTTTAGTCTTTTTCCTCGTGGGTCCTGCGGAGAATTATCATTCATTTTGTGAGTGGAAGATGGTCCCGCTTGTGACGATCCTGGGCCTGGGCTTGAGCTTGGTGATCCTGGGCCTAAGTCCACTTTTGTCAAGAAGCTTTGGGCTATTTCGTCCCAATGTAGTCCATTCTGATTGTACTGGTGGAGTGCACACACAAGCCTATAGACATGGTTAGGATCTGTGTTTTGGATCTGGGCTTGGAGTACTTCATCTGGATCTGGATATGGAACTCCATTTTCTGTGCAGATCTTCGTCTTTAGAAATTCTTTGTCTGTGATTGCCATTTCCCTGTCTGAGAAGGTCATGTAGTCGTCATGTGCTGGGGAAAATGGGAGACTTGAAAATTCTTCTGAGTTGTTGATGGCCACCATCGCTCGTAGTCCTGGGTCAAAATACCAGTGCCTGCGAAACAAATAAACTGAATATGGGGTTACTCCTCCGAACTTGAAGTATTTGTCCTGGTGTAGCTCCATCCATGTTCGCCATTGGCTCAGTGGTGCGAACCATGAAAGCATATCTGTTAGGTGAGCATGAGGTTTTTTGTACGGAGTACAATTGTGCAGGTCTCCTAATTGGTCAAAGTATTTGAGAAGTTCTTCAGTAGGAAACTCAAGTGCCATAGTATAGCTATGCAATAAATACCAAAAGAACCATTTCAGTTCTTCAGGGAAGATCTGCATAGGATTGATGGGTATGGCTTTGAGGAACGGAAAAGTTGGATGCAAGCCTTGTTCTGGAAACATCATCTGGCCATACTTGCTGAAGATTCTCTCCAAATATTTTTGTGTCATTTGAACAGAGTGAGCTAGAACTCTCTCAATATGTTCTTGGTCGTCATAGCTCTTAATCTCTGGAGGAAGAATCCTGGGCATTTCTCTTTGCTTTGGCACGTATGTGGAAATCATTGCTTGCAAAACTGGGCTTTCTTGCAGGGTAAGATGAGCAATATCAAAAGGTCTAGATAGGAAATATGCCACAACATTGTTTTTACCTTTGATATGCCTTACTGTAAAAGAGTACTGGGAAAACCATTCTGATAGTCTGAGTAGTTGAGCGATTGGAATCTTCTTCTGTCTGATTGTCAGCATAGATGTGAAAGAAGACATATCGCTCTCCACAATAAAATGAAGTTCAACCAAATGGAATTCAAATTTCTTTATCCCATATTTTACTGCCAAAATTTCCTTTATGGTTGAATGGTAATGATGTTCAGCTTGATTGAACTTACCAGACTTGTATGCACAAATTCTTCATTTTCCCTCTTTTTCCTTAAGCAAGATTGCTGCCCAAAATTGATCACTAGCATCTGTCTGCAAGATCCTTATTCCATCTGAAGGAATCTGCAAAGGAGGAAGCAGCTGTAATTGGGCTTTTAGATACCTTACTGCTTCTGTCTGGGCTTCTGTCCACGGCTGAGATCCTTTCTTCAATTGGGCTTCTAGCGGGCTGGTATACCTGCTGATATTAGGCACAACTCTCAAGTAGTTAACAATGCCCAAAAATTATTATATCTGTTTTGTGGTCAATTTGGAGTCCGGGAATTTCAAAAGTTCTTGGGCTATGTGGGGTCCTGGTTGGTATTGTCCATCTGCAAGTGTCATTCCCAAGAATTCAATGCTGTTCTGGAATAGTTTCATTTTCCTTTCAGAAAGCATTATGCCATACTTTTGCACAAGTTCTACAAATTGTTTTAGCAAAAGTTCATGTGATGTTCTGTCAGGACTGAAAAATAATATATCATCAATATATATCAAGGCAGAGTACTGAATGGGCCAGAAGATCCACTTTTTAGATCAAACTTAGAGAATATTTTTGACTTTGAAAGTGAAGCGAATAAGGCAGTTCTGTTTGGCAAAGGAAACTTATCATCCTGTAGGAAGTGATTTAGAGGCTGGTAGTTGATAACTAACATCTTCTTGCCTCTGAGTTGTTCTGAGCGTTTATTGACATAGAACGCCTCGCATGCCCATTGCGAGTTTGATTGCTCAATCAATCCCTGTTGCATTAGAGAGAAACATTCTTCTCAAGCTAATTTAACACTTTCAGGGTTCATACCTGGATGACTAGCCTTTGTAGGATTGATATCCTCATTCTGCTTGAAGGGTAGTTTCACAAAGAACTCCTGATTCTTCCATAATGGATGTGAGCATTTATGCAAAAACTCAATATGGTTCTCTGTAAAAGATGAGCTAAACAACTGTTTTGCCTTTTCTGCAGGCTCAATGGAAAACATTCTTGTGATGGACGTATACGGCTTAAAGTTTCCATGATACTTGAGTCTTGTAGTCAAGATTGTTAGCTCAGGCAGCTGTTGCATCAAATTCCATCCTAGCACTATATCTCTTCCTGGAAGATCAGTAACAAATAAGGAAGCTCTACTAGTGCAATTATGAAATCTTCAGACTTTTAGTCTTATAGTGTGTTTGGAATAAATCACCGGATGCAGAGAGGAATGATTTCTTGTAGGGGACAAGAAATTCTTGTGGTACGATTGCCGGATTAATCATACTTTATGCTACACCTGTATCAATGAAAGCTATCGCAGTAACGGGTCTGTGGTATTTTGAGAAATATACCTGCACCTTTACATGTGGTGCCATCTGTGTTGCTGCAATGAGCGGAACTCAAAGAAATGATTAAACACATGGACAATGGAGTACGTAAGGAGAAACTCAAAGAGTTGTACAAGATAGAAGCTTCGACCACCAGAATTGTACAACTCGAAAGATGTACAGGGTCGATGAAAGACCAGGAACATATGTGCCAAACTTGAGGACATATTCAATGATGCACTTGCTATTTATAAGGGAAATTTTCCAGAAATCTTATAAACAAAGAGTCGGAAAATACAGTGGAAGATACAACTGGAATTTTATGCAGAGTTCAAAAAAAGATAATGTTTTTGGAACCACATAAGGAACCTACGATACTGGACATGGTATTTCAATTTGTTCAGGCATCGCATGCGAGGTTCATCATAAGGGTAAAGGTATCAATTTTTATCTGGGTCATCTGAACTATCATAGGTAAGATGCGCCTGGACCCTCTTAAGAACACACTTTATAGTCTTACGCTTTATGTAGCCATCTATCCACCGAATATAGAATTGGATACGCTTAAGGTGGGTTGGGCATCTCCAAGGAGGTTGTTCTCTTTCCCTGTTACTAAGACGAGTATTAAAATGGTTATAGAGTCTCCAACAATTTGGAAAACGAGGTCTGCTCAGGAGGAAAATAAATCGATTTATCGCGAAAAAATTCAGAATCTATCTTTACCAAGTTTTCTAAATGAACGAACTTTTATAAACAAAACGAACTTGGAATACGAAACTTTCTTGAACCAAACGGGAGATACGAGAGTACAAACTTTCCTTATTTCGTTCCTGTCGACTCTCAAATTTTCACGGTAAATAAAACATTGTAGCTTCTGTGCATGGGAGATTACCATTGTCCAACAAAATTTTTGTCCTCTAGTGTTTTACATATGTTTTGTAATCGATACGATAAAATTGGAAATAATTATTTATTTTGTAAAGAAACACAAATAAACGGCAACGTGTGGTAATAATTCGTCTGCTAAATTTTGTGGTTATTGAATTTCAGTAAATTTAGTAGCTTTCGAAAAAATATGCATTTGAGTACGTACTTTTGCGACTTTCTTAATTTAGTAAAGTATTGGGTTACGAAATTTATGATTTTGTTTTTGTCATTTTCTTACAATCTAATTTCTAACTAAAAGGAAATGTTTTTGTATTAAATGAAAAATATGTCGTGACATGCATATACTTTATGAAAGGACATGTAACCTTTAGGAATTCATAGGTGAAGTTTTACTATGCAGGTTCTTCAAATATTACGTGACAAGTTATTTGGAAATTATTATTTTGTAAAAAAAATTGTGCAAAAAATTTAGTAAACAAAGGCATTTTACCGTATATTTAATTAGATAGGTGTCGTCCCTTTCTTTCCTTGAAAACCCATGATGGTACGGTCCTAGGAAACGTTCAAATGGATGATCACTGTGGAAGGCTGTGTTCGACGCCACTGTTCAAGTTACTCGTTCAAGGAGTTGCTTCTTATGAAGGCGAGAAATGGAAGACATAGAAAGCTGAAGGTTCGCCTTTGCTGGTCGCACAATCTGGTTAACCCGTGTTTATTCACTAACAGGGAACTGCTGCGAGTAATATCTTCATTGATTGTGAAAGAACTTACTCGGACTATGATTAGAGTAAAACATGAAGGAAATCAATGTGTATGGAAATCCAACGAGCAGGCGGGCATGAGCATCGACGACATAATCGAAGCATAGTTGATAAAACGTAAAGCACACAAAAAGCGCAAACCTCCCAAATCGTTTTAAGCACAAAGCGTAAAGCGCGCTTTTGACATGTAGGCGCCAATGTTAAACGAAAAATATAATTCAACTAAGAAACTTCAAGATAAGATCAATTCAACTTTTAATGTCATAAACCAACGTTTTCAAATGTGACCAATGCATAAGTTTATGACAAAAGGACATGAAAAGTACTCCATGCTCAAAAGTACTCCAATTTCGCTCACAACCACTTGCGCTACACGTTAAACTTAGTATTCGAATAACAAATTTTTGAAGAGTGAGGGTATCACCACCAAACCTATCACTCCGTTGTCATGAGAATTATATATATGTTAGTGATTCATTAAACAACTATAACGTTGAAAATGTTAATTTAAATAGCTAAGAGGAATGTACCTGGTGATCATTGAGTCCTACTTCGGTTTGCCAAGGGCGTTCCAAAATTCCCAGCGCTTCTCGAATAGTATGCAATTTCTTCAATGATTTTATCTTGAACCGCTATAATCGGATTCAACCTCTCTATGCAAGCATGTAATCCAGTAGTGACTCGCATAATCGGATTCAACCTCTCAATTCATTCGTATAAGGAACCTCATCCTTGAGAAGCGAAACTCGCATTTCATAGTAACTCAGCGGCTTCAAATTAGGACAATATCTTCCAATATCCTCCACCATCTTACCAAAAGTCGGTAATTTCACAACATTAAAAGAAAAGCCAGCTTGATAAAACCATCTAGCAATGCTCCGTATGGTCCTTCTTCTCGCCTCTTTGTCACATGCATCCACCACACGTTGCTGTCATCTTGCCCTTCTCCATTAAAAATAGATCCGTAGGACCCTTTCCCTTAATTCTTTTCTGAGATACTTCCCCACTCGATGACGCAGGTCTCTTCGATCGTACAAGGGGATCATCCACTTCTATTTGAAAGTCGTCGTCGATTGGGATGGATGTAGTACTTCCAATCGCTTCTAGACGTGATATTCTCGCCTCGTCCATCTTACTTCGTAACTCATCCTTCACCTCTTGAGGACATTTTGCACATGATCTAGCATTCCTAAAGTATCCTATTTGGTGTTGCTTTGCATGGTAAATACACCTTTCGATGTATAGCCACAAAAATTGCAAGTCACCGCATTCGGATACTTTGAATCTTTTATGTAATTGTACCTCCAACCAATATCCCTTTTCGAAGATTTATTCGATGAATCCATTCATAATATCGGTCCCGACAAATATAACAGTACAACAACAAATTTGATCAAAAATCGAAGAAATCACAGCAAGAGATCAACAACGGTGAACTGAAAACTAAGAAATCACAGTGAAATCTAAGAATCACAACAACAATTGCTTCAGTCACAACAACCCACAGTGAGATGAAATCTAAAAAATCACAACAACAATCGCTTCCAGTCACAACAACCCACAGTGAGCGTCTGGGTCCTGCGGGGTGAAGGGGAGGAAGGCTCTCCGGCAGGGCTTCTGGGAGTGAGGGCGTCCGACGGGGTTACTGGGGGGAGGCTCTCATGTGTGGCGTCTAGGAGGGAGGCTCTCCGGCGGGTCGTCTGGGGGGGAGCCTCTCCCACGGGGCGTCTAGGAGGAAGGGCGTCCGGCGAGGCTTCTGAGAGGGAGGACGAGCATTAGGGCAGAGAAAAAGGACAACAAGCGTTAAGAGAGAAAGGAGATAGGGCAGAGCAAAGGAACCGTTGCGCTCTAGCGCTTCCCCAGCACCTTGCACTTAAAGCCCGAAGCCGCTCCTAGGCGCGCGCTTCATACGGGCCGCTCCATCGCTTGGGAGCGAAACCCTCATCTTGCGCCTTGCTGCGCTTTCCACTTAAAGCGCACTTTTAACAACCCAGAATCGAAGAGTGCAAGCTGTTCTACTTGGCTGGACAGGAGACCACGGCAGACATGCTCGTCTGGACAATGATGTTGATGAGTGTCCACACCGAGTGGCAGGATCGAGCTAGAGAGGAGATTTTGCAGGTCTTTGGAGACAGGATCGAACTTTGATAACTTGAGCCAGCTCAAGATTGTAAGCCCAAAGTGACGACATCGATCACAAAATAAAAACAAAAACACAAGAACTTCTCCCGATTGGTTCAAGGGCTAATTTTACGTGATCGTGTAGGTGACAATGATCTTGTAAAGTGATGAGGCTGTATCCTCCTAGGCCGCTGTATTATAGGAAAGCTCACAAGGACACGAAAATTAGAGATGTAATAGTACCCATAGGAACCCAATTATGGCTGCAGGTAATCTAGGTGCATCATGGTCCGAGATTATGGGGAGACGACGTGAAAGAGTTCAAGCCAAAGGTTCGCATTCATGTTTGGTTGGGGGGGCGGAGCCTGGAACCATAATCGGGGGGAAGATCGCACTATCAATGTTCCTAAGCCGCTTCTCTTTGGTGATATCTCCAGCTTATCGACTTGCCCAGACCACAATCAAATCAATCTTAAGCCTGCAACATGGACTCCAAATTGATCCTCCACAAGCTCTTCTCTAACTACTCGATCGATTCGATCGAGCTGTACCCGCGTCCTCCGGCCTAGCATGCACGCTGTGGTACGACGACACGAGGATCCGGGCCCGCTCCCTCTATTGTCCTACGTTCGATGCTAGGACTCGAACGTTCAGGCACTACGAAGGAAACCGGGGCCGATGCTCCCTAGATTCCTAATCGGGCATGCCCGGGCCCTCGCCGGTCATCTCCATGCTCCTTAAGAGGCGACCGGTGATGGGCGGAGCATAATCCACAGAAGGAATTTTCGGGAGAATCGGGAGCGGCTCGTGTCGCCTTCCCTCATTCATTATGGCTCCATAAAAATGGTTATTGCTGCTTAACCTAGGTAAGCTGTTACGGAGTCACCACCGACTTATTTTCTAAAACTGTTTAAGTCGGAAAAAACAGTTGGTTCAGGAATTCCTATTTACTAGCTGTTACATCTAAACATGCGAAGATGTGATATTTGCTCCAAAAATTTGCTTTTGGTTGACGAGCGTTGGACCCAATCCGGGCATAACTCCGGATTCATGTCAATGTTTTACAGGCGTTGAACTCGATTCAGGCGTTGGACCCGAATTTATGTTTGTTGATTTACACTAATATGCGGTAATAAACCTAAGTTGCCTAACGACATGCGTACAAGCACAAACAATTATTAAGATAAAAAGGGGCGGGAATGGATGGTGACTGCGAGCCTATGCTCTTGAGCTCGCAGCCCGTTATAGGAAGATTCAAAAATATTTCGGGGAGGCCCGCACCTCCCCTTTGTACCTTAGATGAAGATCGGGGCCGCTTTATCGTCTTGTCATCGCAATTTTTACACACGTAGAAAGATCTACGCGCTTTGATACATGCGCCTTCAAGTTTTCTGTCTTTGAGCTTCGTTTTGTCGAATACCCGTGAAGCTCGGTTGATTTTCATGCAAGTCAAACCAGAATGTGGTAGAGGAAATAGTGCACAGAAAATTCTAATTAAGACATGTCAAATAATTAGAATTGACTGAGTGAGTAAAAATGATACTCACGGGCAGTTATGTGGCCCATTGATGTTGGTCCTCCATGATGTCGAAAGATAACGGAGCGTTGTATGGCCCGTTGATGTCAATCTCCCACAACGTCGAAAGATAATATTGCTTGATTGTCGAATCCTCGATTGTTTACATGCAGTAAACACAACAAGACTTGTCTCACTATTTTGAAGTGCTTGAGCCGTTTTTCGATATTTCGAGAAAATTCATATTTCTCATCGTATTTTCAAGTAAATAAATGACAAAAATAGGAGGACATACTACATTGCTAGCAACATGCGCTAGTCAGGCTACCTAGACTCTACATGACTAAAATTCAATGAGCGGTCATGTAAGCTCCTGAAGGATGTGGGAAAAGTCATGTAAATGAATCATGCGAAGGATTTTAAAGGATAATATTCAATCGGAGTAAAAATTAATTCCCAAACTAGACGCTACGTAAGAATGGGAATAGTTAAAGGAAATAAATATAATCAGACTCTAATAAAGAGTAAGGATTAAATGAAAAGACCGTACCTTTCGTACGGCCGCAGTCAAAGTAACCGAATACATACCCAGAATGAGTTTCCCGGATTTTTCGATTCCTTCTTGGCTCGTAAGAAATGGATCCGTCCAAGCTTGGGTCTGTCACGTCCTCTTTCGCATCTCATGGAGCGGAGGCGGACGTGGGTTCTTTGGGCAGGGGTCTTGGAGATTGGTGGAGGGTCGGGGGTAGCCAGTTGTGGCTATGACCGTGTCTTAGGGGAGATTGGAGGGTCCGGGAGCCGTGCCTCGGGGCTATTCCGCTACCGTGTTGTCGGGGACACCGAGAGGGGAGGAGATGGGGACTCGTCGCCAGAGCCCAATAGGAGTTGACTGTCGGAGGTGCCGGCACCAGCGTTCGCAGATCCGTCTCGAGGCGAGGTGAGAGGAGCGTGTCAAGGGAAAGAGGAGAAGAAGAGGCGGGATCCATCACCGGATTTGGGTCGGTCTTTGATTGGGCCGAGCAACGAGGGGGAACCACCTTGGTCGGGGCTGAGGAAGACGTTGGGAAGGGGGCTGGCCGGGAAAAGCCTCCGAGAAGTCGCCGTTCGTCGCAGCCGGATCTGGGAAGGATGTATGCTAGTCTCGGGACGACCGACTCTGGAGAGGGGAAGGGGCTGGAGGGACGACCTACGGGGTTGCCGTGGTTGGGGAATTTGGCCAGGTCTGGGTTGTCGTGGCCAACGAGGGAGGTTGGTTCCCTTGGAGGAGACCCGTCGTCCGTGCGTGACCCACGGGTGGAGGGCTCGAGATTTGAGCAAGGACGAGTAGGCACAATTGATGGGAGGAGGCAGAGGCTTAGAGCCCGAACCAGCCACCGATTGTGGAGCTCCAACGGGTGGGGTGCCGTAACGACCCGGAAATTTAACATTATATATATACACGTGTATGTGGCTTAGTAGAATAATAATTGTAGGCGAGTCAAAATTGGACTTAGTCAAATCCGACGTCACGATCATTTAATATTCTCATAGTCAACCGATCTTGTTAACGGATATTATCGAGACATGTGAGTCGATTACGTGTGACTACGTCACGCGAAAAAGGGGACGCCCCGACTCAGGCGTAATCGAACTCGGGTAACGATTTTGTTCATTTGTTTTACTAGAATTTCAGGATGTAAATTAATGAAATGACGAAAGTGCAACATCGGATGGTTTTTCAAATAATAATAATAAAAAAAATAAGTAATTATAAAACAAAATAATATACAAGGGGGGATCGTTCTAATCCGGTGACTTGGAGGGGAAGGCTCGTCATTCCTCGGTTCTCCCTCCACACGAAAGAAAACCCTGATCACTCTTGCTCTCCGATCGGGGTTTGAAGTGCTCCATCCGCGGGGCGTTTGACGATTTTCCTGTTCCCTTGAGATGGACGACCAACCCGGAGGAGGAGACGCTGCGCCGGTGCGGAGGACGCCTGTGGAAGCGGACCGCTCGGCGGGAAAGCTAGGAACGAATAGGTTACGTTTCACCCTTTCTTTTCATGTCTCGCTTGGTGTCTGTCTTCGTAAACCCCTGTGGATGTCTGCTGTGGTACTGGTTGTGATGTTCTGTTCGTGGGTCGGCTGGGTCCAGACGCGCTTGTGTCGTGTGTCCAGTATGTTTCGCCCTTTTCCTTATTGTTCTCTCTTGCTCTGTTCTCCGTGGTTGCGTCTTTGTCGAGTCTCGCGAGCGTCCATTGCCATCGGGGTCTGTGAGTCCTGTCCTTAGGATGAGTTAGGTTTAGATCCGTGTCTCCCTACCGTTTGTGTTGAAGCTGGCATGTGTTTGAGTTGGAGTCGTCATTCTGGTCGGACTCGTGTGCCTTATTACTGTGGGAGTTGCGAATCTGTCCATGGGTTGTGGAGTTCGTACCCGGTGTCGATTCCGTATGGATGTTTTCTGCTCTTTCGATTTATATGGGTGCATTTGTGGAGTTGGAGCCGTGATCTTTGTTTCATCTCAGTGGCTGGCCTCCATTTATGTGACAAGTGATGATGATGACACCAGTGGGTTAAACAATCTGTTGAACGGGGGCTGGTTTTCTCTATTGATTATTCGTTTTCCCCCGTTGCGGTATTCTTTGTTTTGGCCCGTGATTGCCAGGAACGATCCACTCCCTTCCCCTGTCACGTTGTCTCATCGATTCTGTTGTATGTGTGTATAATGAGTGCTGCCGCGGGGAAAAGTCGAGTGTGAGCGGCAGGGGAAGGAAGGGTAGTGAGTCGTCGTAGGAAGTGAGTTGGGGTGTGTGTTGTGTTACGTCCAGTTATCTGCTGTGCATGCCGATAGATGCGGTTTTAGAGAACCCGTCGTGCCGCATAGCGGGGCTGTGAATGCCCGGACGAGTACCGCTCGATTATTGAGCGTCGTGGGCTGGAACTTGAAGCTCTGTGAGCTTGGGTGTTGATGATGACTTTGTGGCCTGAATGGAGAAGGAAATCGCGGATGAATGCGAACCTTCTTTACTGTCCTGTGCGCCAAGAAAATAGGGCACAGGAAGAATAATGGAGAATACCGCTAAGAGAGCGTATTCCTTTTGCTGGTTTTGGTGTTGAGAGGTGTATGTGCCGCCCCGCTGAGATGAGGAAATTGATCCTCTGCGGCTGTGATTTATAGACCAGCTTCTGTTGGACAAGGGTAGGCCGAATACTTGTTGTGATTGGATGCTTGATATAATAATAAGTGTGGCATACTCCCTGATCCGTGATGATTACCTTGAGGTAGTGAATGATGACAATATATCCGATCTTGTGGCCGGTCAGTTATTGCTTTACAGAACTTCTATTGTGCGGTTCACGAATATTGGGATGGCGGTTGGGGACTGAAGGGCGAGCATGGTGCGGCTGATCCAGAAAACAAGATGATGTATTAACGGAATGGATCAGCCACGCTGACTTCGGTTGACGGTGGCTGAGTTCCGTGGAGTTGCGACGAATTAATATGCTGGAAATGAGGCTGCCGCCGCCAACGGTCTGGACTGACCGCGTCCGTTTGGTTACAGTTTGATAAGCTGACCGCGACACGAAGGAGCATCCATGATATTATGATTGTTCGGATTCAGAATAGATATTGCATTGGGAGTTGAGATATGTGTTCCCGACTGTTGAGTCGGAGGAGGACGGGGAGGTGACGACCACGCGCGGTCGTGCCTGCTGGCCGTTTCCCGGGCGCTCCCGGAGGAGTGGGTGGGGACGCACTGCGGTGGTCCTGGCACCGTATGAAGTGTTGATAAATGAGGTGACGGATAAATGAGGGAGTCGCTTTATTTATTTACTGCTTTATTGGATCGTGAAATTGTGTATCGTTGTTTGTTGAGCTATCTGCTTCATTATGATATTGTATGCCTTCTGTGGGTTATGTTATGTGGATAGATGATGAGTTCATTGGGATTGCGGATGTGCATGCCCTTGTCTGTCTGTTGTAATTAGGTGCCACGTTAATTGAACTGTTATATGACTTGAGTATGGCATTGAGTCTCTATGATGATTTAACGCATGAAAGACTGTTTTCAACCGACGCACGTTAGGGAGAGTCTAGAAGTCTCACATGTTTTCGCATGTATGCATGGAGGGATACGTACTCGGCGTGTATCGCTGACCCCTTCGGGGAACCCTCCACCAGTTTTGCAGCTCCACGAAGGAAAGGATACAGAGTACAAAGGAGTGTTATTTAGAATAGTAGCATTCACGGGTAAGGATTTGAAGTTGTGGGCTTCCACCAACAGTTGACTAGTCAAAATTGAATATTAAATTTCTGAAAAAAAAAATGTGTACAGGAAGGCGGGATTTCACAGTTGGTATCGGAGCATAGTTTAGAAGGGAGTCATAAGGAGGATTTAGGACTTAGAACGTGTGCGAGAGGTGGCCATGGTACCTTCATGGTGAACTAATCCGATGTGATGTGATCTTATTGTCTTGTTGTACCTTGTTGTGTCTAGTTTGGAATGTGGAATGATAGTATTGTGCATGTTTTAGTTGCGATCTATGTGGGTTATTATCGTTTAGGTGGGATATAAGTATACCGTAATATACTTATGTGAGTTTGGGGCGTTCAAGGGATGGTGGACGATGTATTTCATGTACTTCGGGGCTGTCTCCGGAGGGCGATTTTCCACGTCAAAAATTACCTCTGTTATCGTGACATTACAGGTAGTTTGTTAGGCAACAAATATCATGAGGCATTGCAGTTTAAGATGAGGGAGCCTAACTTGGGAGCTCGACTTTTCTAGGCCGGTGTTGGGGTGCAGCAAACTGGTACAGAATTCGCGACAGCCTTGGGAAATATGGATGTAAGTAGTGAGTATGTCATCAAACTCAAACAGAGATCGAGGAGCAGTGTGCCGAGGCCTTTCCTGTACCAGCAGGTAGAGGGAGAGATAAACCGTGTTTATCTAAATCAGGTGACAAGAGTAACTCCTCTAAGCAAACTGATTTAAACGGTGTTTTACATGGAAGTGAAGCTACCGCTGTGATGGATATGATCTACAAGATGAGATTGGCTGATATTTTTGCTGAGGACTGTTCCAACTCTATGGCTTAGAAGACGTGTTTTTGGAAATCTGTAAAAAAAAAAAAGAAAGGTCCATGCAAGCTGCTTTACAAACATGTGAAAGATGAGGTATATTTGGAGGAGTGGGTCAGGACCAAGTGAAATCATCAATTTGATTAAGCGCGAACGCTAAAATTTAGCAATTCTCCATTTTTGGCTGGAATCAAGTTGGACGAAAGTGTTGAATTTTGAGTTGGTATCTTGTTGACTTGGTTAGGCCATGATAGAATTGGGCTTGATGCTGAATTTGTGCAGGATATTATTGAACGCCTTCCAAGAATAGAAGGCTGTAGTAAGTACGAGTGTCTTCAGAATAGAGGTACTTAATTGGAATTACCTACTGCTGGAAGTAGAAGTTTAATAGTGAAAAGAGAAGATGGGGCATATATCAGAGACCCATCAATGGTTAATCTGTTTAGGAAATGCAAGGACAATGCTATTACCGAGGACGATGAGCGATGTCCTCCACTTGGAAATGGGTTGTGAGGGCATACTTTGTTGTGGGATCCTTTCAGTGGGATATCTTTTATCTCGACAAGTAAGTGACTATGTGTCCATCGAACAAAATCAACTCCCGCAAGGTGCATGGACAACTCCTCTCCTAAATGCTCCTAGCAAATTAAGGCGATTCATATCCATCTAGCAATCCGAATCCTACGGGATGGGTCAAACTATGTTTTCAGTGAAATTTCAAATCGTTTTAGTCATTCAATTCTCCTCTTCTAAAATTGCCGTTGAGTTAATGGTTGGAGATTCTTTTGAATGGGACTGCTGTCTTCAAAAGCACGGCCACTCAAGGGACACGCAGTTTGGGCAGTCAAGTTCGAAGTTATCCATGATCAACAGCTCTTTCGAGTTGGGTTACAGTGGTTTTTAGTGTTATCTTCGAGTATGCTGTTGATGGCTGGCTTTATTACTGGGATCGTCGAATATGGCTTTGGCAGTGAGTCGAGTGGGATGCCTGCCTTACAGGGGGAGATTACTTTAATTTCATGGGTAAATGAGATCGATGGTGTGAACAGAAATTTCAAGGAATAATCGATGCAGAAAGTTTTTCACCCGAATGGACTTCTTGTGGTGCCATCAAATGAAAGTAAGTTAGCTACTTCGTTACATGCTACAGTACCCTGATTTGCCGATCCTGCGATCATAGTTAATCAGTAAGTATTGAGGGTGTGATTGTGTGTGGTGGCATTTCTTTATGTCTGGAATTTTTAAGGTTTGTTCCATTCTTATAAATATCTCTGGTCTTAATACTCAATTATTCTTTAGTTGAATAAAAACTTGAAACATTTGACAGCAGTATGTAGCGACAAAAAGCTTTGGTATTGGTTATGGAGTCCTTTTTACTAGTTGGATGTTATGTGTCATTGTTGAGAAAATTTAATATTTTCGTGAAACTTTGTTGTTCTTTAGATATTATTTCATTAAATGTTTTAAATAGTATAGAGAAATACAATGGTTGGACTTGAAGTGATCCAGGTGGCTTTTCATCTTTCTAAACTCTGATAGTTGCAACATTGGTAGTGATATGCAGAAAGGGGTTGTTGATGTTTCATGCATATCCTTTGAATGGGATGGACCTGTAGGCTTGGAGACATAATTGACAAAATGGTAATATTTTAATTTTTGACATTCTCCAAGTAAATCTTGATTTATATATTTTAAATCAGTGTTGGTTTATTGCTATTAGTTTTCTTTTACAATCTGAAGGTGTTACTATTCTATGGGGAATTTGATCTGGTTTATTCCGAAATGGAAGTGGAGTCCTTAGATTATATGGACACGTCTTAATTTTGTTGTGTGATTAGGTGTCTTCCTTACCTGACAGATTTAAGTAAGAGTGTGTATTATTCATTAATCTGTTAGAATGTTTCATCTTTGGGGACAGCTTGCCGTTGGATGATTTCTCTGGTGTAAGTTAGGGAATCCCAACGCTTGTTAAGAAATGATTTACTAACACTAATAAAATAAAATAGAGTCTGAAGCTTTTTGTCTTCTATGTTTTAATGTTGAATACGTCATATTGATCACATTATTTCATGATTTCTCTGTAATCGGATAGCAATTTCTTTGAATAAGTTTGTTGAATTTGTTTCACTCATTCTATGTTCCTCGGTGTAGAATTTCAGTGTGGAGGTTTCTTTGGGTTATCAGTGTAAATATAAAATAGGAATGATATGGTAGGGAGCATTTAACCTATTTGTGAACTTGAGGTGAAGGCCTTCTAAAGCTTGAACTTTTGTTCAGTTGCGTGGATTTCCATGTTATATCAAGAGGAAATTGCTAGTGTCAGTGACTCTTTGCATCAAACAGAATCAAATTATTGTATAATTATGAACTAGGTTCTCAAATTAGCACCCACCAGGAGAAGCAAGTTCTAAATTCATCTTATAGAGAGTACCAGAAATAAAGACAGGATATTCCACTGTGGCTTGTTCAATCTTGAAAGTAAAAGGTAAATTGGTAGATCGATCACACGGATGGAGGACATAAGAGTGGATGTTCTCTGCGGTTACGTTGTGGATGCTGCTGAGGTTGATATCGTCAAATGACCACCTAGTCAATAGTAGGTGCTTAAGAATGTTGATGTGTCTTTCATCAATTTCTGTGAATGCCTTATAACTAGGTAGGTGCGTTAGTCATTATGACTTAGTCAGTTCTGTGTATTGGCCTCATGTTACATACTTGTTTGAGTAAGGTGAGGACTTTCTAAGTAAATTTCGAGGACGAAATTTATTTAAGGGGGGTGAATTGTAACGACCCGGAAATTTAACATTATATATATACACGTGTATATGGCTTAGTAGAATAATAATTGTAAGCGAGTCAAAATTGGACTTAGTCAAATCCGACGTGGACACGATAATTTAATATTCTCGTAGTTAACTAATGTTATTAACGGACACTATCGAGACCTTGGATTCGATTACGTGTGACTACGTCACGCGGGAAAGGGGACGTCCCGACTCAAGCGTAATCGAACTCGGGTAACAATTTTGTTCATTTGTTTTACTAGGATTTCAGGATGTAAATTAATGAAATGACGAAAGTGCAACATCGGATGGTTTTTCAAATAATAATAATAATAAAAATAAGTAATTATAAAACAAAATAATATACCAAGGGGGGAATCGTTCTAATCCGGTGACTTGGAGGGGAAGACTCGTCATTCCTCGGTTCTCCCTCCACACGAAAGAAAACCCTGATCACTCTTGCTCTCCGATCGGGGTTTGAAGTGCTCCATCCGCGGGGCGTTTGACGATTTTCCTGTTTCCTTGAGATGGACGAGCAACCCGGAGGAGGAGACGTTGCGCCGGTGCGGAGGACGCCTGAGGAAGCGGACCGTTCGGCGGGAAGGTTCGGAACGAGTCGTGTACTTTTTTTTTTACCCTTTCTTTTCCTGTCTCGCTTGGTGTCTGTCTTCGTAAATCCCTGTGGATGTCTGCTGTGGTACTGGTTGTGATGTTTTGTTCGTGGGTCGGCTGGGTCCAGACGCTTGTGTCGTGTGTCCAGTATGTTTCGCCCTTTTCCTTATTGTTCTCTCTTGCTCTGTTCTCCGTGGTTGCGTCTTTGTCGAGTCTCGCGAGCGTCCATTGCCATCGGGGTCTGTGAGTCTTGTCCTTAGGATGAGTTAGGTCTAGATCCGTGTCTCCCTACCGTTTGTGTTGAAGCTGGCATGTGTTCGAGTTGGAGTCGTCATTCTGGTCAGACTCGTGTGCCTTGTTACTGTGGGAGTTGCGAATCTGTCCATGGGTTGCTGGAGTTCGCACCCGGTATCGATTCCGTATGGATGTTTTCTGCTCTTTCGATTTATATGGGTGCATTTGTGGAGTTGGAGCCGTGATCTTTGTTTTATCTCAGTGGCTGGCCTCCATTTATGTGACAAGTGATGATGATGGCACCGGTGGGTTAAACAATCTGTTGGACGGGGGCTGGTTTTCTCTATTGATTATTCGTTTTCCCCCGTTGCGGTATTCTTTGTTTTGGCCCGTGATTGCCAGGAACGATCCACTCCCTTCCCCTGTCACGTTGTCTCATCGATTCTGTTGTATGTGTGTATAATGAGTGCTGCCGCGGGGAAAAGTCGAGTGTGAGCGGCAGGGGAAGGAAGGGTAGTGAGTCGTCGTAGGAAGTGAGTTGGGGTGTGTGTTGTGTTACGTCCAGTTATCTGCTGTGCATGCCGATAGATGCGGTTTTAGAGAACCCGTCGTGCCGCATAGCGGGGCTGTGAATGCCCGGACGAGTACCGCTCGATTATTGAGCGTCGTGGGCTGGAACTTGAAGCTCTGTGAGCTTGGGTGTTGATGATGACTTTGTGGCCTGAATGGAGAAGGAAATCGCGGATGAATGCGAACCTTCTTTACTGTCCTGTGCGCCAAGAAAATAGGGCACAGGAAGAATAATGGAGAATACCGCTAAGAGAGCGTATTCCTTTTGCTAGTTTTGGTGCTGAGAGGTGTATGTGCCGCCCCCGCTGAGATGAGGAAATTGATCCTCTGCGGCTGTGATTTATAGACCAGCTTCTGTTGGACAAGGGTAGGCCGAATACTTGTTGTGATTGGATGCTTGATATAATAATAAGTGTGGCATACTCCCTGATCCGTGATGATTACCTTGAGGTAGTGAATGATGACAATATATCCGATCTTGTGGCCGGTCAGTTATTGCTTTACAGAACTTCTATTGTGCGGTTCACGAATATTGGGATGGCAGTTGGGGACTGAAGGGCGAGCATGGTGCGGCTGATCCGGAAAACAAGATGATGTATTAACGGAATGGATCAGCCACGCTGACTTCGGTTGACGGTGGCTGAGTTTCGTGGAGTTGCGACGAATTAATATGCTGGAAATGAGGCTGCCGCCGCCAACGGTCTGGACTGACCGCGTCCGTTTGGTTACAGTTTGATAAGCTGACCGCGACACGAAGGAGCATCCATGATATTATGATTGTTCGGATTCAGAATAGATATTGCATTGGGAGTTGAGATATGTGTTCCCGACTGTTGAGTCGGAGGAGGACGGGGAGGTGACGACCACGCGCGGTCGTGCCTGCTGGCCGTTTCCCGGGCGCTCCCGGAGGAGGGGGTGGGGACGCACTGCGGTGGTCCTGGCACCGTATGAAGTGTTGATATATGAGGTGACGGAAAAATGAGGGAGTCGTATTATTTATTTACTGCTTTATTGGATCGTGAAATTGTGTATCGTTGTTTGTTGAGCTATCTGCTTCATTATGATATTGTATGCCTTCTGTGGGTTATGTTATGTGGATAGATGATGAGTTCATTGGGATTGCGGATGTGCATGCCCTTGTCTGTCTGTTGTAATTAGGTGCCACGTTAATTGAACTGTTATATGACTTGAGTATGGCATTGAGTCTCTATGATGATTTAACGCATGAAAGACTGTTTTCAACCTACGCACGTTAGGGAGAGTCTAGAAGTCTCACATGTTTTCGCATGTATGCATGGAGGGATACGTACTCGGCGTGTATCGCTGACCCCTTCGGGGAACCCTCCACTAGTTTTGCAGCTCCACGAAGGAAAGGATACAGAGTACAAAGGAGTGTTATTTAGAATAGTAGCATTCACGGGTAAGGATTTGAAGTTGTGGGCTTCCACCAACAGTTGACTAGTCAAAATTGAATATTAAATTTCTGAAAAAAATGTGTAAAGGAAGGCGGGATTTCACAGGTGCCCTCGCGGGGCTAAAGGGGCGGGAGTGAGTCGGAAGGCTCGAAGGGCATTGGACCTGCGACTCGGGGAAGGCAGAGGCGGTGGACTAGAAAGGATGGGGTTGCTTGCTGAGAAAGGATGGACCCCTTGACCTTAGTAAGAGGGCAAGAGTTGGGAGCGGTAGCATCGGCTCGAAGGATGGACAGCTAGGGAGAAGACCACCACCGTCGCTTCAGGGCATGGCGCTGTATGTTTTCGGCCAACCTATTGTTTGGCTAGCTGAGTACCGGCGTTGGGGAGGACCTCATGTGGTCTGGGGACTCGGAGAGAGATGTCGTTGGTGTAGCCGATTTGCGGCCGATTGTCTTATGCTGGAATTGCAGCTGCTCGTTGACTGATGTCGTGTGGAGTGTGAATGCCGCTTGGTACTGTTGGGAGCGAGCGCAAGCTGAGGTAGAGCCCCGTTTAATGGAGCTAAGGCAGCTGTCGGCACGCCATAGAGAGGCCGCTGCAAACTGGTACGGTTCGCTCACGGAATCCGCTGCCGATCTTGGAGAGTGGCTGAACTCTTCGGTCTCAGCGAGGTGACAGGGGAAATGGATTGTTGCTGACGGTCACTGGAGTTGAGAGCTCATGCGGGGGAGAACGGAGTTGGCCGTCTGTCATCCTTGGTGGTGGTGACGATTTGGCAGCTTTGGTGCTGGAGGTCGAGATCTCGTGGAGGTTTTCAGGGGAAGAGGTTTTGATAGAGACGGGAGACATACTTTGGCTCTCCGCCCCCCCCCCCTCCGTCTCGTTGGAGGTTCCCCCGGAAGAATTATAAAGGTTCTCCTCTTCCTTTTTTAGTCCCGAGAAGATTTTTTTTTTTTTTTTTTTTTGTCAAGGGTTATGAGGAGTTCTTTTCATGGGTTTCCTTTTAGGGAGTGGAGACACCATCATTTTTCTTGTTGCAGTGAGGAAACGATTTGGCTGATAATCGTGCGTTCTGCCTGCTGTCGACAGCTTTGTTGCTGTTTAGGGGTTCTAGAAGGCCTTTGAGCAATTGGCAGGTATAGGGGTAGAGCAACAACATCCTCAAATGATGACCTCGAAAGGAGTAAAACCAAAGGCCATTACAGCTGAGAAGCTGCGATGCGACCGTAAGGCCGTGGAAAGACCTTACTGGGGTGATGCGGCTGGTTTGTCTGTACCACCTTTTGCACCGTAATCCTTTGGAGAAGGGAACCAAAACAGACGGCGGGTAATACCATACTGCGTATGTCTGCCTGAGGTGAATTGACATTCCTCCTCTTGATTTTTGTGGGGAAGATTATCCGGTAAGTTTCGTCTGTGGGATTTACAAAGTGCCTTCCCCCCTTGCTATCGATGGGAGTGATTCGAAATTTTCTCTTCCTCCTTTTGTCGGATAATATCTCTTTTGGGGAATTGATTTCTTCTTCCTTTCTCTCATTTCTTGAAATTCGTTGCTAGTTCGACGGTCTCGTTGTAACTTGTTAGAAATAATTTTATCAACCTTTACGTGCCCATAGGATTTGCTGCCTTTGAACAATTGTTGGTGCATTGGTTTATTTCTTGTCCACCATCACCGACTTGGGGTGTGTGACCAACAATTAACACAAGTTCTGTCCTTTGCCCGTGTGGTGAGGTGTCCCACGAAGACAAGGTGGAATGAGCAAATCAATTTGGAGAGAGGGACCGACGAGATTTTCAACAAAAGTCGGATGTTATGCTCTCATGGGAGACTAGAGTTCGTCATTGGCCGAGGTGTCCGCCTGTAACGACCTGCATTTTTTCTTTTCTTTTTGTCAAATTTTAAAACTAAATTACATCCAACGGAAGCCTACGAAAGTTTAAATTTAAACTTTACCGCGCACTTTCTGGACTCGTCCTCGAATCCCGCGGTTATACATGTCCTCTTTCCTAAGCAACCTGCACACTAAAATAGTATTCCCCTAACGGGGTCAGCGATAAATCGCTGGTACGCCCCACCCATGCACATGCGAAAACGTGAGACTTATAACTCACCCTACGTGCAAGTTTTATAAAACAGTTATGCAACACACGGCAGCCATCTGTAAATATATGCCTCCATTCTCATAAACATAGATCAAGAACAATAAAGGTCGCAAGACAGAGTAAACGTAATGGCGTTAGTTACGGCAGCATCACATAATACAAAGGCGTAAAAGTAAAGGAAGCGAAATACGCATAAGGTAAACACAACGACTCCCTCAATCCATCATCCTCATCAACACTTCTCAGGATGCCAGGACCACCGCAGTGCGTCCCCATCCACTCCTCCGGGAGCGCCCGGGAATCCGGAACCGATGACACCGCGTGTGGTGTCACCTCACCGGCCCTCCTCCGACACACAGTCGGGCAACATCATAAGACTTTCAATATCCAACTCATACGAAACCCGCGGTACTCATGATAAACTCCCTTGACATTTAAAATCCAAAATAACCCACTTGATTTACTCTCAGACCAGGGCCCCCAACATACTATTGCCTCAGAAATGCTCAGGAGGTGGACAGCCCAATTTCATTAGATGGTTACGGTTTCTCCGGGTCCAAAGTCCCTCTGTACCATGGGGTAAGCAAATAATGGCCTCCCCAATTTCAATTAATTCTCATAATCCTTGTTCAAGGGTCAAGTAGTATACGAGTACCACTCATGTCATGCAATCCCAAAATAAGATTTCCAATCAACATTCATCTAGGACAGAAGGAGGGGGAGGCAATTGGCTACATTTCCACGGGGAGGCATACCCGTTCGTCTAGCATCACCTTCGTCTGGTCTCGAGGGGACGGCAAAGGACAGCCTAGCTGCCCACTACCAACATTTCCCACTCCATTCTCTTACTGTCGCCTCCCCGAACAACCACGGGACGGGTAGCCGGCTCCATCACCTCCAGAATGGCGCCGCCCTTGCATAGCGACTCCAACATTCTGGGCACGAAGCCCAGCTATCTTTCTTCCTCCCCCAAGCCTCAGTCACAGTAGATCTCATTTTCCAACAGGCGGGGCATTTTCAAGTCATCTCTAACCAAATCAACCCAGCGAACGCACGATCGAAGGAGGTTTAGGGACTTAACACTGGACGACCCACAATCTACCCCACCTACCCACCTCCCCATCGTCTCTACCCACGAGAATCACTAAAGCAGACAGTCAAGCAAGTAGGAAATAGACGAGGGGAGGGGGTGAGACGTACCTGAGTCCCACAACTTGTACAGTTGGGTCGTAACTGCGGTGCTCTCACGACCTCGTGTCTACCCTTGTTTTTACCCACAAAATCTCCCGCTTCCTCCTAAACGACGCCGCCCTATGGAACTGCTAATCACACGACCCTAAGGCCGCAAATGGAATCTCCTTCTTGGGAGCGGAGCCGCGACCGAGATAGTTACAGGAGGTGCAGTTATAGCAAGGAAACCAGGCGTCGGACGATCGCAGCCCCGAGCCTCCCCCCTCCTCCTTCTCCTTTTCTTTTATTCTTAAATATCTATTTCTTAGCTTAAGCCTATCAGCACACTATTACTTTGTCAGAAGGTCGTGTGGTGAGGGAAGGATTCTTTCCGATCTTATTCCTTATCTTATCTAACGCAAAATTTTCATTTGTCCCGACATGCCGACGTTTTCGAAATTCTATTCCCAATTCGCTCCCAAGTGACATTGATTACCTGGCCACTGAACCAACCCAAAACCCGCGGCGATATACGAATATTACCGCGACTCAATCCGATTTCGTTTGGGTCCAGGCGTCCCCTTTCCCGCGTGACGTAATCACACGAAATCGAATTAAAGTCCCGATAATATTCAATATTAACATCGATTGACAACGAAAGCGTTAAACTCTCGCGCCACGTCGGAGTTTTGACTCAGTCAACCGTTCCATCTCTAGTCAACACTACAGCCAAAGTCGCACATTTCCATTTTATGAATTTTCGGGTCGTTACAATCTACCCCCCTTAATTTAAATTTCGTCCCCGAAATTTCATTGTACATATTACTCTCACTCAAATAAGTACGGATACATCTCTTTCATCTTGGATTCTGTTTCCCAAGTGAACTCCTCAATATTCCCATGTAACCAACGTATCCGCACCATAGGAACCACTCGATGACGGAGCTGTTTCTCCATCCTATCAACTATCTCCACGGGCTCCGTAGTGACCTGTAAGTTTGGAGCCACCTCAATCTGCTCATCATGTAGCACATGTCGAGGATCCGGAACGTATTTCCTGAGCATGGATACGTGAAACACGTTGTGGATATCAGACAACCTAGGTGGTAAGGCTAATCTGTAAGCTGCGTTTCCGATCCTCTCTAGAATTTCATAGGGTCCAATATAGCGTGGGCTCAACTTCCCTCTCAGTCCAAATCTCAGATTCATCTTAGTAGGTGAGACCTTTAAAAGAACATAGTCTCCCACCTCGAATTCAAGGGGTCTGCGCCGCCTATCTGCATAGCTCTTTTGTCTACTCTGCGCGGCGCGAAGGCGATCCTGTATGAGTCGAATCGCCTCAGTGGTCTCTCGTACCATATCAGGACCAAGCTCGACACACTCTCCACCCTCATTCCAACATAAAGGAGTTCTACAAGGGCGGCCATACAAAGCCTCAAACGGTGCCATCTGAATACTCTGTTGATAACTATTGTTGTACGAGAATTCCACCAGAGGTAACTGTCCAACCCACGAACCCTCCATCTCCAGGGCGCAAGCCCTCAACATGTCCTCAAGGATCTGAATAACTCGTTCTGTCTGTCCATCTGTTTGAGGATGAAAAGCTGTACTCATCCTCAACCTTGTGCCCATTGCTTGCTGTATCGTACTCCAGAAGCGTGAAGTGAATCTCGCATCTCTGTCTGACACTATCACGCTCGGTACTCCGTGAAGACGAATGACCTCCTTCACGTACAGCTTGGCTAGTTTCTCTACTGAGTAAGTCAAACGGATAGGGATGAAGTGTCCAGACTTGGTCAGTCTGTCAACAATCACCCACACTGAATCAAATCCATGAGCGCCCCTTGGTAGGTTCGTGACGAAATCCATAGCGATTTCATCCCATTTCCACTTAGGTATAGGTAATGGCTGCAACTCTCCCCCCGGTCGTCTGTGCTCAATCTTGACTCTTTGACAAGTCAAGCAGCGACTAACATACTGTGCCACGTCTCTTTTCATACCTGGCCACCAGTATTGCTTCTTCAGATTGTGGTACATCTTTGTGACTCCGGGGTGGATACTGTAAGCACTCTGATGCGCCTCCTCCAAAATCTGAGTGCGCAGGTCGTCCTGAGTTGGTACGCATATACGACCCTGAAAGCGCACCAACCCATCATCTGATACAATAAACTCATCGTTCACCTGTCGTGGTATTCCCGCTCTTGCTTCTACCAAGTACGGGTCCCGATTCTGAGCCTGACGAATCTTATCAACAAGCTCAGACCCGATAATCATTGTCGCGAGCATAGCCTCATTACCACAGAAACCCATTCTAACCCCAATCTCGTTTACTTGCTCGCGCAATCGCCATTCTTCTACCTCGATGCTCGCTAAGGAGGCAGTTTTACGACTCAGGGCATCAGCCACTACATTAGCTCTACCTGGGTGGTAGGAAATTGTGCAATCATAATCCTTTAACAGCTCCATCCACCGCCTCTGCCTCATGTTTAACTCATCCTGGGAGAACATATACTTCAGGCTCTTATGGTCGGTGAATATCTCGAATGTCTCACCATACAGGTAGTGTTTCCATAATTTCAGCACGAATACGACTGCTGCTAACTCTAAGTCATGCGTGGGATAATTCTGCTCATGTACTTTTAGTTGTCTGGAGGCATAAGCTACAACTCTCCCATGCTGCATCAAAACTGCTCCTAATCCATGATACGAAGCATCGCAGTATACCGCAAAGCCGCCACTGCCACTGGGCAACACCAGAACTGGCGCCGAAGTAAGGCGCTTCTTTAGTTCTACGAAGCTCTCCTCGCACTCATGGGTCCATTCAAACGCAATGCCCTTCTTCAATAATTGGGTCAACGATCGAGCGATCTTGGAGAAACCCTCGATAAACCGTCTATAGTACCCAGCCAACCCGAGGAAGCTTCGCATTTTCGTTACTGTCGTGGGACGGGGCCAGTTTAAAACGGCCTCAACTTTCGTTGGGTCTACTGCAATACCCTCTGCAGAAACCACATGCCCCAAAAAACTCACACTGGTCATCCAGAATTCGCACTTACTAAGCTTGGCGTACAACTGATTTTGTCGCAGAACTTCTAGAACCAATCTCAGGTGATCCGCGTGTTCATCCATACTTTTGGAATATACCAGAATGTCGTCAATGAACACCACTACAAACTGATCAAGGTAGGGTCTGAAAATGCGGTTCATCAACTCCATGAATGCTGCTGGAGCATTGGTCAGACCGAACGACATCACCAAGAATTCGTAGTGTCCATACATGGTGCGGAAAGCTGTTTTCATGACATCCGAATCTCGCACCCTGATCTGATGATATCTTGATCTCAAGTCGATTTTTGAGTAAACCACGGATCCCTGAAGCTGATCAAAAAGATCCTCAATACGCGGCAAAGGATAACGATTTTTGATGGTGGCTTTATTCAACAAACGATAGTCAATGCACATCCTCATCGTACCGTCTTTCTTTTTCACAAACAACACAGGTGCACCCCACGGAGACACACTGGGGCGTATAAACCCCTTATCTAATAACTCCTGAAGTTGCACCTTCAACTCTCTTAACTCAGCAAAGCCCATACGATACAGGGCTCGGGAAATAGGTTCCGTACCTGGAACAACATCAATCACGAAATCCACTTCTCTAGACGGTGGTAACCCTGGAAGTTCCTCCGGAAATACATCCTCGTAATCCTGTACTACGGGGATGTCCTGCAAGCTCAGAAGTTCCTCCTTCAAGTTCAACACCACCGCCAAAAAAGCTTCGCCACCATCACGCAAGATCCGCCGGGCCTCCATCGCCGCTATCAAGGGAATCCCGTCACGCTGGTACTCCTGTCCGGAGTATGCACAGACTGGCTGTCCTGGAACTTTGAATAAAATCTCTCTTCTGACGCAATCCACCATAGCGTGGCACGTCATCAGCCAGTCCATCCCCAGTATGACGTCAAAGTCCCTGATCTGAAAGACAACCAAATCAATCCATGACTGGAAAAAGTTTACCGTTATCTCGCAATTCCTGCATACTGATTGCATCGGCATGCTCTCCCCATTAGGCATCCATACCCTCAGGGGACTGCCTCCCACATCAATCCTGAACCCCCTTTCATCCACGAAACTTTGAGAAATAAACGAATGGGTAGCACCTGTATCGAATAGAGCAATGGCATCCCATCCATTTACAATGATCATACCTGACATGGCGTTGTTGGAGGGACCTGCTCGGCCACGACCTCGGCCTACAGAACTCAGGCGGCCCGATCCTGCTGGCTGATTGATCGAACCCCTAGAGCTACCCCTCCCAGACATGCTGTTGGACCTGGTAAAAGATGGGCCAGCTCCTCCTGCTCCACTCCCCGTCCGCTGAGGGCAATGGAACTGTATGTGGCCAAACTCGCCACACTGGAAACAGGGGGTCCTAGCTACCGGACACGCCATGCCTCCATGAGATCTTCCGCACTGAGAGCAGGTGGGTGAATGAGATGGTCGAGCCCCACGGCCATATCCACTTGGTTTGGAGATTCCACTAGAACCTGCTGTCCTGCTTCCCCCAAAGAAACGGCTCACTCCCCTAAAGAGTCCTGCAGATTTCCTTGATGGTCCAGCCTCCTCTTTCCCCTTACGTGCTTTCAGCGCGTCTTTATCCTTCAGCGCTCTCTCTATGGCCTGAGCTCGATGGTAGAGCTCCTCGAAGGTCTGTGACGAAAGTGGCACTAGTCTGGAACGGATCCTTGGATGCAGGCCCATCAGATACCTATGAGCCCTCTGTTCCGGCGTAGCTACCTGGCCTGGAGCGTACCTAGCAAGCTCAGTGAATTTGCGCTCATGTTCGTCAACCGTCATGTCCCCTTGCTCGAGTAACTCGAACTCTCTGATCTTATCAAGTCTCATAGTGGCCGGGAAATACTTTTCTAGGAAGGCTTGGCGGAACTGTTCCCACACCGTGCCCTGGTAGTGTGCACGAACGGCCACCATGGAAGAGGCCCACCACAAATCAGCACCCTCTTGCAAATAATACTCGACCACCGCCAGTTTCTCAGCATCAGTATACTCCAAGTACTTGAAAATCTTGTCCCAGTTCTGGAGGAAAGACTGGGCCTTTTCAGGCCCTTCGTTACCCTCAAACGTAGGTGGGTTCATCTTCCCAACCTCCCTAATGATCTTCAGCCGGCGGCGGTTAGTTGGTGCCGCTCCTGGTGCACTAGAACTCCCAGCAGCGTTGCTTGCAACGTCGTCGGCCATCTGGAATTTCACAGAGAGGATTGGGTAGAAAGTTGGGAAATACGAGAAGTTCGAATGAGAGATTTAGTATTCGAGATTTGCGTGGTTCAACTGCTGAATCCACAGCCTTTTATACTACCAAGATCCAAGGTCCAATAATTCACGATTTATTAAAAACTGACACTCATACATGCAGGGTTACTACTCGCCTGCAAATTGTCGGTCACATGGTTACAGTACCAGAAATGACCCTTCACACACTCTGACAAGATTCTCACTTACACACGACAAATACACTCAGCTCACACACAAGTCTAAGTTCAATCCTGGGGACCACGCGCGTAGTTAGCTACCGCAACCTCAAGCTCCCTACGGGCAGCCTCGAAGAGTCCTAGATGGAAGTCTTCTACACGTCGGTCCAGTCCAGGGATACTATTCACGAGGTCCCGAAATTGTCGGCATTTCTCAAGACGGTAGATGGGAACGTCCTCATCCTCAATCGCTGCAAGGTCTGCTATCAGACGCCTCAACTGTGAGAGAGTAAGCTCTGGTAGGGGTGAACCATGGTATACGCCGGTCAAGAATCCTGTCAGAAGATGCAAGCACTCCGGTACAGTGACAAACGGCGGCTGGAACTCATTGTCTGGGGCCCAATTCGGAGCGTCTCCGGCTTCTGGAATCTCTGGAGTTTCACCATCTGGTTCACCACTGGGGCCTGCTTTGCCTTTGGATAGCTCAGGCATGCGTCCTGGGTGCCGACCTTCGCCGCGATTTGCCATACTAACAGGGTTCACTAGGGGTACTACTTGTGATTTTTCTGGCTAGGATGTGATTTTTCACTGACTGCATCCTCAGTCGTATTTATAGTAAGTTTTCGTTTGTCATCTAGCCATCCATGTGGTCTTTTCAATTCACGGGCACGCCTACTGTACCCTGTCAAGTCTATTCGCACTCAGAAAGATTCCCCTGACAAAGGTGAGTGCGTCTGTGTCTATCTTTTATTTACTTTGCCCGACTCTATCAAGTCTTATCATTCACGGGCGAGTTTACTATTCATTTTCATTTAAACCTAAAGCGCATACTAATCCACCTTATTACTCCAACTAACTGCGCTCTGATACCAACTGTAACGACCTGCATTTTTTCTTCTTTTTGTCAAATTTTAAAACTAAATTACCGCCAACGGAAGCCTACGAAAGTTTAAATTTAAACTTTACCGCGCACTTTCTGGACTCGTCCTCGAATCCCGCGGTTATACATGTCCTCTTTCCTAAGCAACCTGCACACTAAAATAGTATTCCCCTAATGGGGTCAGCGATAAATCGCTGGTACGCCCCACCCATGCACATGCGAAAACGTGAGACTTATAACTCACCCTACGTGCAAGTTTTATAAAACAGTTATGCAACACACGGCAGCCATCTGTAAATATATGCCTCCATTCTCATAAACATAGATCAAGAACAATAAAGGTCGCAAGACAGAGTAAACGTAATGGCGTTAGTTACGGCAGCATCACATAATACAAAGGCGTAAAAGTAAAGGAAGCGAAATACGCATAAGGTAAACACAACGACTCCCTCAATCCATCATCCTCATCAACACTTCTCAGGATGCCAGGACCACCGCAGTGCGTCCCCATCCACTCCTCCGGGAGCGCCCGGGAATCCGGAACCGATGACACCGCGTGTGGTGTCACCTCACCGGCCCTCCTCCGACACACAGTCGGGCAACATCATAAGACTTTCAATATCCAACTCATACGAAACCCGCGGTACTCATGATAAACTCCCTTGACATTTAAAATCCAAAATAACCCACTTGATTTACTCTCAGACCAGGGCCCCCAACATACTATTGCCTCAGAAATGCTCAGGAGGTGGACAGCCCAATTTCATTAGATGGTTACGGTTTCTCCGGGTCCAAAGTCCCTCTGTACCATGGGGTAAGCAAATAATGGCCTCCCCAATTTCAATTAATTCTCATAATCCTTGTTCAAGGGTCAAGTAGTATACGAGTACCACTCATGTCATGCAATCCCAAAATAAGATTTCCAATCAACATTCATCTAGGACAGAAGGAGGGGGAGGCAATTGGCTACATTTCCACGGGGAGGCATACCCGTTCGTCTAGCATCACCTTCGTCTGGTCTCGAGGGGACGGCAAAGGACAGCCTAGCTGCCCACTACCAACATTTCCCACTCCATTCTCTTACTGTCGCCTCCCCGAACAACCACGGGACGGGTAGCCGGCTCCATCACCTCCAGAATGGCGCCGCCCTTGCATAGCGACTCCAACATTCTGGGCACGAAGCCCAGCTATCTTTCTTCCTCCCCCAAGCCTAAGTCACAGTAGATCTCATTTTCCAACAGGCGGGGCATTTTCAAGTCATCTCTAACCAAATCAACCCAGCGAACGCACGATCGAAGGAGGTTTAGGGACTTAACACTAGACGACCCACAATCTACCCCACCTACCCACCTCCCCATCGTCTCTACCCACGAGAATCACTAAAGCAGACAGTCAAGCAAGTAGGAAATAGACGAGGGGAGGGGGTGAGACGTACCTGAGTCCCACAACTTGTACAGTTGGGTCGTAACTGCGGTGCTCTCACGACCTCGTGTCTACCCTTGTTTTTACCCACAAAATCTCCCGCTTCCTCCTAAACGACGCCGCACTATGGAACCGCTAATCACACGACCCTAAGGCCGCAAATGGAATCTCCTTCTTGGGAGCGGAGCCGCGACCGAGATAGTTACAGGAGGTGCAGTTATAGCAAGGAAACCAGGCGTCGGACGATCGCAGCCCCGAGCCTCCCCCCTCCTCCTTCTCCTTTTCTTTTATTCTTAAATATCTATTTCTTAGCTTAAGCCTATCAGCACACTATTACTTTGTCAGAAGGTCGTGTGGTGAGGGAATGATTCTTTCCGATCTTATTCCTTATCTTATCTAACGCAAAATTTTCATTTGTCCCGACATGCCGACGTTTTCGAAATTCTATTCCCAATTCGCTCCCAAGTGACATTGATTACCTGGCCACTGAACCAACCCAAAACCCGCGGCGATATACGAATGTTACCGCGACTCAATCCGATTTCGTTTGGGTCCAGACGTCCCCTTTCCCGCGTGACGTAATCACACGAAATCGAATTAAAGTCCCGATAATATTCAATATTAACATCGATTGACAACAAAAGCGTTAAACTCTCGCGCCACGTCGGAGTTTTGACTCAGTCAACCGTTCCATCTCTAGTCAACACTACAGCCAAAGTCGCACATTTCCATTTCATGAATTTTCGGGTCGTTACACCGCCTGCCCCCATATGTGGGAAATGGCTCTCAGTGTGGATTTATTTGTTTGGCGAGATCCCTGGGTTTGTTTATCTCATCGTCGCATGGGCCAATGAAGCCAATGTTGCCATGCCGATTTAACCCCTTCTTTCATTGATCCGACGCTCGTCCTCGAGTTGAAGGACGTAACCTTACAAACTGTTCACTCGGCCCCTTCCCTTGCAGCTATTGATCAGCACTGGTAATGGTAAAATTCCTCCGTTAGTGTTATGTTAATAGAAATTTGGGTACCTACACGAGCCTTCTTGGAGAAAACAAATGCGGCTTAATAAATATAAGACGATTATCCCGACACCAACTCATGAACAAAACTAAGTAATAGTAACGCAAGACGATTGATTATGCAGAACAAAACTAAATAAAAAGTTTTTAGTGAACATTCCTTACCTAATCATTATTTAAAATGGTACTTGCTACCGGACGCCACTTAAACCCGCGCGGACACGTAGGGCAGCCGAAGGTCGACGGAGTTTCCTGCCATGCGACAAGAGGGCTGGCGACCTGCTAGACGGAGCAATCCTGTGTTGCGTAAGGCAGGACCAAGAAAACAAAGCCAATGGGCATGACCACGTTTAGTAATTGTCATTTCTAATGCCTTTTGCATGTGCCCGTGATCTTCCAGTTCTTTCTATTTTCCGGATTGATGCAGTTACACACATGCAGGCTTACTGCTGGAGAATGTCGTTAAATGGCCCGACTCTGTTTCCACTCCAAAAGCTTTAGGCATGTACATTCAGAAAAAAATCAAATTAATAGTCTGTCTTTTTTTCTAAAACCAGGGCCGGCAAGCTGTCCTCCATCCGTCACCCGCCTCTTTCTCATCCTTTCTTCTTTCTCTACCTCCTCGCCTTCTGTCTCCGGGTTCCATCCCATCCCATCCCATCCCGTCGTCTCCTCCACCCCCGACCCCTAATCCGTAACAGAATGACCCCAACCGCCTAACCGCCTCGCTAACCGTCCCAACGACGAAAAAGAAGAAAGAAGAAGAAGAAGAAGAAACAAAACAATCTCTTCCTTCCATCATCGTCGTCATCTCCGATTTCCTTCTTTGACGGTGATCGTATCCCTCACGGCGGCGGGTCCATTGCCGACGGCAGCAATTGAGGCGGGAGGCTCGGCGTTCGAGCTGGATTGGGCTTCGCCAAAATGCTGGCCTCGTGTTTCTGTTTTTTCGTCCGGGGCCTGAATTTAGATTCAAATTCGTAGCCATGGCTGCGATGATTTGGGTGGCACGGCCTGCGGGTGCATGTTAGCTTTTATTTTTCGTAAATGGTATCTTTTGGTTGCTGAGTACTGTCAAAGATTGGAGGCGCCACCTGTTTGTTCGTTGGATGAGAGAAGCTTGGATTCTTAGCCATTCGAGGATGGGCGTTTCTTGTGTGCATGAGCTGCAGATTCCAAGACAGTATTGATGGGATTGTTGCAAAGTTTTTTGTGCGGTTTACCTTTCTGTGCACACTATGCACGGGGTTTGTAAACGTATCTTTCAGTTGATTGGGAGAAAGGATTGAATTGATGAAAAGCGTGGGAGATGCCAAGCTTGAAGTTGAACGCCATGAGGCGAACGACTACCACCACACTGACTGTTGGTTGATTTATTCCTTTCAGCGTGGTACTAGTATTGCTATTTCCACTTGGTACCTTGTCATGAATTTGTTGTCTTTTTCACCTGTTGTGATTTCCAGGTCGCAGTGAAGTGCAGGCCATTGACTTTGAAAGATCGTGGCCGCAACATAGTCAGGGTTATAGGTAGTAAGGTTTGTGCTTTCTGCTTTTGATGTTCTTTATATGTGAATTGATTGCCCATGGATATGTGGTAGTGTGGCAGTAACAGTATTATTGAATGTGTGTTAATGGTAACTGTAGGAGGTTCTTGTGTTGGACCCTGATTTGTCTAAGGATTATCTGGATCGCGTACAAAATCGGACCAAAGAGAAGAAGTATTGCTTTGATCAAGCGTTTGGCCCTGAATGTTCAAACTCGGTATGCCATTCTAGTGCTTCAGTAATTACAAAGTAGTAAGGTTTTGTATAGCTGCAGGACATTAATGTCAATTTTAGCAACAGAGGTGTTTTTGTGGCTAGGTTAGCAAATTTTCTACAAGTAAATTTCTGAAGTGGAACCCTTATTCCAGATTTCCTCAACCTAATGTAGTTCTCATATGGAGAAGAGAGCCTGCATTTAGAGACTTGTTTATTTTTATGGTCGATTCACTTTTACAGGACTTGTATGACAAATGTATATTATCAACAATTGCTGGAGTTGTGCAAGGTCTAAATGCCACCGTCTTTGCGTATGGTTCAACTGGGAGGTAGGATGAATTTGCAACTTCTTTGTTAATTAAGTACACCCTTATATTGGCATCTGCAGAAGCTTAGTTGCAGTTCTGTTGATTCGATTCAAGATGTTTTGGTGTCTGTAAAATTGCTGCAACTACGTAATTTCTATAATATTATGTTGTCAGTTAGTTATGCATTTGGCTGTTCATTGATGTTCAGTGGGAAAACGTACACTATGGTTGGCACTCAAGAAGATCCTGGACTCATGGTTCTAAGCTTGAATACCATCTTTGATCTCATAAAAATGGATAGCAGCTCTGATGATTTTGATGTCAGTTGCTCTTACCTCGAGGTTTACAATGAAGTAAGGAGAAGATAATTGATGGAGTTGCTATTGCCATAAATAATAAGTTTAGAGAAGCGTAATCTGAGTTCCTATGTTTCTTCAGGTGATCTACGACTTGCTTGAGAAGTCTTCTGGCCACCTTGAACTCAGGGAAGACCCCATTCGTGGAATTGTTGTTGCTGGGTTGAGGTCAATAAAGGTACTTCCTCCTTTAGCTGTTTTTGTTTGGAGTAATGATTTCACAGAATGTGCTAAATCACAATCATGTTTCGTCAGTCAAGCCTATTTATGCAAAAAACTTTGCATCTGTGGACTTTACTTTTATTTGGTTTTCATGGAGACTAGTAATGATTGAATTATATTCATGGAGAAGAAAATTTCCGTGCATTCATTTCTCTCGATGAGATAATTTCTTGAAGGCTACTGCATCACAACTTCGATATATGCTGACATATTTTGTGGTTATCCAAGCTTTTATATATGAAGATAAAGGAGGCCTTTTGAATTTAATGTTTTTGTTGCTGGGAGTTGTCTATGATAATTCTGTAAACTGGCTTGGTTGTGGTATAAGTCCCTGTGCTTGATGACTTTCCTAGATAGTATCCAGGAATCGAGAACCTTGTTTTTCCTTTTTTATTTATTTTTTGGTTGGGAGGGGTTGTAAGGGGTGGTGAGTCGTGGGGCTATGATCTAATGGATCTCCCCCATTTGTTCATATTGCCTTACCTTTGGTACTTTTTTGAAGGTGAATTCAACGGATAGAATACTTGAACTCTTAAATTTGGGCAACAGTAGGAGAAAAACTGAGAGTACGGTGGCCAACAATACATCCTCTAGGTGTGCTTCATTTATGGCTTAATTTGAATTTACCCTCGAAGGAAGGATTGTTTGAAATTCGTATGTTTGTTCATTCTTTCATGTTTTTGTAATCATTTATCATTCGAACAAATTTATTGATGTATTCACTATTAGTCAAACTACAAAAGAAAAATATCTTACTTTTTCTTGTATTTTTCTGACTATTACTTTGATTATTAAATTTAGGCATTTTCGTAAAATCGCCATGAATGTTGTGGTCAAGTATCTTTAGGATTGAAAATTTATATATACCATGGAGTTATTAGTAACATGGTGTCATGGTTAATTATCCAGACCACAGGTGAAGTCTTTGCTTAGTTCTACGGGGCTTAACAATACGCAATCGATTGAACTAAAATTGCATATCATGTGGAAAGTTCCTTGGGTGTATCGAATAGTCTGGAATGTCCTCTTCCACCGAAACTACTATAATTGAAGACTAGATATTAATGGGACTGTGACTAAATTTTCAATCTCATCCAGAGGTATTTTCTGCTTCTCAGATCCCATGCAGTCCTAGAGATACTTGTGAAAAGAAAACAGAAAAATAGGTACCGGAATCAAGTCATGCAAGGAAAGCTTGCGCTTGTCGATCTTGCTGGCAGTGAGCGAGCATCAGAGACAAATAATTGTGGGAAAAAGCTTAGAGATGGAGCCAACATCAACCGTTCTCTCCTTGCTTTGGCAAATTGCATTAATGCACTGGGAAAAAACCACAAGAAGGGTCTTGCTTATGTTCCTTACAGAAACAGGTACTTGATATTGACTTATGCTGATGGTTTTCTTTTCTTCAATGGCTAACGAAAATGTGTTGCAGCAAATTAACAAGGATACTTAAGGATGGTCTCAGTGGTAATTCACGGACAGTTATGGTGGCTACTGTGTCACCAGCTGATAATCAATATCATCACACAGTGAATACCTTAAAATATGCAGACCGGGCCAAAGAAATTAAGACACATATTCAGGTATCTCTCTCTCTTTCTTTCTTGAGACCATATTGCTCAGCTGTTTCAGGTTTATAAAGGAATTAGTACTGCTTTCCATTTACTGCGTGGATATTTGAAAAATGTTCAATGCAACTCCAGAGCTCATTATGATTCTGGAACATGCGAAGATTCTGCCTTGGCATCTGGAAACTCTTCAGTGGAATGATTTAGATATAGCTGCTGTATTTATTCACTCATTGTAATGCAATGTGGAAAGTTATTTAGATCAATGCAAGTTCTGTGGTGAATGTGGCTTTGTCATACTTCGTTATGTTTGGGGACATTTTCTATAAATGGAAATTTTGTTTGTTTTCTTCTTTGAAAATCTTGTGATATTTTTAATACAATAAATACTGCCGTTGAACTGCAATTAGCAATTTTTCATCAAGCTACATGTTGTGCAGAAAAATATCGGAACCATCAGTACTCGTTTATCTGATTACCAGAGGATGATTGATAGTCTTCAGGTACTTTTTAGCTGTTCATTTGATAAAGTAGACCTTCAGGATGTTTTAAGATTTTTAATGCTCTTTTTCTGCAGGAGGAGGTCTTACATTTGAAAAAGGAACTAGCTGAGAAAGAATCATCACTAAGTGATCAGCCAACAGATAAAGCAGATGATGATGAATTATCTTGGTTAAACCTTTTAAGCCAAGAAACCAGCGAAAATGTTCAACAGCGGATTAACTTACAAAAGGCAATTTTCGATCTTGAAGAAGCCAATGTTCGTAATCACGCCGAGCTCCATCGTCTTGATGATGCTATAGCGAAACAACAGGTTGGTTAATGTAGTTGGTCCTTTTCATTGACCTTTCATGTACCTCTCAAATTCTTAATACTGTATGCATTTTGAAGATTTGTGCTTTGCACACTTGAACAGCCTTTATCATATAGCTTTAGAAATGAATAGAGTCTGCAACCATGGTTCTCTTAAATTATAGCAACTTACTTTGTTACTTGATTTTGCATCTTTCTTCCTTATATTTGCATATCTGCCACGTTAAAATTCGTGGTGTTGGGAAGCTGCGAAGAAACGATGAACAACATATTATTTTCTCTCATTCAAAGGGCAAAGCCATCAAGAAAAACAATGATGCAGTCAGACTGTTTACCAATCTTATTATGGCTTGTGATCATTTCATTTCTGGAGAAAGCTTTCCTGTTGCACTAATTGGGCGTATTGTGTCAATGTTGCAGGGTATTGAAAAGGACGGGATTGTTGTGGAGACATTGAGAACTCGGCGACAATTTATTCTTGATAACATCAGAGACAATGATGAGGCGGGTGTCATTTACGAAAAGGTGGTTGTTCTTTGAATTTGTACATGACTTCTGAGAGTATGCTAGTTCAGCAAACAGTACATTCATGTTGGACTTGTACTCAATCAGGAAATTACTGCAAATGAGAGACAACGGTCTGAATTGCAAGTGAAAATTAACCAAGCAATTGCTAATCATGGAGACAAAACATATCTACGTATCCTCAGTCAACACTGGTTGTTGGTGAGTTATCCACATTTCTATGAGTTTTCATGTAATGTGGTTTTGAAGATACTTCTCAATGATATAGTTAGATTCCTCTGCTTATTGGCTATCATTATGTCACAAGGATTTCTTTAACCAGCACAAGGAGTTGTAAAATAAACTTGTAAAAATAAACTGTAAACCCAGTTTGTGTGATGAGGATAGTTGCCATGTCTTTTGAAGGATGAAATGCTCATATTGTCTCTAATATTGCAGGGCATGGCAAACACCGAGCTTCAGCTCGAAATCGCTAAGAGGGATGAAGTTATCCAGAACCAACGGCAAGTTCAAAAGAACTTGTGGAACTTGCTAATGGAAATGGGACTCGACAAGAAAAGGCTGCTCGATATGGCACCTTTGCATGGAACGCCAATCGAAGAGTACATGATGAGTCCTACCCATCAGTCACCATATTATGCTCAGCATAGATATACTCCTCCTGGGTATTCACCCATCAGAAATTATGTAACAACTCCGAGCAGCTCGCAGGTTCCTGGATTCTTCTATAGTGAGCATGTGGTGAGGGGCAGTACCACTCCTGTCTACCGAACAGGATATTACAGCCCTTATTACTCGTGGTTATCAACTGACCACAGCCATTTTACTCATTCGATTGCAAGAAGTCCAAATCAGGTTAGCGGAAACTCTAGTCCCTCATGTATCAAAGACCCGACAACAACACATTCCCTCTACTAGCGAAACCTTCCAATCGTTTAACTTCGGGAAGGCATCTTGAGGTATGACACTATTTCCTTTCAGTAAACGCCCAGAATCATCTTGTTCTTTTATAGCCAGGAATAATCTCTGCCTGCTTTAGTTCATACAGAAGTATTGATTCCGCTCCAAACTTCCTTTCCAAACACATGCGATGTATGTCCTGCATTGAGTTAACAAATTACAGATCTATTGACTGATGAAGTCCTCTGCTTGAATTGCATCTCCATTATCTCACATCTTGTAACTAATGACATTACCCTCGCAGGGTTCTGGTCAACAATTGAAGAAGCTACATATGTCCCGGATCACTTGGCGACAAAGACAGGTCATCATGGGGTTTATTTGTCTGGAGCTCATCTTCGCATTGAAGGGGGACAAATGGAAGAGTAGTCTGAACGTTCATCCAATGTATACATACATATAGCATGTCAGTTTTCACCTTTATTCTTTTATCCATCCATTGCCACCATATCAAGACTTCTCCAATCCGTCTTCACGCAATTCTCGGTATTAACTTGAAATTTTAAACTTATATAACTTCCATTCGTTTTTTCAACTGTACATATGAATACTTTCAAGAAATAACTCCTCTTTTAGTCTAGAAGGACCAAAGATTTGAATTTCCATGTAAGTAGACTTCACATGCTGTCATTCATTTCTGCACCGAGTATCTGGTTGTATAAAAGTGAGTTTATTCTCGCATCTAGGTGTTCCTGGAACTGCGTTGATAATTGAGTGCTTTCCCTCTGGATTTCTGGCTATAAACCTCGGATGCTAGTGAGGATACCACAGGCTGTCGATCTGGAGGTAGTCAAAAGGCAATGTCCCAGATTGTTTGTCTTAAGTTCAGCCTGTAAGGAACAAATATTTGGACAATGTCTTGTTTTTCCATTGCAGTTAGACTATGAGGTTTCTAACTTTGAAATAGCTGTTTCACATTTCCTTCGCCAGCACCAATGATTGATTCCTGTTATCTTCTGGTCTCTCGACCATGACTGGCTTTTCGGTTGGTTGAGATGGTGTGATGAACGTAAACCCACCACCTCAGATTAAAGGAGGTCAAACTTTCATGTGTTAGGGATGCGAGCTGATTTTCTCCACAGTAGAAACTTAGCGGGGGATGATGGTTCCATGGATAACGACACCCTTTAGACAATCTTATATTACTGTCTCTTACACATACTTCCAAGACATAGGCACAAAACAGCATATGCTAGATTGTACCGATTCCGACAAGAACCCCGGCATCGTGTTGACATGGCAAAAATGTTGGACTTAATTATAAGAAATCATAAGTCCAATCCCACTTTTATGTTAGCTCGCCGGGGAAGTCCTAAGTCTACGAGGACCCGAGTCTACGGGGTTAAGTCTACGAGGGTCTAAGTCTACGAGGACCCGCGTCTACGAGGGTTAAGTCTACGAGGGTCTAAGTCTACGAGGACCCGCGTCTACGACGGTCCGAGTCTACGGGGGTCCCAGTCTACGACGGTCGAGTCTCCGACGGTCCAGTCTACGACGGTCCCAGTCTACGACGGTCCCAGTCTACGACGGTCCCAGTCTACGACGGTCCGAGTCTACAACGATCCCGTCTACGATGGTCCAGTCTACGCGGTCCGAGTCTACGACGGTCCCAGTCTACGACGGTCCAGTCTACGACGGCTCGAGTCTACGAGGGTCAGAAAAGATCTTGACTCCGAGATTTTTGGAGAGAAGATTATGGGGCCACGTTCCCATGATTTGAAAAGATCTTCAGCCGGAGAAAATCTGGGGATAAGTTTCTAATCCTTTAATTTAATATGAGGAAAAGAAACCATTAAGTTTACGACGTGGATAAGACCCACGTTGCCAGGATCAGGTTGTTCCCAAGATTCTAGGAAGTTGATTGGGAGAGCCACGACCTGGAGAGATCCTTGGAGAACGTGTCAAACACCCTAACCCCTCAAGATTTAATATAAATAGGGGGAAGATCTTCCTTGAAAGATTACGATCAATTAGCCAAACACAAGCTTTGCATTGCTCGTCACCCTTAGTTTTGTAGATACCTCGGCCTGGGTTTATTAGGTCACCCTTCCAAATTCGGAGTGAGCAACCGTAGCTCCGGAGATCAACCTTCCGCCAGCACTTCCTTCGTTTCGGCGAGCAACCGTAACCGAGACGACAACCCTCCGCCATCACCTCCACCGTCGGGACGAGCAACCGTAGTTCCGGCTATCTTCCTTCACCCGCATCTCCGCCAGCAAGGTGTTCGTTTGAAGCCTCGACATCCACATCCAACGATACCTCCGCCCGTCGCAATCATACCGAGCGCCAGCAGCCAGATTCCGTTCCACGAGTATTCAGGTCGACAGCGCACTGTACTAAGTCTACAGCGTCAGCGGTGACGTCAACTCCAGTCGCACTTGCAGCAGCGAGTCTACGTCGCCTTCTTTTTTCGCACCAACGTCTTCCTAAGTCTACGTTCGCGGCGGTGAGTCTACAGCGTCAGCGGTGACGTCAACTCCAGTCGCAATTCAAGTCGCAAGTCTACAGCACTTTCAGCACCGTTTTTTCCTTCATTTTTATGGCTGTAAGCACGCGTTTCCTCTTGTGAACCTTTAAATTTGTAACAGCTTTATTTTTTATATCATTGAAATTCATCTTTCTGGCGACCACATACAATTCCCTGTGAGTCCATTTGCCAAATATTTCCGACGTGATCCGTTTCGACGCGAACACATCGGCATCTGTAGTAGCTTAGAATGTTGTTTATAATCAATCAATTAACAGGTAAAATACTTTGAAAGATGGAAAGGGGAGGGGGGGACTCGAACCCAATAGTGAAAATACGCGTGTTTCTTGGGAAGAATCAAAATCGGTTTCTTATGGCAACCGGGGAAATGTCGTCGATGTTTTTTGTCACAATTAATGGGAGTGACACCATAAATCTTTTTTTTTTACATAACTATATAATTTTAATAAAATGTCGTCTCCGTCAATTCCAAAAGCTGACACGTGTCAAAATTTCGAAGCTTGTAATAATTTCATGTTTGGAAAAACGACGTAAGAATTAAGGGGACAGTTGGTACAAAAATTGTGTGTGCATTGTTAATCCCTCATCCTGCCCGTGCCTAAACAAAACGAGTGATTAATCGTTTCTCCGGCTAGGGAGATCGTGTCGGCTTCATAGTCGCGAGTCCGCGACGGGTCGTAGAACGATTCCGTTGCAATCCGTCTTCTTATAGAATAGATAGCACACTAATCGTGTGCTTGGTTTAAGGATTCAACGATGGAATGAAATGGACTAATAATCTTATTTATTCCTTCCCTTTTTATTTCATTTTATTTCTAAAAGTTTAAAGAGAAGGGGAAGGAATGAGTATTTTCTTGCTCATGATAAAGAATGTCTATTAAATACATCATTTTTTTAAACAACTCACTTCCTAATCACTATGTTTTTTCTTCCTTCTCATTTCATTTCATCCGGAATTCCAATCCGGAAACCAAAGGTTTACTTGTCATTAGTTGTTTGTATCCTATAAATAGAGATACAAGAATTTAATCGTTAACAAAAATAACTAATTCGGTGACATATAAAATATTAACAACTTCCTAAAATCTCGAGAACAATGTGATAACACTAATACGCCCCCGCAAGATTGAGGGACCATCTATGATTCCAAGCTTGGACCATAAACGAATAAATGACTGACAAGATAGAGCTTTTCATAAGGGGATCTGCCAGTTGGTCCTCGGTATGCACATGTTGAACACAAAGCTGACCATTCTGAATTTGCTTGCGGACAAAACGATAGGCAAGTGCAATATACTTCATATGACTATGAAAGACTAGCTTCGCACAAAAATAGGTTGCTCTAATATTGTCACAGAATAACATTGGAGAACATGGGAGTGTGACACCCAATTCAGACAACAAATTGTGCACCCAAATAACATCAGAAATTGTGTTGGCAATTGCCTAATATTCTGCCTCAGTCGAAAAATGAGAATAGTGATGCATGTTGTACTCTTTAATTGCATAACAGAGTATAACAATAGCAAACAACAACAATCCATCACATTCAATCAACAACAGCCAAGTTCAATCATGAACACACCTCACGGCTTCAATCTCCGACAGCCCAAGCCTCAGTTCGTTCAATCAACCTTCCCACTAACTCCGCCTCCGGCGCACAACAGAATCTGCAACAACCTAACTGCCCTCCCTTTTCCAGTTACACCCTTTTATCCTCTTATTCCTCCCAACCGACTTAACAGACCTCCCGCTAACCAACTACCACCAACCATCAACCCGGTTCACTTAAAATAGACCGGTACACTAACATCAAACCGGCTAAATCGATATCTCAGCCCATAACAACATAACGACCCTTCCTTTACAGTCTTCTAATTATGCAGCATTCCCAATTCCTTGATTCCACCACCTGAGTCCTCCACCGCAATTCTTCAAATTAGCTACTTTAACTTGTATCAAGTCTCCCCTCTTGAAAGACACTTGTCCTCAAGTGAGCACGCTGGATACCGCTGCTCTAACTCATATAAGAACTCCCAAGTAGCATCCTCCGAAAGCTCACCACTCCACTGCACCAACACTTGAGTGGCTGCACGATGCCCACGCCTGACCATTCTTCTGGCCAAGATGGCTATAGGCTGCCGCACCTGCGAATCACAGAAAGCAGGCAGAGTTGCAGAAACTCGAGTGGCATCTGGAACACTTCTCCGCAATTTAGAGACATGGAAGGTAGGGTGGATCAGAGCTCCTACAGGTAACTCCAACTTGTATGCCACCTTCCCTATCTTGTCAATAATCTTGAAAGGGCCATAGAAGAGTGGTGATAACTTTTGATTACTCCTCTCCACAACACTTCGCTGCCTGTAAGAACGCAGTTTCACATAAACCCAGTCTCCAATCTGAAACTCCCTTTCTGTACGATGTTGGTTAGCAATCTGCTGCATCCGATGTCTAGCCCGGTCCAAATGGAATCTCAACATTTGAATATGAGCCTCCCTCTCCCGCAGCTGTAAATCCACCAAAGGGACAACATGATCATGGGAAATGTAGGGAATATGGACCGGAGGCGGATAGCCATACAAAGCCTCAAATGGGGACATATTAATAGAGGAGTGGTAGGTACTATTGTACCACCATTCAGCCAAAGGCAACCAAGAAACCCAACTCTCTGGTTTATCACCCACCATACAACGTAAGTCTCAAGGCACCTATTCACCACCTCACTCTGCCCATCCGTTTGTGGATGATATGCAGAAGAAAGATGCAACTCCACCCCTTGCAAAGTAAACAGTTCTTGCCAAAAATGGCTGAGAAAAATAGCATCTCGGTCACTCACAATAGTGAGGGGTAAACCATGGAGCTTAAAAATATTATCCAGAAATAGCTGGGCCACCACTTTAGCTGTGTAAGGGTGAGGTAAAGCAAGGAAATGACTGTACTTACTCAGCCTGTCCACAACTACAAAAATTGCAGCTTTTCCCTTGAATTTAGGTAAGCCGTCAATGATGTCCATTGAAATGTCCTGCCAAAAACCATTAGGAACCGGTAGAGGCTGCAACAATCCAGGTGAAGCGACATTTTCATATTTACAAGTAGCACAGACAGCACAGGAACGGATATAGTTGCGAATGTCCTTCTCTAGCCCTTTCCAGAAAAAGAGCTTACTAATCCTCTTAGTAGTGGCCAGAACACCAGAATGACCTCCTGCTGAGCCACAATGAAAAATTTGCAGTACCTTCCTGCGGACTTCAGGAATATCACCAACAACTAATCGGGACCCTCTCTGCAATAAACCCTGCTTCCATTGGAACTGCCTTGTAATTGCAGTTCCTGCCTCCAATTCTGTAATCAAGGCAACCAGTTTAGGATCATCTGTCCAAGTGGCCTTGATGTCATCAAATAGAGTAGTGAATAATTCTGCACTGACATCGAAAACAAATCAGAACCCTGAACCCGGGAAAGGGCATCGGCTGCCATATTCTCCTTACCCTTCTTATATACAATTTCATAGTCATACCCCATTAGTTTTGTCAACCATCTAAACTGACCTTCCGTGTGTAGCCTTTGGTCCAACAAAAATTTCAAGCTTTTGTGGTCTGTCCTCACAACAAAGTGTCTGCCCACCAAATAATGGTGCCACTTCCCAACGTCATGCACCAAAGAGTAAACTTCTTTTTCATACACGGAGATGCTATAATGCCGAGGAGCAAGGTGTTTGCTGATAAAGGATGGGTGTTCACTCTACATGAGAACAGCCCAATTCCCACATCGGAAGCATCTGTTTCCACTACAAAAACATCATTGAAATTAGGCAGAACGAGAACTGGGGCTGAAGTCAGCAACCTCTTCAATTCATCAAAAGCAGTCTGTGCTGCCAAATTCCAGCAGAAACCATCCTTCTTCAGGAGATCAGTTAAAGGTTTACAAACAACCCCATAGCCTCTAATGAACCGCCTATAGTAGCCACTCAAACCCAAAAAGCTCCTCAATTGTTTCAGTGTAGATGGGACTGGCCAGTTCTGCACATAGAATTTTGGCTGGATCTGTTGACACACCCTCCCTGTCAATAAAGTGACCTAGATACTCCACTCTCGAGCTGCCAAAAATGCACTTGGTTTTCTTGGCAAAGAGGACATGCTTCCGGAGGATTGACAGAGCAGTCTGTAGGTGGCTAACATGCTCAGTTTCAGTTTTGCTATAAACAAGGATGTCATCAAAGAAGACAAGAACAAACTTCCTCAAATAAGGTCTAAAGATTGAATTCATCAAACTTTGGAAGGTGGACGGGGCATTAGTCAACCCAAAGGGCATAACTAAGAATTCGTAATGCCCGTCATGAGTTCTAAAAGCTGTCTTAGGTACATCCAAGGGATTCATTCTGATTTGATGATATCCAGCACGCAGGTCGATTTTAGAAAAGATAACAGCCCCAAACAATTCGTCCAACAACTCCTCTATGACCGGTATAGGGTACTTATCTTTAATGGTTTGCTTGTTGAGTTCTCTATAATCCACACACATGCGCCATGATCCATCTTTTTTCTTGACCATTACCACAGGTGAAGAAAATGAACTCTTACTCTCTTGGATAACCCCATGAGTTCTCATCTCTTGTACCATTTTCTCAATTTCATCTTTTTGGGCGGTCGAGTGCTTGTATGGTCTTAAACTGATTCCCTGTACCCCGTCTTTCAACACAATTGAATGGTCATATCCACGAAAAGGTGGTAGTTCAGTAGGTTCAGCAAACAAGTCTGCATAAGCTTCCAAGACTTTATCAATTCCAGACAATTCCTCCTTCCCTTGAACAGCCAAACAGTGTAAGAAAGCCTCCTCCATTCCAATCATACTGGCCACCTAACCCACAACCACTGATCTATTGCAAATTTTTTGCATCCTCTTTACAGTAATAGATTGCAGTTGTCTCGGTTGCATCTGCTGTGATTTTCCCATCAACACCACTTCCACCCCGGATAAATTGAATTTCATCATGGACAGATGAAAATTCCAAACAATATCCCCCAATCGAGCTAGCCAAGTGACACCTAATATCATTTCATAACCACCCAATGGAATGACATAGAAATCAGCCGTAAATGTATGCCCTTGCATTTCCCAGCAAAATCGCCTCAACATATTCCTGCAAGTCATGCTTCTACCATTTGTAACAATTACCTTAATAGGAGGCACTGTTTCAACTAGCAGATTCATCCCTTTGATCAACCCAATGTCAACAAAATAATGAGTGCTTCCCGAATCAATGAGTATATTCAAACTCTGTTTCTTAAACCAGCCTACAATCTGCATAGTTTGGACTCCTTCATTCTGTAACTCTCCTTTCAATGCATGCAATGTAACTCTCACATCTTCTCTGTCATACTTAACCCCATCTATAACAGAATCCTTAATTCTTTCCTCAATTGGTTCTACAATCATAGAATATACCTGTCGCTTGGAACATATATGATTCCTATCAAAAGGTTTGTTGCACCCAAAGCATAAACCCTTGGACCTTCTCTCCTCAATCTCTTCTTGACTTAACCTTCTCCTTCCCACAAATCCCGCATTATTGCTCACACCAGAAGAAACAATGGCAGTATTTACACCCCTGTCCTCACCACTCCGACTCACCCGAGATGCAGAAAGAATACTACCAGCACAGTTAATAACTTTGTCCCCTGCTCCAGAAACTCTCTGCTCACCCATTGGAACAATTGGCCTGCTCTAGACCCGTAGTGGTTTACTGTTACTGCTTCCAACTCGGCCCTGTGGCACATCACTACTAAGAATTCGTACATTAGCTTGTACAGACAAGAGATCCACGGGCTTGAGCAACCAAAGTGTGCTCTTGAACTCTTCCTTCAACCCATTAATAAAAAGGCTAACTTGAAAGGACATGGGCAGATCGATCTTCTCTAACACCCTCCGCAAGCAAATGTCAAATTCTTCCATGTATGCGTACAGGTTGGAATATTCCCCTTCCTGCTTTAAATTCTTCATCTTCCCCATTGGGTCCTCAAAAACCTCCTTACCAAACCGACCATTCAGTGCGGCAGAATATTCTTCCCATTCCAATGCCCTTTCCTTCTTCCTATTTTTAACATAGGAATAGTGCCATTGCAATGCTGAGCCATACAAATACAGGGAAGCCAATTTTACTTTCCTATCTTCAGGCACATGCTCTAACTCGAAATACCTTTGGCACTTATATAGCCAATCCTCCAAATCATGCCCATCAAACTCCGGAAAGTCTACTTTAGGCATAGTAAAAGTGTTAACCATCACACCTCTCGAATCATCATTTCTTTTCTCCTTTAGCACAGGCAAACTTTCCTCTCTGTTAACTTCCAACGCAGACAACTTCTGCAGAACCAAACTCCACTTCTCATCGATCTGCGCTTGTACATTCCTTGTTTGCAACTGAACCTCGCGGATTTGCGAAGTTAACACACCAACCTTCTCTACCAATCCTTCTACTAACTCTCCGGTAGTTTCTTGTTCTCTCCGCAAATCGAGTCTCCACCATCTCAATTACAGCACCAGTTCACAACAATTTAATCGTTCTACAACAACAAACAACAGTCCTACACAAACTGAAGATCAATCCAGTACCTCTCTCACCTCTATTCGCAGGATGTTGCTCTGATACCCTTGATGTGTGTTGTACTCTTTAATTGCATAACAAAGAGTATAACAACAGCAAACAACAACAATCCATCACATTCAATCAACAACAGCCAAATTCAATCACGAACACATCTCACACTTCAACCTCCGACAGCCCAAGCCTCAGTCCGTTCAATCAACTTTCCCACTAACTCCGCCTCAGTTATCAGAGCATTCCCAATTCCTTGATTCCACCACCTCAGTCCTCCATCGCAATTCTTCATATTAGCTACTTCAACTTGTATCAAATAGACTTTGACGAGCAGACTTCCAGGAAATAATAGTGTCACCAAGTTAGACAAGTCGATCGTCCATTGTTAGGAGCGACACTCCTGTCCGAGTCACTAAAGGCATTGATAGAAAGAGCTTGTGACCGCCACAAGAATAAGCGGTAGTGAATCATACCCTTAAAATAACGCAACAGGCGCTTTAAGGCTTGTTAATGGGCGTTTGTAGGTTGGTGCATAAATTGAGAGACTTTGTTGGTGGCAACAAAAATATCTGGATGAATCATTGAGAGATACTGGAGTTGTCCAATGATTCTTCAAAAAACTTATGTATAGGCGTAAAAGAAGAATGACAAGGCGTTAGCTGAATTGAATTATTCATAGGTGTTGAGACACCCTTGGCTTCATCCAGTTTTCGAAGTGTTAAAATATCTCTAATATGTTTATAGTGAGATAAGAAGAGACCATCCGTGGTGGAAATAACTTCAACACCAAGAAACTCATGAAGAGTACCCAAATCTTTGAGAGAAAAATGATCATTAAGACTGTAGATAAACTTGTCCAGGAAGAAATTATTATTCCCTATCACTACGATTTCATCAACATACACAAGGAAGTACACAATAATTCCATCGACAATGTAAATAAAAAGGGAAGCATCGGCAATGGAGTTGACAAAACCAAATGGAAGCATAAAATTCTTTACTTTTGTATACCATGATCGTGGAGCCTACGTGAGACCATAGATAGCCTTGCGAAGTCGACAAACATGACCTGGAAATTGCATATGTACAAAGCCAACCGATTGCTCCATGTGAACAGTCTATTGAGGCGTGCCATTCAAAAAAGCATTATTAATGTCCAATTGGCGACGAGGCCACTTGCGAGATAAGGCGATGCAAAATAACTCGGATAGTCTCCGGTTTTGACACCGGATTGAATGTGTTGAAATAATCAATGCCCTCTCGTTGATGAAATCCCTTAGCCACCAAACTAAATATGAATTTTTGGCTGGAGCCATCATGTGTTCGTTTTAATCGAAATACCCACTTGCAACCGAGAAGATTCTGAGTCGTTCGCGAAACAAGCAAAGGAGCAATCCCTACTCTAACACCTTAATCCGGGGTGGACGAACCATATGATGGGTCCTTTCATTTCATCTTTTAATAATAAATATATCTTGATGGCTGTTGGTTATGTTTTTAAGTGGGTGGAAGCAATAGTTTTACCTACTAATGATTCTGAAGTGGTGTGTAAGTTTTTAAAGAAACAGATTTTTACTCGATTCGGCACACCCAAAGCAATCATAAGTGATGAAGGGACACACTTCTGTAATCGACACTTCGATCAACTACTCAAGAAATACGGCATTAAGCACAAGATCGCTACAGCGTATCATCCACAGACAAGTGGACAAGTCGAAGTTTCTAATCGCGAGATAAGGCGTATTCTGGAGGAAACGGTATGTCCAACGAGAAAAGATTGGTCAATGAAGTTGGATGATGCACCGTGGGCGTACAGAACTGCGTATAAGAATCCAATTGGAATGTTGCCATATAGGCTGGTGTTTGGTAAGGCATGCCACCTTGCGGTGGAACTTGAGCACAAAGCATACTGGGCTTTGAAGAAACTGAACATTGATTTGGAGAAGGCCGAAGAAAGACGACTCCTTCAATTGGATGAATTCGAGGAACTTCGTCTGCAAGCGTATGAAAGTGCAAGAGTATATAAGGACACGATCAAGAGATGGCATGATAGTATGACCCTTAGCAGACACTTTGAGCCAGGCCAACTAGTACTATTATTCAACTCATGTCTCAAGTTATTCCCTAGAAAGCTGAAGTCACGATGGTCAGGGCCATTCTGTATAGTGGAAGTATTTTCACATGGTGCAGTAGAGGTATTAGAGGAGGGCTTAGGAAGAGTATTCAAAGTGAAGAGACAACGATTAAAGCATTATCGAGGAAGCTTCGATCGAGAAGTGGCCTCGATGTATTTGAGAGAGACTTAACTCGACCAGACAGTCAAGCTGATGACTATAAATCAAGCGCTTTTCGAGAGGCAACCCGAGTCAAATTTCCCTTCTAGTTTACTTTTTTTTAGTTTATTTATTTTATTTAAAAAAAGAATTTGAAATGGACATTTTTATCTCTATTTTAATTTTTACAGTCAACTGGAGGACGCGTCTAGACCGAAGGACGCAACCTTGCATCGCAAAGAAATTCCAGAGAGCACGAGAACGCGTCCCCCAGATCGAAGGACACGACCGTGACAAGCACTTCATCCACGAAATAGCGGAGGACGCGTTTCCTCCGAATTTGAAGGACGCGTCCCTCCCACCCACCCGAGTTGCCATCGAAGGAGATTAAACAAGACAACCTAGGCTTTAGTTTTCCCTCCCCGTACAAGAAGGCGGATACCCACCGAAAGCTGGACCAGAAGCACACCCATCTCCGTGGGTGTTCCCCTAGCCGTCCGTGGAGAGTTGAGCGAAATCGGCCCTCGCTTCTACATCCTCCCTTGTCCTTCACAGGTTAGTTCTCTAACTTCTTTGGGGTTGTGTTCGACTTTAGTTGGAGAAGTAGAGCAATGTGAACGAAGAAGCCGAGAAAGGGTGTGGATCCTAGGTGGGCGTCCGAAGCAGCATTGTGTCGCTTTACCGAGGCTATGGAGAAAAGGAAGGTGTTTATTCCTCAACGTGGTATGTGTTTAACATTTGAACCGCGGTTTATCCATTGGGCAGTATTGCCTGTAGCCTCGAGAGGTTGGGAACAATTTTGTGCTCCGCGTGAACCGACTATTAATGCTTTAGTTCGCGAATTTTATGCTAATATTCCCGACCACAAGGATAACAAGGTGCAGGTTAGAGAAAGAAGGTGCCATTTGATGGCCAGACAATCAATCACATGTTCAAGATACTCATTCATGCGGTTGATGTGTATGAGGAGTAAGTGGCAAATTTTCGCCAACACAAGCCGAAACTGTGAGACGGGCTTTAACAAGGACGGAAAGCTCTTGAGTGATGGCACAAAATGAATTCATGGCATTTCCATGAAACGCCCTAACGAATACGGTGAAGGTTTGGTTTTATTTTGTTGCTTATACCATGCTGCCAGTCACTAACCTCAATTTGTGCATAAGAGAGCGAGCCATCCTGATTTATGCCATCTTAAAAGGAAAAAGCGTCAATGTTGGCAACTTGATACATAAAGCCATTATTCAATCAGCCAGCAGCACAAAATGGGAATTTTGGTTTCCTTGTTTGATAACCATGCTGTGCCGCCAAGTTGGGGTCCCCATTGTCGATCATGAAGAACTTGTCCAGTCAGGAACATTAATGACAGAAAGATACATCAATGGCTTGGTTCAATCGAGAGAAAGAACACCGACGCAACTATCAGATGTTGTGAAAAGCAAGACGGGATAAAGCATCAAGCTCTAGAGAAGGCGGAGTCATCTTGGAGGAGCGTATGCATAAGTTGGAAGTCAATGACAAGATTTGAACATCCTATGTTGAGTTTTGCTTCAATAGGATGGAAAAGATGTTTCGATTTCATGGTGCAGCCTCCGGAATCGACATGACGGAGCATCCCAGCATCCCGTCATTTGAGGAATAACAGAATGAAGATGACCATGCTTCGGATGACAATCGGCAAGGCGCTGATGATGAAAATGAAGACGACAACGAGGACTGAACATCCCAAGGGAGTATTTCGTCCCTTCACTCTTAAAGCTTTCTATTTACATCGGGACGATTCGTAGTCTAGGTTTGGGGGTGCTTGTTGTGTTAGTTGTTGATCTGTTTAGTGATGGATGATGGTGTTTTGGGCATGGATTCCTTTGAGGTAATGTGTTTATTTTTTGGGTTAGTTTTAGGTTGAGTTTAGGTGTGTCAAACTCCTTGGTGAACTTGACGATATCTCTGATGAGTTGATCCTTGTTCGATGATGGCTTATCATACATGTACTTACGACCCATGAAAGAGTGAAAAATGGACCTAAACTGATTATTAGACTTTGATTTAAAAAAAAAGGCAATGATTTCTCAGTATGGAGTGTTAGTGAGTGAAAACAATTCTAGAAATCTAATTATGCATGATAATGAGTATTGAGTGGGGCTAGCTAGATATTGATTTGAAGCAAGTTTGGGATAAAAAAATGAAATGAAGAAAAGAAAAAAAAGTGAAAGAAAAAAAAATAGTTACCACGGCTCTGAGCACCAATGTTTAGGCGCATAGAATGAAAGAAAATAAAAATAAATATGAATGAAATGTGATTGGCGCTTAAATATATACTTGTGGTGTGAGTCATTTTGGTGTACTCGAGAATTAGATCTGAGGGGTGTTTCATCACCTAATGCCTTGATCCAACTAGACCGTGAGTCATTGATCGAATACTCGTTACATGACTGCACCAGAATGTGATGATACATTTAGAGTCATGTAGCTGAAATAAAGGTTGTGTTGAAAAAAAGTGTTAAAAAAACCTCTAGATGAGTGAATGGTCGGTGTTTGGCTGGTTTTCTACAAAGTGTCGATCTAGTGTGTTTTATTGGAGGTCTTTAATTGTTGATTTCACTACATAACATACCGAGTTTATCATTCTGAACATTTACACGAGGTTTGATCAATTTGAAAAGTTTTTCTTACTAAATGACTTGACTATGGGAAGTGAGTATGTACATCGCTGAGAGCATTACATGAGCGCTCAGATTGGATTGAGTTGGGTATTGTTGAGGAGTTTTTTTCATTTTTGTTTCTTTTTCCATTTGCTCAAGAGCTAGCAAATTATAGGTTTGGGGGTGTGATAACTCTATAAAAGTAAAGTTATTTCATATTCGGGACGGTGCTTTATATGATTAGTCATGTGAGTTTTGATAGCGTTTTAGTAGTTTTTGGTTCATTTTCTATTTAGTTTATTTTTATATTATGAATTGTCGTTTTCTTATATTTCGAGTCTAGATATGGATAAATTACCGCTCTTGTTGATGCCTCTTGGTTTTGTCTTGATTTGGTACAAGAGAACAATGGAAAACTTGAAGTTGGACGAAAATGGAGGAAGATGGGCGATCATGGCCAGAGAGTCGAAGGACGCATCTTCTGATTTGAAGGACTCGATCTTGGGGATTCTGTGAAGGGAAGGACACGTCCGTCTACTAGAAGGACGTGACCTTCGACAATCTGTGCAAAGCTTACGTCCTTAGAGCACTCGGGAGAGACGGTGATACTCAAACCCTAGATTAATAACTTGTCGATAACTTGAGAAGGGAAGGAACGAGTTGATTAATTCATTAGGGAAGTTGATTCCTAGGCTTTTCTCATTTGATTAATTTGTTGTTTTTGTTAGTATGGTTTTGATGATGCCAACAGAAGGTAAGCTTCTACTACTCTGCAGAAGGTTAACCGACAGGGACAGTCTGTTTCGTACATTGTCACCTAATTATTACCACGAATTATTTCAATTAATCATCTGATTATTTAAATACATTCTTCTAGTATCATACATTAATTAAAATGGTTTTAAATCATTTTAATTACGATTTATTTCCATGTGAGTTGATCTACTCTCTTTAAAGGAAGAAATCACTCTATATATGGAAAGAACTGATGCAAGGTCCTCCTGACTGATCTGGAACTATCCAATGGTCATTCAATCCTTCCTCTTGTATCTAAATACGTTCCGATTCGTTATGAATAATGGTAAAGGACAACCCATCTGAATATGGACGCACCCCACACGTGTCTGTATCCAGAAGGTTTGCCAACCAATTTTGGAAACCAAGATTATCTGATTTTTATTTACAGAAGCCTGACGGATCTTATCTGTCCGAATCTTCTGCAAGCCCTATCATCTAAGGTCGTGAACACAATCATGACCAGATGGCATGATTGATCCTCAAGTGATATGGAGCATCTCTCCCAATGGGGCAATGTTTTATTTGGTTGATATTTTATTTCCATGTTTTGCAGAGACTTCCGTCACCCAATGTACCTTCTGTAAATATGTATTTCTATTCTGTATAAGATAGGACCATTTTGTTAGATAGAATTGTAGACGACTTACTGTAGAGTGAGTGTATTGTATTCTAAGAAACTTGTGAGTTTTCCTTTGGGGTTGAGCATTCGGTTGCAGAAGGCTGGTGTCCAAGGTACAAGCTAAACCGGAAGTGAGTGAGGCTGCGAAGAATCTGGCTGCACTGTGGCGTGGCGGACGTGCATCAGGCTTGGGGAGAAGGCGGGGTGTATACGTGCCGGGGTAGTGAGCAGACGAAGGGCCGCCTCTGGAGGAATCTGGTGAGGTACTGATATCAGTTGTTCTGTACCTGGTTTGCTCGTGTGTGCAGAAAGCAGGTGTCCATGGTGTAAGTTGTGCCGGGCGTGAGTGAGGTCGCAAAGGATCTGGCTGCATTGTGGCGTGGCGGACGTGCATCAGGCTTAGGGAGAAGTTGGGGTGTAGACGTGCCAGGGCAGTGAGCTGAAGAAAGGCCGTGTCTAGGAGATTCACGGTGAGGCATTGACATTTGTGTTTCTGCAGAAGGAAAGTGCTTGCTGCAGGCTTTGGAGAAGTCCCACGGGGGTTGTCTGCTTCTGGAAGTCTTGGTGAGGAGCCAAGGATCGAGGACGCCTTGGTGATGAGCCACGCAGGTCATGGAACCGCCGGAGGGAAAATCCACCCTTTGACAGAGAGGTTGTCTGCCTGCGTAAGGTCGCTACGTGCTTGCGTGGAGCTGCCACGTTCTACGGAACCCCAACCACAGGGATTGTGGAGTTAGTCATTGTTTTTAGTGCAGAACCTTAACCAGAGAGTTTCTGGAGTTAGTCAGAGATCTCTGTGCACGACCCAAAGGGTTACTGATCACAACACTTCGGGTTTCTGTGAGTAGAAAAGCCGAAGAGCTATCTACATCACCTTCTAGACTACGGAAGTGTTTCCATACCTTCTGCTAGTACATCCATTGTGGAAAAGCCGAAGGGCTATCTACAATACCCTCTACAGGAGTGTTTTACTTCTTCTGTCAGTCTGGTATTCGCTATAAGTGTTCAATAGTGAATTTCATCCTATAAGGGTGAAGAATGGAGTAGGCAATTGCCGAACCACTATAAACCTTCCGTGTCTCATTTACTTTCTACGCAAACGAAAAAACAAATTAACAGACACAACACAAACATCTGAGCAGAGACTCCAAAGGTCCTGCATCAAACTTTGTATGCTACAGAAACCAATCAGGTTCTGGAGTTATTCCTTCGATCTAGCTCTCGCAGATCATCTCTTGTAGTGTAGAAACCTACAAGGTTCTGTAACAACCTTCTGCTACTACAAGTATCTTTCAGATCTTGGAGTAGACGTTGCTGATTACACTTAAAGTGGTCGGATTTGTAGACTTAAAGCCTTCTGCATCAACCTTCTGCTACTGCAGAAACCTTCTCGGGACTGCATAATCATATCTCATATCAGACTTTGGCTAGTCGTTCTCTTATAAAGCAGTTCACTTCGGGATCTGCTGTGTACAAGGGTTCTGTAATCTATAGAAATCTAACATTCCGATGTCGGGTTCTATTAGTTGTAAAAATGGCTAAAAAGGCTATTACACTAATTCACCCCCCCTCTTAGTGCCATTCTTACACCAACAGTTTAGTTTTGCGTTTTATTTTCGATTTCATTCTCATTCCATCTTTGTTGACTTGACATCGCTTTAGCTATTCGTGCGACCGCTAGGAAAAATTCTATGTTGATTCTATGTAAATTCTACTTGCTTTATCTACGAGTTAATTAGTTTGTTAGAGTATTTTAATTTGCCGCCTTCGACAAACGTGATCAAAGATCCCACATATAGAATCTCGGTGCTCATAGCCTCTCGGCAAGATTTTTCTTTTAGAGTCTAAGAGACACAAGTTGGTGTGATAGAAAAAGGAAGTAGATGAACATTAACCTGATCGGCAAACATGGGACCACTATTTAGAATTTGGTTTCTTTTGTCGAGTGAATCGTGGGGTGTCTGTCATTTCCTCGATCTTCTAGAATGCTTGGAATCCTTCTTCAAATTCGAGTTGCTGAAGATGTCATCTCGGTCTCCAGGTAGGTCCTTCGCTCTCGAATATTGAAGATGTTTTCCTAACTCAGGTTGTTGGGCATGTCTTGTCGAATCTGTCTCGCTGGGAATACTCTTCCTCGAACTCAAACATATGGCATGCTCTTCAAACTCGAGTTGCTGAAAATGTGAACTCGAGCCTTGAGGTTGAAGCAACCCATCCTAGCAAAGTAGCTCTTCTCACCTCCATGACTCCTCAACGTCTCACATTCTAAAATGGGAAAACTTTCATTATCCCATACCCGTCTTTAAGTCCCAAAATTCCATCTATAAACATATCATCCGTATTCTTTCCCCTCCTCCTCCTTAATATCGAAGGGCCTTAAAGTCTCTTTGGCGCCGGAGAGAGCAATGAAGGGAGTGGTCAAGCGTATCGCGTTTTCCAACATCACAACTTTCCTTGCACACGAGTATTATTTTTCAAAATTTGAAGAGAGAGGCCTCTTCTTTCTTGAGGCCTGCGTTGTGGTAATAACCTAAACTTAAAAAGGCCTTATCCTGGTCCTTAATACGTAGGCTTGTTTTGTCCCAGTTCGATTCTCTTTGGTATCAACACTAATGATATGAACATGAGACAGACTTATGGTGAGAAAAGTCTTCCTCAATCCCAGATATAGTCTACGGCGGCTTCAATCGAGTGACTTCTTTTAGATGATTCCGATTCAACGAGAAGACCCTCCCCTTCACCCAAAACTCACAAGGTTTGCTATACACGATTCCAGCTGCGGGTGGTGTGCGTCCGTGTCCAAGCCTAGCAGAATCCGGACCAGACAGGAACCCAACTTATCATCACAGGACTGTTATACATATGTTAGCGTGTCGATTTAGGATTCAACATCATGCTATGATAATTGGGTTAAAATCATTCGGGTGCTTCTGGAAACGTAGGATGGTCGTAAGGTGGTATTATATATACATAGGGGGGTTTGTGATACGTAAGTTCCCCCTCCCCCCATCCCCATCCCCATCCCCATCCCATTCGCCATAGAGAAACGAAAGCGTTACGTGTATGGACTTTTCTACTCAAATGGATGGAATCGAAAGTTGGTGGGGGGGGAAGAGGAAACTTCTTCTGCTCCCCTCTCCCCTTTTTGCCTTTCTTCTTTCTTTCCTTCCCTGTTACAACTCTTTTTGGCCAAATCAAAACCAAACCAAACCGCAGCAAAAGGCGTCGTTTCCTTTTCTTTGACCGAGCATTTGTACGGACTCACTCTTCCAGGTGAATATGCATAAAACCCGAATGTTAATTAAGAGAGCTTTTTGTCACACAAATATTCATCATATATATATATGACCGTGATGATCTTGTGATTTGCTTAATCGGGTCGTTGATAATAATTGCTTAATATTCTTAAGCCGTCCACTTTTTATAACTTCATTAAATAATCATCGTACTCCGAATGACTTCTCAGGCTGTGTTTTACTATTATTATGATTGCCTTTGTTTTTGTTCCTATCTACTTGTCAAAAGAACAGGTGAGATGTCGGACACACCCCTCCTACTCCCTCCACCCCAGGAATGGGACCGGGAGAGAATGCTGTCCTAACAATACTCGACGACTATTCGGTCCAATTGTTTCGTTTTTGAAAAAGAAAATGAGGGAAGTTGAAGTTGAAGAAGAAGAAGTGGTTCTATAGATAGGAATTAGTCGTTGTTCTCGCGGGAGGTGAACTAATCCCATCCCCGGAGGTCGATTAAGATTCTATTTTTTGATTAGTGCAAACAATGGAAGAAATTGGATTAGCACAATGTTTTGGTAGAGGGAGTGGTTGGTTTTGGTTGCAATATGTTATTCCAGGTATGAATACACCCCCCCCCCCAAAAAAAAAAAAAAGTAAAGGAAACATTGGTTTTTCTTAGTTCTTCTTAGTCTGAACGTAAATGATCAAAGCGGAAATCAAACTAGAAATATCTCCGATGGCTGCTTTCAGAATATCATGAAAAATCACTTGGGAACGCCTCTTATTTCGATGGTTGTTGTTGTGTTGGTAGTGTTATGCATGCATCATGTCACGGAAAACACGTGTTTTGGACGGCCACCCCACCGTGTTGGAGAGTGTCGACGAGGAACTCAAAGTCGAGGCAATGATAGGGTCTGATTAGGAATGGAGAAGGACTGGCAAAATTCAAAAACAGGTTATTCCTTGTAGTTGTCGAGTGGTCCTTGCCTAAAGTGTGGATGCCCACACTTGTTCGTCAAGTCGTGAATCCATTTGTTCCTGATTCACGTGTCGGTTCCCGCCCGCGTTAGATGGATGAACGTGGTGAAGCCGGAAAGATACAAGGCACTACTTCTGTTCGGTTCGTCACCATAACCACTGAACAATTCATTCCGGCCAGGAAAAAAAGAAAGAAAGAGCAGAAGAAGAAGCGACATAGACAAGTGCATTCGACCGTAACCGACCGAGAATTTAAAAACCGAAGTCATGTCCTAACTTAACTCCCCTCTATGATTAGGGGGAGTAAGGCCGTCGTAGTATTAATGTCACGTACTTAACCCGATAACAATAGTTTTAAACATTCTGGTTTTTGAAACAAGGTTTAGTCCGGCACTGATTCGTGTTGGGGTAGAAGCAACAGGAATCGGACAAGAAATCAAAACATAGATTAGCCTTATTCTTCCAGACATTTTGGCTTTTACCAGCAACAATAAAAGAAAAAGAAACATGAAGACAAGAACATAGCTGGCACGCCAGAAGAAGTACAACGTGGAGCATGGAATTTGATTATGGTCATGGGAGCAGCCGTAGGTTTTTCCGTAAAGTCAACGGGGCTGTCTGTCAAAGTCCGAGGTAGGCGGGAGTCAAGGGCCTGAGCACTTGACCGGCCTCCTCCTCCACCACCTCCACCTGCTTCCCCGGGAGGTGGACATACACAACCCAGTCCCCATTCCCCAGCGGGCTTGGCATCGGCATCACGTACCCTGCCGACCCTCCCCACGGGAAGTGGTACGACCCGAAGACCGGCCTCCCCCACCCGAAGTCGACCTTCGAGACAGGGAACCTCTGCCCCGACGACACCACGAAAGCGGGCCCGTCCTCGCTCCCCCTGCAGTATATCTTCGCCAGCCCTGGTACCGGGCGGTGAGCCTCCACCCAGTCTATCAGCCCCAGGAAGTGCTCCTGCGTGACTGCAGTCTCCAGGAATTCGTGAACACGGTCCGCGGTCTTGCTCAGGGATTCCTCAACAAGGTCTGCTGCACTCCCTTCCCCGAAAGGGATCGATAGGACGTTGCCGAAGTACGCACTTAGGTCGCCCTCGAGCCTGCTCCTTCCGTCCACGACCACGCCCAACTTTGAGAGGAGTTTGGCATCACCAGAGCCTTGGGCGGACCGGGCCACCATCTTCCAGAGGAAGGCACTGAAGGACTCGAGCTTTGTCCTTTTGTTTCCGTTGGAGCTAGCGAGGCATTGGAGCTTGTCCAGTTGAGCGGCGGGGATGTGGTAGATTCGGCTGACGAGGGGGTCGGCATGTTCTGCCTCAGGCGATGGCTTCGGGAGCAAGTTAACGGGGACATACATTTCGTCGAGGGAGGCGTCCAAGCATAACGGGCGTCGGCGGCTGATCAGAGAGCGCCGGAAGGATGGCACCACGGTTGAAGGGACCATACGGGCCACCTCGGCCCATGCCACCAGAAACATGTTGGCCGAGTATGCATCAGCGATCCGATGGTCGAAGGTGCACGCAAGGACTAATCCTCCGCACTGTAGCTCCGTAGCCTGTCCGAATACAGCACCAATAAATACATAAGTTAGCGATTTGCACGCATTTACCACGACTGTTGGAACGGGAAAAGTTCTGTCACATCTCAATCTACCTGAACGGCGAGCACGCCCTGTTTCCTCGTGGGAACGAGCTTCCCCTCGATGGACGCATCCGCATCATAAAAGTTCAAGTCCTTGAGCTGCACGTCCGCCTGGGCCTCGACAAAGTCCACCCCCTTGTTGTTGCAAAGCAGCTCGGGCTCCCCAACCGAGTTCAGGACGACCTCCCCAGCAAACGCGTAGTAAGAGACGAGGGCCTGGGCAAGGGAGTCCTTGAGCGCGCTCAGCGCGGAACCTATCCTAAGGAACCTCGGAGAGGGGGAGGCGGGCTTCCTGTAGCAGAAGAAGACGCCGACGTCGACGGGAGGGAGGAGCAAGTCGAGGTTGGAGAGGGGGAGCCAGTGCTCTTGCAAGGGGAGGGCGGCGGCCACCGTCTCCTTCCTAACCACCGTCACCTTGAACTTTCCTTGCACCCCCATTCGATGCCTCCTATGTGTTGCAGGAAAGGAAATAGAGGGGGTCGTCACGTTCTTATAGTACGGCTACGCCCAACATTTCATGGGCCGGCCACGTCAGTCTCACACACCTAACTCTGTGGAATACGTCTGCCCTTGACAGCTATTTGGACATCGCGATGATGCTAAAAAAATCCTCCCCCTATCCTATTCGTCCGTTCCGGCATGTGTTCTCCAAATCGAAGTGAAGTCCTCGGAAAGAGTTCGGCAAGACGAACTCCCCGGACAACTTATTTGTTCGGACGGCAGGTAAAATCATATGTTGCTTGTAATGATACGACGTCGTATTTACGTGGTTGGATTGAATCCAAAGGGAATAATCCGTCGCTTATGATTTCATGGAGCCATGTAAATGGGAATCAAAGTTCCAATTCCAAACATTGAAGAAGGGAAACGAGAAAATGCACTTTATAAAAAAAAAGGAAGAAGAAGAAGACGATGACGATGACGATGTACATTAGTTGATCAGTTACAACAACTCTTTCCGCACAAAAGCTGGAGAGAAAAAAGTTACAGCCCCCCCCCGGGCTGCGTTGATGTAACATGCTGATGAGCTCGAGGAATGTGATGTTGCGCTACAGGTAATGTGTCGTTGTAATATTACGTCTACCCTTTTGTAAATATGAAAATAATTATTTTCCGGAATAAATTATTAAAGTTAATTGGTATTTCGAATTGTTCAGATTAATTCGATGTATGTTTTAAATATTTTAATTTAATTTATAATATATTTTACCATAATTATGGTTATAAATCCTCTGAAGTTAATATCTTTAGGATGAGCTTGAGCAAAGTGTTGTTGAGTCATAACTAGCAGTATATTGCTATCTTACATTATGCTGCTACTGTGTTGTTACGCTTGATCATTAAATATTTCTTTTATTTTGAAATAATCCAAAATATATTACGAGATGTCTTAATACATTGAATCTGGTTTGAAAGTTCCAAATCATCTAGTTAGACAACTCGAAATCGTATTATTAGCTTTCCAAGTTAAGATATGGAAACAAAATATTTTATTATGAAAATCTTTGATCATCTGTAGTAGCGTTACACTTTGAAGAGATAAAATGTCAAATCAAATAATCTTGATTATTATTTGATTTTAATAACCGATATAGTTAACTTATAAAACATGGAAATAAATCTTCTCATTCGAATGAGAAAGATTAATAAAGAAAAGTTACCATTTAAGGACTTACCTTCTCGAACGTAGCGACCGTTGAACAGATATCTGCTCGGACCTTGTGCAATTTTGGAAACAAATAAAGAGAATCGTCCTAATGAATCTAGACACCTCCCACAATATTTTCCCCATAAAAATCACACTAGGCTATCAGACCAAATTGCCTTTGTGCATCTCATTGGTCTATGTGAAGCCTGTGTGAAGCTTTGATGATTTGTGTGTGTTGTGTGATCGACGGAGAACGAAAGGTGCTAAGTAATCGTCTGGTTCTTACATTTCGCAACAACGTGTGGGAGTGTCAAGAGTTGTGTACTACCTTAATCATCGTGAGAAGGACTGTGTGTCATTGGTGCGTTTAATGAGCGGCTGGCGAATCATATGAGGGAAGCCAAGTGAATACCTATTATGATTGCAGTAGCCAGTTGATGACCATCGGTAAGAAGTCATTCTTGTCGTGTCTTTTCGCAAGGAAGTCTCGAGCCTACAGAGTTTGAGCAGTTAGACACGCACTTGCGGGTGCGCGCTAGAAGTCTCGTGCCTGCAGGGTAAAGCAGGAGTTGGGAATGCCGCCGGAGTGGAAAGAGGTCCTCCTGAGCACAGGAGTGCTGTGCAGAAGTCTCGACCTCCTGATACAGAGGGACAATATAGCAGGTTGTGTGGGAGCCAACGGAGTTGAAAATTCCACCCAGGGCACTGGGTGTGCAGTGTAGTGAGTCACGATTGTGGTAACCGTGTACGTCTAAACTGAGTTCGCTGTGTGAGAAGTGAGGTTCCACTGTGTGAGAAACCAGCCTTTTCTTTTGTTTCTTTCCTGTTCTAAGTGATTATCTTTGTGGTTGTCTATCTTGTATTTATAGACAGGTTTCATCAAAAGGACACAAAGAGCTGTGTGGAAATCATCTGCTGAGTGATTAAGTGCTGAATCATTCATCTGCTGTGAATCAGAAACGGGTTGCTCTTTGAGAAGTCGTTATGTTACTATAATGAATAATTTTGTGAGGATTTATATTACATTGTTGTTTTTGTGCTTTGTTAGACAGGTCTACGCTAAAGTGATAACGTGTTGTGTGAGAATTCATTGAGCTACCAACTACTGAGCATCAGCATCCATCTGCTGGAAACGAGAAGATGTCCACTGTGTGAGGAGCTGATTGTTGCCCCTGAGAGATTTCTAATTTATTTAAGGATTTTTGTGAGAAATTGAAAGCCTAGTACAAGGGCATTTTGTACCCATTATATTATATAATGGAATCACCTCGTTGTTGGAAAGTGGACGTATGTCGATTAAGACCGAACCACTATAAACTATTGTGTCCATTACGATCGCGCAAACACTTGTACGAAAAACTACTCGACCAAATCGTAACGCTTACAGCGAAGCAAATCTCATAATCTAATAAACGTTTTGTTGTGATAAAGTACGCTTCCGCTTACACTGTAAAAGGACGAAAAAGTTACGATCGTTAATTCACCTTCGCTGAACGATCCAACATTTATATAATAATAATAATAATAATTGGCATATAGCCTCGCATAATGGGTCTTTACCCAATTCATATTATAAGAATGAAATGATTGCTGTAAGTCCAACCCCACCATAATCTTTCATATAAACGAAGATCTCGTGGGTCGAACATTTTGGGTTAAACCAAGTCCAATTCCTAATCCTGCCCATAATTCAATTCACATGAAAGCCGTGTAATACAATCATTGTCTACCCTATCAAATGATGGTCATAAGCACAAGCCCTCCATGGTAAATTTCGAGTATAAGTTATTACCCAATCCAAATGAAAAAAAGTTATGCATTTTTTTACATGATCATCTTCATATTCATGGTAATCGAATTAAAGGAAGATATATTCTTCCAATTACTAAAGATCGATTTTATACTATAGTTTTGTGAATTTCGGAAAGGGAGAATTTGGTGCTATCCGATAGAGAAGTCCCCGATGGACCAAATAGCCTGTAATTTGGTCGGGGACTAGTCAGGGTGCAGGGCTTGATCCCCAACCAACGTAAAAAAAATCTGAAGGGGGAATGGATGGGATTGGGGAACCGACAAAGCAAGTGGATGGATAAGCTGAGAGAGGATTGGATGGATAATAAAAATCCGGAGGCGAGGGCTTTGGGTGTCGGTCACATGTCGAATCTTTCCGAATCATATTTTACCAAATACAATATAAAATTCCATGCCCCGGCTACGACTAGTACGACGTGGACGTGTTTTAATATAATTTAGGATTGAGAATGACATGACGGGTGGGTGGGGGGGGGGGGGGCCGAGGACCTCGAACGAATCATTACATGGCAGCAGAGCAGCGCCTCCGTCGTCCGATTCTTGGGAATATATTCTTTTTTTTTTCTTAAAGGTAGGTTTAAGTGCCGGGACGATGTATTAATAACAAGGGGAGGCCGACTTTAGCAATAAATAATTGGGAAAATTACACTCATACCCCTGGAAACTCTCTTTTAATTACACAGGCGCTGTTTTAGCCGCACCCCAATGGAGTGGATCCGTCGTTTCTGCTTTTACTCCACCCAAGTAAATTCTAATGACTTAGTTTGATTAAATAAAGTCTTAAGAAAAATTATTCTTTTTCACTTTTAATAAAATTAGTGATTAAAAAGTATATAAAAAAATATAGACGAGGACAGTGTGTTTGAATTTGGTTGGTATTCGCGGTCGAGTTTGGTCATTGTAATTCAATCGAGTTTAACTATGTTATATATTCTATTTTGAAAAGTCGTAACATTTTTTGTTTGAGTTCGAATCCGTTGGTTCCGAAAGTGACCGCGGACAAGCCGGATCCAAATACGTCGGAAATCTCTAGCAATACGGACAATTGGTACTCGGATGATTCGTTAAATGTGTGGTTGTCGTATAAAAATAAAAGAAGAGAGGGAAGACGGCGGATGAACAGCCTTAAACAGAAGCACTTACAGATGCCATCGACGATGCCTTCGAAAGTGAGCAAGAATGCAGGAGCACAAAGAGAGCTTGAACGCTGGAATGCTTGAATAGATAAATTGACAATATGTCCGTCTATAGAGAGGTGTCTGTAGAATGCCTAAGAATAAATATTTATACTAAGCTAGACGGTAAATATCTATAGGTGTCTTAATGGAATCCCATCCTTTGGGCCTGTGTTCTGAACCGTTGATTCACAGATGAAATCGAGATTTGTGACCCAGAATTTTTGTTGTTAAGCAGAGTTATGACTTGCGACGTGGTAGCTGAAGTATTTTCGGAGCAGTAAGACAAAAATAAGGCCAGCGGACGAGGCGGCTGCGGAACCCGATTTTAAGAGAAGTCGAAAGTTGTGCTTAAAATAATAAATCAGGTGATTTTATTACCGTTAGAGTATTTTTTTTTTTTTATAAGAGAACAGAGAACGAAAGGAAGAGGATAGTTTTTTAGGCTGAAAGAGAAAAATTAGAGCGTTAAGTTTTTGCTCGTGGGAAACACGCGTTCGATTTTGCGTATCCGTTGTCCTGTTTCCACCGCGTCATGACTGAATGTAGAAGGCAACTCGAATTCCTGCAGTTATCCTATGAAATACATAATTTTATTTTCTAAGTACCGACAAAAACACATTAAGTTATTTTCTAACTTTGGTCAATTAAGTATAACTTTCATATATTTGATTTTCTTTTTTTAAAGTGTTTTATACAATTTTTAGTATAATCTTTTCTTTTAAAAAAAAATTAAATGTGTTTTTCTTTTCCTTATTGTTATATAACCATATTACTGAAAATAATCACTATTTTTATTATAACTGTAGAAAGAATTTTGAATTTTAGGCTTAATTAATTTATTAGTTTTAAAAAAAATCAAAAAAGATATAATTTCACTTAATTAAACCAAGTTATAAGAATATTTACTAAGAAGTAAGAGAAATGGTAGAGTTCACTATGTAAAATGTAAAATTTGAAAAAGCTAAGATGTTTATTAAGAAAGTTTTGAGATTGTCGTAAATTTGGGGTTAGGGGGTTGTCGTCATCTTCACCTTCTTCACCTCATCCACTTCCCCAAACGCGCACACACACTAACAGGGTTCCCGTGTCCCAAAGCCCCTCCTCAGCAAAAGCAAAAGCAAAAGCAGACCCACGTTGGTAGATCTACTGTTCTTTCTCCCCCCGCAGATTCCTCTCACCAAAACCAACGGGCAGGTCAATCTCATCTGCCCCTCCCCCAGACCTTATTTCAATTCATCCCATGATTTTTCCATTTTTTTTTTTTGTTATACTAGGCAGGCAAGCAAGCAAGCTTAAAGAGTTTAGTTCACTCTGTTTTCTCCTGCTTTATTTTTCCTGTTGTTGGGTTTTGGTAGGACTAGAGATAAGCCGCGAGAGAGGGACGTGAGAGAGGGAGGCACCCTTTCTTTTGGGTTTTCTTTTGCCCGGGGAGGTGTGTGAGGAGGGATCTGATCCCTGTTTCTTGGTCTGATTTCCGTCCCCCTGGTCCATGTCCTTACGGGTTACCCCCAAAGTTTGTATCTTTTTTGGACTAAACGGAGGGAGTGAGTTCGTCTACAGTAAAGCTAGCAGACAGGGGAGCGATCTGGGTTGATCGTGTTTTGGGAGTGATTGTGGGTTCTTGGCTTTCCTCTCTTGTGGTAGAAGGGAAACCTTAGTCAAGCTGCTTGGTGATGGTTGCCCAGAGCCAGTTGCATTTGGCACCCTTCCCCATTCATTTCTTTCTTTTCCTGTGATCTGATATCATCCCGAGGGCTGATGTTGCCTGTGTGCCTGGATAGCTTTTCAGATTCTTGGCACTCCTTTGTTTGTGTGAATATAGGTGTACACATCTATGGAACCGTTGGGCACCCCAATTTTCGTGATCGAGTGAAAATATCGTGGTTTGATGGGCCTTCTTAAGATGAAGCTCCGTGTATCTAAGATATACATTGGAATGAAAGTGTAACATTTAGTAGTCCAGCAAGATTTTACAAGATAATTTATGTCCATTGTGAAATGAGTGGCCCTGGTGGTCGATGTCCTTCCAAGTTCCCGTTGTTTTTTAAATTACCGTGATTGTCTTCTTGTTCCTTAGTACGGTGACTGTAGAGTGAAATGTTTTGGGGCCTTGACAAGTTTATGTGGTTGAAAGTACCATGACAACTATGATTATGGGGATAGATTTTAAGCTTTATGCAGATTATGTTTTGCGGACTAATGTTTCGCCGTATTACAGAAAATGCAGTCGTTATTACCCCATGTTAGCACGATGAAAAGTGCAGTCCTGAAGCATATCCGCTTTGCGAATCCATGCCTTGTGACACAGTGGCGGAACATGTCCTTGTCATCTGCAAGAATGGAAGAGCATGGTTTTGAAAGCACCACTATATCTGATATTCTCAAAGCCAAAGGTAAAAATGCTGATGGCTCCTGGCTTTGGTGTACCACTGATGACTCTGTCTATGATGCTGTCAAGTCGGTATGTAGAACATCAGTCCTGTGATTTTTTGACCATCCAGTATTAATTTTTTGCATGGATTAACTTTTACGACAATCGTGGGTCATTTATGTTCCTCAGATGACACAGCACAATGTTGGCGCCCTGGTGGTTGTGAAACCTGGAGAACAAAAGTCAGTTGCTGGAATTATTACTGAGAGAGGCGAGTCTTCTTTCTTCGCAAAACGGTGTCGACCGCTCTTTGTCCACATCCCCTTTTTAGTGTATATTTTTAGATTCAAAATAATTACTATTAGTCATGTTACAATCTGTTATATTAGTGTGTAAACTCAAAATAATTAGTCATATTATGTCTCTATATTTGAAATTGTTGCATAGGCGCCCGCTAAATAATCCACATTGTGTCATTTGTTCTTTCTCTATTGATCGCATGATCATGCGGAACAAATTTTTTAGTGGATATCTTTACCTTGTTGATGAAGATTCATTTTACTTGCTTGTTGACAGACTATTTGAGGAAGATTATTGTTCAGGGGAGATCCTCCAAATCAACCAAGGTCGGAGACATTATGACCGAGGAGGTAAAAGCAACAACCTTATTTTGTTTTCTACGTCAGTTTCATTTTCTGTTTGTTGTTGACTGTATATAAATGGGAACCTTTTTGTTTTGTAGAACAAACTCATTACTGTTACTCCTGACACAAAGGTTCTTAGGGCGATGCAGCTTATGACCGGTAATTTTTTTTTTTTTTGGTAACTTATGACCGGTAATTTTTGTACACGTATATTTTGTGGTTCTACGTATAGAGTAAAAAGGTTTTAAAAGAAATGAGGCTCGGAGAACTAGGATATCAGGGGACGTTTCATCATCTTCATTTGGTAGCTGTGTCGTCACGTAGTCGTATTCTGTTGGAAGTGCTATTTTACGACATGCAATAGGTACTTACATTCGATCCAAAAGAATTCTCTGGCTAGCCGGCATGCACTTCTTGCCCTATTTTGTGCTGGTCAGGAATGCTTAGGGCAACCAGAATGGTCTTGACTGCGTTTTGAGGTTTGACATGGTGTGGTTATTCTCCGTCTGATTGAGTCCTTCCTGTCCGGCCATGGGAGTCATGGCTGGCATCTAGTAGTGGACATTTGGTTTAAAAACAAGAAACAATGGCGTGCTTTCCTTGTCTGACCGAGTGTGATTGGATTTGCAGATAACCGTATCAGGCACATTCCTGTGATAACAGACAGTGGAATGATCGGGATGGTGTCCATCGGGGATGTCGTCCGTGCGGTTGTCAGCGAGCATAGGGAGGAACTGGATCGGTTGAATGCCTATATACAGGGGGGTTACTAAGACGCAAGGCCAGCATTGCCTCTCGTCCCCCTGGTTAGTTGGTCAAAATGAAAAACCCCATGGCACGACATGCGCGTGCGGCAGCTGGTTGTGTGTCTCGGTTCGCTCTCTGAACCGTTTTGCTGTCTGTCTCAGTAAGCAGATGTTGATGACGAATAAAAGAATACTCTCTTGTATCATGCTGCCAGCTTGAAGATCTTGAAAATGGTCAACCTACGACCTAACTTATGTTATGGGCCTAAAAGCCCAAAACAAAACCCGGTGAATATTCTTCGGCCCATTATGAATACCAAAGCAATTTCTTAACCACAATGAATGTAGAAATTCGTGCGGGAAAAACTAAAATTGACCAAACATTACGATAAGCTTGCATCAGTGGACCATTTTAGGACAGAAAAATGTGGTCCTCAGTCCCCAGTCTATGGTACCAAAAAACCCAAAATGTTGGTTGAGTTTTAGATTGTACACATAAATAAGGTTTTATTTTTTGTTTTCGGTACGTTCTAAGGACAGCTTTGTCCCATTCGAGTCCTTTTAGGATAATCGCAGGACCCTCCAACCCAAGATGTAAGAAAACTGCGTAACTCGGGCCTATCAAAGCTAATGCGTGACAAGTACATCACGACGCGATTTTGAGATTCAAACCCTAAAATTTTCCCAAAGTGAATTCTTGGTGACCCACCATACATAGATTTGGGACGAAGGGGAAGCACTGGATTCAACTCCAAGCAAAAGTGGGGGGTGGAGACATGGGAGTGTATGGGGTACTTTAATGATTGGGGGGAGGCCAAAAGAAAAGGCAAAGAGAAGAGAACTATTTGTAATGAATGCAAAGGAAGTCCTTTCCTTTAAAATCCCTTAGAGAATGTTTGGCTCTGTGGGAGGGAGGATGTACAAAGGAAGAAGGGAGGGGCAAGTTCTCATTGTACTAATAATAATCCTCACAGTTTTTTCAGGGATGGATGGTGGTGAATATGAATGCAGCAGACTCGGGGAGGGAACTCAATTCCAATCCTAGTCAAAGAGAATGAGTGTGACTGACTCTCTTCCGGTTTAGTTTGTTTGTTCATTTCTTTATTGACGGTTGGAGATGTTCTTTTTCTTGTTCAGATGTTTCTTAATATCATCAGAAAGCATGCATATACGAAGAGAAATTTCAATAGTTTTGATAATAATAATAATAATAATAAGGGTTTTGTAGCATGTGCTCACCGGTTAAGAGATATAAATAATAAAATAATTTAGTTCTATTGTTTTAAATATTCTTAAATTAAAAAAAATACAAATATATCAAATACAAAAAATATAATTATGAATAAATTTAAAATATCTGAAGTCGGATGCCACTGGTTAACGAAATCCTAATAATAACGATAACGGGAACATGTTTTCTTTAAATATTTTTTTGTGAACTAATAAAAATTAAGAAGCGCCGTTACGTAGCAAAATTCCTGTTAATAAGAACGAATCAAATTAAAGCGATGTTTTTCTTATTTAATAAAATTTTTGGGTTACATGGGAAAGAGAGACTAATAAAAAAAAATTAAGTAGTGAGTAGGGAGGGGGAGACACAAAGAAATTTGTAAAATTCTGGAGGATGATGTAAAGACGACGGCTTCGGGGGATGAGATCCTCCTCATTAATTATCAATTACTTCCACGTGATGCAGAGAGATCTTTGATGAATTAATTTTCTTTTTTTAAAAAAAAAATTAAGTAATTAATGTGTGATTTAGTAATATAATTTATGGGAGTCTCACTCCTCACAAGCGTTTGTCGTCTAGCGAGTCCTAGCATCATTAATCATGGCAATTCTTCATTAAATTAAATAATAATAATAATAATCATAGTCGAGAGAGGTTTACACGTGACTAATTGCGAGACCGGGGGGAATGAAACTGAGACAAAAATTGTTGGGTAGTCTAATATCGCCATGAGTAGGAGATATGTTTCTGTCGGAAAGGTTTGTTCTTTTTAACGTGGAATTTGTGGGTTTAGTTATATGGCTTAAATATGTATTAGTAATTTGAGTGGCTTGGATGAGAAGTGATATTAAAATTACCTTAGAATGAGGTTAAAAAAATTCAAAATATCGATTTAAGTAAAATTTAGGCAAAAAAATTGGCCATAAATTGATAATTTGTTGGATAATTGTTCTTCTAATAACACCGTTAGAGAATACGACTATAAAGAATTCAAATTATCATAAATTTTAAGAGGAAATAAATCGATATTTTATATAAAAACATAATAAAATTTAGGAATTATGTTTGCTTGGGGGGAAACATGTCAATATCGCATTGGTTTGGGAGAGGAGGGGAAGGGGGGGTGGAGTCTGGTCTCGGGTCGGCTACTCCACACTTGCCTTCCCTCATCATCAATGTCCCAATTTGGGACACCTACTCCTTCTCCTCCTTGGCATATAATAAATAAATATAAAGAGTAGTAGTAGTAGCGTTGGGCTTCCCTTGTTAACAAGGAGGTCACTCCATTCAATTCCCCATGTCGTTCATTTAATGCATTGACCTTTCAGTATTTATCAACACCCCAACTTACTACTTCATTAACTACTACTACTCCCTCCCCCCCATTAATGATGTCGATGTGCATTCGATTTTGTGTCCCGAAATTTCTCTGTTATTTTTTTTTTTTACATTCAGAACAACAACAACAACAACACTCACTTCATGGCTCTCGTAAATTTCTATTCTATTCACTCCTGGGTTTTATTGCATTTTTCCTTAAAAAGAAGAGAAGATATATATGATGTACTCCTAGGTGCGAGATTCTGAAGGGAAAGAGTAAGGAACTAAGGTTAATATTTTTTAAAAAAAAATTACTATTTATTGAATACCGTGTCCAGTATAATTAAATGGGTCAACTAAATATCGAGAAAGCTCTCTGAACAAAGCTGTGGTTACTCCGGTAATGATGCCCCCACCCAGTTGTTCTACTCTTAATAAAATACTTATATGACAACCACCAACTATCACCCGATTCATTCATCCATTCATTCATCTAAAGTAGTAGTATTAATTATAATATTATTATTTATTATTAATTTTTTATAAATAAAAAATACACATAAATAGTCAAATACATGATGCATATTCCTTGATAAAATCGATCGAAAACTATTTCATAAAATAAGCATCGATTTCGTTCTTTAAAAAAATTAATGTTTTAAATATTAATTTTGTCCTATATAATAGAGAATTCAAAATTTCAACACGGATTTCTTCGATTTTAAGTAACAAAATTTGTGTTTCAAATACCAATTTAAAAATATTAATTAACAAATTTTAAAACTTTCCACCTCATGAATAAAAACTCTTTAAATACACCGTACGAACAACATAGATTGTTACATCTAAACCGGAATTATATTCATACTAGTAGCCGCCTCTTCGTGTGTATGTATAGGGGACACGTAACAAATTGTCAGAAAACACTCCCCCCAACACACACTCGTGACCCAACAAAACCCATTATCTTCGGTTTCCTTTCTTTCTTCCTTTTTTACACTAAATGAATATTTTATTTTCTCTCTTTTCGAAATCTTTTCAGGGTTTCAAACAGCATGATGTGATGTCCGAAAAAAAAAAAGAATAGAAAAGTTTAATATAATTACGTTAATATTATAAATATAATATGGAAGTTCATTTATTGTAATTATTTATTATTCATTCGGTTACAATTTTTTAGGTTCTTTCTATTGTAAAATCTTTATAAATAAAATAGATATCTATTGTATACGATGATCTTGAAAATCAATAAGAAATTCTCCTCCCTTTTCTTTTCATATTATCTCATTTTCCTTTTTCTGTTTCCCTGTTCTTTGTTTTACAACACGTCATCAGCACGACGAAGCTATATTGGAAAGCGAGAAAAAAAAGAAAACGACGATCATATGCAAGATCCCTTACGGATTGAAATGGCGTTAAATTAATGATTATGTGGAGTTTATAAACGGTAATTCTACACGTCATTTCAATATTTATTATCAAAAAGTTTATTCATACCAAATCTTGATCTCCCATAGCGGATCCACGATTCCCATAAGCGGATTCACCGTCCCCAGAAGCGGTGATCAAAACAAAGTGGTGATCACCATCCCCACGATTCCCATAAGCGGATCCACTATTCCCATAAGCGGATTCATCGCCCCCATAAGCGGATTCGTACCATCAATGATCAAAATACGACGTCCGACCAAGATAAATCAAAAGCAGTGAGCTTTCTTCGCCGCTATCTTCACGAAGGTTTAAAAATTGAGCATCTCAAAGATCCCTTAGTCTTGTGAAACAATTTGAAAGAGATGTGTGATCATTTGAAAACAATCATTCTTCCAAACGCACAGTTTGATTGGCTTTATTTGCTCCTTCAAGATTTTAATTCGGTGAGCGAATACAATTCGTCGTTATTTCGAATTACTTCGCAATTGAAATTATGTGGAGAAACTATTATTGACGGAGACATGTTGGAGAAAACATTCTCCACTTTTCATGCATCGAATGTGCTCATGCGGTAGCAATATCGTGCAAAAGATTTTGAGAAATATTATGAATTGATTTCATGTCTCCTTTTGGCCGAACAAAACAATGAGCTTTTGATGAAGAATCATGAGGTCTGTCCGACCGGATCTGCTACATTTCCTGAAGTGAATGTGACATCATATGGAGGACAACAACGTGGTCGTGGTCGTGGCAGTGGACGTGATTATGGTCGAGGACGTGGTGGTGGTCGGTATTATTTTCGTAACAATCGTCCCCAATATGTGGAAAGGGGAAGAGTGACAAAGAGATGCATGACGACAAAAATGGTCAATTCAACAAGACTGTGGAGAATAAATGTTATCGTTACGGCATGAAGGGCCACTGGTCACGTACCTATCGTACGCCAAAACATTTTACCAATCTCTATCAAGAGTCATTAAAAGAAAAAATGGTGATCAAGACGAACTTCGTTTTCGATGAAGGAAAAGTGGCTTCTAGTGATGATAAAATAGATTTTGGCTTTGATGATTTCTCCCAATTTGATATAGCTGACTTTCTTGTTGAGCATGGAAATAATAATAATGTTATTTAATTTTATTTCTCTTGATGTATTTGTTTATTTTAAATGAAATTTTATGATTACCTAATTATACGTTTTGTTGTGAAAATTAAAGTTTTAATTAAAAAAAATAAAATGGTATAATCTGGGAGTAATATTTTAGATTTTTTTTATTATTATTGTTGTTTTTATTTTCTTATGTGCTTTTGTATATCATTAAATTAATATTTTATTTATGAAGAAAATGGAGGTTCCTCGAAGCGAATTCTCGACCAATGAAAATTGCGACTATCTCGTAGATAGCGCATCGACACATACTATTTCGAAAAGTAAGACATTTTTTTCACGCATGATCTCCGTGTGGTGATATTGATGTTCAACAAATACGTTCATCAGAAAATCTGGCAGATTTATTCACAAAGGCTTTGCCTACAATAATTTTTGATAGGTTAGTGCATAAAATTGGAATGTGAAAACTTGTAGATTTAAAGTAATGTTACTAAGAGGGGGAGTAAACATATTGTACTCTTTTTTCCTTTACAATGGTTTTTTCCTATAGGGTTTTCCTGGAAAGGTTTTTATCGGAATGGACATTCAAGGGGGAGTATTGTAAACATATTGTGAATGGTTTTCATTCGGTTACAATTCTTTAGATTCTTTCTGTTGTAAAATCTCTATAAATAGAAGGGATATCTATTGTATACGTGATGATATTAGAAATCAATAAGAAATTCTCCCCTCTTTTCTCTCCATATTCTCTCGTTTTCCATCTTCTCTTTTCTCGTTCTTTGTTTTACAACAGTTAAATTATTAATTATATAATATATTTCGATCATTTTATACGATTTATCCTCACATTTTAAAAATATTTTTTTTATAATTAACATTCGGTGGTTATCTTTAATATAAATTTTGTTAATCGTGACTATTGTTGATAACTAACGTCGTCTAAAAAACATTACTTTCAATTTCAATCCGGCAAATTATTAATTTGTAATGTACTTTGTCATTTTTTCGATTTAACCTAAAGTTTCAAAAATATATTCGAATAACATAATGTTAGAAGGCATCCATGTGTTCATATATTCTTAATCTTAAAAAATAAATAGTATCTTGCCTTGTTTATATTTTTAATAGAAACACATGCATGTGTCCATACTTTAAACTAGTAATAACATTTTAATGCTCATGCAAACATATTTCAAGTGTAATAAGACGAGGGGGGTGTGCATACATGATGTTACATCCGGGACGTAACGTTGTAACATCTTTTTCGTATTCTTCTCAAGCATGTCATTTAGCCAAGACCTTTAACTCGCTCCAGTTGTCAACAACTAGTGCGATTTTGTCCCCAATTGGGTTTGGTCCTATCTGCTTAAGAATTTACTATAAATAACTCTCATCCATCTCGGTCATTTCTTTTGCTCAATGCACACAATATTTGTTATCCCCACCCAAGATGAAGATCATAAATGTATATGCTTCCTGGCGGTTCCTTTGTCATGGCTTTCATTGATTGGTAGTTTCCGAGTTTCCTCGCTTTGACTGTTTGCTTTCATATTGGGTCTATTTTACAGTGGCTAAACCGAGAAGCAACAGCCAGGTAATGGTAAGTCCGTGAAAGACAACAAGTACAACAACGGTTATGGTTGCAAGTGTTGCGGCTGCCATTGGGGTCGATGTTGCATCCAAATGGTGAGAGAATGCGATGGTGAAGGTGGTGAACCTGGTATGGCCGAGGTTGATTATTACAGAAGATGAGGCGGAATAGCAATAGGTTGGGGCTTGCTGGCGGCGGAGGTTGGGGGCAGAGGAGGTGGTGGTATGGCCGTGGTCAATAAGTATGGAGGTGGTGGTGGTAGCAAATGCGACACTAGTTGCTACTGGTACGAGTATGAAGTTTGCCAGAAGAGTTGCACCGAGGCAGAGAATCTTCGTATAGCCAAGACTGTTTTCCCATAGTGACAACAACATCCAAAAGATAAATAAATATTAATGAGAAATAAGATCATTTTTCCTTGTCGTGCGAATGTTGGTAATGGATATAACATTATAAAATAATGATAAAATCTTACAAATAAAGCTCACCTGATTAGATGATTAGATAAATGTAAATGCATGCAATATATAGTTGGGAAGTTTTCCTTGTGTTGCACAAGGAATAAAATCCTGCAAAGTCTGATTTTTTACCAAATAAATTCCATCTTTCTAATGAAAAATTATGTTGGCTTATAAGAAGATAAATTTTGAAACGATAGGTTAAATTGCCAAAACTTGACAAAGTATAAGACACAATTGATAAATTGTCTGGGTTAAAAATTGGACTAGATATCTTTTAGACCATGTTAGTTGCGAACTGTACGTCAGGTCGTCACGATTAATGAAGACTATATTGAAAGTAACGATCAAATTTTATATTATTAAAATATATTTTTAAGATATTAGAATAAATTGAAAAAAAGGTAAAAAGTATAAAATATATTTGATAATTTTAACCGAATAATTAACATACCGGGACGAAGGGAGGGAGAGGAGAGGAGAGTAGGGAGTTAGGTGAGGGCGTGAGTGTATAAAATACAAACGGGGTGACGGTGGGGGTGGGGGGGGGGGGGGGGGCAAGAGGACTAAAGCATAATCACTTTTTGAGACGTCGAAAAAATTGAAAGAATTCGCCCCCTCCCCCCATCCTTTGAGGAAAAGCTACACTTTTTCAAAATAAAATAACCCCATATCATATCCATATCATATCAGTTTCATGTCATGCTACTTTACCAACTAAAAACAATTCAAACCATAAAAAAAAAATCAGCTCAAAGGAAAAACAAAAAAATGTGTGTGTTTGTGAGGGGGAGGGGGAGGGGGGGGGGGGTGTCACTTCAATCAAACTAGAAGAAGAAGAAGAATCTCAGGCACAAGCATGGATTCAATCAAAGGTCTCAATAATTGTCCCATAATTATTGAATGAGTGAAGGGCTTACTTAGACCCTCCTCTTCTTCTTCATTTTTTTTAATCATCTTACACGCTTCCCCATAAATCAATCCCCCACTCAAAAAAAGAGACGGAGGGGAAAAGAAAACATATGCAAAATGCCAAATGCAAATTGCATTACGAATCACGGCCTGCCGGGGTGTCACGTCACGGTCATTGCTTTTTCTTTCTTTTTGGCCAAAGAAGAAAAGCATGCAAGAAATGCCTCGGATGCCCCCCCGCTCTTCCGTTTCTTCCTTTTGATACGTTTTCACATCACACCTTTCTCCTATGTCCCCATGTCGTCTTGGTTTGATTTTCCTTTTTCCCTCTCTTTTTTTTTTACATGAGGATTGGATGGCCATTACAGAAAAAAGAAAGAAAAAGAGAGAAACTAAAAGAGTTTTGGTGAAAAATTCCCTCCCCACCACACCTTCCCACCTCGTATTTGAATTTCTTTTATTTACAAAATTACAACCCCCATTGAACCACAAATCACACCCGACTCAATGCATGAATTGAGAGAAACAACTCCCTTCCCCCCCCCCCCCCCCACCCGGGGCTTGTCTTAATCTCCTCCTCCTCCACACTCACTCCCTCCCTGCACAAAAATGCCGTTCCCATCCGCCCCCCCTCCCCTTCCTCCTCCTCCTCCTCCTGCTCCCACCCGCCTCCCCCTCCCCCGCCGACGAGCAGCGTGCCCTCCTCGACCTTAAGTCCGCCGTCGTCTCCGACCCCTCCTCCTCCCTCTCCCCCTGGGCCCCTCCCTCCCCTTCCAACTCCACCGCCCCACTGCTCCTGGCCCTTCGTCTCCTGCGACCCCCGCCGCCTCCTCGTCACCTCCCTCGATCTCTCCTCCCTTAATCTCTCCTCCCCCTTCCCCCCTAACCTCAATCTCCTCCCCCACCTAACTTATCTCAACCTCTCCAACAACGTCTTCAATGGCACCCTCCCCGATGCCTTCCTCGCCGGCCCTACCCAGCCTCCGCACGCTCGACCTCTACAACAACAACCTCTCCGGTCCCTTGCCCCCCTCCCCCCTCCCGCGGCGCCTCCCGCCACCTCCACCTTGGTGGGAAACTTCTTCTCCGGACCCATTCCTGTGGGTTACTCCCTTTGCGATTCCCTCGAGTACCTCGCCGTCTCCGGGAATGAGATCCACCGGGGACCATCCCCCCGCAGCTCGGGAACCTGTCGCGGCTTCAGGAGCTCTACGTCGGTTACTACAACACGTTCGTGACAGTGGGCTGCCCCCTGAGCTGGGGAATCTGTCGGAGCTGGTCCGGCTCGACGCCGCCAGCTGCGGGCTCTCCGGGGAGATCCCACCGGAGCTTGGGAAGTTGAAGAAGCTCGACACACTGTTCCTCCAGGTGAACCTGTTCTCCGGTGGGCTGAACGCCGGAGCTCGGGACCCTCTGGAGCCTCAAGAGCATGGATTTGAGCAATAACCTGCTCACGGGGGAGATTCCCACGAGCTTTGCCGATCTGAAGAACCTGACCCTATTGAATCTGTTCCGGAATCGGCTGCACGGGGAGATCCCGGGGTTCATCGGAGAGTTTGCCGGAGCTCCAGGTACTCCAGCTGTGGGAGAACAACTTCACGGGCAGCAATTCCAGCGAATCTCGGCAGGAATAGTAATTTACAGCTCGTGGACGTTTCCTCCAATAAGTTGAACGGAGTTTTACCCCCTGATCTGTGCGCAGGCAACAAGTTGCATACTTTAATTACTTTGGGGAACTTCCTGTTTGGCCCTATCCCGGAATCCTTAGGGAAATGTGAGTCCTTGAGCAAGGATTAGGATGGGGGAGAATTACTTCAATGGTTCGATCCCGAACGGGCTGTTTGGACTGCCAATGCTGACCCAGGTCGAGCTGCAGGACAACTACCTTGAAGGGGGTTTCGTTTGTGGGCGATTCGCCGGCTGCAAATCTCGGCCAGATTAGTCTTTCTAACAACAAGTTGAGCGGGTCGTTGCCGCCAGCCATCGGAACTTCACCGGTGTGCAGAAACTGCTCCTCGACCGGGTAACCGGTTCTCGGGTCGAATCCCCACCGGATATCGGGAAGCTGCGTAGCAGACATTTCGAAGAATGGGCTTGAGTAACAACGAGTCTCTCGGGCAAAATCACACCTGAGAATCGGCCGATTTGCAAGTCACTCACTCTTCATCGACCTCAGCCGGAAACAATTTCTCTTGGTGAGATTCCCAACGAGATCACCACAATGAGGATACTGAACTAGCTTGAATGTTCTCGAGAACCACCCTTGCCGGGAGCATTTCCCGCAATCCATAGGCCTCCAATGCAGAGCTTGACCTCCGTTGACTTCTCATACAACAATATCTCTGGCCTGGTCCCGGGCACAGGACAGTTCAGTCAGCTACTTCAAATCAAACCTCCTTCCCTCGGGAACCCCAAAACCTCTGGTGGTCCC